>CM070009.1:38587095-39209334 GCA_036247105.1 Cirrhinus mrigala | reverse complement strand
TTGTCGGTTATGTCGTCAATCCTGAGCGTTTCTTTATCGGACTGCCTACCCGTTGCCAACTGGACTGTTTTGCTGTGTGTGAACCTTTGCTGCCCGCCCTTTGTCGACCTTTGCTATTCCCTCGGACTATTGTTATCGTCTCGCCGCCGGCCCCGACCTTTTGCACGGACTATTACTCCCCCTTTGGATTTGCCTTCACCACACCTGTCTGCCAGTTCTGACCAACGCCTGTTAAAGTTGTCCGATTTAATAAAGCTGTTGCAGATGGATCCACCGTCTCACGATTCATCCTTAACCTCATCACAGAAAACTTCGCCATCTACGGATCCAGCGACAGCTTCTCAGTTTGCGTCGGCGATGTCCGCTCAAGCTACCATGTTGACCCAGCACCAGCAACAACTGGATCGCCTAACTGCTCTGACGGAACAGCTGGTTCAAGCGGTACAGGGATTACAGGTAGCCGCACCACCGGTCGCATCTCCGCCACCTCCACCTGCACCACTCCCGGTGATTCAGCCCGTCACCGCGAGCCCACGACTTGCTTTCCCGGACAAGTTCGACGGTACACCCGCTAAATGTAAGGGATTTCTGCTCCAGTGCACCCTGTTCGTGAACCAGCAACCGAACTTGTACGCTACGGCGTTTGTCTGTTCACTTCTGACCGGGAAGGCGCTAGAGTGGGCTACCGCAGTATGGGATCTGGGTCAGTCCACCTACCCCACGTTTGCCACTTTCCTCAAAAGCTTTAAGGAGGTGTTCCAGCCTTCTCCGGAGAGCAGTGAGGCGGGCGAGCAGATCGTTGCGCTGCGTCAGGGACGTCGTACAGCGGCCGAGTACGCGCTGGATTTCAGAACACTAGCAGCTCAAAGTGGGTGGAATGATGGCCCGCTTAGGCTCCACTATCGTAAGGGGCTCAACTCGGATTTGCAAGTGGAGCTGGCCTGCCGGGATGAAGACCTCTCACTAAATCAGTACATCGACCTTTCCATCCGCGTCGACAACGTGATGCGCGCCCGCAGGTCCAACCGCTCGCTCATGCCAACCTTTCAGCCTCAGCCAACGGTCTCCAATGCGCCAGAGCCCATGCAACTGGGAGCCACTAAGCTAACCACCGAGGAGAGACAGCGGTGCTTAAATAACAACCTCTGCTTGTACTGCGGACAGCCAGGACACATTCGGGCCACCTGTCCGACTCGACCTCCACGACCCTCCACCTCGGTGAGTGTATGCAAATCTGGTTTAAATCGCTGTGAGATTCCTGTGTTGCTTAGTTCCAATGACACGTCTATCCAGACCACAGCTTTAATTGACTCCGGTGCTGCCGGCAACTTCATTGACAAGGACTTTGTTGAAGCTAATCGGTTGCCCATTGTCTCTTGTGCTTTCCCCGTGGCAGTGGCCGCCCTCGACGGGAGACCGCTAGGAACCGGTCGCGTCGACCACACCACCAAGGACCTAACCCTCCGCCTAGAACCTAACCATCAAGAATCCATCCGGTTCTTCATCATCACGTCACCACAATCCCCGCTCATTCTGGGGTACCCCTGGCTCAACCGTCACGAACCAACCATCTCCTGGACCGAGGGTCGCATCACTCACTGGTCACCCCGCTGTCATCAGCACTGCATTTCTCCGGCTCCACCGAAATCACTCAGGTCAGCCTCGCCTTCTCCGTGCAGCACCATACCTCCCGAGTACCATGACCTCCTCGAGGCCTTCAGTATCACCCGGGCCACCGAACTGCCACCCCATCGACCTGGAGACTGCGCCATTGAGTTAATACCCGGAGCGGTTCCACCTCGTGGCCGCGTCTTTCCCCTTTCACAGCCTGAGTCAGAGGCTATGGAGAAGTATATCGAGGAGGAGCTAGCTAAGGGGTTCATCCGCCCCTCCACCTCGCCAGCATCGGCAGGCTTCTTCTTCGTGAAAAAGAAGGATGGCGGTCTGCGACCCTGTATCGATTACCGCTCTCTCAATGAGCTCACAGTCAAGTACCGATATCCTCTCCCTCTCGTTCCCCCGGCCCTGGAGCAGCTTCGGTCCGCCAGATTCTACACCAAGCTGGACCTCCGCTCAGCATACAATCTTATTCGTATCCGGAAGGGAGACGAGTGGAAGACGGCTTTCTCCACCACTTCAGGGCACTATGAATACCGGGTAATGCCCTTTGGCCTGGCCAATAGTCCATCATATTTTCAGGCGTTCGTCAATGAGGTGTTTCGGGACATGTTGAACCGCTGGGTCATTGTATATATTGATGACATCCTCATTTTCTCCAGCTCCTATACCGAACACGTTCATCATGTCAGAGCTGTGCTCAATCGACTCATTCAGCATCAACTTTATGCCAAGGAGGAGAAGTGTCAGTTTCATCAGGAGAAGATTTCCTTCCTGGGTTACGTGATCAGTCCAGAGGGCGTGGCCATGGATGACAGCAAGGTTAATGCGGTGCGTGACTGGCCCCGTCCCAAGACTCTGAAGGAACTCCAGCGCTTCTTAGGGTTCTCTAACTTCTATCGCCGGTTTATTCGCAATTTCAGCACCATAGCCGGTCCCCTCACGTCAATGGTCAAGAAGGGCAGTATTCGTCTCTCCTGGTCTCCTGAAGCCGTGCACGCCTTTAACGATCTCCGCTTAAGATTCACCTCTGCACCCATCCTCAAACACCCAGATCCCCAGCTGCCCTTCATCGTAGAGGTCGACGCCTCCAGCACCGGGGTGGGAGCCGTACTCTCGCAAAGACAGGGAGAGAACCCTAAGACCTTCCCCTGCGCATTCTTCTCTCACAAGCTCAGCTCAGCCGAGAGGAATTATGACGTCGGTAATCGGGAACTTCTTGCCATAAAGCTAGCCCTGGAGGAATGGAGGCACTGGCTGGAGGGAGCACAACACCCTTTTACCATCCTCACCGACCATAAAAACCTGGAATACCTCCGCACTGCCAAGGTCCTGAACCATCGCCAGGCCAGATGGGCGTTGTTCTTTACCCGGTTCCACTTTACCATTAATTACCGTCCCGGCACTCAGAATATCAAGGCGGATGCTCTGTCCCGAATCCATGAACCGGACCACACCACCCTACCACCTGAGACTATCCTACCCGCCTCCGTCCTCGTTGCGCCCGTCATCTGGGATATCATGACCGAGGTCACGGAGGCCCATACCCGGGACCCTCCACCCACAGACTGCCCCGACAACCGGACCTACGTTCCCGCAGAGCTCCGTCCCCGTGTTCTCTCTATGGTCCATTCAACTCCCAGCTCAGGTCACCCTGGAATCGAGGCTACCATCGACCTTCTACTCAACCGTTTCTGGTGGCCGCCACTCCGCTCCGATACGGCGACCTTCGTAACGAACTGCGTGGTCTGCAGCACCACCAAAGCTTCTCGCCAGCGGCCCGCCGGGCTGCTGCAACCCCTACCAGTCCCGAACCGCCCCTGGTCACATATAGCGGTGGACTTCATCACTGACCTCCCGACCTCCCAGGGCTATACCACCATTCTGTCAGTGATAGACAGATTCTCTAAGGGCTGCCGCCTCATTCCCCTTCCTAAGCTACCCACCGCCATGGAGACGGCAGAGGCCCTCTGTGACTCAGTCTTTCGGTTCTACGGTCTTCCCGAGGATATTGTGTCGGACCGGGGACCCCAGTTTAGCTCACGCCTCTGGTCCAGCTTCTTCCACTTGTTGGGAGTCAACGTCAGCCTGACCTCAGGATACCACCCGGAGGCCAATGGGCAGGTCGAACGTCTGAACCAGGAGTTGACCCGTTTCCTACGGTCATACTGTCACGATCACCAAGAGAACTGGAGTCGTTTCCTGTTCTGGGCTGAATACGCCCAGAATTCTATACGGAAACCCTCAACCAATCTAACACCCTTCCAGTGCGTCTTAGGCTTTCAGCCCCCCTTGTTTCCCTGGTCAGGAGAACCCTCAGAACTACCCGCGGTCAACTCCTGGTTCCAACAGAGCGAGGCTATCTGGAACCGGGCCCATGTTCATCTACAGCAAGCTGTCCGCCGCACCCAGGCCCAGGCGGATCGTCGACGCCGACCCAGTCCGCCTTACGAGCCCGGTCAGTGGGTCTGGCTCTCTACCCGGGACCTGCGCCTTCGACTCCCCTGCAGGAAACTTAGCCCCAGGTACGTGGGTCCATTTAAGATAATCCGCCAAATTACACCAGTATCTTTTAGACTTGAATTACCTCCTGAGTATCGTATCTCACCCACGTTTCATGTCTCTCTATTAAAGCCCGCTGGTCCCCCGGATGAGGGGGAGATCCTAGACGAGACCGCACCCCAGAGACCTGCCCCCCTGATCATCGACGGCGAGGAGGCCTACCGAGTCCGCGCCATACTGGACTCCCGACGCCGGAGCGGTCACCTGCAATACCTGGTCGACTGGGAGGACTACGGACCCGAGGAGCGGTCCTGGGTGCCCGCCAAGGACATCCTAGATCCCTCCCTCACCGCGGACTTCCACGCTGCTAACCCCGGTCGGCCAGGACCCCGAGGCAGGGGAAGACCCCGGCGTCGGTTGCCTCCTCGTGCCAGGAGGCACTCGCAGGGGGGGGGCTCTGTCACAAGCGCGGTCTCTGTGGCTCCCCCCGTCTCGCACCAGCGGGAACCGCCACCGGAGTATTAGCACTACATTACCCATAATCCCGTGCCTGGGGCTCTCGCTTCCGGTTCCGGGTCGCCCGGGTCACTTCCTCCCCGGCGGCCATTTCAGCGTTCCTCGCCGGCTCGCTCACCGCGAAGTTTTGTCGGTTATGTCGTCAATCCTGAGCGTTTCTTTATCGGACTGCCTACCCGTTGCCAACTGGACTGTTTTGCTGTGTGTGAACCTTTGCTGCCCGCCCTTTGTCGACCTTTGCTATTCCCTCGGACTATTGTTATCGTCTCGCCGCCGGCCCCGACCTTTTGCACGGACTATTACTCCCCCTTTGGATTTGCCTTCACCACACCTGTCTGCCAGTTCTGACCAACGCCTGTTAAAGTTGTCCGATTTAATAAAGCTGTTGCAGATGGATCCACCGTCTCACGATTCATCCTTAACCTCATCACAGTTAAAATGTTTGAGCTCCTTAAACCAGGTTGGATTCTGATTGGCTGTTTTTATCATTCAACAGTGGGGGGGGGGGGGGACTTCTGAAAGTGATTCCAGCAATATCTTTTGGACGATGGCTATCAAAACTTTATAGTTATAGGTATTGTTTTGTAAATAATGTTACAGGTTTTTTTTTTTTTTTTGCACAGACCGATCATTTTGCTTCGTAAGACCTCAATATATTGTCACAATCCACAGGCACACTCTCAAAAAGGATGTGTTCATTTTTAACACATTTTTGTTGACTTTTAACACGTTTTGTGTCATTTTGTGTCCATAATTGACAAACATTGTGTAACTAAAACACTTTTAGTGTGTAGAAATTAGCAGGAATAACACATTGGTTAAGTTAAAAGTAACACAAAATGTGTTGTCCTTAAATAGACACAGAGGTGTGTTAAGAAACAACACAGGTTGCATTGTTTTCAATATCCTTTTTAAGAGTGTATTAATTTTGTCTTCCCTGATACTTTTTTTTTTTTTTTTTTTTTGCCAGTGACATTTTATGAATCATCAAAGACCATGGTTTCAGCTTAAATAAATAAATAAATAAATAAATAAATATTTACTGTTCTTCTGAAAGAAAAAATCAACAGCAGGTTTACATTTTTGTTTGATCTATCCCTTTAAGGCCCGCTATTGTGTTTAAATAATCGCGCTATGTGCTGCTTTAAACACTCCCGCTCTTTAAAGTCGAATGGATTCTGATTGACTGTCATTGTTTTGACCGTTGATAAGCCGCGAAAAAATGTGATTCAAATACAGGCTATCATTTCTCTTTGTCTTTATCGTATAGGTGAGATGTTGACTTCCCTATTCTCATAGAATAAGACCAATGATTAAAACTAGCCTATAGTTATCGTCCTTGGTGTTAACGAGGCTTTAAAGGTACAGTACTAAAACACCATGTTAAATTGGTCTGTTTCAGATTTTCCACTGTTTTTTTTATTTATTTTTTTTTACCTATGAGTTCTCCGCAGTCTGTGTGGTTTTTGTTCAAAGCCTGGTGTGAACTGCTAGTTCTAGCATACAGGGTGATTTGTCTGATTTGAAGCAGATTTATCGAGTTATCTGTCTGGCTGCAGGGCTTTTTGTGTTATGCTGAAAAGGAACATGAAAGGGCTCCCTTTTTTCTCTCATGTTTTTTGAGGATTTATCTGCGTTTGTATCACTGTCGCTGCTTGTTTGAAGTGGATCGTCGTGTTAGACTGTTTTTTTAAATGTCTTTTCCTTTAACTAAGGTAACTAGGTCTGAACGCAAACAGCACTCTTCAGGAAGCCAAACTAGCAATAGCCAAACAAATGACAGCCAGCAGCTTTAAATCAGCCCGTTAATCATCATAAGCGATGGCCATGTCAGATGTGATCAGTGTGACCGCAGCTTATTTTACAGAGCTCATAAAAACGAGCTGGCTCGTAAAAAATGACGGTAAAATTCGGTTCTGAAAGAACTGCCACTGTTAGTGCTGGAGGTTTCATAAGCTTGCAGGGTTTCATAACACTTTTATCATCTAAGACCTGCGCAGACTCCTAAGACTAACTCCAATCCAAACCTAATTTATGTTGTTAATCTCTGCGGGAGACAACTTCACATTTACAGACGTCCTCTCTGCCGTTATATTATATTATATTTTTAAACCATTTGTTTTTTATTGCCTACTCGCTTTAAAATCAATCTTTAAATGGTAGTCATTAGTCGGCAAATCATCTTGGACCAGGAACCAAGCTACTTAGATAACATTAATGCATAAATTATGAGCATTCTCAAAAAGTAGAGCATGGCACTATACAAATTTAGTTTATATAAAGGTTGTAAAAAGATTGTTTTAACATGTTGAATGTTATTTTAAGGTTACCAGGTTATGTCCAGATTTCTTGTTGTGTTTATAAAGTTACTTAAAGGTTACAGAAATAATCCTTACAACATGCTACTATCTTTTTCACCCTAATATAATGTTATTTAAAGGTCATAATTTAATATTCTAAGAACATTACATGTCAGATTTTCTTGTCGTGATTAGCACAGAAACTTAGAATGTTGAAGCACAAATAACATCATACGTTCCGAGAATGTTGTTTTAAGAACAGCTTCTCAATATTATGAAAATGTATATCAAATATTAAAATTGTAAGAACGTTCCGTAATTTTTTGTTCTAACGTTTGTATTACTGAGTTGCAAGAACATACATACTTTTTTCTATATACACCTTTTTTTAACATTATAAGTTGTGTAAACTAATATTTCAAACTAGGGTTTGACCAGACGGGTCCATTCTTGGGTGAGATGGAGCATTAAAGTTCTGTGGTTCAGTTTATAGGCCACTTGTTTTCGCGGAGAGATGGACTTTTATTGCTTTGGTTCTGCTCTACAGGAGGGCAGATGATATTTCTAGGGTTGTCGATAAACGCCTCACAGCCTGCACTGTGTGAAAGTGAGTGTGCGAGGCAGCTCATGTCCACATGTAAGCAAGTGTGTTCTCAATATTGTCTATCAGAGAAAACACAGGCAGTATAGATTTTAGTTAAGTAGTAGGCTATCGCTTTCCCGCTGTTAAGATTCGGAGCGGGTGTTTAATAATAAATCTGTACTGCCCTCTAGTGTTGAACGCTGGTAAGTCTGATTCATTTGAATGAATCGCTTTGGTCAAACGGTTTGTTTGAATCGTCATAAACTCAGTGTTATTTAACGTGTTCTTTTTTTTTTTTTTTAGTTAAATATTTGGTTAAATAATAATCCTTGTAATCTTATATAAATAGGTTTGTTTGAGTTATATGGTTTTTTTTTTTCATAAAAAAACAACAACCTTTGCATTACAAACAAACAGGCATGTAAATTGTTAAAAAAAAAAAAAACTAAAAATTAATACATCTCTGGTAGTTTGATCAGGACTGATGTTATTTAAAAAATTGCCGGTGATATCTTTTTTTTTTTTTTTTTATTGGCAAATATGCCAATTTATTGGCAAAATTGCCAATAAAGCAATTTTGAATTGAATTGAAGTGAATTGAATTGAATTGAATTGAATGACGCCCTCTCCAGAGCAGGTGGACTCAATAACAACACTCACGCAGAACATTCTGGCTGTTTGCTGTACTCAAACATAGCAGAAGCGGCCCACTGTGACCCACAGCACTCAGCTGGAACTGTTCTGAAAGACTCAGTGCTCGATTCGGGACTGTGTCTGAATACAGGGTCACGTCTGTTTGAGAACTCAGAAACCAAATGACCAAACGCTTTTCTCTCTGCTTTTCTTTAAAGAGCTCTCACCCAGAATCCACTGCACATTGAGAGTGAATTCAGAATGAATGCTGTTATGTCAGGTTTAATTAAATAATCTTGCATTTGTCTATTTAGTTCACACATCTGTCTATCTATATTCTGTTTGTATTGTTTTAAGACATACTTTATCAGATTTAATCCTTATATTTTGTGCCAGTATGTGGCAGAACTAAAGCAGTACTAGGGTGTGTGATATCTGAGAAGTATTTGACTAAATGTGTTTGAATAATTCATTTCTTGTATCTAAACACAGCTCATAGAGCGCATCATTCTTCCTGATATGAACAGCAAAATACGATGGAAAGCGGCTCCTGCACTGAAGCTCTATATGACTCTGTGGGGAATGTCCCACCATTATTTTTCTGCCCTAATCAGCTGCTGATTAATGCTTTCCTGACATAGAATGTGAGGTCATGATACCATCAAGTCCTCTTGGACCAGAATCTGTGGATCTTTGCCATCTGGGACATCATAGGAAAACCACAACATCATTACTGATGAATTGACCGCAGCACCACCAGTAATGCATTATGGGAGAACACATGCTTTAGTAGATGTGTATCATCCATCTATCTATCTATCTATCTATCTATCTATTTCTATCTATATCTATCTATCTATCTATCTATCTATCTATCTATCTATCTGTCTGTCTGTCAGTCAATCTGTCTACAGTATATATCTGTCCATATATCTGTCTGTCTATCTATCTCTGTCTGTCTTTCTGTATATCTGTCTGTCTGTCAGTATGGCTGTCTATCTGTCGGTATATCTGTCGGTATACAGATCTCTATCTATCTATCTATCTATCTATCTAACTATCTATCTACCTATCTGTTTGTCTGTCTGTCTGTTTCTCTGTTTATCTATCTATCTATCTATCTATCTATCTATCTATCTATCTATCTATCTATCTACCTATCTACCTATCTATCTATCTATCTGTTTGTCTGTCTGTCTGTTTCTCTGTTTATCTATCTATCTATCTATCTATCTATCTATCTATCTATCTATCTATCTATCATCTAATCTCTGTCTGGCTATCAACTATCAACTATCTGGCTACAACATCAGGTGTTCGTTTGCTAATGGAGAACCAATGACATGTTGAATTGGATGTATGGAAAGCACTTAATGTAATTACTTTTCCAATGATTAAAGTTTTATTTTCCATACTGTACAAAGAGTTTATCAAACGTCTTTTCTAAAAGTGAAACACATTGTGTATATATATATATATATATATATATATATGTCTATTAATCTATCATTCTCTCTTTCTGTAGCTTTGTTGTTTGTCTTCTCTTTTTATTCTGCTGTTAGGAGAGAGAGTGAATGGATAGGAAGGAGGAGAAAGAAAAGGATGAGAGAGTGTAGAAATAAGAGGAAAGGAGGGGTGAGAATTCCACTTAGTGTCCATCTAATGCACTTTATCCCACACACACACTCAGTCTCTCACATGCCTCTGAGATCTTAGAGCATCTCACAGCAGAGGAGTTGACAGGACTGATGCTCATCTGACAGATATCAGACTCAAGAGGATCCTCACGATCACACACACACACACACACACACATCTGACAGGTAAGACCTTTCATTCTGTGGCTTTTTAAGCTTTTTTTTTTTCCATAATGACGGAGCAGCAATATACTAAGGTACAGAAGTGATCTCCAAAACCTAAATCTCTTTAAAACGGTGCATTATGCAGAAATTATTTGTTAAACTGTCATCTCATAATTCACGTTCACTGTAGTGAAATATTCACATGTGAGCTGTTTGTGATGTTTCCGTACAGTAGCTGATCAGGGTGTGGTCCTGTTTGCCCTATAAACTCAACAGTTATTTTACTACCGTATTTATCGTAATGTTGTTTATTACATTATTTCAACAAGTCTTCTATAAGTGATGTTTGCCAAGAATTGCTTAGCTGTTATTGATGTCTGTATTAAGTACTAAACAACATTTGTGGTCTTGACATGAGTGGTATGTCTTGAGGAGAGCTGTGCTGTTATTTTAGTAACTGATCAGACACACTAATTCCACCTGCTGGACCATAAAACAGCTGAAAAAATCCCACAGATGCACAATGAAGGAGGAGCAACATCTAAACTAAAATATATATATATATATATATATATATATATATATATATATATATATATATATATATATATATATATTTTTTTTTTTTTTTTTTTTTTAAGACTTAATGATTGAAATAATTAATAAAACCCATTTCATCATTTCCCTCAGAATCGGCTGACCAGGCATCACACTGCTGTTCAGCAGAGGCTGTGTGAGGTGCAGGGGTGCGGGACGTCCGAAGACATGCCTTCTGTCCCAGACCACCTGCCTCTCAGAGACAGTCCACGCTCGGTTTCCCGTGAGCAGCTCACACCTCGCTCCGAGAACACCGTCTTCAGTCTGTCCCACAACGACACCTTCTGGACCCTGCAGCCCGCTCCGGGAAAATGCGAGTACTACTGGCAGGCCATCCTCCTTATGACCTCCGGGGGCAGCGTGCTGATCTGCGGGATGGTGTTGAGTGGACTTTACTTCGCTGGCTTTTCCAAGATGGCTAGCAATATCCTAGGTCCCGCACTGCTGTCCGTGGGGCTTATGGTGCTGGTGGTGGGAGTCATTTTGATGCCCATAACGAGACAAATGAGGCATCAGAGTGCAACAAAACGCCTCTGCAGTTACTACAAGCCTCAAATAAACCTATAAGAAGAACTTAAAGGGAGAGTTCTACCAAAAATGAAACTTCTGTCATCATTTACTCAATCTCCACTTGTTCCCAACCACATTCATACAGGAGGGTGAGTAAATGATTACAGAAGTTTAATTTCTTGGGTAAACTATTTCTTTAACTCAAGACTACAAGCTACAAGCACTTGCTTTTTTCATGCACAGAAATCTCATAGACTCCATGTCTGCAGTAGGAAACAGACACTTCAGGATGGACTCTTTTCCCTTGGGTCTGAAACCATATATTCTTCCGAAGTGTAAGAATGTAGTTTACAAAGTTTTTCTGCTCTCCTCCATGAGTCTGTTTAACCAGCATAGCGACTAACCTGCCTGTTCTGTGTGTAGCTTCAATTTAGATTTAAACTGAGCTC
The DNA here is from genome assembly GCA_036247105.1 of Cirrhinus mrigala. Lineage (NCBI taxonomy): Eukaryota > Metazoa > Chordata > Actinopteri > Cypriniformes > Cyprinidae > Cirrhinus > Cirrhinus mrigala. Next base: position 39,197,825 of record CM070009.1, on the reverse strand, counting down.
AAAACTCAGTATGCATAATGTGAACATTAAAACTGTGTTTGAATATTGACTCATTCCTGTTTACCGTGATAGATGTATTCATTGTATTTTTTTAAAGCTGGAAATATGTATTTATAGTAGGTCTATTTAATAATATTTTGAATTTGCTTTTATTTCTCATCATACCATACAATCAAAAAGTGTCAGAGATTAAAAACTAAAGTCACCAAACATGACTGGACCAGAAAGATGTGTGCAGCTTTAGTACACATATCCAGAGCTCTCGTTTGAATGACTTGAGCCCACATTTGACAGGCAAATTTTTAGGATGTACAACCTGAAACAGAAACCAACATCCTGAGTTACTATTGTCATGTAAACAAACAATGTGAGATAACTGATATAGTGCATAGAAATCAATATTAAAGAGAGAGATCACCCACAAATAAAAATTCTGACATTATTTAAACAGAAATGTATCTTTTTTTCACAAAATAGAAGTCAGCAGAAAATCATGTTTTTTTCCATTGTGCATTCCAATTAATCTCAATCAAACTGCAGGGGTTATTTTGGGTTACTTTGATTGACTAAAGAAAAAAAAAACACAGTTAACTAACACTAAAATGCAATAAAACGTGATAACATTTTTTTTTTAAAAAAACAACAACAAAACATGATTTTGAAAGTTATAAAAAAACTGAAGTGCCTGTTTTTGCAAATAAACTCTTTATATCTTCTTTTATGTTCTCTCATGATGACAGAATTTTCATTTCTGTGTAAACTATCCCTTTGAGACTATTGACCGTTGCTCAGAGAAATTTCGCGGGCGAAATCATTCAAGTAGGAATCCGCGCGATCAGGACTGGAGTTTCGCGCGAGGGCGGGAAAGTTCCCCACGCAGATTTCCCTTGTGTTCAAGTTAATCACGTGAATTCAACGTCTTGACCAACAGAAAGCTGCGCAAAAGTGACTTATTTAAGTTTTGTTTAATAGTCATTGGCAGTGTATAGGCTGTATAATACGATTTTTTTTTCAGCTAATAAAGAGCCAAAATAGTAATGTATATGCTATACTGCACAAATACTGGTATAATCGCTGAATTAAACATGCGATGTAGGAAGGCCATTTGATTTCAGTCCCACCGTCAGCAGCCTTGCAGCCACCATGACGTCACGAGGGCGTTCCCTTCCTGTGCGCCAGGTGCGTCTCACCTGAGCTCGGCAGTTCTTCCGCTAGCAACGGGAGCGGCAGCATCCTCATCCACCTCCTGAAGATGATGGCGCCGAGGTGCATCGGCAGCTGCCTGCCGTTATTCGTCATGGCGATCGTCTTCGACATCATCGGTGTGGTGCTGCTGTTAGTCGGGATATTCGGTAACGTGCAGATGCACGGCGTGTTTTACGGGGATTTTCTCATCCACACCGGCGCGCTGGTCTTGTTCGCCAGCCTGGCCTTGTGGCTCATGTGGTACGTTGGGAACATCAGGGTGAAGGAAGGTTTGGATCGCAGATCGAGCGCTGCGCACAGCGTCAAACAGCTCGCGAGGAAACTCACGGAGAGATTGTCCAAAACACATCTGAAGGACAACACCGGTGAGAAGCGTTTTATTGTTCACTGATGCTGGGGGGGGGACTCAGAAACCGAAACACAGATTTTCTATCATATAAGGAAACTGTTTTAATGTGCAAAGAACCATATAACAACTTTAGAATCATCTTCAGCAAAAATGTTCTTGGAGGCAAAATCAGTCTATATTTAAACGCCGTTTCGTTCTTTTGCCAAGCGTTTGCGTTTGTTTCCAAAACGATTATAGAATTAGTTGGGAGGAAAACCTGTATTTTTTACAGTTTCGGAACAAAACGCAATAGTTTCGCGAAAGAACGCAACGTTTATCGGTCGAACGCTAAAGTTAAAACGAACGAAAGAACGCAAGTTTCTCAGGGGGACGCTGCGTTTTGCAAGAGACTTAAAAGCGTTAAAATATGAATTTTCCTTCTTTCCATCTCATTTTTTTTACCACCACCATCTTCGTGTAAAGATGCACTAAAGAACCTTTAATTTTAAACGTTCCATCTAATTTTTTTAAATTAATTATTTTAATATTAAACATAAAATTAAAGATCAAATGTTGATAAATGCGTATATACTCTTGCTTTTAAGTCTATATTGATCCATATATTGAATCTTATCTAATGTTTTTGGTCAGGTGAGAAAACAGGAAGCAAAGCTTCCACCATTCGAAACGTAACATGGGGAAAATCCAGTTATTTCCCAGGAAGCAAGGATCTTGAATCGGACATGATCAAATGTGATGAGCTATCCAAAGAAAAATCAGATGATGATCAGTTCATGTGCTACCAGAATCAAGCGTACGACGACGATGAGTCATTTAAACCAGTTCAGGAGGAGACAGATGACCAGACCCGGTCAGAAGACGGTTCTGAATCAGATGCGAGCAAATGCAATGAAGCATCTGAAGAGAAAAAGTTGGGAGATGATCAGTTCACCTGTTACCAGAATGAAGTGTACAGGGAATCAGAATCAGACATGACCAAAGATGGAGAAAAACCTCAGGAGGAGAAGCCAGATGATCAGCCACAGAGCATCGATGTTCTGCTGTAAGAAGAGGTGAGTTAAATTAACCCTAAATTACTAGCATAATAAACCCGATTTGACAGAATAAACTCTAGTATGTGACTGACAGTTTCATGCTATTTACATGACATTTTCATAAATAAACATCCTTGTGTTTCTATTTTTACTGGTGTGCGATTGTTTACCAAGATAAGCTGCAAATTTAAACCTACAATTTAGATTATTCACTTCGGATCTTGCATGGGATATTTCTATGTATGGTCTTGCATGTATTGATTTTGTAGTATTTTTATCATACATTTAAACTACATCATTCTTGACCTTGAATATGCATTGTAGTTGTGCATATAACAGTTTAAACTAATGCAAACTCACTAACTCATTTATGATTTGGAAATTTTTCTTGTGAAAGTTTAAGACTGTTTTCTTTTTTCTAGGCCGTAAAACAATGACTGAATAGCCAAGAACCTTCAATAGTCTTCAAACATCTGCCATCAGCAGTAGGTTTAGAGATACTGTACAAATTGAACTGCTTTAATTTATTAAAACGCAACTGTCTGTTGTGTTTCTGTATGTGGGTCGAAGTTTCTCAATGGCCTGATATCTGTAAAGCAGGGTGGCTGATATATTATGCTATAATACATTTAATAGACACCAAATTGGTGAAATGAAGTGAACCCTTACTTTGCACAAAATTCATTAGAAGAATTTATAATGCTTTGCCAAAACTGTTGCTGCACCAGCCGGATGGTCGCATGTTGTCTGTTATATAGCCATTCATTGTGTGTCATTGTGTTGATGTTCTGTGTTGTTGTGAAGTGCTACTCAGGTACTGCCCTTGTTTTTTGCACATCCTCATTTGTGAATTCATGCACCAGCTCATGCATTGTAGGAATCCATTTCCCTTTCAAAGTGGCAGCTGAGCGCTCATGCAAACTCCTCCAGAGTCAAGACATTTCATTTGTTAGCTACACTCAATGCTGTCATCAGCGACCAAACCTGTCCGACAGCAAATACAATAGACTGATAGTTCATTCATGTGATCTGTCAGCCCATCTTGGTACACAAGCAAACATTTAATACTGTACCCATATGGCAAAATACATATACATTTTAATATATATATATATATATATTTCAAAATGTACAAATAAAGGCCAAAAATATATTTCCTAAAATGTTTACAAATTGATTTAAGGTAAATCTATTTTCTACCAATAAACAAGTCAAAAGTTTTTGAAATAAATAACTTTTCTATTTGAATATATTTTAAAATATAATTTATTCCTGTGACCAAAGTTTTAATTATAGAAATTATTAATGCTTTATTATGCTTTAATGCTTTAAATTGATCAAAAGTGATGATAAAGACATTTATAATGTTACAAAAAAATTCTGTTTCAGATAAATGTTCCTATTCACTTTCTATTCAAAAATACCTGTTTTTAAGATAATAATAATAATAATAATAATAATAATAATAATAAATGTTTTTTGAGCATAACATTTTAGAATATATTCAAATAGAAAACAGTTATTTTAAATGGCAAAACTATTTCAAAATGTTCCTGTATTTGCTTTACTTTGGATCAAATAAATGCAGGCTCTTATTAAATCTTACTGTTTCAAAACTTTTGAAATTATAGAAGAAATTATAGAAATTAATACTTGTATTTAGCAAGGATGCTTTAAATTGATCAAAAGTGATGATAAAGACATTTATAATGTTAAAAGATTTCTATTTCAGGTTAATGCTGTTCATCTGAACCTGAAAAAATTCTACTCCACTGTTTTCAACATGATGAAAATGAATAATACATGTTTTTGAGCAGCAAATCAGAATATTTGAATTTCTGAAGGATCATGTGACTGGAGTAATGATGCTAAACATTCAGCTTTGAATATGTTTATCAAACATAGAAATCAGTCAAATCAGTTACTTTATTTTACTGCTAATTATTGTGGCTACACAAAGAATCATGTTGCCAGATCATGAAATTTCAACAATATTTTTATATAGATTATATTTTCAGTAGTGTGCAAGGTATGCATGTGTGAACATGACTGTATATGAAAAAACTGCATGATGTATGTAAATATAAAACAAGTAATCTTGACATGCCAAACAAATCCTGACTGTAAACGCTCCCTCTTTCACTCATAATACTGTAGTTGTTGTTGTTTTAACAGATGCGATATGAACTGCATGTAAAGCTAAAGCTGTTTTCAGCTCAAGTTTGTATAAAAGAACTTTCCACACTTTCAAATTAAACCACATATCACCCATGTGACTATTGTTTTTGCTTCATTAGTGGTGCTGGCTTAGTCACTATTACTACATACATGCGGTTAGTGATTTAAACTAATGCCTAGCCTTTGAGTGTTACGGTTAATTGTCAAATTGAATAATGCCTCAATTTGTGTGACTTCCTGAAATGAGCAATGTCTTTCAGTGACTCACAGTGGTTATTTGAGTATTGTGTAACTGAGAAAACAACTCAATACAGCTTTGACAAAGGCTTTTCTCTGTCTGTAGAAATATCTGAATCTGTTCACACGTTTTCATCTAGTAGATCCACTGTCATGGTGATGAGAACGCTTTAAAGGAATAATATGCATAAAAATAAGTTTTGACCTTTCAGTAGGCATTCGCCAGGCAGCTAAACTTGTTTTGGTGGCTGCATACCTGCCATCAAAGAAATGCGCTGCGTAAGAATGTGGGTGAGCTGCTTCATTAAAGTGGAGGAAAAGTTCCTGTCATTCGTTCTTCAGGCCCGACAGCCTGCCACACGTCCGTCGGCTCTCCTTACTTGAGCTTCTCCAAGATGGACTGCAAGGAAAGAGTGGGACGCTGCTTCCTCTTTCTCTTCTTGGCCATTCTGTTCGACGTGGCCGGACTAGTTCTCTTCCTCATTGGGATTTTTGCACCCATCAGTTTTTGGGACTTGTTCGTCCTGTCTGGACCGATCATCATCTTCCTCAGCCTGGTGTTCTGGATCTTTTGGTACCTGGGGAACCTGACGGTGCCGTACCATGAACTCTTGCCCAAGTGAGCATGGATTGGAGGAGGAATATGGACTGGAGAAGTCGAAAATGTGAACTTCAGGAAGGACTCCGGGAAATGCTGAGTGACTGACAGAAAGGATAAATGACGTGTCACTTGAAGGCCTGCTGGAGTCAACCGTTGGACCACCACTGTCTTAAAGCTTGAGAACAGTGAGAACAATCTCAAGATGTTTACAGAATGAGAATGAGAGTGGGGTGACAGAAAGTAAATCCTCAATGAATTTTAACAGCAAAGAATTGGACAGTTAGACCCCTGAAAATGCAGCTACTTCAATTAGATCTTAAATTCTTTTTACAGTTTCGACATTTTTTTTCATGATCACATCATGATCATGAAAAACTTATTTTTGAGTATCACGTGTCTTTCTTTTTGGCTCTTTTTGGAAGATCCCATCATGCACTTTATGGAAAACGTTTGAAAACCTCAGGTGAACCTCTGAAATGCTGAACTTGACCATTGACACTGATTATTGCACTGTACTTAAAGCGAATTATTGATTTACTCTTGCCTTTTCCACAGTCTTTTGCCTGTATTTATAGGTTTACAAAACACCTATTGTCATTATAACCGGTATAACCAATAAGAAAAGAAAATGTTGATGAAAAAATTAATGCTAAATGTGAACACCTGTACTGAAATGATACTGTGGTTATTGTGAATGTAACATGCAAGTTTAATTTATAAAATAACGTTTTTGTTTGGTCAGTGACAATTGGAGGCGTTGTCTTTTTATAGTCTTGTGTTTTGGTTCAGAGATGCCTTTCTGAAAACCAGATGAACTGGAAATGTCAGTGCCAACGTCAGCATTGAGCGTGAGAGATCCACCCTGTGAGCGTGACGCAGGATATTTTTACGTTGTTATTTTGCATGAGTGCTTCCCTGTCATGGGGTCCAGTTTGGTGAGATCATATAACCAGTCCAGTGCTACAGATTCCAATCAGACATTTTAAATGCAGAATAAATTGAGCATGGGTGAGTTTCCGTGATGCTGCATCCACACCATCAGGTGTCAGTGTGAAATCCACTGTCATATGTTTCTTCTAAACCCCTAAAATGCCATGAACCTCAGAGAAAAGCAATGATGAATGCAAATAATAAAATGCAACTCATTATATAATCATGAACAGTTTAACTAGCAAAATGACATGCCCTTTAAGTACAAAACAAGTGTGAGCAACACATGCAGTGAATATAAACAGTTTGTGTTGAATTAGTAGCTGACAGCATATGCTGGTACGTATGTTTTGATGCTGGGATGCTGGTTAGGTATGTTTTGATGGTTTAAGATGGTCCTTTGCTGGTTTATTCTGGTCTATGCTGGTCCTTCGCTGGTCCTTAGCTGGTCATGTTGCTGGTCAAGGACCAGCATACACCAGCATCAAAACATACCTAACCAGCATCCCAGCATCAAAACCTACTTACCAGCAAGCTTGGTTCCACGCCAGAAACGCAAACTATCTATAATGATTACAAACATCTTAAAATATAAATAGGAGTAAAATTAGCATCATGCAACATTTTAAAATGCATATAATTATTAATGTTTTTACTTAAAACCCACTTTAAACCATCATCGAGTGCTTGTAACAACTTCTGATTGAGATCTGTAGTTGATTTTGATTCTATAATAGGCAGACATGCACTCCTCGTATGTTTAATTACGCCACACTGCTTATTCTTATAAACATCCTTCACTGTTATAAAAATACCAAGAGCTGCATACAATAACACATACAGAAAATACATCATATGTGACCCTGGACAACAAAACCAGTCGTAAGTGGCTCGGGTATATTTGTAGCAATAGACAAAAATACATTGTAGGGGTCAAAATGATAGATTCTTCTTTTATGCCAAAAATCATTAGGATATTAAGTAAAGATCATGTTTCATGAAGATATTTTGTAAATTTCCTACCATAAATATTTTAAAACTTAATTTTTGATTAGTAATATGCATTTCTAAGAACTTCGTTTGGACAACTTTAAAGGTGATTTTCTTAATTATTATTATTATTATTATTATTATTATTATTATTATTATTATTATTATTAATTAATTAATTTTATTTTATTTTATTTTATTTTATTTTATTTTATTTTATTTTATTATTTTATTTTTTTGCACCCTCAGATTCAAAGAGATGTATCTCAACTATTTGTTGAAATAGTTTTTGTCCTATCCTCACAAACCATACATCAATGGAATGCTTATTTATTCAGCAGATTATGTATGAATCCCAGTTTCAAAAAATTTACCCTTATGACTGGTTTTGTGGTCCAGGGTCACATATACATATATGAAGAGTTCAGATGCAAAACCAGATAAATCCATCTGACGTCTTTCTTTAAAAAATGCATTTTTATCAGGCTCAGATGTACAGGTTTCTATGTAAGTACCGGTACTTCTGATTGGGCTGAGGCTGGTATTTTAGCGAGTTTGAAGAAAAAGTATTTGATGGACGTATAATGTGTGTCAAGAGCATTCACTCAGTATCATTATCTCATTTTTGACCGAGATGGCTTTTATCTGGTTTTGCATCTGAACTCTTCATATATATATATATATATCACATAACATAACCATATGTCTATTTGCTTTCCTATTTCATGTATAGAACAGTAGAAAAATGTTTCACTCAATTTTTTAAATACAGAAGATCTAGAGAGTGAACGCCCTCTGACTCATATGTCTGGCTTCCGGTCCCATCCGCTTTCAGCTGTTTTTAGCTGTACAAAACAGCTTGTTTTGCTGCTTGATATTGCAAACGGGTGTGTCTTACCATATTATTTTAATGTATTATCTCAATTTTGAACACAGTGATTTGCAGTGCAAACAGTTGTATCATTTACTGCTCTTTCGTTATTCTTCTCGTTATTTCCTTATGGTGGCTTATGAACCGGTAATCGTACACATTACAAAAAAAACAGCTTACTTCCGCACTGAAAAATAAGGTGGATAGTCTCAGCCAGCTACTACCCAGCAAACAGAGAACTTTCCTACAACTTATAGCTAATGTTCTTGCAAGGTTCTCTCTGAGTTATTAAGAGTTATCCAGTAATTTTAACAGAAGGATCATTGAACTGCCATTTTTTAAACATAAAAAACAAACAAACAATCAAACAAAAAAGAAAACTATATTTTGAACGCTCAGAGAATCTCAGAAAATAATGTTTTTATAACTTTGTTGTTAATATTTTTAACTTCCAAACTTCCACAGAAAAAAAAGAATGTGGTGCTCCTGTGCGCTATTTATTGGTTGGAAAATCGTATATAACAAAAGGGTAAATTTTTGTGGTCGGGACTTTTTTGACTGCAACCTTTGGCCAGTGGGTCTGTCGTTTGGAGCCCTCAGCCAATGACGACGCGCGGCGCAGGTGAGGGCGGAACTTCAAAAAATGCCAGCGGTCAAACAGACGGAAAGCAGCTACGAAAATAGTAGATGCAGCATAGCGAGGCGAAAGTCCGGGCAGACAAAGCTCGTTCCAAAATGAGAGTGAATCTGGGGTTGCGTTTCAGCCGCTGTCGAGTATTTAAGTATAGTCTGGTTATAAAGAACGACACAGAACTGAAGGGATTACTGTTCGACAGGTATGTGCTGGTGGTTGGCTTAGCTACAGCTAATGCAACGTTCCTACAATAGTTCCTTGCAGTGTACTTACAAGAGTTTATATATACACTAAGTACCACTTTAAAAAAAGTGAATGTGTTCTGGCAACTGAACTCATTTCAGTGAAAATGGGCGTGCTTCTGGCGGTGTTCCGACCTCAAGGATGGGCCAAGATTATTGTGTTTGCAATAACTGAAAATTTCTGCTTAGAGCATCCTTAAAAGAGCAATTTGTAATAAATTTACCGTATAGCCTGCTAAAAGCAAAGAACTACCATGTTTTCAAATATTTAGGAAACATGCTAAGTTAAAATACTGTTTTTTTCAAAAACAATGCTACAGTCAATTATTCTATTCTGAAATGTCCTTTTATTTATTTATTTTTTTTCTGTTAATGGCAGCTATGTATTTTCAAATATAAAAGGCCAATTTATAATTGTTATTAAAAAAATATAGAAATATATGTAAAATATTATTTAAAAAAAATATTTAGTTTCTATTGTCACATTATTTTTTTTCTATTCACAACTTACACTGTGTTGTTTTGTTTATTTGAGTCATTTTATTTATTTATTTGTATTGTTTATTTATTTATTTATTTATTTATTTATTTACACTGTTTTTCTCTTAAGTTTTCTCTGCCCCCTATCTTGCGCAATAGATGCAGCAGCAACACATAAACTCTAAATAAATTCATAAGACACTCTGAATATGTGTTCATTATCTGTACTATAGCTATGAGAAGTACAGCTCTACCTCACAATACTGTCATCAGATCTCATTCACCTGACAGGCTCTCCAGCAGGTGAGAAATTAGTTTTTGTGTTCTTCAATACAGTGTTTAACCTTTATGGTGTATAGTCAGTGTTGGGGAGTAACTAGTTACATGTAACGGAATTACGTAATTTAATTACAAAATAAATGTAATTCTAAGTAGTTACAGTTACTGAGAAAAAATGTGTAATTAAATTACAGTTACTTTTGAAAAATGCCAGTGATTACAAAAGGGGTTACATCTGGGATACATCCAGGATAATTTTTTTCACACCCCCACCCCCACTTACAGATTCAACTGACTTCTTTCATAAATTGCATTGACTGCTCTAAAATGAGACACGGATGTTTCAGGAGTTTAGGACACAGAATGGGACACATGCTTATTTGATAACTGTTTTATTTCCTATTTGGGTTTATGCATAAACTTTATTTTTTAAGATTGTTTTTCCAAGGCATTGTTAGATGCTAGTGTTTTCTGTCATAACTATGCAAACATTTGATTTCAAACCCAGTATCATAGCTATTAAACTATTTCTTGTTATGATTTCAAATCTGTATTTCACCTCGTAATGCTCTCAAAGTAAATAAGAGCTGTTAAGTCTGAATTTGGGGCGTTGGTGCCAATAGCCTCGTGGTTTGTGTGCTGACATAAAGCGCAACTGCGCTCGCGGTGACCTGAGTTCGATTCCCATCTTGAGGCCCTTTGCCGATCCTGCTCCCCTCTCTCCTCCCAGCTCTTTCCTCTCATCTCTCTACTGTCCTATCACAATAAAAGGCATAAAAAGCCTAAAAAAATAAGTAATAAAAAAAAAGTCTAAATTTGTAGTGGCTGTGCTTAAAATTAAATTATTACATGGCTCTGTGGAATGCTTCATTCTGATTGGTCAGTCATGACATTCCAAGGTATGTTATTCCCTGATAACAACTGGTAAAAACTAATAACTCAGACTCATTCAGGGCAACTTAAGTCAGTGCTATATGCTTGATAGTTTTTTCTTGGCAGAAGCTTTGCGTTTGGTTAGCTAATAAAATATTAACGCTTAATTCAATATTATGTAGACAATTTCTTAATTCTGTGATCCTGGTATCGTGGACTCGCTCTATTGTTTCATACAAACGCAGCTGCTGCCTTTTTTTTTTTTGTACACTGTAATTGGATTATAAGATAACTAACAAACTAGTACTACTACTTAATTATTTATGTGGTGAAATGTTGTGTAAGAAAAGTGGTATGACTGCACTGTATCCCTAAAATGTCTAGTTTGAACTTGCCATTTGCTAGCAACTGATTTCTTCATGGAAGCTTTGCATTCAAATATTTCAACTCAGATCAGTGTTTCATGTCTAATTATTTTGACACGAAACATCTAAATAATCTATCAAGCAGCTGTGTAATAAGTGGGATAATGTACATCCAGCCAGTTGTTATCGCAAAATAAAGATGTATGTTATCCCTTACTTATTATAATCTTAATTAAAGTCATGAAGGATTTTGAAAGTCTGACAGTAATCAGTGTTGAGTGCTACTGTAAGGTTAACTCTGCCTGGTTTAAATGTTTCAAAACAAATATTAGAAATTTAAAAAAAGTAATCAAAATGTAATTAAAAATAACAAGTTACATTAATTTAATAAAGTAATTGAAAAGTTACACTACTTATTACATTTTAAATAAAGTAACCTGTAATCTGTAACCTATTACATTTCCAAAGTAACCTTCCCAACACTGTGTATAATTTATAAGGTTCATAGGTTTAAAGACATATATAAAGAAAGGCTGTCAGCAGATAATCTCACTTACAAGACAGGTGTGTGTTATTGAAGACAAGAGTGTTATTGAAATTGTTATTTGACAATGGAGGGTGGAGGTGTGAATAAAGCACAGGTTTGTTTTGGTCTTAGAAGCGGTGCTTTTGTGCAACATCTAGTGGGTGAAAAATCATACACGTCAACTTTAATAACTGGGAAAACTATGGAAGCTTGTTTTCTCCAAAGTCCTGGTGGATCTCATTCTATTTATTTGTTAATTAATGTGAATTTCTTTACATTTATTTTAATTTATTATTTATGTAATTCCATTAGGTGCCGATGGGGTCGCTAAAATACACTTCAGCTTTAAAATGTTTTATATTATTTATTTATTTAGTTAGTTAGTTAGTTTGTGTATGTAAAATAATACACACAATTATGAGAAAAATGTCTGAATGTTCTGTACATTTTGTTATGACGGAATACGGAATTCTGACTTTATATCTTACAATTATGACTTTTTTCAGAAAATTGTAAGGAAAAAAAGGCTGAATTGTGAGAGAAGAAGTCACAATTACCTTATTATTTGATGCATAAATTATATAATAATATGAATAAATTTATAAACAATTATGACCGGTAAAATACTGTATACAAGCAGTAAATTCCAATCATTCTGATTATTCTGATTTGTGATGCCTGAAATGTTGCCACCAGATGTTTATTTACAGTTTATGGGTTGGAATATATTTGACAAATTGTTGTAAAAGCTGCTAAAATCCCATTCTGCATAAATGGGATGCTGTCGTTAGCCACAGTCCCCCGGCTGAGTTATTACACCAGTTTCCTAAATGCGTTCTGTAAGAGCTTTCCAATGTAATTGTTGGCTTTCTGGAGTGCTGAATATTGATCGCTCTGCTCTTTATTTTAATAACCCATGAGCATGCATCCTTGTGGTCATCGGTAGATACAGAAAATACCACAATGAAGCACAAAAAGCAATTTATATGTGTGTGAGAGAGAAAGAAAGAGAAGCCATACAGAAGAAGAGATGCTAATGACGGCAATAATATGATGAGGCTGGCTAAACAAGTAATCATATTTCATCACGTAAGGATTGCATTTCAAATGATCCATATAATTAATGTGAAAGCTAATATGATGGCATAGTCTAACAATTCCTTCTTGTCCAATATGTTAATGCTCTCAGGACCAAATGTTGGTACATTTGGGCTAAATGTACCAGCAATATTAATGACCCATCTTTTTCACAGGGCGTACACCAATTTTTGATCAATCAAATGCTCTCTAGAATGAGCATGAGTTTCTCATTTCTCACAGTCCATTTGCTAAATTCATCTTTTAGAAATTTATGTTCGCATGAAGGATATTTAACCATTTTTACAGAAGCTCAGTTCATATAGTTTATCCTAAAATGAAAATTTGCTGAAAATGTACCCACCCTGAGGATATCCAAGATGTAGTTGACTTTGTTTCACCATTAGAACAGATTTGGAGAAATGCAGCATTACATCACTTGCTCACCAATGGATCTGCTGCAGTGAATGGGTGCCGAATGGGCAGCTGATAAAAACATTACAATAATTCACAAGTAATCCACACCACTCCAGTCCATCATCTTGTGAAGCCAAAAACTACATGTTTCTAAGAAACAAATCCACTGTTTTTATTTATTTATTTATTTATTTATTTTACTTCAAACCATTGCTTCCAGCTGAAATATAAGTCTATAATCCATAATAACACTTCCTCCAGTGGAAAAGTCATCTTGTTTGAATCAGGAGAGAAACATGCACTTTTGTGCACTTTCTATAGGAAAAAATTGTCCAAAACAGTTCTAAACAAATATGTGGGTGGATTTTAGTGTGAGAGGCAACGTGAGATGGACATTTTGTACTAGAGGAAGCGTTATTATGGTTTAAGGAAGCAACAGTTTAAAGTTAAAACATTTTATTGGATTTGTTGCTTATAAACACTGTTTTTCGCTTCACAGGATGTTAATTGATGGACTGGAGTTGAACATTTGAATAGTTCTGTTACTGGTGGAATGAAAAATTGGGGCATGGCCAAAGGGTTCTGCCATTGGTCAAAAGATCTGTATAGCTCTGATATGCAGAACAAGATTGCTGAGCTACACAAAATAGAAAGTGGCTGTAAGACAATAGCTAAAGCACTGGAAAATCACCATTTTCACCATCAGGGCAATAATTAAGAAGTTACAATCAACTAAATATGTTACAAATCTGTCTATCCCATCCTTGCCTGTTTGTTTGCTGTGCAGGTATTGTAAACAGGGAATTTGTCCACGTAGAACTGAAGGCAGTGAAAAAAAAAACTGTATGTATATATAGAGAGAGAGAGAGATCAGTTGTGTGAGATGTGGACAGTTAGTTACTGCGAGTGGAAGAAATTACAAATGAAAGTAATTAATGCAGATAAAGCCTTTCCTTGGTTTTATTCAATTAACCACTACAGATCTTGCAGTCTGTCATATTTCATAAAGACTGTCTTTTTTTGTGCAAATATTTTATTATTTTTTCCTAAAGGTTTGTGAAACAGTTACTCCATTCTGTTGTTCTGTTGTCTACAATAAATATTTTCTTGGTTGACTTGTTTTTCTTTCAGGTGTGTAGAAACAATGCTTTTTTACTGTTTGCTTACAGTGATTATTAATGATTAGTTCTTAATCAGATGAAAATAAAACAGCAATTCATCCCGCACTCATTCTCTTTACTCTTTTATGATTTTATGATGAATTAAATGCACAACATTTTATTGACCCTTTTTATTACTTATTGGGCAAAAAGTTAACATATGCAGAGAAATATCAGAATAATCTACAAGTAAAACAGCCGTTATACGGCATATATATTGTAGTCTCACTGTTTCACTGTTTTAGTCAGTACAGTGGTAATAGGCATTCATGTCTGTTGTTTTATGTACTTTAAGAACAACATATGAAATATTTAGTCTTTTCAGTCAATGAAAACTATTCAGTCAAAAAAAAAAAAAAGTCATGAATGCCTTTGACTGCACTCGTGTCGTTTTTCTCATCTGGATAATAAAACATCAATAAAGCATCTTGTTCTGTTGTTTGGATGTGCATTGCGTTAGGTGGCCTATAGTGAGAATTGTTTTAAACACGTTTCACCCACAATAATCATTTGCTACTTACATAACAAAGGAAGTACCAGACAGACAGATTTGAGTAAACATGCAAATGTTCCTCATTTGTAGTCACTTCAGGTAGAAGCATATGCTGAATGAATAAATGTAAATGTAGCGTCAGAGCAACCAATAAACTTTCCCCTTTAATAATAAACAATGAGTGCTATTATTGTTTTCAATGATGTGCAACCTGTACTTATCTATTAACATCTTAAAATGTGATTTAAGATTTGTAAGTTTTGATATGAGTGTCATTTCCCGGCAGATTTTTTTCCCCCAGTGGTCATTTGAAAGAGGTTCTAAAGTATTGTACGACAGTCAAATGAACATAAACAATAAACATTTGCCTGAACTGACATTTTATTTGTGAGAATAACGCCATACGCTCTCCTAAAACAAACGACAACAGCTTAACGTCTCCCTCTAGTGGGTAAAGTAGAATTAACTAGTCATAAAATACTCATGTTGAACATAAAAAGTAAGTGTCTATTCCACTAAGTACAAATATATATCTGCTATCTGCAAATATTTCCACCCATCACCGCTCAGACTATTTACCTTTAATACAAATAATTCTATGTGAATTGCACATTTACATTTTTACATTTAGTATACACCTTATATTTTTTAACTAAGAACGCAAGAAATCATTTCTAAGTTGAGTGTGCATGGTTTCCAGTGTTACTTCCAGTTTTTTAAATTCAAATAAAAGGCTGTAAATTGAGACATAACACACCCGCTGAACCGACATGGAAGGCAACATTTAATTAAACATTTGTGCCATATGCAATGATATATAAGGGGTAAGACATAGAGTGACATAGAAAATGTTAATGTATAAAGTATTTATTTGATTGTGTCAATATGGATATTATGTATGTTCGTTGTGTGTATAGCTAGGCGAAAGACCAGTTTTCACTCAAGGCTGAGCAATAAAGTACAACTAATACCGTAGTATATGCCTAAATATGGTATAGTAAGGTATAGTAGCAGTGTATTATATTCTATAGTACCTATCCAAACGGTTTTACTATAGAACCATGATGGTAGGCTGCTAAAAAAAAAAAGAAAAAAAAAAGAAAAAGGGGGGGGGGGGGGCTTTTTAGCAAGTGTGAGTCAACAAGTCATTATGTTGTCTTTTGTTCCGCAAACAGCCTGTGCTTCCTCTAGGAGCTGTTATCGGGTGTGATGGGGTGTGAAGGCGCCCGGGCGGGTCACACCCAGCAGCACTGTTTACAAACACCAGGAAGAGATGACGTCACCCTGCATGAGCACATGTTCTGCACATACGCGCGCCCATCTCCCTGTACGCGTTCGCGTTTCTAAAGAAATTTCCTCTGCTAAACGTTTAAACGACATTTTACGTGTTGCGTAAAGGAAGGGGCATTTTCGCGCTCAGAACGCTTCAATAAACGCGTTTGTTTTCATGACCTCCATACCCAAAACACACGCTGACGGCGCTGAGGATTATGGGGGAATCGGCGACTGCAGACGTGGAGGGGCGTAAAACACGGAGTGGATTTCAATGGGATTGTACTCTAGGGTTACTCAGTTTTCAAAAGCAGCAGGGTATATTATACTCAGAGATACACTTTTTTTAGTTTCTAAAGATAAATTATAATACGCTTTTATGAAGATAGATTCTAAAAATGCATTTGAATATATATAATAGACGATTAGATAAAACATTGGTTAATTAAATTAAATCGCATTTATAAATTATGAATTTCCATTTCTGGCAACATTCAATACATAGTATGAAATAATTACATTTAATTTAAAAGTGCTTTTATTGGCAAAGTCGCCGCACATTCAAATTCCCAAAGTAATTAATACGCACAGTAAAAATAACCATTATAAAAAATAAACATTCTATATTACAAGATTATAAACTGTTTTTGTTTTATTATTTTTTTTATTAAAAATACGTTGTTGTTGTATTAAATCGTACTTTTATTCTATATTTGCTCTATTAATTTTATCCGATAATTTATTATTAAATTATTCCCGTATTATTATAAACCATTTCACGTCCGTGATCAATCTCCAGTCCGGTGTTGACAACTCTCCACATACATGCGTGTTGAGGCACAGCGCAACCGACCTTCAGTCCGTCAAGCCACCCATATTCCTTATTTCATTGGTTGCGATTGAATTACCGCATTCCTTAAAGCGTCTCTGATTGGCTGAACCGCCTGTCAACCACAGCGCCCTCTCCTCCAGTGCGCATTGATTGGCCGATGCCCCCTTCCCTTTCTCTCTGTGGTGAATCGCGGCGGTGGGTCGAGTCGCCGCCGCTGATGCTGGTGTCTCCGGTCGGGCACGTTTAACGTTTCACCCCCTTCATATTCTCCATTCATATTTATCGTGCCCCGTTCCGTGTGCGGAAAGATAAAGATGGCAGCGGTGGCCCGCCTGGAGGGCCGTGAGTTTGAATATGTGATGAAGAAGCGTTCGGTGACGGTGGGTCGGAACTCGTCGCAGGGTTCGGTGGACGTGAGCATGGGCCACTCGAGCTTCATCTCCCGCCGGCACCTGGAGATCTTCACCGCCGCCGCGGAGGACACGGGCTCGGGTCCGGGCGGAGGAGAGTTTTATTTGCGCTGTCTGGGAAAAAACGGGGTGTTCGTTGACGGGGTGTTTCTGCGGCGGGGGGCGCCACCCTTGCAGCTACCGAGAGTGTGAGTTATTTTAACCTTCATCTTCTTCATGGTCATCATTATCTTCGCAGTTATTGTTGTTGTTTTGATGCTACACCGGGAACACGTGCTAGTGTCCTTATGTTGCACATTTTTTCGTTTCGCTTTCAGAGCCCCTGGGCTGTGGCTCAAACCCTAGTGAGCTGCCTTACTAGACAGCATTCACGGGCGTCATGTTCATGCATCATTTTGGTCTTTGTGTACAGCGTCGTTTTTTATGCGTGTGCATACGATGCACGTAACATTTCTGCTTAACCTAAGAGCATGGAGCGTTTTTGGGGCGTGACAGACGTGGGAAGCATTTCTGAGCAACAGGGGGCGAGTGCAGCATTTTGGACACCATACGTGCATGCAATATTTTGGGGGTGTCATAGGTGCATGCTGCGGCAGATTAGAGCATTACATGTCATCATGGGTATGCAGTTTTTTTCAGGACATTGCTTGCAACAGTTTGGGGTGTGCAACATTTTTAGGTGACTGTAGCAGGGTTTTTCAGCAACAATAGGTGCATGCAGCATTTTGGGAGTCATAGGAACATACTGAGCAATTTAGGGCATACTAGGCGTGTGCAGTAGCCTTTTTGGTGTGCCTTAGGTGCTTGCAGCAGTTTGGTTTATTATAGGCACATGCAGTGTGTTTGGGCATCATCACAGATGCATGTGGCTGCATTTTGTGCATCATAGTAATGTGTAGCAGCATTTTTGGGCAACAATAGGTGCATGCAGCATTTTGGGAGTCATAGGCACATGGTGCAACATTTTGGGGTGCATAGTAGGTGCTTGCAGCAGTTTGGGGTGTTATAGGTGCATGCAATGTGTTTGAGCACCATTGCAGGTTCACGTAGCAGCATTTGGGCATCATAGGCAAGTGTAGCAGCATTTTTGGACGCCATAGGTGCATGCAATATTTTGAGGGTGCCATAGGTGCATGCTGCAGCAGATTAAAGCATCACATTCATGTGCAGCAATGTTTTTTGGGTTCATCATAGGTATGTAGATTTATTGGGGCTGTATAGGTGCCCACATCAGTTTTGAGTGCTACAGGTACATGCAATATTTTTGGGCCGAAATGCATATTTATTGGGGCGGTATAGGTGTTCATAGCAGTTTGAGGTGTTATAGATGCATGCAGTATTTTCATGCATCATCATAGATGCATGTAGCAGCATTTTGTGCATTTTGGGGCAATAATAGGTACATGCAGCATTTTGGGAGTCACAAGTGCAGCAGTTTTAGGCATCATAAAGATCTAGGTCTAGGTAGGCAGCTCACTACTGCTTCTAATTTACATGCATATTCATGTAATTCATATGCATGTAAATATCACCTCTGTAATGCTTGTCAGAAATGTGCCTGAAAGATAAAATGTGTATTTTGTCATGAGTGTTGTTTCATCTCACTTGGAGTGTAAAATCACTGAGATGGTGAGATTTGTGTTAACTAGAGGTTTGGGGTTTAAATCCTGATTTTATACATCAGATGCTTCTTGTTTCTTAAATGCTTGTGTAGCTTTTTTAGAAAAGCACAGCCTGTCCGTTAGGTAGGTTAGCTGTCAGCTGTTTCCATCTTCTTTATTTGTTTGTCTTGAGAAGATGTTGGACATCTGGGTGTGTTGACATTATCCTCAGGTTGACCTTTGGATGGTGCTTTATCTGTTTTGAATGTCTGATTTGTATTAAGTCTCACCCACAGCTGGCCAGCGTATTTCAGAATCAGTTTGCAGTGCAGATTTGCATCTCTCAGGTGTCTTTTTCCTTTTTTTCACACGTCATGAAATCGTAGCGTCAAGCACGACTGTAGTGCGCACTTATCCCTTTGCTTTTTTTAACACATGACCCACATATCTCAATATAACAACAAATCTGTTGCACCCTACAATGCCAGCCTTGAAAGCAATTTCATGCACAGCCATTTCCAGCCCGTCTCGTTTCAGCAAAGCTTTCTGTGGGATTTTACACAGATTCAAAAAGGCATGTTCATCTTGATATGCAGTGTCATGTTTAGAGTGAAGTGAGCACATATAGTTTGACTGATAAGCGCTTTCTAAATATAAAAGCATACATGTTTGTTTGAGTCTCTCTGATGTCTATGTGCTGACAGACATGAAGCAGCTTCAGAAAATGTAAATAAGGATTTTTACAGCCAACATCTCTCCTTTATATTTAATTTGAACCCAAAATCCCTTTGATTTTTTTTCTTTTCTCAAATGTATTTCCCATTTTAGTGTTAATGATTTTGTTAATCAAAAAGGATGTTGAATTAAAGGGATAGTTCACCCAAAAATGAAAATTCTGTTATCATTTACTCACCCTCATGTTGTTCCAAACCTGTGTGAGTTTTGTTCTTCCGCTGCACACAGAAAAAGATGTTCTGAATAATGCTGGTTCGGGCTGTCGGGTCAGTGCCCTGTACCTTGTACCCAATGGTACTTTTGTTTTTTCGTTACTTTATTCTCTGTGTAATAACAAAAACATTTATTTCAGTGAAAAAATAAGTCAAAAAATCTCAATTTCAACTTTTCGAACAATGGGGACCT
Organism: Cirrhinus mrigala; assembly: GCA_036247105.1. Classification (NCBI taxonomy): domain Eukaryota; kingdom Metazoa; phylum Chordata; class Actinopteri; order Cypriniformes; family Cyprinidae; genus Cirrhinus; species Cirrhinus mrigala. The sequence goes on along the minus strand of CM070009.1, from coordinate 39,177,628 downwards.
GCAATCTTTTTCTTTTCTTTTTTTCAGAAATTTTTGTGTGTTTTAATTTTTGATTTTAAAATGAATATTAAACCCTTTTATTTTTTGCCAAACAAACAGAGGTTTACTTTTAAGTTGTGTGAAAATTATGTTTAAAAAAATGGTAATTGTAGTATTTTTTTTTTTTTCTACAATTAGGTGGTGTAATATTTATTTTTAGCATTTAATTGTTTTATTTAAATTTAGAAATAGGAATATATAAATACCTACATTATACTGTACAAAAGTAATACAAGACTATGTATTTCTGTTACATGTTAAACTTTTATTTTGACAGGTTGCTGGGAAGTTTTTGTGTGTATACACTTTGATATGATGCTAGTTTTCTCAAATGAAACGGTAACATTCACATGAAGGGACTCTCACAGTAGCTCTAGAGATTATGTTCATGCGTTTGTCGTCATAAAGTGAGACGCAAAAATCAACGCAAGCGTCACGTGTGATTCACTATTTGCGTAGTAAACAAAACCGCGTCTCCGTCATTCATTCATACAGAGGCAAACAGAACATGCAGGATTCATATTTCAACTGTCTTTTGTGTTTTAATATTCACAGACACTAGTCCACATTCGAAATAAGTGAGAGACCTAATTTTGATTTATTCATCCAAAAATCAATGAATTCCGTGGCATTCCGCAGCATTCTGCGCTATAGAGTAAATCCGTTTTTATGAATGGAATGGACAAATTGTAGACGCGTGTCAACGTAGAGACATAAATGACTTGCCGTTGTGTAAATAAGATAAATAACATAAGACTATTGTTTGCTTAATAAAAGATATGTTCTGTAGGAAAGGAAGGCCCCCACCCCCAATACAATGGCAGGGGAAACACTGTATACACATTATTCTTCTTCTTGCAGGTTTGTATCAACATTTGTTTAAATTCATGAAACTTTAAAAATATTAAATAATTAAAATGTTAAATGTAATGGTGCCCTATAGTTTTTATATAAAATTCTATAGAATTTTTTTGGAAATTCTGTATTGTCTGTTTAAATTTTTCTTGGTTCTGTTTGAATATTTCGAACAAATTTACAATATAAAATTTTCAATAGCAGCTGTTTGTGGTTTAAGGCGATAGTTCACCCAAAAATGAAAATTCTATCTTTAATTACTCACACTCATGTTGTTCCAAACCTGCAGGACCTTTGTTCATCTTCAGAACACAGATTTGACCCTGGACCTTAAGTAGCACAGGTATATTTGTAGCAATAGTCAAAAATACATTGTATCATGTAGATCATGTTCCATAGAGATATTTTGTAAATTTCCTACTGTAAATATATGAAAACTTAATTTTTGATTAGTAATATGCTTCGCCAAGAACTTCATTTGGACAACTTTATAGGTGATTTTCTCAATATTTAGATTTTTTTTTTTTTTGCATCCTCAGATTCCAGATTTTTACATAGTTGTATCTCAGCTAAATATTGTCCTATCATAATAGATTCCTAAGCTTTTCCTAAAAAATGTACACTTCTGACTGTTTTTGTGGTCCGGGGTCACAAATTAAGATATTTATGATGAAATCTGAGTGTGTTCTGACCCTGCATAGACAGTATCTCAACTGACACGTTCAAGGCCCAGAAAGGTGGTAAGGACATTGTTAAAGTAGTCCATGTGACATCAGTGGTTCAACCATAATTTTATGAAGCTACAAGAACACTTGTGCACAAAGAGAACAAAAGTAACGACTATATTTAACAATTTCTTCTCTTCAGTGTCAGTCTTTTTACGCATGTTTGAATGTATGCCACAAAAATGTTGCTCGATATAGTTACATTGCTGTCCATGCAGGGTCAGAAAGCTCTCAGATTTCATAAAAAAATCTTAATTTGTGTTCTGAAGAAGTACAAATTGCAATTTGGTTAAGTGTGAAACCCTACATTTGATTTAATCATCCAAATTTTGCAGATTTCCGTAACATTCCATGTTATACAGTAAATTCCTTTTTTTATGGCTTTTATTCAAAGGGATTGTTTACCTAAAAATGAAAATTGTCATCATTTACTTGCCCTCAATTTGTTCCAAATCTGTATGAATATCTTTCAGCTGTAGAACTCTTAAAAAAAGATTGAAGTTTGGCGAATTCTGGTAACCAAACTGTTGATGGTAGCCAGTGACTTCCATAGTATGGAAGAGAAGAAGGAAAAAAAAAAAAAAAACGGTACAGCTACCGTCAACTGTTTGGTTACCAGCATTCTTCAAAATGTCATCTTTTGTGTTCAGCAGAGAAAAGAAACTCGTACAGGTGACTTAATGATGACACAGTTATTCTTTTTATCCCTTTGAATTGCATTCGAGGTATGTGTTTTATAAGTTAATGTATTCCCTGGAAATCGAACCCATGACCTAGGAGTTGCTTGGATGACTTATAATGGCTTACTTAGAGGTGCCTGTGCTAAAATTGCTTACAGCTTGAGTTTGTTTATAAACGCTCGTCCTTAACCAGCAGTTTTGCGTGTCTTTAAAGTTGTTAGTGTGCTGGATGTTGTGCTAATTAGACTGCCACTTCTCTGAAGATTAGAAAAGAGCCGCGTCCACATACTGTAATTAGCAAGAAATCAATCCGTCGCACCCACTGAGAGGTGCAGGATGTCCAGATGGTTTGTGAGGACTATAATGGACAGCACGTTGGAGGTAGAGATGCTTTGAGTTACAATATTGATCAAGACGCTAAAGAGCATTTAATTAGTGGAGGGTTTCGCTGCGATTGACTCTCTGTCAGCACAAAGAGCTGCTGACGTTTCCACAGATGTTGTGACGAGGAAACAACAGAAACCATAGAGGTTTTCCAGCGTTTTTATCCTCCTTATTAGGGGAAAATCTACATAATGGGTTCAAACATGCTGAAATGTGTAACACATCTTCATTTTAGATAGTTCTTTTGACATTTCAGGTCGTTCACCATGCAGTTATGCAGAGTCTTGTCTTTAAGGAGAAGACCACTTCCAGAACAAAAATTTACATATAATGTACTCACCCCCTTGTCATCCAAGATGTTCATGTCTTTCTTTCTTCAGTCGTAAAGAAATTGCTTTTTGAGGAAAACATTTCAGGATTTTTCTCCATATAATGGAGTGGAGGTGCCCGAGTTTGAACTTCCAAAATGCAGTTTAAATGCGGCTTCAAACGATCCCAAATGTGGTTGTAAATGATCCCACTTGAGGAAGAAGGGTCCAATCTAGTGAAACGATTGGTTATTTTCATTAAAAGAATACAATTTAAAATACTTTTTAATCTCAAACACTCGTCTCTTTGTATTCTGGTTCAAGACAGTTAGGGTATGTTGAAAAACTGAAAAGTGAACATGTAAAGATCGTCAAATACTCTTAACAAAAAAGGTAAAACAGCAATATAGGCCGATTTTGAAGTTGAGGGAGAACATGAGATGGGAGTTTTTCGACATACCCTAACTGTCATGAACTGGAAAAAGACAATCCAGGCAAAGTAAGACAAGATGAGCATTTGACATTAAAAAGTATATAAATTGTATTATTTTTATGAAAATAACTGATCGTTTCGCTATATAAGACCCTTTTTCCTCGGCTGGGAGCGTTTGAAGCCGCATTTAAACTGCATTTTGGAAGTTCAAAATCAGGGCACCATATCAGTCTATTATATGGAGAAAAATGCTGAAATGTTTTCCTCAAAAAACATAATTTCTTTACGACTGAAGAAAGAAAGACAGGAACATCTTGGATGACAAGGGTGTGAGTACATTATATGTAAATCTTTGTTTTGGAAGTGGACTTCTCCTTTAATGCCCCAGTCAAAAACTCACGTTAGCCCGAATCGATCCATAGGGCCCTATGAAATCCGTTTTATTTTTTCAAAAATTCCGTTTTATTTTTTTTCCAAATTCCGTTTTTTCTGTTTTAATTTTTATGGATTCTGTTTTTCTATTTTAATTTTTATCAACTCCTTTTTAATAGTTAAATTAAATTGTAATCAAAGAGCAGGTCTAATTAATTAAAATCATGAAATGTATACAATTTCACATCAATTTCATAAAGATTTAACAAAAATGACATGTTTTGGGCCCTATGAAATGTTTTATTTTTTCTCACCATATGTTTTATCATAGGGCCCTAGATCCATCAGTCTAGGTGGTTTTAAACGCAGTGTTTCTGTGATTTATTGTGATGGTTTTACGTGCAGCAGCAGTAGTGAGGTGTCAGGTGAGGAGGAGCTCTTTGGTTTAAGATGTCATAAAAGACAGTGCTAAACAAATGCACCTCCTGCTAAGGGTTGGTTGAACCCAGAGAAACCCAAACAATGACCCTCACTGACCTTCTGGAAAGAAACAGACACTCGTCTGTGAGGAGTATGCTGTGAATTCATTGATTGCAATGAGGATGTCAACAGTGAAAGAGTTTTGAAACAAACATTTCTATCTGCCAGACTTTTTCAGTCTTTCAGACTCTTTTTCAGCCAAATACCTTTGACCAAAAATATGTAGTTGCAGTTAATATTTCAATAATTTAACAGTGATCTCGGTTTTCTGTTAATGGTTAATGGACATGTAGAAAATATTTGTTTTTTCTTTTAGTAAGCTTCAATAGCCAAGTTTCCATCCAGATTTTTGCAATGTTTTGTTATCGACAAAAAAAAACAACAAATTGACAAACCATGCCATTTTACTTTCCCTCACTCCATAACAAATCCTTTAAATTTAACGTTGGAACAGAACTGAGAACAAAACAAGAATGAAAATAAAAGCTAACAAGGCAAAATGAATGAATGTAAAATGTTGTAGTTTTTGTACAAAATATTGTACAAAAATATTGTCAACACATTAGAAATTTAATCGATAAATGGCATTTCCATCAACTATATCGGTAAAAATTTTGAAGCGCTAAACATTTTTTCGCAAAAAATCCTTGGATGGAAACCTGCCTATTGTTATTTGTTTTATTAAGCTTTTATCAACTAGAGATTAATCTGCAATTGCAAATACTATATACTTTTAAAATCTGTAAGTACACATTTAAATGTTAAATACCAAGCTGATTGCTAATGACTTTATATTCCATTTATTCATTCATCATTTTATAGGTTAAATATGACTTCATAGTTTATGTAGTCCTGGTCTTTTCCTCTGAGTCTACGTCTTGGTTTTCTGGCTGTAGACAAGACTAGACCGCTGGAGGAGTGAGTCAGGTTTTAATATCTGTTATAAAACAGCGTAGTGACTTTTTTCCTGTTGTAAGGCAGTGAGTCACTGGGATTGGGGTTGTTTCTGTCTGGAAAGTGTTAGGGTTTGGTGCTTTGGTCTGACTTTGAGCGCATACACCCCAGATGATGACGCAATCTCGTTTTAGACTCAACTCCATTCTCCTTCTCTCCTGTAGCTGTTTTAAGTGTTTACATTTATGAATCTTAACATGCAGAACATCTTTCATATCTTCTGTTATTTACTTTAAATATACTTACTGTTGTCCTTATGACAGATAAATAATTAGCTGTTTTTTTTTCCAGGCCACTTCATAAACTGAGCCAAAACTGAAATTCGTAAAAGGGTTTGGTTCCTTATCAGTGATCTTTTTATTAGACATTGTATGTCTGTGATCTTATTTTTTTAATATTAGAAATGTATTTATTTATTTATTTATTTATTTATAGTATGCATGCATTTTCTGCAAAACTGCTTTGAAGCAAATTGAATTGAATTAAATGATCCAGTAAGTTTATTATATTTGGGGTAAACATGCATTTTATGTAAAACCTTGAAACCTTATGTAAACCTTATGTAAAAACTTTGAAACTAATTAATTTAAATTCAAAATGACCCAACAAGTTTATCATTCTAGGATTAACATGTATTTTCTGTAAAGTTGTTTTGGCAGAAAAATGTTATAAAAAATGAGATATAAAAAAAAAAAAAAATATATATATATATATATATATACATATACATACTTTATTTATTTATTTATTGTAGACATGCAAATTACTGTGAAACTGCTTTGAAACTAATTTAATTGAAAATGATCCAGTAAGTTTATTATTTTGGGGGGTAAAAGTGCATTTTCTGTTGAGTTGTTTTGAAAATAGAATTTATTTAAAAATTTGAAATTATTTAAAATTATTTTAAAAATGGGAATAGCCAGGCGGCATAGATAAAGTTTCTTTTTCTACATCGTAAGGACTGAATTCTGTCTAAATTCTCACTGCGTCTTGTTAACTGTGTCTTATTGTTGCTAAACTCGCTTTGTAAAGAGTGTAAGGCTTGGCACGATTCCCTGGCTTTAAGTGTTAAGCGGTGCAGACTGATGGGAGTCTGAATACCCCCTCAGTAGTCAAATACCTTCGGTGTCGTTAGGTAATGACAACACTTTCACTGTTTTACCACAGTAAAAGCTGTAAAGTGTCACTCAGTCTCTTTGGTGCTAAAATCTAATAGGGGGAAATAAGTCAACTTAAGTGCTTAAATCTTTTAACTTTTACTTTTCAGCCATTATTTTTGGAAAGTTATCAAGACAAATAAAGCAAAGTTGTGGTTGTTTGGGTAAATCAAACTTCCTGTGTGAGATCTGTAGAGTATTTTTGTAGAAACTAAACTGTTTTTTTCTGGTGTTTTGTGGGCAAGATGCAAAAAGATATGCAGGAACAAGTCTGTTCGGATCACACACACACACACACACACACACACACACACACACACCACCCACAGGGAGGAATGTGAGGGCTTGAGATCCCAGCATTCCTGTTTTAAAGAGCGCCTCGTAGTTGCCATGACGGGATTGTGTTTGGAATGGCTGCCTGGAGCAGGAACACATTTAACATTCAATCCTGAATAATCTAATTACAATTTGCATGAACAGAACGATTGTTGGATATCTGACAGAGACAGCTGGCGATGTCTAATGAATGTTTATTGAAAGCGTTTCAATATTTTACTTGTGAGAGAGAGATTTAGTTTTTCATTAACATTTTCACATTTTTTCTACTACACCTCTAAGTCTCTAAGTTTGTAAATGCGTTCGGTCATAATTAACTAACTTCTAAGTATCGGTGCTAAATACTGAGTGTTTGGGTAAATGTGGATTGTTAAAGGGATTGTTTAAAAATTAGACATCACTGAAACACAAAGTAATACATTTTTGATAAAACCTTTGTCACTTTATTGAAAGTTCAGGTGATCAAAACTTAGAAGATGCAAAAACAGGGTATCTGTAGATCTGAAAAAGGCCTTAAATTGAGAGCAGAAAGTCTTACATTCGTAAAGCCCTGCATTATGTTAAATATTATATTTTTGTCCTGTTTTCCAATACAAATATCCAAGCATCCATAAATCAAGATACACTACCAGTCAAAAGTTTGTGAACTGTAAGATTTTTAATATTTTTTTTAAAGACGTCTCTTCTGCTCATCAAGCCTGCATTTATTTGATCCAAAGTACAGCAAAAATAGTTACATTTTGAAATATTTTTAGCATTTAAAATAACTGTTTTCAATTTGAATGTTTTAAAATGTAATTTATTCCTGTGATCAAAGCGGAATTTTCAGCATCATTGCTTCAGTCTTCTGTGTCACGTGATCCTTTTATAGAATTATAGAAATTGATATTAGAATGATTTATGAAGGATCATGTAACTAGAGTAATGTAGCTAAAAATTCAGCTTTGAAATCACAGGAATAAATTACATTTTAAAATATATTCAGATAGAACACCAGTATTTTAAATAGTAAAAATATTTCAGAATTTTACTGTTTTTGTTGTACTTTGGATCAAATAAATGCAGGCTTGGTGAGCAGAAGAGACTTCTTCTGGTAGTGTTCATATTTGAAATGCAAAATCAAATTTTGTTTTGTGGAAAGCTGAACAAAATTGAAGTCAGTTTATGCTTAAAACTAAAACAAAAAATGTATGAGCCCTCTGGCAGAACTTTTCTCAGAAAATGCAACTTTTGTTTCATGTCAGTTTGCTTCTAAAGTAATCTCACCTTAAAAAAATCTGTACACATTTGCACTGGAAATCAAGACAGAAGTACTGATGAAAAACATGACTTTTTGCAATGAGATCAGAAAATACAATAAAAGATATTTCCATATTTCTTGACAGTTGCTGTATATAATGAACGGATTTAATTTAAGCTTTTGTTTACATGTAAACAGTGATTGAGACACAGTGCACGTCACATTTGGTAAACACTGAAACCCAAAAGTGTTTGAGTCAACTATGCAACTTGTTTATTAAGTCTTAAAGGGATACATTAGGCAAAAATGAAAATTACTCACCCTCATGTTGTTCCAAACCTGTATGAATTTCTTTCTTCTGTTGAGCACAGAAGATATTTTAAAGAATTTTGGTAACCAAACAGTTGACGGTAGCCATTGACTTACATAGAAGGGGAAAAAAAATACTGTGGAAGTCAATGGCTGTTTGGTTACCAGCATTCTTCAAAATATCTTCTTTTGTGCTCAACAGAACAAAGAAACTTACACTAGTTTGGAACATCTTTGTGGTTGGACTTGGGAGGAATTTCTATAAATTTCTGTGTCATGTAAAACATCAAACTCTTGTCTGACAAGAAAAGAATTCTGTTTTCCACAACATGACCTCAAGGAATGGAGTCATCACTCCAGGAAAGTCCAGCAGATGTTGTTGATAAAGCGTCTCGGCCCGCTGCTCATTCATGACTGCTGCGCATCTGAATGGAGCTTCAGTTCTGTTGTCACGCTGCCAGTGTGCAGATGTTTTACTCGAGCGCAAATCATAAGGGTCAGATCATGTGGTGTTCTTATCGAGTGTCTTGTTTGGATGTGGAAAATGTTGCTTTATATGTTTACAAGTGAATTGTTTATTGAAGTTTGTGTGCCGCATTTTAGTTCAGGCTCTAATCAAGAGCAGATTTGCCCACTAGAGAGATTGCAGTTTACAATAAGGTTTCAATTGTTAACATTAGTTAACATCAGCTAACAATGAACAATACTTCCACAGCTTAGAAGTATGAAAAGTAACACGCCCTTTGCAACACACAAATGTATAATAAAACATCATCAGACATCTAAAAAAAAAAAAAATAAATGTTTTTAGCTGCATCACCCAGCCCTAGTGATGTTAATTTACACTAGTGAAAAAAGTGCATTTGCAAAATGGGAGTGAACCGAAATTGTGAAAATATACTAAGCACTTTTAAAAAGGCCAAGAAGTCGCTTTAACTGGTTAATCAAAGAAATATGTGGCAGAATCATACTTAATATTCATTTCAACATTTATTAATATATTTTTAAAATCAAAAGCTGTGTTTGTTAACATTAGTTGATGAGCTAACATGAACAAACCAGGGTTATTATAGTTAACTAAATGGTCTTGGTTTTTACTTTTTTTTTTTTGTTACTTGAAATAAATGTTATTTTTTTGCATTTTTTTTGTATGATTATAGTAAAATTACTAAAACTGAAACACAAACAAAAATCAATAAAAACTATATTATAGACAAAAAAACGATAACACACTTACAATTTTAAAATTAAAATGATTCAAATTATTTTGAAAATGATTCAAAATAATTAAATGGTATATCAATACTAACGTAATGACGTTAGTTCACGTTAGTTAACACATTAACTAACGCTATTGTTTTGGGTTGGAAAAAACATCACTTTAATTAAATATTAATTTCAACATTTCGACATAATACATTGTTACTTGAAATAAATGTTATTTTAGAATTAAAAATAATTTTTGCATTTTTTTTTATTTAGTTTAATGTGTGATTAGTAAAACAACTAAAATTGAAACACAAAATAAAAATAATAATAATAGTAATAAAAACGTTTTGACAAACTGATGATAACGCAACAAAATGGCTTAAAATTAAAATGAAAATAGAAAATATTAAAATAAGAAGCTGATTCAAAATGATTAAATAATACTTTTATACAATAATATTTTTTTACATTTTTATTTACTAATGTAATAATGTTAGGTCATGTTTGTTAATGCATTAACTAATGCTATTGTGTTTTTTGGTTGGAAAAAATATACTTTTAATGAAATTAAATTAGATTAATTTGAAAATTAGTTTAGTGAAAATAGTTAATATTAATTTCAACATTTACTAAAACATTTTTTTTTTTTTTAATCAAATGCTGTATTTGTTAACATTAGTTAATGAACTAACATGAACAAACCAGGGTTATTATAGTTAACTAAAACTGAAGGTAAACGTGTAAACAAATTGTTGTTTCTTAAAATAAATGTTAAAATTTGTTAAAAATAATGTTAAATAAAATAAAAAAAAATATTATTATTAATTAAATATTATTATTATTATTATTATTATTATTATTATTATTTATTTATTTATTTATTTTTTAAACACTTGTATTAACTAAGGTAGTAATGTTAGTTAATGCATTAACTAGTGCTAATGTGTTTTTGGGTTGGAAAAACACCAATTTAATGAAATTCGCTTAATTTGAAAATTGGTGTAATGAAGATAAAAACTATTGTTGTTAACTAAAGTGTAAAAATAGGCGTTTGCAAAGGAGCAAGAACTAAAACTAAATTAAGTAAACAAAAAATCTTCCACCCAATTAGACAAGAAGAATCAGTTTAATTGACGTGAAAAATGTTGTTTGGTTGTTTTGTTGCGTATTTTTTTTTTTTTTTTTCTTTTCCCTGTAAAATTGTAATTGGCAGAATGGAAGTACTGTTAGTGTGTTTCAATAAACGAAAACTAAAAATAACATTAAAACTAAAGAAAAATGGTAATTGTCTAATGATACAAATGAAATGAGCTGACAAGGACTAAACTATAATAGACAGTCAAAATGAAATTGAAAATAAAGTATCAGATCGCACAAGCATTAGATCATGTTTTGCATTTTGCAGAAGTTGTCTGTGTGGTAAAAATTGAAGCTGATTTCAGCACAGTTTCTTCTCACGGCTTTAGTTTCTTAAAGTTGAGTCCGGATGTTGTTTTCCAGACACGCACGAATGCCGTCTCTGTTGCTGAACGCAGAATGAAGAATGAAATCCTTCTTTTATTTGTTAGTGAATAAGCAGGATTTAGGATAATTGAAGACACTGGGTGTGATTGGTGTGCATGTGTGCCGGCCTGTGTGCCAGGTCTGCAGGGGCTGGCGCAAAGTTTAGTACAAGGTTTGGCACAGAAACTCTTCGCCCTGTGCCAACCATATGGACCGTGACGCTGAAGCGGAGAGGCTGGCCCTCATCCACCACAGAGGAAAATCTCTCCACCGTTTCTCAACTCCTTCAAGAGGGCGCTTGTGTCCTTTAAGAAATGTTTAAGAAATTGTCCTCTTGGGCCTGACAAGTAGCTGTTTATAAATGAAACTGGTATTAAAATCAATGCTGTAAGTCTTTCTACAGCAGTGTCAACAATTCATAACATGGAAAAACTTGGATAAAACAAAGTTTACTTACTTGAGAAATACTAAAATTGTTTATTTTAATATTTTTCTAATCATTTTGGAAGAATTATTTGTATTTTTTTTTTTTTTTTAATTTATGCACGTAATTATTATTATATATATTTTTTTATTTGTTCATTATTTAGTTTGCAATGGGAAGAAAACTAAATACAGAATAAAAAACACCCAGTTGGCGAAGAAGCATCTGTTTAATTGACATGCAAACTTTTTATTGGTTGTTTTGTTGTCGTTAATTTATAATTGATGTTTACATTCATTTATATTCAGATTTTATTTATGCATTAATATTGCTTGCATATTTATATACTAATACTGAAAAAGGTTTTATAAAAAAAAAAAAAAAATATATATATATATATATATATATATATATATATATATATATATATATATATATATATATATATATATATATATATATATATATATAGAATTTTTTATTTTTTTTTATAAAACCTTTTTCAGTGGCATTCGTTTTGGAAGTAATGTGATTTCCATTTAAAATAATACATTTTAGTATTATTTATTGCACATGGTGTTTTATTGCAATGCTCTACTTCATGATTAGCAGTGCTAAAATAACTGGTTTCTATGTGAGCCGTTTTTGGTCATGTTTTGGTGGCTGAAGTGACTTGTTTACTCCTGGGACTGTTAGTGTTAACACTGAATATTAGTTCGTCAAGGGGCCGTTAAATTTAGCCTCGCTTGGAGATCTACTTATACTCCTGAGCTTTATTACCACGGTCGTCTCAGTCAAAGAAAACTTCTGTTTGAAGCACAGTGAGACTGTTTACATGCATTTAATAAACTGATTACACTTATTAAACTGACTGCACATATAAACATCTTGAACTGTGAGTTTCTGTTTCTCTGCCTGTTCCTGTAATTTAGTTTTGCATGTAAACACCTTTAAGGTGCTTATTCACTAGGCCTCATTTATAAGACATGAGCAGAAAATATTTCTGTGTAAATTGCTTGTAAAAACATTCCCACATTAAATAATATTGTCATTTCAGACCCCTCTTTGAATGCTTCTCCACCTTAAACACTCCACCCATGTCTTTTGGAAGCGTGATGCTTTGTTTTCTGTGGTTCATGCTAATGCTTGTTCGATCCACAACGATTATATCTCTTGAGTTACATAATCACTTTCTCTCTTTTTCTCAGGTGCACGTTTCGGTTCCCCAGTACGAACATCAAGATCACATTCACCGCTCTGGCAAGCGTCAAGCGTGAGAAGCAGGAGCCGGAGTCTCCAGTAAAAGCGGTTCAGCCACAGATCTCCCCTTTAACCATCAACATCCCCGATAACATCGCTCACCTCATGAGCCCCCTGCCCTCCCCCACTGGCACCATCAGGTAAACACAGCATTACCAACATCAGATACAAATACAGCGTTACCAACACACACCATCAAGTACAAACACTTCATAATCAACAGACACTATCAGATACAAACGCTCCATTACCAACACTCACCATCAACTACAAACACTTCATAACCAACACATACCATCAGGAACAAACACAGCATAACCAACAGACACCATCAGATACAAACACATCATTACCGGCACTCACCATGAGGAACAAACACATCATTACCAACACACACCATCAGGAACAAACACAGCATAACCAACAGCCACCATCAGATACAAACACATCATTACCGGCACTCACCATGAGGAACAAACACATCATTACCAACACACACCATCAGGAACAAACACAGCATAACCAACAGACACCATCAGATACAAACATATCATTACCGGCACTCACCATGAGGAACAAACACATCATTACCAACACACACCATCAGGAACAAACACAATGCGAACACACGCCATCAAGTACAAACACTTCATAACCAACAGACACTATCAGATACAAACACTTCATAACCAACAGACACTATCAGATACAAACACTTCATAACCAACACACACCATCAGATACAAACACCACATTACCAACACACACCATCAGGTTCAAACACAACATTGCCAACACACACCATCAGGAGCAAACGCACACCATGAAGTACAAACGCTTCATAACCAGCAGACACTATCAGATACAAACGCTCCATTACCAACACTCACCATCAACTACAAACACTTCATAACCAGCACACACCATCAGGTACAAACACATCTTTACAAACGCATCATTACCAACACACACCATCAGGAATAAACACATTCCGGAGACACGCCATCAAGTACAAACACTTCATAACCAACAGACACTATCAGATACAAACACATAATTTCCAACACTAACCATCAGGGATAAACACATTACAATCACTCGCCATCAACTACAAACACTTCATAACCAGCACACACCATCAGGAACAAACACAGCATAACCAACACTCACCATCAGGTACAAGCACTTCAAAACCAGCACACACCATCAGAAATAAAACACTGCATAACCAACACACACCATCAGGTACAAAGACATCATTACTAATACACACCATCAGGAACAAACACGTTCCGAACACACACACCATCAAGTACAAACACTTCATAACCAACAGACACTATCAGATACAAACACATAATTTCCAACACTAACCATCAGGGATAAACACATTACAATCACACGCCATCAACTACAAACACTTCATAACCAGCACACACCATCAGAAACAAACACAGCATAACCAGCACACACCATCAGAAATAAAACACAGCATAACCAACCCTCACCATCAGGTACAAACACTTCATAACCAGCACACACCATCAGAAATAAAACACCGCATAACCAACTAGGCCTGGGTATCATTCAAAAATTTTCGATACCGGTGCTGATACCGATACCTTGACTTCGATACCGGTTCCTGAACGGTACTTTTTTCGATACCAATTTTATTAAATCATTTTTAACAAGATTACATTATCTCAAAAAAAAATTTCTTTAACTTATTTATACAGATTCAAAGACTCCTGAGCCTCTACACAAAGGAACAAAATATATCCAACACAATAAATCAGTTAAGATAATTTTAATTGTAATTTTAAGCTCAAAACGTTTTCAGTTTACACATCTGTTAGGCTACATTCACACTATTGCATATTCATTTTAAAATGCATACCTCAGACAGAATCATAATTTCTATTCATTTTTGGTTTTCGGTTTACGGAGTACGGTTTGTTGCTGCCGCCAACTTCAAATTAGTTGAACTTTTGCCGCGTTCAGTGTGAAAACCGCCGATCTGCGCGGCGCCGCTTCTAGTCCAACACACCTAGTGCTGCAGGCTTATTGGCACACTGACGTTGATGAGATTAACCCCTTAAGTATCGAAGTTTGGTACCGAACGACAAGAGGTTTTTCGATGCTCGATAGTATCGAGGCATTTCGGTCGGTGCCTAAAAAGTATCGAGCTCGGTACCCAGCCCTATAACCAACACACACCATCAGGTACAAACACATCATTACTAATACACACCATCAGGAACAAACACGTTCCGAACACACACCATCAAGTACAAACACTTCATAACCAACAGACACTATCAGATACAAACACATCATTACCAACACTCACCATCAGGTACAAACAATTCATAACCTACACACACCATCAAGAACAAATGCATTATTGCTGACACACACCATCAGATACAAACACATCATTGCTGACACACACCATCAGGTACAGACAGAGAGCTGCTTATTGCGGAACTGAATTTGTGTCATAAGGAATGATATTTACAGTTATTGAGCTGAGCTGAACTGAACCAATACTGAACTCACTGAAGCCAGTGGAACAATACCTGTTGTATGAAGCGCTATATACTGTGTATAAAGGAGATTTGACTTATTTACAATTTTTACATTTTATTTTTAATTTTAATGAAAACAAGATATATCTGATGTAGCAACATGATATAAAAGTTTTCCGGTTTTTGTTTTTGTTTTGTTTTGTCTTGTTTTTTTTTATTTATTTATTTATTTATTTTTTCTCCCCAGTGCATTTGGAACAGAAACTCTGACATTCTTGTTCAGTTGGAGTTGATGATTGCGTTTGAATTGCAGCTGCAGCTGTGTCCTTTATAGGCCACTTTTGATTTGATTGATTTAATTGAGTTTGGCTGCCACACAAATGAGGCAGTTTCCTGTTCTGCATAGAAAATTAAACTTCCTCCTTCCCTGCGGTCCATCTGTTTCCATCGTTCGGTTTCAGATGATGCTTGTGAAGTGTTTGGTAATGCGTTTCTCTGTCATTTCTCCATCAGCGCTGCTAACTCATGTCCGTCCAGTCCGCGTGGCGCGGGATCATCCGGCTACAGACTGGGTAGGATTGTGCCTGACCTGCACCTCATGAATGATAACTCTCAGTCCGAGAACGACAAAGAGGCTTCAGAAGGAGACAGTCCAAAGGTGACATACTGTTTTAACATTAATAATAATCAGAAAATTTTCTTGAGCAACAAATCAGCATATTAGAATGAGTTCTGAAGGATCATGTTACACTGAAGACTGGAGTAATGATGCTGAAAATTCAACTTTGATCACAGAAATAATTACATTTTAACATGTTTTTATACAGAAAAATGTTCTTTTAATTAATAATAATATTTCACATTATTACTCTTTTCACTGTATTTTTCACTAATTGAATGCAGCCTTGGTGAACATAAGACATATTAGTTAGTTAAAATTTTTGACAGACAGTTTATTGCACCTGGAAAAAACTGCCAGAATATTCTGAACAAATCTGAATTAGTTCATCTTAGAGTCAAATCTTCTAATAATCTGTCTCTATTTCTCTAGGACGACTCCAAACCTCCATATTCGTATGCTCAATTGATTGTTCAGGCGATCACAATGGCGCAGGACAAGCAGCTAACACTAAACGGCATTTACACACACATCACCAAGAACTACCCGTACTACAGGACGGCAGATAAGGGCTGGCAGGTTAGTACCACACATTCAGAAAAGAGTTACAGTGAATTATGAATCTGAATGATATCTGGGAAACAGATGAAAATGTCAGTTGACAATATGAATGAATTTCCCTGTTTCAGAACTCAATTCGTCATAACCTGTCGCTGAATCGGTACTTCATCAAAGTCCCGCGCTCACAGGAAGAGCCGGGCAAGGGCTCGTTCTGGAGGATAGACCCGTCATCTGAGAGCAAACTTGTGGAGCAGGCATTTAGGAAACGCCGGCCGCGGGGCGTCCCGTGCTTCAGGACCCCGCTGGGACCCCTCTCATCCAGGTCAGGGTCATAGTACTGACCTTTAAACATTCTTCTTACCAATGTTGAAAACATTTGTGTTTATTATTTTTGAGAAAACTGTGATACTTTTTTTTCTTTTTTTTTTTTAGGATTCTTTAATAAATAGAAAGTTCAAAAGAACAGCATGTATTTGAAATAGAAATCTCTTGTATTATAAATGTCTTTACTGTCACTTTTTATGAATTTAATGCATCCCTCCTGAATAAAAGTATAATTTCATTTGAAAAAAATAAAAAAATCTTACTGATCCCAGACTTTTGAACGTGTATGTAAAGTGCATTCTGATGTGTTGGTCTGTGATGACAGGAGCGCCCCGGCGTCGCCCAATCACTCGGGCGTTCTCTCTGCCCACTCCAGCGGTGTGCAGACCCCTGACAGCCTATCACGGGAAGGCTCACCTGTTCCCATGGAGCCAGAGCCTGCCTCTGCTCCGCCCCCTGCTGCTGCTCCCGCTCCTGCTGTCCAACCCAAACTAGCCGTGATTCAAGAGGCCCGTTTTACCCAGAACACCACAGGTACTCAAACACAAATAAACAAACATTTACTTGGGTTGATTTTTACTTTAAGAAATTCATGATCCATATTGTGATTTTTTTTTTTTTTTTTTTTTTTTTTTTTAAATCTGTATTATCTATATTGGTCTGGTTTAAGTAATATTTGATATATAATTGTAGACTAATCTTTTATTATTTGTTTTAAACATTTATTCTGTTTCTATTTTTATTTGCTTACCTTTATTTTCAAAATAATTACCAATTATCGATATCTGTCACAATCTGTACAACACTGTGTTAGTTTACAATAATATTGTAGAAAAAAAAAAAAAAAAAACTTAAAAATAAAAAATAAAAAAACTGCTTTTAAAATTTAATTTAATTAATTAATTTATTTGTTTGTGTTTTTGTTATAGGCCTTACAAAAATTATCGATTATCGGTATCTGTCAGAATCTGTACAACACCGTGTGTTAGTTTACAGTAAAATCGTAGAAATCTGTAGTGAATTGTAAATACCTTTTTTTTTTTTTTTTTTTTAAAAAAAAAAAAAAAAAAACTACTCATTTAAATTAAATTTAATTTTTTTTTTTTTGTTAGTTTTTGTTATAGGCCTTAATACAAATAATGGCTGATTATCAGTATTTGTCACAATCTGGACAACCCTGTGTGTTAGTTTACAATAAAATCGTAGGCTACTTATTTAAATTGAATTCAATGTGATTCTTTTATTTGCTTGTTTATTTGTTTGTTTGTTTATGTTTTTGTTATGGGCCTTAACAAAAAATGAACAATTATCGGCATGGTTATTATAGTAAATTAAACCATAAAAGGTTAAATAAAAGAAACAAATACTTAAAAAAATTTGTAAACCTTTAACAATTTCCTGAAACAAAAAAATAAACTGAAAAAAAAAAAAAAAATAAATAAATAAATAATCGATTCAAAATAAAAAGTTTGCATACTATGTGTGTACTGTGTACATTTATTATGTATATATAAATACACCCATATATATATATACATGTTAATATATATTTATATGTATTTGTATTTAATCTCTTGTATATAATTTATATTATGTATAAATATAAATATTTTACATATAAATGTAACATTTTTCCTTAATAGACACGTGTGTGTGTGTATTTATATTTACATAATAAATATACACACCACACACACATAAAGTATGCAAACAAATTTTTATTTTGAATCGATTAATCAGGAATAATAATTTTGCAGCTCTAGTTAGTTTGCAGTAAAATTGTAGAGTACTTATTTAAATTTAATTCAATGTGATTTATTTGTTTATTTGTTTTTGTTATGGGCCTTAACAAAAAATGAACAATTATCGGCATGGTTATTATAGTAAATTAAACCATTTTAAAAATAAAATAAAATAAAATAAATCAATTTTGTAAACATTCAAAATTGAAACTAAAAAAAAAAGAAAAAAAACATTTTATTTGTTTATTTATTTATTTATTTTTGTTTGCTTGCTTGTTTGTTTTTTCGTTATAGGCCTTAACAAAAATAATGACCAGTTATTGGTATTTGTCAGAATCTGTGCATCACTGTATGTTAGTTTACAGTAAAATTGTGGACAGCTTATTGAAATTAAATTAAATGGGATTTATTTATTTGTGTTTTTGTTCTGGGCCTTGACAAAAATGACCAATTATTGGCATGGTTATTATAGTAAATTAAACTATTAAAAAATAGACATTAAAAACTAAATAAATAAAGTAAAACTGAAACAAAAAAATATAACTTGCACTAAAAAAAACTTTTTTTTTATTTCAGCTAGTTCCCAAGGTAATATTTGTCATTTTTAATTTAAACTTGATGCACTACATTACTGATACAAAAATTAATAAAAACTGTATACAGTAGTCAACATTTGAAGTGGATCGAAACCAACAAAATTGCTTAAATGTACATTTAAAATGGAAACTGAAAAAAAATCTACAAATAAAAAATATTAATAAATAATAATAAAATCTATATAATAGGATCTTAGTGATACTAAAATAACACCGTTTATTGATATCTGTCTGAATCTGTGCATTAATTAATTTTACATACAACATCACTAAGTGTGTGCTTTGTTTTCTCTCTCAGCATCTCCCATCACCACCCAGCCAGTTCTGATCGCGGTCCAGCGTCCGTTAACACAGACGATCAAACCCGTCACGTATGCTGTGGCCGCCCCCGTCACGTCCTCCACATCTGCGCAGCCGCTGATGCAGACGGTACACGTGGTGCATCAGATCCCTGCGGTGGCCGTCAGTACCGTTGGGGGACCCAGCCTGCAGCCCGCCATCAAAACGGAAACACTGGAGAACGGAGAAGAGGTTAAAGGTGAGCACTTAGGTCGAGCAACTTGATTTGACTTTCTTCAGACATTGTCAGTAACAAAGTGTGTTCTTTCTCACTTTAGTGAAAGTAGAGTCAGTTCCTGGCATCACTCACGGCTCTATAGGCTCAGCCAATAGGATCATTCAGAGCAGCGCCACTGCCACGCCCCTCCAGACGGTTACCATAGTGCAACAAGCTCCACTGGGCCAGCACCAACTGCCAATCAAAACCATTACCCAGAATGGCACTCATGTAGTGCCCATCGCCACGGCGATACAGAGCCAGGCTAACGCAGGTATTCATTCACACTGATATCACCACAAAATATTCATCATATCATTAAAGAAAAACAGAATTGAAGAAATTAAGTCACAGTTTTAGTAATTTTACTATTGTAAGGTGATTGTACTTACGAAATATTGTTTTACAAGTGCTGTTAATCCTTTGAAGCAAAGCAAAAATGAACTCTTGAAAGCAAAGAAATTGTTATAAGTATTGTCAATTTACTACTGTAAAGTCAGATAATTAAAATAGTTATTGAATCTTTTTTTTTTTTTTTTACAACTGTTGTTAACCCTTTGAAGTGAAGCAAAAATTAATTCTAATGTCAAAGAAAATCAAAAACTCCAAGATTAAAACTTAAAATTTAAGAAATTGAGTCATGTTCTTTCTAATTTTACTATTGTAAGGTAATTGTACTTCTGAAATATTCTTTTTTCACAACTTCTGTTAACCCTTTGAAGCAAAGAAAAAATGAATTCTAATTTTAAAAAAGCTTGAGGCTTAAAAAGAAATTGTCACAATTCTTGTAATTTTACTGCTGTAAAGTAAAATAATGAATATGCTTATCATTTAAGTTTTCTTTTTTTTTTTTTTTTTTACAACTGCTGTTAACCCTTTTAATTTTAATGTCAAAAAACAGTTTTTAACTCTGGAAAGTGAAGAAATTATGTTGTAATTTTACTACTGTAAAGTCAGATAATTAAAATTGTTATGAAATATCTTTTTACAACTGTTGAAGTCAAGCAAAAATTAATTTTAATGTAAAAGAGAAACCAAAAACTCCAAGTTTAAACTCATGAAACTGAAGAAATTAATTCACAATTGTTGTAATTGTACTATTGTATGGTAACTGTAGTTGAAATATTGAAATATATATGAAATATTTTTTTCACAACTGCTCTTTTGAAACAAAGCAAATATTAATTCTTACGTCAAAAATGCCCAAGGCTTAAACTTTTGAAAGTGAAGAAATTGTCACAATTCTTGTAATTGTACTACCGTAAAGTAAAATAATAAATATGCTTCTTATTAAATGTTCTTATTTTTTTATCTTATTTTTACAACTGCTGTTAACCCTTTGAAGTGAAGCAAAAATTAATTTTAATGTCAAAAAACCCCAAAAGCCCAGGGCTTTAACTGTTGAAACCGAATAAATTGTTATAAGTATTGTTTATAATTAAGCTTTATTATTAATATGCTTATTATGAAATATTAATTTTTATTTTTTTGCAACTGTTGTTAACCCTTTGAAGCAAAAATTAATACAAATGTTAAAGAAAACCAAAAGCTTAAGAATTAAACTCTTGAAAGTGAAGAAATTCTTTTTTTTTTTTTTTTTACTATGTTAAAGTAAAATAATTATAATTAAGATATGTGCTTTTTTTCACAAATGCTTTGAACCCTTTGAAGTGAAGCAAAAATGATTTCTATTGTCAAAAAACTCCAGAACCTCAAGGTTTTACCGCTTGAAAGTCAAGAAATTAAGTTACAAATATTGTAATTTTACTACTCTGAAATATAATCAATATATTAATTATGAAATATTTATTTTATTATTATTATTATTTTCTTTTTTTAAATTTGCCACTGTTAACCCTTTGAAGTGAAGTAAAAGCGAATTCTAGTGTTAAAAAGATGCTCAAGACTTTAACTCTTGAAAGTATACTTATTGATTTTCTTTCATTTACAGTGTAGCTGTTTTATAGTAGTAGTAGTAGTAGTATCTCTGTCTTAGAAGTAATAATAATAATAATAATAATAATAATAATAATGTTTATGAATAATAATGTCAGGCCTTAGGAATGTCATACAGCACTGAGACCCAAGACTTGAGAGAAAATTTTAATGTCAAACGTCTCTTTCTGTTCGTCTCCAGTGTCGAGTCCGTTACACATGTTGGCCACTCACGCCTCGGCGTCCGCCTCCCTCCCTATGAAGCGGCAGAACGGAGAAAACGGGAGTGAGCCGCCGGAGAGCAAACGATTGAAAACTGAGGACGAAGAACAAGAAGTCCCCACCGACCCCAACGGAACTGCTGCGGATACAAACTCCACCAACCAGCACAACTAGTCACCCATTAACCACCACCAGTTTCCCTCCCTTCTTCTGTGGTTTTCTCTTTTCCTTTTTCTCGTTTTCATCACGGTTTCTCTTCCATCCAGCTGCTCACGGTGCCAAAACTGAAGGCTTGGACAATAACTCCTTGAACCGAAGCAAAAACGTCAAAAAAAGAACCAAATGCTTAAACTGCTATTCGTTGCTGTCATTTTCCGAAGCAACCCATTTTCCGTTTCATCACACGAACGCCTGATTGAACAAAAACTTGCACCTCGAAACTCAAGAGCAACTGCCATCTGGTCCATAACTGGGCATTTTATTACAGACTTTTAACAGATGTTGGAGGCGTTCAAATGAATTGGATTCCGTTCTTTGGGAGTCATGGTGATTTTTAGCGACTCCCTGCCAAAATTCAAAGGAAAAATGCACGCTATCTCGGAAGTTTTGCGACGTGCAATGCCCTCCGGACATGCAGATGTCGATCCCCAGCGGACTGACCTCGGAACTCAAAGGATTCTAGAACCTCCGGAACTCGTGCGTTGTTCACAGCAGACTGAGAATTCCAGAACTCCCGCTTGCGGAATCTGGATTTTTTTGGCGCTGACAGCGGAACACGGGCTTCGATCCAACATTCCAAAGTTTGGCAGTCCACTTACGGAGGGTGAAAAGCCAAGAGGATGTCCTGGAATGGAATTACACACCATGAACCACAAATAGGTTGTTGTCTTTTTTTAAAATAGTGCATACTAGGGCTGTACGTGGAGCCAAAGGGATCAAAATATTCCAAAACACATCAAATATTCCTAAACTTTCGGCAGCTAGCCTGACAGCATCCCCCACAATCCCCTGCAGCCGTCGTAGTGGATAATATGCAGTATTTTGTCGTTCATACGTGGAGCATAGGATCTGGGCGTTTTTTCATTTATAGAGACGTTTTAAAAGTAATAATAACAATATATATTAAGCAGCAGCAGCAGCATATGAGCAGAAGAGGACATGGGACGTCCAGACTGTGTCCGTTTTCTGTTTTGTGAAACGAAGCGTAGTTTCTTTTCTAAGATGGATAAAAATGTATCAATGGAGTATTTCCTTCCTATGTTTTCCTTTTCTGTTTATTTTTAAATCTGAGCAAAACCGGCTTTGTTACACCGACATATTTTCATACAGATGCTCGAGTGGACGTGTCATTTCCATGTGTTGTCAAACTTTTCATCCAGCTTGCATGTAACGGACTAGACAAATGTACCTGAGCCGTCGATTTTAAACATGTAATCCAGAAGAAAAAAAAAAAAAAAAGAAACAAGATAAGAGAAACTGCTTTGAATCAGGCCAGATCTGCACTTGATTAGACTGTTCTTTTTGTTTACTTTCTCCCTGTTTCCTTTCCGTTTCGTTACCTTTAATTTTTAGGCTGTGTTGGTGTAGGCCGATTCTGTCTGCTTAATGATTTGATTCTAGTCAGGCCGACGAGTCTGACGGATTATATACGTTTCAAACAAAAGCAAAAAAATATGATTGATGTTTGTTCTGCTTCAGTGGGTCAATGCTTTTTTTTTATAAATTAATTTAAAACCTTACGCTTGCGATGTTTGTCTTTTCTTCAATTCAGAATTCTAATTTTTTAAAGTCTCATCAGTTTACCAAAGCTGAATTTAAAAAAAACTATAATATTGTGAAATATTATTACAATTTTAAAATAGCTATTTTATATAAAAATGTATTTTAAAATGTAATTTATTCCTGTGATCAAAGCTGAATTTTCAGTCTTCGGAGTCACATGATCCTTCAGAAATCATTCTGATATGCTGATTTGCTGATGTAGAAACAATTCTTAATGTTGTCAGTGTTGAAAGCAGTTGTGCTGCTTAATATCAGGATTTTTTATTTTATTTTGATTTTAAGGTTTACATATGAAGAGTGAAAGTGTTTTAGGGCTATATTAGTTTACACGGGATGTTTTTCAAATTATTTAAATGTGATATCCATAATCAAATTTCAGATTTAGTTTGAGATTTTGCAGTAAGTGACTAAACTACAAATGTTGTCGTTCCTCAGATGACCACTGTGTGGCGCTGGTGTGTAAGCATTCACATGCAGCCTGTGCCGTTACTCAAATGGCTTGATATTTTGTATACAGGAAGGTACATTTCAAGTCCTGTCGTCCTACAGATGATCTTAATACATGCAGAGTTGGTAATGTGGTCTAGATTTTTTTAAAATCCACACTGAAAATAGTTTAACTTTTAACCCCTCTTCATAAGATGGATCTCTAGAGAATACAGATCTCTTTAGCGCACTGTTAGTAAAGATGATTTGATTGACCTCTACGCCCCTCCTGCAGGGCTCGTCCTCTCCTTGTGTTTTGACCTCTTTATGGGCTGATTTTCAACATGCAAGATGGCGTATAGACACGCATCACCTTTACAAGCTGAGATTTGGTGCTTATCGCTGAGAGGTCTTAGAAAGTCACATGAAATGCTGTCGCACTTGGGTGAATTATCAAAGTGGATTGAAATGCTAAAACGTTGTAATTTTATGTTAACATCTCATTAGCGATTCATGTTGATGTGATCATTTCATTTTGTTCATAGTTAATAAGAAGCTAGATTTCATGTCAGGTTTAAACACAAGGCCACAAACTAAATGACCTTAACTTAAGAATTAAGATGCAATCATGTTTACCATTCCTCAGTGAAATTTCGCAGACGAACTTCTGTCATTTCATTCCACTTTATAGACCTTAATCAGATTGGGCGACCTAATTAATTTATCATGGATGAAAATGAGGCTGTGAGGGATAGCCTTTACAATGCCAAGCCCTGTATGTTAGATCATATCATTTTCACAACTCCCAACTTTCAAAACTTTTGGAGACTTTTGACTAAAAGGTTTTTTTTAATCAGCTGAACAATTGCTTTGTTGGTAAACAACAGTGCAACGACTGAACGGACTTCTATTCCTCAGCCTTGTTTTAATTCCTGTCAAAAATTAAATATGGCACTATTCTGTATAAATATGTACGTTTTATTAGTTGCTATCCACCTTTTTCTTAACATAAGGAAGGGTGAGGCTATTTGTAAATTTTATGGGTGTGGCTTTGGGTCTCATCCCCATCAAACTATTTTTACCTGTACAAAACAGCTCGTTTTGCTGCTTAAAACTGCAAATTGGTGTGTCTTACAATATTATTTTAATGTATTATCCTAATTATGAGCACACCAGTTTGTAGTGCAAACAGTTTTATCGTTTACTGCATGTTGTTATTCTTCTCGTTATTTGCACTTGCATCACGATTACCCGAATGCGCAGCCATATTGGGCAATACTCGGATGTAAACAGCACGGATTGCATGGTTAATGTACTACTAAATACGTTGTTCTGCTAATTTATGTTAAGATATTAGCTTAATATTTCACCTACCTGACCGGAAATAAGAACAAACACGAATTTTGTCAAGATTCTTACCTTGGAAAATCTGGTTAAGTTTGGCCAACCACAAATGCCTTTTGTTCCTCAGACAGTTTTTTTTTTTTTTTTTTTTTTGCACTCTTCTCCTTAATTTGTTGTAACTTTTGGCAATCAATAGTACCCCAAATGGTTTTCCCAGTCCTACTGCTTAGTACAGCCCAAAACATGACAATAATTTACCATTTTGAGCAGCAATAATCAGCAAAATATGCTAGTTTCGTTCGGTTCAGTGCTGTCAATATCCAGTAGGGGTTCGATCTTCAACTGGCTGGCAGGAGCCGCCACTGACAGGTCATGTGACCTGGCTGGTGGCAGCTGACCGTCTGAGTCTGGCAGGTCACGTGACCTACCAGTGGCAGGCTGGTGGCTGGCAGTCTCAACCACTGTAGATGTGCGAGTATAACGCGTTCTCTGTCACTCTCGCTGTAAGGAAATACACTCTTTTATTGTTATGGATGTTTTTATGATTGACATTTTACCCCCCCCCCCCCACAGACACACAATTAAAGTAAGTCAAATGAACGTGAACGTGGTTGCTTACTGACGCTTCGCTTAAACTCGGCGCGTTCTCGCGGCTGTCTGAGCTGCCAGGGGCAGCGACAATAAAGCTGCCAGTTGAAATCACGGCCATTTGAACACTTTATTCATAATAAACCTCCATTTTATTGTCGACAAATTAAAAGATTCGACCCATAAGAATATATTAATGATCATGAAATAATATATTTCCTTGTAGAGAGAGTGGTAGAGTACGCGTTAAACTCGCAGCGCTCTCGCGGCTGTCTGACTGAGCTGCCAGTAGAAGCAACAATAAAGCTGCCAGTTGAAATCACGGCCATTTGAACACTTTATTCTTAATAAACCTCCATTAAATGTCGACAAATTAAAAGACTAGACCCATAAGAATATATTAATGATCATGAAAAAAATATATTTCCTATCTTCATACGAGAGTGGTAGAGAACGCGTTAAACTCGGAGCGGTATCGTGGCTGGCTGACTAAAGCGGTCGGGATCACGGCCATTTAAACACGTTAATCGCGCTAAAATTGTCTAAAACATTAACCAGGTAAAAGTAAAGACGTAAACAGGTTCACAATAAGAATTTAAGCACAAAACACAAAAACTGCTGAAAATCTATATGGTTGCTGAAACTTGACTTTAAACTTGAGGCATGTACTGCCAGCTGCCACCAACCACTGACAGGACCCGTCAGTGGCTCCTGATAGCCAGCTGAAGAATGGACCCCCACTCGAGGTCAGTATGGTCGATTGATGACGCGTTGAACCGAGATGGATAGGTGGGGGGAAATGCGCTACAAACCAGTTGATAATAAATTAAATAATATGATAATATCAATTTGCATTAAAAAGCTGTATAACAGACTGTTTTTGTACAGGTAAAATGACTAGAAGCGAATGACAACGGAAGCTTCGCACATTCAAGTTACAAATACGTTAAAAACGTCATTACGATTTTGACAGTGGCCGTTTTTGCCTGCAGAATTTGTGACCGCGCCTTTAATATGCTGTGGCGCTTTTAGTGAAGAGAACGTCTGATTGCTGGAGGACGCGTGACTGTCAGATAAACAAGAGGCGAGGATGAACAGAGAGGTTAGCTTTAGCTATTCATCAGGGTCGAGTTTATTTTGAAGTTTCCTGTGCAGTGTAGGACGAATCATTCCCCTTTTCTTTATATTCTTCACGGCAACGCTTACAAACAAGCCTCATCAGTCAGACAGCAGGAAAAGGCAGCAGCAGAAGATCAGAGGTAACGCTGAAAGATGGAAAGCGAGACGGTGGGAGGTAAATTAGGGCTGTAATGAACACATCTTACTGAAACACGGACGTGGGAGGCGTTGCCATGGCGACCGGGCGCTGAGTGATGCTGATGAGAGGAAACGAGAGGAGCAGAACCTGAGATGTGTATGTGTGTCAGACTCCAGCATCTGCCTCCATCACACCTATTCAGACTTGTCTCCTCTAAATAAAGCAGGACCTTGAGCTGAACCGAGTCTGGTAGTTCATAAACTCACACCTGACGCAGAAATGATTGCTCAACTCAAAGCAGAACGATTCAGTTTCAAGGCCACGTACTGAAAGACAAGTTGGGCAGGTATCAGACGCATTTTATTCAAGTAAACATTTTGTGAAAGAGATATTTTTAGGTATTATTTAAAAATGTATTGGAATGCAAATATCTATACTCTTGAGTTGTTAGCTTTTGGAATAACAATTCTCTCACTATTTCTGTATGCAGGTTTCCAGTAAGTGTGAAACACCCAGAGCATCTGTACATTTGCCAACATGTGCAAGTATACAACAGAGTACACTATATGGTATAATATATCCCACAATGCAACATGCTCAACTTGAATTAATGCATGAAGGTACAAAACTGCAATGAAATCAAATGAGAATGAGAAAAACAGAGAATGCAAAGATATAAAATTCATTATTATTTCATTGATATGAAATATTGAGATTATCCAACCTACATCTAAAAGTACACTACCAGTCAAAAGTTTTTGAACAGTAAGATTTTTAATGTTTTTTTTTTTTTTCTATAAAGAAGTCACTTCTGCTCAACATGCCTGCATTTATTTGATTCAAAATACAGCAAAAACAGTACAATTTTGAAATATTTTCACTATTTTCAAATAACTGCTTTCTATCTGGATATATTTAAAATGTAGCTTATTCCTGTGATTTCAAAGCTGATTTTTTTAGCATCATTACTCTAGTCACATTATTATTATTATTATTATTATTATTATTATTATTAATTTTATTATTCTGTTGTTGTTGTTGAAAACAGCTGAGTATTTTTTTTTTTTACAGGTTTCTTTGATGAATAGAAAGTTCAGAAGAACAGCATTTATCATGAAATGGAAATATTTTGTATTATAAATGTCGTTATCATCAATTTTGATCAATTTAAAGCATTCTTGCCAAATAAAAGTATTAATTTCCATTATTTATTCCAAGCTTTTGAATGGTATAGTGTGTAATGTTACAAAGGCTTCTTATTTCAGATATATTCTGAACTTTGGATCTTTCTATTCATCAAAGAATCCTGAAAAAAATGTACTCAACTGTTTTTAATAATAATAATAATAATAATAATAATAATAAATGTTTCTTGAGCAGCAAATCGGCACATTAGAATGATTTCTGAAGGATCATGTGACACTGAAGACTGGAGTAATGATGCTGAAAATTTAGCTTTGATCACAGGAATAAATTAAATTTTAACATAGATTCACATAGAAAACTTATTTTAAATAGTAAAAATACTTTAAAATTTTACTCTTTTTGCTGTACTTTGGATCAAATGTGAGCAGAAGAGACTTCTTTAAAAAATCTTACTGTTCAAAAACTTTTGACTGGTAGTGTATATAACTTTAATTGCATACGTACAGATGCAATCTATAGAATCACAGCTCTACAAAGTTGATTATATCCAGCTGTGTTCATATACATGCAGTATACTCACACAAAGCGATATATACTGTATAGCAAAACTGTAAAGCTGCTTTGAAGTGGTGTACTGTAAAAGCCTCTTTACAAATCTGACTTTTGCAGTCTGACTGTTGTGTGCTCTGTAAAACATAGTCTTTTTTCCTGATTGCAATAAAGGGCAAAAGCTGTTTCCAGGCCCCTGTAGATCACCTCATGCTGCTTTAAAAGCTATTTTGTCCTGTGACTAATCTAGATCCTCCTCTAGCCCACAGCCCTGTTTTTGACCCCTGACACAGAGGTCAGCAAGGGATCAGCTGCAAGCTGATTATCTTGCCACTGTTTTGCTAACAAGCTTCTTGGCTATTCGGCCGAACTTTTTCAGTATTCTAGGTCACTAAATTTAGTTAGTCTCTATGGATGAGGTTATATATGTTGTATGTTACAAAGAAGTGATATGGTTTGCTTTTTTGTACAATACCATGATTTTGTTTGTTTGTTTCCAATTTGAACTCCCCCCATTTGAACCACTTTGAGTATTGTACGTCAATAAATTTCCTTTTGGTAAATCTGTCAGATATAAATCAGATACTTTGTTGCTGTTGTTTTAAATAATTTTTAGTATTTCAGGTCAATAAATGTAGTTCATACATATGTCAAGGTTGCATGAGGTTTTGCACTTTCATGAAAACTTACTGTGTTATTGCCACGGCTTTTTGGATTTAGTATTACAATAATGCCTTGGTGTTTGGAAATTTTTGCTTTTCTGGGTCACTACATTTAGTTTACATCTCTGTGAAACTGAAAGCTTAAAAAGTATTTTAATACACCATTAAAAAATGGTATGATCACTAAATCATGGCAACATGTTTTTCCATTATTTTAACTTGTTAAAATAATTTAACTAATTTCCTTTTTTAAGTTATGGGAGGTTCAGTTAGACAAGATTAATTATACTATAGATTGATTATACTTAAAACTGCACTTTAGTTAGTTGGAAATGTTTTACAGTGAATTATCAAGGTTTTTTGGTTATGGTAGCATTAGTTTTCTCTCATAAGTGAAGAAAGCTGCTTTCCACAAATCAAAATTTTATGACAATGATTTATTTGAAAACTAAATTCCCTGCTAAGTGCACTGCACTGCAAAAAATCTAAAACTTTCTATAAAAATCTAAACTTTCCCAAATGCAAATGCATTTACTTGAGCAGCAAAATGGCAAAAGAAAATCCTGTTTTTCTGGGAAAATAAACTAACAAACAAATATATATTAATTTACTTAATTTAAGTAATTTTATACTTAAAACAAGAACATATAACAGCCAATATAACAGATAAATATATACTTATTTTCCATTTAAATTAATTAGGTAACACTTTATAATAAGGTGTCATTTGTTAACAATAATTAATGTATTAACTAACATGAACGAACAATAAACAATACATTTATTACACTATTTATTAATCTTAGTTAATATATATATATATATATATATATATATATATATATATATATATATATATATATATATATATATATATATATATATATATATATATAAATTTTTATTGTTAGTTAATAAAAATACAATAGTTCATTGTTAGTTCATGTTAGTTCACAGTGCATTAACTAATGTTGTCCAACAGAATTGATTCCTATTTTAATAATGCATTAGTAAATGGTGAAATTAACATTAACTTAGATTAATAAATGCTGCTCATTCTTAGTTCATGTTAACTAAAACTTATTGTAAGGTCTTGCAATTAAGTATTTTTCTGATCCTCAATTTGTCTTTCTTGTATTTTTCAAGTAAAAACCCTCTTAATTTTGATACATTTTTCTGAAAACAAGATTTAATATGTCATTTTGTGCCTCAAGTAAATGTATCTTGATTTAAGAGTGTTTAAATGTTTGTATTAGTAAAACAACTAAAATACTGAGAGAGAAAACCGTTGTTTTGTGGTGTGAGGGTGAATAATTCCTCATGAAAATCCTGAAAGTCATAAATTAGCTGTAGAGCACGTATTGAAGCGGTGTAAAGCGTGTACGTGCCACTCCGTCCTCCTCCACAGTGACACACGCTCAACAATCACAACCGCCGACAATCGCTCCAGTGTTCATCGGCTATTTTCAGCGTTCAGCTCGTTGATTGATCCCTTGTGATCCTTATTTTGAAATCACAAAGCTTAACAACAATCTCTTTTGTGTTGGGAGCGTGTAATTCTGTGGAATTCGGGCCCATCGGAGGCGGGGGTCAGGGTCCGAGCTGCTCTGAACCGGCCGCGGCGGGATTACATTATGAAAGAGACTCAGGTTAGCCTGGTTAGGATCAGCTAGTACTAACTTGCACCTGTTTTTAGCTCTCTCTGGATGCTGTTTTGTACTGGACGCAGGTGTTTGGGCTAAGTCTCAGTATGTGTGTGTGTTCTTGGGTCCTTGAGTTGACAAACGGCTGATGCTGCAGGTCCACAGACTCCCTCATGGAGGCGCTCTGGAGCAGCAGATGTGTGCTAAAGCAGTGAAATTGGCCTAGGTATCACACTCCAGAATATACATGTAGTTCTCACTGTTCGGTGTCTGTCTGTTCTGTGTAGAAGCGCTGAGTTTATAGGGATTGTGTGTTAAAGTGAGTGTGTCATTTCCTCTGCGAAAACCAAAGGCCAAGAAGGTTTGAGCTTCTGTTTACAGTGAATCAAAGTGAATATTTCAATCTCCAAGCAATGCAGATGTTTTGATAAAATCAGTCAGTACGACTTGTGCACTATATTCCAAGTCTTCAGCAGTCATGTGAGCATTTTGTGTGAGGAACAGGTGCAAATTTATGGAAGCTCATTTCCGCCACATGAGAAATTGCTTGGCAAATCATAATTATGATATAAAACAGTCACTGTGGCATCATAAATTGAAATTATGACACAAAGTGACAATTTATGACATGTCATGTGACAATCATTATTGACAAAATGTTAATGACTTTAAATTGCGAAATAAAAAGCCATAATTATGACATAAATTGAAATTATGAGATGGGAAGTCAAAATTATTGTGTACAAAAAAAGATGAATTATGGCAGTAAAAGGTGACTTGCTATATCGATTGACTTTAAAATTTTGACTATGTCAAAATTTGACATGTCTTAATTTTGACATTTTATTTTTAGCTTTAATTTGTCGTAATTGACTTTAATATCATGATTTAGACTTTGTCATTGACCTTTCATCTCATTAATAACAAGTCATAATTTTGCCTGTATCTTATGAAATTGATAGTGTGTCATAATTTTGATATTTAAAATTTACTTTTGATGTCATAATTTAGACTTATGTCATTATGACTTTTTAAGTCTGTAACTCTTTAATTACAGTTGAGGTCAAGAGTTTACATCCTCCTTTCAGAATCATTAAAATGTTAATTATTTTACCAAAATAAGAGGGATCATACAAAATGCATGTTATTTTTTTTTATTTAGTATTGACCTGAGTAAGATATTTCACATAAAAGACGTTTACATATAGTCCACAAGAGCAAATAATAGTTGAATTTATAAAAAATGACCCCATTCAAAAGTTTACATATGCTTAAATTCTTAATAATGTGTTGTTACCTGAATGATCCACAGCTGTTTTTTTTTTTTTTTTTTTTTTTTTTTTGTTTACTGATAGTTGTTAATAAGTCCCTTGTTTGTCCTGAACAGTTAAACTGCCTGCTGTTCTTCAGAAAAATCCTTCAGGTCCCACAAATTCTTTGGTTTTCCAGCTTTTTTTTGTATTTGAACCCTTTCCAACAATGACTGTATGATTTTGAGATCCATCTTTTCACACTGAGGACAACTGAGGGACTCACTAATGCTCCAGAAGGAAAAACGATGCATTAAGAGTTGGGAGTGAAAACTTTTGAACAGAATGGAGATGTGTACATTTTTCTTATTTTGCCTAAATATGATATTTTTTTCATTTAGTACTGCCCTTCAGAGGCTGCAGAAGATACTTACATGTTTCCCAGAAAACAAAAAAAGTTAAATTTAACCTGATCTTCAAATTCAAAAAGTTTTCACCCCCCGGCTCTTAATGCATCATTTGTCCTTCTGGAACATCAGTGAGTGTTTAAACATTCTGTAATAGTTGCTTATGAGTCCCTCAGTTGTCCTCAGTGTGAAAAGATGGGTCCCAAAATTATAAAGTCATTGCTGGAAAGGGTTCAAATACACAAAAATGCTGGAAAACCAAAGCAGCAGGCAATTTAACTGTTCAGAACAAACAAGGGACTCATGAACAACTATCACTAAACGCAAACAAACAAACAAAAAAAATAAAAACCCACACACAGCTGTGGATCATTCAGGTAACAACACAGTTTTAAGAATCAAGGAGATGTAAACTTTTGAACTGGTTAATTTTTTATTTAAAACTATTATTATTATTATTATTATTTTCTCTTGTGGACTATATGTAAACATCTTTTACGTGAAATATCTTGTTCAGGTCAGTATTAAATAAACAATAACATGCATTTTGTATGATCCCTCTTATTTTGTTAAAATAATTAACATTTTTGATGATTCTGAAAAGGGGATGTAAACTTTTGACCTCAACTGTATTTACTTTTATTTTACATTATGACTTTTTAATTATTTTCTTCTCATAAATTTGTCTTGATATGTCATAATTTTGACATTTTATTTTGTTTTAATTGTCAGAATTTAGATTTTTTTACATTTATTTCAGTTGTTATAATTTTACAATTAAATTTAATTCATAATCTTGAGACTTTTCAAATGTTAGAATTTTGATTTATTTCATTTTATTTCAATCATGTGTTATTATTTCACAATTAAATTTAATTCATAATCTTGAGTTGTAATTTCACCAGATTTACTTAGTATTTCATGATTTTGACATTTTATCTCAAAATTTCAAATGAAGTCATAATTATGACTTTTTGTCAATTTAGACTTTTTAATATCAGATTTAATCTTTTCTACCTCATAATTTTGGGTTTTGTCATTATTATTATTTACCAACGCATGGGAATTTGGCCTCCTGAAGAGAAGCCCTGACATTCTGCCTAACATCCTTTTTTAATTTATTTGTATTTTATTTTATTAGCAGAAGAAAAATAAGCTAATATGGAAAGTGTGCGTAAATGATGACAGAATTGTAATTTGTGAATGCAGTGCCCGTGTTTATTTGAGTTTTTCTTGCAATAACATTTCTGCAAAAAGTCTTCAGAATTGGGCTCCAGTAACTGGTGTTAGCAAAAGACTTCAGTTTTTTACAGCCATCGAGTTAAAAGTTGACATTTCACTCAAGCAGTGTTTTAAAAGACAGAACACCAATGACAAACTAATAAACCAGAGTTGTTTTAAAGTCAACATTAAATCAAAAGTGATGCATTTTAATCTAATAAGTTTGCCTCTGAAACGACTTTCTTTTTAGGATGATGTCATCAAGGCCGAACAGACTATTGTTAACCGGTAGCCACAGATGGACTCCATCCTGGTACGTAAAAACCACTTTTTACCATCCAGTAGTTTCCAAATATGTGACAAATATGTATATTTGTAGCAATAGCCAACAGTACATTAAAAATTAATGTCAAAATTATCGATTTATTTTTTTTTTATGCCAAAAAGTCATTAGGATATTAGGTAAAAATCATGTTCCATGAAGATATTTTGTAAATTTCCTACTGTAAATATATCAAAACCTAATTTTTGATTAGTAATATGCATTGCTAAGAACTTTAAAGGCGATTTTCTCCATATTTAGATTTTTTTTCAAACCATACATCAATGGAAAGCTTATTTATTCAACTTTCATATGATGTATAAATCTCAATTAAAAAAAATATATATCTTTATGAATATCCCAAATATGTCATATTACAGATAGTAAAATGGCTTATGAATATCATTTTCAACATTAAACCCCATAAAGTAAGATCACAGTCCCTTTGCACGTAGCCAGATCCGTTTGACATGACTTGGCAAAAAATGAGATTTTCCGCTCTTCGAAGCAAGTTTAATGTTTATCCATCTGTTATCAGAGCGGCATAAACCTCCTCACTGCCAGACTAACTATTCTAGTTAGTAGATATCGCAGGTTTGTTTGTGTGCTGTTGCTGTATCAGCTCTCTAATCAATAAGCGTGCGAACGGAGACATCTGTGTTTCTAGACTTTAATTAGACTCTAATGGGAATGTTGTGCCAAACTGCTTGTACACACACAAACACACTATCCTTCTATGTTAGCGCAGGATTAGCAGTGACTACTGGAAGCTGCAGGCGGTGTTTTACATCTGTAACACACACATCCGTCATAAACGCACTAAAGGTCTGGCAGCTGAACGCCAGGCCTTGAAGCTGCTTGTAAAGGAAGTCATTTGCAAATGCTGTAGTGAAGTTGTGTTTTCTGCAGAGAGGGTCAGAGGTCAACACGTCCGCATGGTCACACATAGGCCAGCTGTTATCAAACAGTTGAATTTGTGATAGCTCTCTCAGAAAATAAGGTACAAAAGCTGGTCACTGGGGCGGTACATTTTCCAAAGGTACACTTCTGTACCTTATTTACCCCTAAAGGGTGCATTTAAGTACCTTAAAGGTACATATTGGTATCTAAATGGTACATATTTTAAAAAGGTACCGTCCTAGTGACAGCTTTTTTTTCTGAGTGCACCTGTACTGTAAAGATTGTTGTTTGAAGAACATTGTTTTACTTCTAGCACTGTTTCAGTTATTTTTTTCCCACTTTACTTCACTCGTATGTTCAATCTTTTTCTTTCTCTTTTTCTTTTCTTCTAATTTCTAATTTATATATTTATTAATTTATTCGTTCATTTATTTCATTGTTTCTTTTTTTTCATTTCTTTCTGTTTCCTTCCACTTTGAGTTTTTGCTCATTTCTTTTTTCTGTTCAACATTTTGCTTTTCACTTCACAGACCATCTTTTCTACTTTTTTATTTTTAGTTTTTTTTTTTTTAGTTTCTTGTTCCTTTGTAGTATTTTTTTGTATTATTCCCTTATCTTTTCTTTTTACCTTTAATTTTCTTGTTTTATAAATTTCTTTTTATTTTGTTTCTTATAGTTTAAGATTTTTTTCTAATTTTTACTTTATTTATTTATTTATTTCCCAACTTTGGCTTTTTCCATTTCTTGTTGCTTCTCTATTTTATTTTTTTTTTTTTACTTTATTTCATCTGTTTTGTTTCTTTTTTTAGATAATGTCTTCTTTATATTTTTTTCTGTTGTTCTTCTTTTGTTATTTTTTGTTCTTATTTATTTATTTATTTATTTAACTTTGGATTTTGTTTTTTCATTTATTGTCTTCTCTATTTATCTACTTATTTATTTATTTTTTTATTTATCAACCAATTTTGGATTTTTATTTATTTATTTATTTATTTATTTTTAATTTCTTGTTTATATTTTTCTTTTGTTATTATGTCCATAATTTTTGTTCTTATTTATATTTCTGATTTTTACTTTATTTATACCAACTTTGGCTTTTTTTTATTTCTTGTTGTTTCTCTATGTTATTTTTTACTTTATTTTATCTGTTTTGTTTCTTTTTTTTTAGTTAATGTCTTGCTTATATTTTTCTGTTGTTCTTATTTTTATAATTTTTGCTCTTATTTTGTTCTTATTTGTTTGTTTGTGTGTTTGTTTGTTTACCAACTTTGGATTTTTTTTTCTTTTTTTTTATTTCTTGTCTTTTATCTACTTATTTTGTTCTTATTTATTTGTCTTATTTATTTATTTGTTTATTTTCTCCATTTTATTTTTTACTTTATTTAATCTCTTTTGTTTCTTTTTTTTTAGTTAATCTCGTTTATATTTTTATTTTGTTCTTTGATCATTTTTGTTCTTATTTAGTTCTTACTGTTTGCTTACTTTTTTATTTATTTATTTATTTATTTGCCAACTTGGGCTTTTTTTCATTTTTCTTTTTTTAAGTACTTTATTTCATCTGTTTTGTTTCTTTTTTTTTTTTTTTTTCGCTCATCCCTTGTTTATATTTTTCTTTTGTTTTTATTTTGTTCTGTATAGTTTTTCTTGCAGGTTTTATTTTTGTTTCTGCTCTTCCTTTTTATTTTATTTCAACTTAACTCTTAAGTTCTTTGTTTAGACATTGAGGATTTGCTTCTTTTCATACCTCTCTCTCTCTCTCTCTCTCTGATAATGATGTTCCTCCTCTCTTATAGAGGGTTTGTTAGAGTAAATGTCCTCCCGCATGTCAGACCACCTCACAGGTGCATTCTGGGTCTTAGACATGAGCAGTCTAATTGCTTCTTCACTTTGGTGTGTTGTGACTGTATTTGAGTCTCAGTGGAGCTGTTGTCAACCATTTCTGTTTTCCAGGAAGTCCTGGCTGTAGATTATGTTGTAAATGAGACCGATTGTCACCTGGACGCAGCTGCCCAACACCTGTGAGCAGGAGGTTTTTAGATGGGCAGATGTGGTTTCAAATGAAGGGGCTTCAGTTTGGTGCAAAGAGATTTGCTATCCATTTTTTGGAAGTAATGAAGCATCTTAAGAGATTTAAAAGCAGTCAGATGACAGGGCATTACTAAATTTTGTATCTGGTGTTGTGCAAATGTATTTTTGGTTCAGTCTTTAACCTTTTCTCTTTTTGGTTTTGCAATTTAACAGTGGATAAATGTGTCCCTGTTCGCCTTTGGGCAGAGTTTTCACAGAAATGGATTTATAACAGATGTTCCCTAAAACACAAACTGATGGCATGTTTAATTTCCTTTTTGAGCTATAAAAAGCTGTTTGCGTGGTTGTCAGGCTCAGGGCAGCCTCATGAATGAACCAGACTCTTCTAATCTGTGGATTAGATGTGTGAGTTGTGAACAACATGCTCTCTTTGAGTCCAGGGTTGAGGTCCTTTGAATTTTATTCTTTTTTCTTTTCTTTTTTCTGACCTGCTCCAAGTGTGGAAATAAGAATAATCCAAAATAACAAATAACCAAATAACAAGCAAAGGGGCTTTGTGTCCGTGATAAGTGTTATTTTCTTTTGTAAATTTTAAGTTTCCTAAAAGTTCTTTTATAACTTGAAAGTTATAAAAGTTAGTTCTCAATAAGCTCGTTTATACTATTTAAGTTCTCTGTAAGTTTTTGTTTTTAGTTTTCGGTGTTATTTTATGTCTTAAGTTCTCTGTAATTTTTAATTTCTTAATCAGTTCTAAGCTTTTTTGAAAGTTTTCTATATTTTTTTTTAAATGTTTTAAGTTCTTTGTAAGTTCTTTTATAATTTCTACATAAGTTCTAAATTAATATTTATATAAATTGTTTTATAAGTTTAAAGTTCTCTTGTGAGTTGCTTTTGTAAAGTTTTTTTCTAAATTAAAATTTGTGAAGTATTTTATAATTTAAGATTTAGGAAATGTTTTACAATTTTTTATTTCTCTTGTGAGGTTTTATTTATTAATTAATTTATTTAAGTTTTAAGTTCACTATATGGTTTTGTAAGTTATGGTCTCTGTAAGTTCTAAGTTCTCTGTAAGTTTTTTATTTATTTTTTTAATTAATTAATTTATTTATTTATTTTTTAATTTCTCTGTAAGCTCATTATAAATTATACATTTCTTTGTAAGTTTTTAACAAATTATTGTATACATTTTAATTTTTCTATAAGTTCTTTTATAAGTTGGGTCCTCTATAAGTTCTATAAGTTTTATGTGTTTTTATAATTTTTCCATAACTTTTAAGTTAAGATTTCTATAAATTGTTTTATAATTTTCATTTATTTATTTATTTATTTTAAGTTTTACATTTGGTAGGTTTGGTAAGTTAAGTTTTCTATCAATTCTAAGTTTTGATTTCGCTGTAAGTTGTTGTTGTTTTTTATAATTTCTCTGTAAGCTCTAAATTTTATATATATATATATATATATATATATATATTAGATTTTATACATTATTATAAGTTTTTTATAAGTTCTAAGTTTTAAGTTCTCTGTAGTTTCTTTTGTAATTTCTTAATCAGTTTTAAGCTTCTTTTGAAAGTTTTCTATATATTTTTTTCATGTTTTAAGTTTGGAAGTTCTTTTATAATTTCTCTGTACATTCCAAGTTAAGATTTCTATAAATTATTTTATAAGGTATTTTTTGGTAAATTAAAATTTGTAGGGTCTTTTAGCATTTCTCCATAAATATTTGAAAATATTTCATTTTAAAAAGTTTTAAGTTCTATGTAAGTTGTTTTTTTATTTATCTGTAAGCTCATTATAAATGATAAATTATCTTTATAAATTATAAATTTCTCTGTAAGTGTTTTATAAATTATTTTATACATTTTAAGTTCTCTATAAGTTCTTTTATAAGTTGGCTTCTCTGCAAGTTCTAAGTTTTACTTTCTTTTATAATTTCTCTATAACTTCTAAGTTAAGATTTCGATCAATTATTTTATAATTTTCATTTATTTATAATTTTTTAAGTTTTACTTTCACTATAAGGTTTGGCAAGTTAAGTTCTCTACAAATACTAAGTTTCAAGTTCTCTGTAAGTTGTTGTTGTTTTTTTTTATAATTTCTCTGTAAGATCTAGGTTTTTTATAAATTATTTTATACATTTTAAGTTCTCTATAGGTTCTAAGTTTTAAATTCTCTGTAAGTTCTTTTATAATTTCTCCATAAGTTCTAAGTTAAAATTTCTATAAATTATTTTATAATTTTATAAGTTTTTTTATATATATAAATTATTTTATACATTTTAAGTTCTCTAAAAGTTATTTTATATTTTGGGTTTTCTATAAGTTCTAAGTTTAAAGTTCTTTAAGTTCTTTGGTAACACTTTAGAAAGGTTCATTAGTTAACATGAACTAAGAATGAACAATACTTCTACAGCATTTATTAATCTTAGTTAATGTTAATTTCATCATGAACAAACAATGAATGACTATATTTCTATTAACTAGCATTAACAAAGATTAACAAATATTGTAATAAATGTATTGAACATTGTTCAATCATGTTAGTTAATACATTTAACTAATGTTAACAAATGACACCTTGTTGTAAAGTGTTATCAGTTCTTTTATAATATATAAGTTCTCTTTAAGTTATTTTATAAGTTAGGTTCCATGTATGCTCTTTTTATAATTTCTCTATAAATTCTAAGTTAAGTTTTCTATAAATTACTTTATAAGTTTAAGTTTTATAAGTTTAAGTTCTCTGAGTTTTTTTTTTTTTTTTAATAAGGTTCAAGTTGTTTTATATTTTATTTTGTAAGTTATCCATTAGCCATTTTATATGTATGTTCTCTAAGTTCTTTTATATGTTTACATTTGATATAAGTATTAACATCGCATGAGAGTTTTTAGTTGCGGCTTTATGACGCTAATGTGAATGTGACCCGCATGTAGCTTAAATCCAGTTCTTCTGTAAATAGTCATGACATTGTTTTTTGCGGCTCTGGTGTTCCTGCAGACCTGTGGATGGATACTTTGACACTTTCTGTGTTTGCTAAAGCACTGAAAGGACAGATTTTAAAGGTCAACGGCACAGAGGGTCTCTGTCGGGTTACTGGATCACACTGCTGCATTAAACACAGAGAGCTCAGCTGGACTCAAAGGTTCAGTGCTCTTAAGAGAACAAAATACATACTGTACAGTACATACTTGCATATTGACAACTACTTAAAAAAAAAAATAGTGACGATATACAATCTGCAGTCTGGATGTCTGGAAGTGTGGATGTTCATCAAAGCGTGCGTGTTTTCTCTTCCTGTCACATTTCTGTGCTTAGTCTGTTTTTTCTCTCCACAGTGCACACCTAAGAATCCAGAACCAGAAGATGAGAATAGAAAAATATTCAAGAGCAAATGGAAATTATAAAGACATCAAGATTAAGTTTTCTATCTGTCTGTCTGATGATATCTTGTGGGATATCAAATGAACCCGCTCTAGATGGACATCAGACACACCAGTATCAGCTGTAAGTACACTATCAGTATCACTACTACTGTTAGTATCTGCCTGACACCACTGATCCAGGCCTCAGACGGTATTTCCCTCTCTATCAGAGATGTTATTAAAACAATCAGCTTCATAGGGCTGGTTTTACCCATCAAACTCCCTCTGTGCAAATCATAAAAGATAAATGAAGCGAAAGGCAAACAGATGAATCATTTTTTCCTTTCCTTTCAAAGGAGCCTTGATTAGTCAGTAAAATGTCGATTATAGATTGCTTTTATTCAGCTATTCTTAGCATTTCCTTGTGGGCTGTTTCTGCTTTAGTCCCATCAGTGGTACACCAAGACGACAGAAGTCACTTGACCTTCAGAACAGCTGAACAGAATCGCCTGAAAAGTCCTCACCCTCAGGCCATCCAAGATGTAGATGAGTGTGTTTCTTCATCAGATTTGGAGAAATGTAGCATTACATAATTTGTTCACCAATGGATCCTCTGTGGTGAATGGGTGCTCTCAGATTAACAGTCCAAACATCTGATAAAAACATCACAATAATCCGTAAGTAATTCACACCACTCCAGTCCATCAAGTAACATCTTGTAAAGTAAAAAGATGTGTGTTTGTAAGAAACAAATCCATCATTAAGAAGGTTTTACCTTCAACCCATTGAATCTCCCCTGTATCAGGAGAGAAATCTGCACTGTTTATGAGCCAGAACAGTCCAAAATAGTTCTAAACAAATATGTGGATGGATTTTGATGTGGAAGGACAACAGGAGATGGACTTTTTCACTGGAGGTAGCATTGTTATGGATTATGGACTTGTATTTTGGCCAACAAACACATGTATTACAAGCATGCAGCTTTCCAAATTGTGATGTTTTTATCAGCTGTTTGGACTGTTGGGATCCTTTGGTGAGCAAATGATGTAATGCTACATTTCTACAAATCTGATGAAGAAACACGCTCATCTACATCTTGGATGGCCTGAGAGTGGGTACATTTTTAGCTAATTTTAAATTCTGGGTAAACTATTCCTCTAATCAGATTGATTTTGATGATCTGGCTGTGACATGTAAGTTAAGGAGCATCCAGAACCAGAACTGTCAGCCATCATGACATCTCAGGTCTGTAGAACTCAACAAATGAAACTCTCAAAATTCTTTCTCTAAGTCCTGTTTGGGGAGGACTGGGCAGATAAACAATGACTGTTTACCGAAGAGTTGTATTGGCAGACTGTGATGTCCTTGACTTATCCATCTCTGAAAATAGAGCAAAGACTCCACAACCTGAGCAAGAACAGCTCTAAATCTACTTGAGCGCTTCCATGCCTCCCTTCCCTCTGACGTACTCTTTAAATTTTTCTTGCATGAGTCACTTTTGATTGTTTAATATCAAAACACACCCACTGAACTTTTTATAGCTCGCTTTTAAAACCTAGGGAGCTGCCCACCTAGATGGCATTGTAGTATACAAAGTCCATTCCAAACGTAGGCATTGCATGTGAATAAACGTCTAAGATATTAGACAAAGCTAGAGAAGGTATTATATGTATTATTTCATTCGGTAGAGTTTATATTATTATACCTATAATATAAACTGATTGAAATTTTTATGCCTGAGAAATGTTTACAAAAATAAACTTTACTCAAGTATTGAGTACTTAGAGTACTGTTGTTAACTTTGGAATAGCTTACTACTGAGGCCTTGTCTCAAATGGCACATTTTATGTGCATTTGCAGTAGGGCTGTAGCTATCGATTATTTTAGTAATCGAGTATTCTACCGATTATTCCATCGATTAATTGAGTAATTGGATAAGAAGTTTTTCTTTATTAAAGAGCAATACTAAATATACAAGAGAAAATAAGATTGGCCTCTTAAAATAAACAACTAATTTGTTTTCTTTTTAGAAAAATTAACATTTTTATTGCTGGAATTGCATACATTAATAACCATTAAAACTAAACCCATTTAATGCATTTATTTGCCAAATTACATTCAAAATGCAAATATTGCAATTAAAAAAAAAAAACAAAAAAAAAAACATTTGGATGAAGGCTTATTTACACACTATTTAATTCAGCTCAGAGGGACATGAATGGATTTAACTTGCAGTTGCGAATGCATAAATAATATTTTATTATTTTAAACAAAAAACTGAATACTGATATTTACATGTATTTTTAGAATGAAGATACTTTAAATGTGAAATCAAAACCGCCAGTAGGTGTCAGCAAGTCACTGTTAAGTAAGTGAATCATTGCGATTGAACTGAATCATTTAACTGGTGATTCATTCAAGAACGAAACACCGTCATGTTGCTCTAAGACGCAAAACAGTGCTGTGGCTGCGGTTGGGATGGTTATTTGTTGGCGAAATAGAGCAAAAACAGGCAATATGCTGTCTAAAATGTAAGTCTCTTAATATTAACTTCTTGTTTATTGATGAACTTTTGCATAAAATCAGTATCACATTTGTGATCATGCTGAGGCACTCTTTATTTGATATTGACTAACTTTCTGTTTGTCACAGAGAGAGAATGAGACAGTCAACATAAATGACACTTGGTCTTTCACAAATCATAGCTAACTTAGGGACATCACAACTAACCACCATTAATTTACGGTCTTAAATATGTCCAGCGTTTATCGGTTTGTGCGTCAGTAATAATGGTCCGTGGGGAAACAGTGTTCCGTAAATAGTTGCAGTAAATTGACTAAACGAAACCTGATTTTTTTGTATTCGAGTTACTCGAGGAATCATTTCAGCCCTAATTTGCAGTCTTGCAGACTTATAATGTCCGTTTGTCCATTAAAGGAGAAGTTCACTTCAAGAACAACAATTTACAGATAATGTATTCACCCCCTTGTCATCCAAGATGTTCATGTCTTTCTTTCTTCAGTCGTAAAGAAATTATGTTTTCTGAGGCAAACATTTCAGGATTTCTCTTCATAAAGTGGACTTCAATGGTGCCCGTGAGTTTGAACTTCCAAAATGCAGTTTAAATGTAGCTTCAAATGGCTATAAATGATCCCAGCTGAGGAAGAAGGGTCTTATCTAGCGGAACGATCAGTTATTTTCTTTAAAAAATTACGATTTATATACTTTTTAACCTCACATGCTTATCTTGTCTAGCTCTGTGCCAACTCTGTGTATTTCGGGTCATGACAGTTGTGGTAGGTTGAAAAACTCTGTTTGATCTTCTTTGCACATTCAGTTTGTAAACAGTGGGTCAGTACTTCTGCAGTGATGTAGGATGATTTTGAAGTTGGAGGAGAAAATGAGATGGGACCTACCCTGAACCAGAATACACAGAGTTGACGCAGATCTAGACAAGACAAGCATTTGAGGTTAAAAGTATATAAATTGTCATCTTTTTAGAAAATAGCGATCGTCTTTCTGGATAAGACCCTTCTTCCTCGGCTGGGATCGTTTAGAGTAGGGGTGGCAAACTCCGGTCCTGGAGAGCCGCAGCCCTGCAGAGTTCAGCTCCAACCCTAATTAAAACTCACTTGCCTGTAGC
This sequence comes from Cirrhinus mrigala, assembly GCA_036247105.1. Classification (NCBI taxonomy): domain Eukaryota; kingdom Metazoa; phylum Chordata; class Actinopteri; order Cypriniformes; family Cyprinidae; genus Cirrhinus; species Cirrhinus mrigala. The sequence goes on along the minus strand of CM070009.1, from coordinate 39,133,349 downwards.
TTTCTAGTAACCCTTCAGACCTTGATTAGCTTGTTCACGTGCATTTGATTAGGGTTGAAGCAATAGCTCTCCAGGACTGATGTTCGCCACCCCTGGTTTAGACACATTTGAAGCCGCAAAAAAACATAATTTCTTTACGACTGAAGAAAGAAAGACATGAACTTGGATGACAAGGGGGTGAGTAAATTATCTGTAAATTTTTGTTCTGGAAGTGGACTTCTCCTTAAAGTGCACAAGACCATAGGATGTCCCGTTCATCAATTAACCTTTCAGAAGGGTGACATACCATGACACCAAGTTGTTAGTTTTACATGATGTAAAAGAACAGCCACAATCGTTTTTGAACCTATTCATTGAAATGAATGAAGTGCCCGAAAGAAGCTATTCATGAAAATGAATCAGATTTCCCAACACTACTTTTGGCAGAGTGACCAAGAGGCCAATAAATGAATAGCTCTACTGAACTGAAAAGGGCTATTAAAAAGTCGATTTCCAACGTCTCGGATTTGAATATTTTTTGAATGGATGTCTGTTTATGTAGAGGAGAGAAGGTAGTTTCCAATGTAGACAGAGAAGGAACCATAGATTCTTTATTTCATGAGGATATTAATCAGATTTTTGATGTTATCTACACTATATATATATAATGTTTTCCTTTCAGTAAAGACAATGATACTGTCTGTTGATAAGCTCACACAACCGTAAGCAGGATTTACATAGAATAACATGTCCGTGCACAGGTGTGAATTTTAAAAACCCTTGGGCTGTGTTCACAGTGGCATACTAGTGTACTGTTAAGGTGCTCCCAGTGGTTGATGTGGTTTGTGGCTTGTTTTAGCTGGTTGTCATCCACCAGAGAATTATTTAGAACTAGAGATGACCGTAACTTATTCACAATACAGCACAGCCTTACTTGCAACATTGTTACCTGTAATCCAAAGCCTTAGGCAAATCAGGAAATCCACTACCTGGTTCTTTCAGTGAACGTATGCACAATTACACCGATCAGGCGTAACATTATGACCACCTTTCTAATATTGTGTTGGTCCCCCTTTTGCTGCCAAAGTAGCCCTGACCCGTCGAGGCATGGAGTCTACTAGACCCCTGAAGGTGTGTTGTGGTATCTGGCACCAAGATGTTAGCAGCAGATCCTTTAAGTCCTGTAAGTTGCAAGGTGGGGCCTCCGTGGATCGGATTGTTTGTTCAGCACACCCTACAATTGCTCGAGTGGATTGAGATCTATCCCACCTACTAACAGGTGCTGTGATGAAGAGATAATCAGTGTTATTCACTTCACCTGTCAGTGGTCATAATGTTATGCCTGATCGGTGTGTTATTAGAGAATGAAACGTGGATGTTTTACATGTCTAAAGCATATCATTTGAATAAACTTCATCAGCTCACCTTTTTAGATTAACAATGAGAAACCATGAAGCTTTGATTTGCCCCTTAATTAAAGTGCTGTGTTCATGCATGCCCATATCAGCGGCTCATCGGTCTTCAGTCTGAGTCAGAACCGTTTCCTCAGCTCGGTAATTGTTGGAAGAGCTGAAGCGCTGAATGATGTTGGCAAAAACCAGCATCATAGGATCATACAAACTGGTATTTTGGCTCATTGTTGGTCCAAGTGACTGTCAGACAAGTCTGAAAGTGAGCTTGGATTGAGCAACTTGTACTGTAGATCTGTGCTGCTTGAAATCTGAATTGTTTCAGATGGTTCAGTCCAATTTGTTCAGTAAGTTCAACTAGTTCACCGAAAAGAACCGGTTCAGAAGAATGATTTGTCTCATTGGACATCAACATTTACTTGAGGCTCTGGATTACAGGTAATAATGTTGTAAAAATGTTTTTTACACATACAATTTTTTTGCACATACCAGTTGTTTCACTTCATAAGACCTCAATATATTCTCAGGATACTGGTATTTTGTCTTCCTTGATGTGCTTTTTTTTTTTTTTTGGACTAAAGTGACGGTAGCCACTGACTTACATTTCATGAATCACCAAGGACTACAGTTTCAGCTTAAAGACTTCTTTACTCTTCTACTGAAGAAAAAAGTCAGCTACATCTTGGATGGCCTGAGGGGGAGTAAATTAACAGCAAATTTAAATTTTTCAGTAAGTTGAGTGCACGTTTTGAAAAAAAAAAAAAAAAAAATATATATATATATATATATATATATATATATATATATATATATATATATATATATATATATATATATATATAGTAAGTAATCCATACATACATTTGCATACTAAGAACAGTAAACATACTACAGAAAGTTTGAGTTATGTTGCATGCTATTCTAAACTATTCTAAACAATATATGTTGGTGAAAGTCTCATGTTGATTCTTCACCACAGCTGTCTGTCAGCTTACACACATACATTCGTGCATCCTGTCACACACGCTTCCCCTGATGAGGTTTACTCAGCAACAAGAGCTGTCTGCTGTTCCCACGGAAACAAAGCGAATCTATGCACGCTGTGACATCTCTCGTCAGCCAATCTGAGCGGCCTCGCTCTCTCTATCTGCCTCCCTTGATCTGCTCTAAATCTCTAGCACACCGACGCACGCCACTGCCTGAACATCTCTGCTCTCTGTAAATAAAACACGTATCATTCATAAAGTCATTGTAGTCTGAATCCCCCGGCTCTTTGTTGCCTTGAGACGTACATCAGGGATCAACTGCAAGAATACCTCATATGACTGTAATGTAGCATCTGACAAATGGCACTTCCTGTTTTGATTGTGTTTACAGGAGAGCGCCGTGGCAACGCTTCAAATATTCAAACACTCATCGCCAAAGTTCTAAATTGAATTTGCGGCAACTTTCTGACCTCAGAGGAGCTGGAAATCACGCTCGCGTCACTCTGACCAAAGATGCACCGCGTGGGATGGACAGGTGCCACAAAGCACTTATGATGACGCACAAGACTGCAGAGAAAGATGACATTTTGGAGCTTTACTGACCAGTAACTGTCTATTTATGGTCTGATTGACATGTATAAAACCAAACAGAGCTATAATAGAGAAACATACCTCTTTGGTTGTAGACAGCTGTTTGTTTGACAAATCTCAAACAAAATTTAAAAATTTGATGTCGTGAACCTCACAGAGTTGCTCATAAGTGCTCACTGAAGCCGTCTGTGAACACAACACATCAGTTGGTGCACTGATATAAACCTCTGACTCTCAGAAACTGTGTAAAGTCAACCAGTCAGATTGGAAAACATGCAGTCTGCATCAGACACTCATTGGCGTACATGATTGTGTTTTTTGTACACCTGTGCATTGCTGTTAAGCATTAGTACAAGGGCAAACATCCACTAAAAAGCTTCTTCTGAGTTGGTTTTAAAACCTTTAAGCTCCGCCATCTCTTTCTTTCTTCCCCTGTCCATTTCGATTAGCTGCACTGAAAGGCTGGGGTCAGGATGAAAGGCTCGTCGTTTGGCTGTGATGTCTTTCTCCTGCATGAATAAGCATATCCCAGCATCTCCCGACCCCCAGGGGCCTCCCGGACGCTCTCCCCTGCTCCGGGCCTCTCTCTCCTGGGATGCTGTTTTCCTGCCTTTCTACAGCTGTAAATGTTATAGAACATCCAGGAAGGTCAAACAAAAGACAGAGCAGCACCTTTCCTCCTCAGAATACACATTCCAATCAGATCCAAGCAGGTTTTGCAGAGAGCCTGTGATGAAATTTTGCTTATTCTCCAAAGAACCATGTAAGCTACTTTAGAAAAGCACAGATATATACATGTATCAAAGTTCTTTTGCATTCTTTGCTTAGGGGTAATAAGAAGTTTAAAATGCGTGAGCAGTTGTATAATGAAGACTTCCAAAAGACTGAGAGTCGATTTTCGAAAGCCGTTGGGAGCAGAGAATTGATTCCGTTAAATGGACTCTTTAATAGCCTTTTTCATTTCAGTAGGGCTAATAATTCATTCACCTCTCGGTCGCTCACTAACAGTGATGTGAAGCCACTTTTATTATATAGCACTTTATATAATAGATTGCTTTTAAAGCAAGCAGCTTTACAGAATTAAACATGAAAAACAGTGTAAAAGTCGCTTTTAATTAGAATTACAACTCCAAAATTTTCACTATATAGCTGCTTTTCAGTGTGTTTTTATTTGCTTCTGACCTTGACCGACTAAACAGAAGAAATTACCTGGAGAGGATGTCCACGTGGCCTGGAATCGAATCCAAAAAGAATCAGTTAAAAGGAATTTAAAATCAAGAATATATTCAAATTTGAAATTGATTCCATCAATGGAAATCGAATGAGAATAGAATTGCAACTTCGACTTCTACTATAAAGCAACTCCCCAGTGTGCTGTTGTTGTTACTTGTGTCTGACTTTGACAGACTGAACCAAAGAAATGAACCCTAGAAGATTTCATTTGGCTGGGAATTGATTGCAAAAAGAATCAATTGAGAGGCGATTACACAATAGATTACTTCAGCGATCCGCTTTACAGTTTTAAACAGTCTTTATATTGTAACTTGCGTCTGAATTTGATAGACTGAACAGGAAAAAATAATCAGAGAAGCTTTCCACTGGGCTAGGAATCAGTTCCAACAAGAATCACTTTAGAGGCATTGGGATTTCAATTGTTGGAATTGATTCCATCAAAGGCAATTGACTTCTCTTTAATAGCATAATTTAAGTCACTTTTATTATATAACACTTTATACAATAGATTACTTTAGCAATCTACTTTACAGTATTAAATGGTCTTCATGTTGTAACTTGCGTCTGAATTCAACAGACTGAACAGGAAAAAATTAATCAGAGAAGATTTCCACTGGGCTGGGAATCAGTTCCAAAAAAGAATCGGTTGAGAGGCTTTGGGAACCGAGAATCGATTCTAAAGTTTTGACTCCTCTTTAATATACCTTATCAGTATAATAGAGCTGTTTTGGACGCGAAGTCTGATTACTTTCCACAAATTGGTTCATTTAGACCGTTCATTTCAATGAATAAGTTAAAAAAAAGAGAAAGATTGCAGCTGTTATTTTACATTGTTTGCATAATGGATCACTAGAGCCAATTTCTTCAACACAGTGTCATGATTTTGTTATGCCAAAGCATTTTCATTATGTGATCTGGCATGTCAAATAGCATTATTTGACTAATGAACAATGATTACTGATGCACAAACCTGGATTTTTTTCCCATGTGCCTTGAGTATATAAAAGAGCTTGACAAAATGAACTTTGATTTTGTTCGAAAAGCCATCACACCAGTTCATTCTTTGAGTATATTGGTGCCTGAAGCTTATGCAGAGGAGTGGTTATTGAGATGAACAGATGGGCAGTATGCAGGTGAAAAGTCAGCGTATGTGTCCTTTGATGATATGAGTCCTGCTGTATGTGTGTGCGCGTGTTCGGTACCAGGAAGACAGGTTCTCAGTAAGAGCGCAGAACATCCCTGTTTAGAATAAACCTAGAGACCCGCTGTCCTGCCAGGGGCTATCGTTTACTGTACCACCCCTGAGTCTTCGCTTACATCCCAGAGTCAAATTTTGTTGCTCAGAGGTCATTCAGGAGCCTTTCAGGAGTTGAAGTCTCCATGTGTTTTCCTATTTAATGTCATTGCTGTCTAGGAGAACAAAAGACTTTAAAGATATTTAAACTGCTCATGATTTTCTTGACTACACTCTTAAAAATAAATCTTTATTTTTATATAAGATGTAAAAATCGAAATCTTTATTAGCATCAATGGTTCCATTAAGAACCTTAGAACCTTTCTATTTCACAAAAGGTTCTTTAGATTATTAAAATGTTCCTCACACTAAGAAAAAATGATTCACTGAAAGGATCCCAAAAATGGTTCTTCTGTGGCATCGTTGCAAAACTCTTTATTTTTTAGAGTGTATGAGGATGTTTTTACTGCTCATAGTTTGATTTGGACTGAATGTAATTGTGTCCGTTATTTATCATCTAAAGGCTGGAAATATGCAACTCGTGTGCAGATTTTCGCAGCAATTTGCATTCTGGACAAATCAGTGCTAGTTGGCAAAAGACAGAGCTGATTTGCAGAATTTAGGCAGTCAGAGCGGGCAGATAGCACAGAAAATTGTAAAGTGTGTGATAGGCGCAGATTCCAGTTTTTTTAAGTTTCACACTCTTTCATCCACATGAAGGACATCAAATGTGTTTGAGCCAATTTTAGAACACATTTTTATTTGTCTCCTAGCAAAAAGGCAGACTTTTCTGTGGGAGTTTGTTATTTTCAGAACAACTTAAAATCTGGTAGTGTGTGATCCTCAGTGATAGGGATGTGCCCTAATCTGAATACAGTGTTCAGAAAGGAAATTACATGTACTACGGAACCCTTAAAGGTAATAAATAAGAGATTGGAGGAAAAAATATATTTCAGTGGTTTCTCTCGCAATTACTTAATTGGGTAATCACACTGTGATTCACATAATGATTACTGATGCATAAATTGTGGCCATCAGGGAGCCGCTATTAATATGTGGAGCTTTGAAATCGCTTTTGAAGTGGTCGCTTTTTACTTTCACTTTCAATATTCATGATCACACATACTCTGTGTATACCACGGAGCAGCAGATTAGATGTATGTCAGGATCTGCAAATCATTTGCATCATCCTATTAGTTATCTCTGCTTACTCTATTTATGTGGTAAGTAAAATTTTATGTACTGTAATGTAAGAGACTACCACTAGCAAGCAGCTAACCATGTCCCTTTAGTGGCTCTGCAGAATGCATTATTCGTTTTCCGTGCCTTTCTGAATATAAATTCACTACTTGGGCACATTCCTGCTCAGTCATTTAGTATATGATGCTCAGCTTTAGGGGATGTGTTCACATGATGCCATATTCATTCATTTGCATGAGTTTTGAATACTTTTGAATACGACTTTCAAAGTTCAAGTTATCGTCTCCATGTAAAGTCGAAAAATGCAAATTTGAAAATTGAGACGCTATGCACATGCATATTGCATGTTTAGTCTATAGGTATGCCAGCTATATAGGTATAGGTATGATGCCTATTGTTTTAAAATCTGATTTTAAAAGTCATGTAGTGTGTAAGATTCAATTTGGAATTAAAGCTGCAAGCATCATTGAAAGTTTGGTGCAGACTGGACATTGCATGTTTAAGTTAGTGTAAAACAAGTCATTTCCTGTTGCCAGCAGGTGGCGCTATGGTTATAACTGAATATTTTGGTTTTCAGGCCAGGACTCTTATCAAACAAGTAAAGTTTGGGGCAGATTGGACATTGTATGGCAACAACAATCGAAATTTGTCAGGCCGTCACAGGCATGCCCTTTAACGAAAACTTAAGATCTTTGCAATTTAACATTGCAAAGGCCTTTAGAGTAGACTGACCAAATATAATGTCATTAAATGTCTATGAGGAGTTTGTTCGAGCATAACATGTCACTTCCTGTTGCCAGCAGGTGGCGCTATGACTATAACTGAATATGGTCATGGGCATGTGTTCAGGACAGGACTCTTATCAAACAGGTGAAGTTTGGGGCAGATCGGACATTGTATGCTTTTTCATGGCAAAACATCGCAGTTTGTCAGGCCACCACGGACACGCCCTTCAACGAAAACTAAAGATCTTAACAGTTTAATGTCACAAAGGACTTTAGACTGCACTTACTAAATTAGGTGTTGATCTGTTTAAATCTCTGGTAGGAGATTTTCGCCTGAAAATGGCAAAAATAGCACAAAAATTCTAAATAACACTTCCTGTTGAGTTTCGGATTTCGTACCAGTGGGACTTGTTTGTAGGTATTGGTGTGTTACATGTGTCTACCGAATTTCGTACATGTGTGTGAAACAGCTCGAGGAGCACTCCGTTGAAATTTTATAGGTGGCGCTATCGAGCCATTTTGTCACACCCACTTCTGAAATCCATATCAGATGTAAAATCTCAACGCTTTTGGAGTGTGTGCAAAGTTTCATGAATTTTCGAGCATGTTTAGGCACTCAAAAATACAATTTATTTTGGAGAAGTTGAAGAAGAATCTGAGCAGTTCCAATAGGGTCCTCGCACCACCAGTGCTCAGGCCTTAATTAAACAAGGAAAAGGTAAGAGAGAATCATGAGTCAGTTGTTGTGGTGCTTAGAACTATAAAATGAATGTGGAAAGCAAGTCCATGAAGGTTTGAGAAATTGTGGAGATCTCTTCTGAAAATCTGAAACCTGGCTGCTTTCCTCAGGAGAAACATCTAGACTTTAGTTTTTGATTTATACCCATTTGGTCTCATTTCTGTCTAAGAACAACTGTTCCTTCTTTCCTACATTGATTTTTTTCTTTGTTTCTCTTTCAAAGTGAGGTGAAAAGGTCTCATTTGCGGGTTGAGTCATGTCTGATGTCTGGCTCTAACGTCAGCATGTCATGATGATACTGGCTGCGGTGTTTGAGTAGCATCCATTCAGTGTTTCACACAATCGTTTAAACCCTCGTTTGTCTGTCGGCCTGTTCTTGACAATTTGTCAAGGATTTCTTTTGAGCAGCAATCGATCGCGCTCTCAGCATGGGGCGACACATTGTTCTACTTCATCAGACGGCAGACAGAAAAGTTTAAAAGACTTCGGCCTACTCAAAATCAGCTGGAGCCGTGAATGGAGCTGTGGCGTTTGGATCAAGGGATGTGTTTTGGCTTCAGGGGAGCATAGAACGAGCCTGTCTGATCTTGTCTGGAGCACTGCCTGGCATGGAATGGAAAATATCCACCTCCTGCATGAAAATCAAGGAGAGGGAGAGGTAAAAAATGGTCTGTGGATCAGATGGATGGTCTGACATATGCGTAAGAGTATGTGTGTGTGTCTCAGCAAGTGAGTGAGTGAGAAAGAGGAGGATACGAGACTGGCCTCTAGGAGAGGAGAGGCCCTCCTGCCTGTGGTATTCTGGGTGCCTCCGTGTTTAATCACATTACGAACACTCAGAAAACCCGGAGCGAGAGACAGCAATCCACTGAGCGGCTCATAAAACCTGTCAAGAATATGTCCAGCTCAGATTTAAGCACAGAATCACAAGAAAAAGTAACTGTATTTGGCCTGGAAAAAACCAAGACCATTTAGATTTACATTGTGACGTGTTTTCATGACAATCAAGCACTTTTTCCCAAACAATGGCACAGTGATTCTATGAAATATGCTCACAAATAAATATAGCAAGTCATAAAGTACTATAAATTTTATTGTTTTTATACTTATTTATCATTTATAAAAAAGCTCATGAAGCCACTTCATGATGGTATAAAGAGGCTGATTAAATGTGCTTGTTTGTTTTAGAAATCAATGTGGTTTCTGGTTAAAGAGCAGCATGTTTAAGGTCCAATGCGGAATAAGGCATATTTGCTAGACGGGGTAACACACATGCATTCTGGTCCCCTACACTGGCCTTTTGCACCTGAGTGTCAGTCTTACTCCAAGTGAACACAACAGAGATTAGCGCACTTCTCCTCTCCGCTCTTCTCTCATCTCCACCCCTCCTGTCTCTCTCTCTCAGCACTTTTGCTCCAGTGCAGCCGATCCACTCCTGGTTTTCCTTCTCGCATGTTCCCTGTGTGTAAAAGTAGGTCAGTGTTTGCTTTGTATTATTCAGCAACTGGGCTGATTGGAGATTGAGAGAGAGAGAACGAGAGAGAGAGGCAGGGAGGGGTAGAGAGAGATCTTTAATGCGATCTCAAGGATGCATGCGCATCCAGGCCTCATCATTGTGTGTGTGTGTGTGTGTGTTTTGCAGTCTCATGTCAGCCCGTGTCTCGATGGCTCATTAGCAGGAGTCGCTGCTCTGCAGACCGAAGGTTGTCCGCTAAAATCAGACCTGCATTCCAGGGACACGGAGCGCCGTTCCCAGCAGGCCGTGCAGCACACAGCACGCTACTGTTCCCAACCCTCATCTGCCGCTCGCTCTTCCCCTCCCGATGGCTCCGTTCCCTGCGATAATGACCCAATGTACTTTCCTCTCTGGCTGTTTGCTGCATTCCTCAGCCAGAGGAAGTCCATGCAGGAAAAAAGCTCCAGGAGGCCAAACGGAGCGTTCGTTATTGTGGGAAAAAAAAATTGAGTCAACTAAAACTATTACAAGTGCATCAATAAAAGGCATTTCTATGCAACTTGTGCATTTTATGCAATACAAAGATGATGTTTGCATGTTCTAAAGAAAGTGTTGGTGGTGCATGTTGCTAGGGTGTTTTGGGTGGTGCTATGCGGTTACTAAGGTGTTGCTAGGGAGTTCTGGTTGGATTCTAGCAGAGTTTTGCAGGGCTACTTGACTGCATTTAGTTGAGCATTGCTATGTGATTGCTAAGGTATTTTAGTAGCTGTTAACATGTTACTGTGTGGTTGCTATGGTGTTTGGGTAGTTGCTAAGGAGCTCTGAATGGCTTCTAGCATATTGCAATGCAGTTACTATTACATTTTGAATGACTTCTTGACTGCATTTTACTTGAGCATTGCTTTGTGGTTGCTAAGGTACTTTTAGTAGCTGTTAACATGTCACTATGTGGTTGCTAGGGTGTTTGGTTGTTGCTAGGGAGCTTTGGGTGGTTTTTACCATGTTGCAGTACTGTTACTAGGATGTTGTACATGATTACTTGACTGTGATTTACCTTGGACATTGCTATGTAGTTGCTAAGGTGTTTTTAGTAGCTGTTAACATGTTTCTATGTGGTTGCTATGGTGTTTGGGTAGTTGCTAAGGAGCTCTGAATGGCTTCTAGCATATTGCAATGCAGTTACTATTACATTTTGAATGACTTCTTGACTGCATTTTACTTGAGCATTGCTTTGTGGTTGCTAAGGTACTTTTAGTAGCTGTTAACATGTCACTATGTGGTTGCTAGGGTGTTTGGTTGTTGCTAGGGAGCTTTGGGTGGTTTTTACCATGTTGCAATACTGTTACTAGGATGTTGTACATGATTACTTGACTGTGATTTACCTTGGACATTGCTATGTAGTTGCTAAGGTGTTTTTAGTAGCTGTTAACATGTTTCTATGTGGTTGCTATGGTGTTTGGGTAGTTGCTATGGAGCTATGAGTGGCTTCTAGCATGTTGCATTGCAGTTACCAGGACTTTTTACATGATTACTTGACTGTGTTTAGCCTTGGGCATTGCTTTGTGGTTGCTAAGCTGTTTTTAGTAGCTGTTAACATGTCGCTATGTGGTTGCTAGGGTGTTCGGTTGTTGCTAGGGAGCTCTGGGTGGTTTTTACCATATTGCAATACAGTTACTAGGATGTTGTACATGAGTACTTGACTCTGTTTTACCTTTGACATTGCTAAGTGGTTGCTAGTGTGTTTTATTAGCTGTTAGCATGTTACTATGTGGTTGCTAGGGTGTTTGGGTAGTTGCTAGGGAGCTCTGTGTGGCTTCCAGCATATTGCAATGCAGTTACTATTACATTTTGCTTTGACTACTTGACTACTTGCTAGGGAGCTCTGAGTGGTTTTTACAATGTTGCAATACAGTCACTAGGATGTTGTACATGAGTACTTGACTGTGTTTTACCTTGGGCATTGCTATGTAGTTGCTAAGGTGTTTTTAGTAACCATTAACAAGATTCTATGTGGTTGCTAGGGTGTTTAGGTAGTTGCTAGGGAGCTCTGAGTGTCTACTAGCATGTTGCATTGCTGAAACTAGGACATTTTACATGATTACTTGACTGTGTTTTACTTTAGGCATTGCTTTGTGGTTGCTAAGGTGTTTTTAGTCGCTGTTAACTTGTTTCTATGTGGTTGCTAGGGTGTTTGGGTAGTTGCTAGAGAGCTCTGGGTGGTTTTCAGTATGTTGTAATGTAGTTATAAGGACATTTTGCATGACTACTTGACTCTGTTTTACCTTTGACATTGCTAAGTGGTTGCTAGTGTGTTTTATTAGCTGTTAGCATGTTGCTATGTGGTTGCTAGGGTGTTTGGGTAGTTGCTAGGGAGCTCTGTGTGGCTTCCAGCATATTGCAATGCAGTTACTATTACATTTTGCTTTGACTACTTGACTACTTGCTAGGGAGCTCTGAGTGGTTTTTACAATGTTGCAATACAGTCACTAGGATGTTGTACATGATTACTTGACTGTGTTTTACCTTGGGCATTGCTATGTAGTTGCTAAGGTGTTTTTAGTAACCATTAACAAGATTCTATGTGGTTGCTAGGGTGTTTGGGTAGTTGCTAGGGAGCTCTGTGTGGCTTCCAGCATATTGCAGTGCAGTTACTATTACATTTTGCTTTGACTACTTTGCTACTTACTGGGGAGCTCTGAGTGGTTTTTACCATGTTGCAATACAGTTACTAGGATGTTGTACATGAGTATGTGACTGTGTTTTACCTTGGGCTTTGCTATGTACTGTAGTTGCTAAGGTGTTTTTAGTAACCGTTAACAAGTTTCTTTGTGGTTGCTAGGGTGTTTAGGTAGTTGCTAGTAGGAATGTAACGGTATGAAAATTTCCTATCGCGATTATAGTGACCGAAATGATCACGGTTATCAGTATTATCACGGTATTGTTAAAATGTGCTGGAAGTGTTCGAAAAAGTACTGACACATAAATTACTTCACCAAGTTTTGCATTTAAAAATCAACAAACAACAAATAAAATGACTTTTTGTTTACCTAATCAGTAAAACAATAACAGTACCAATGATGTCAGGATTTTAATTGACAACATGACTGACAACCTATATGGCATGTTCAAATATCTAAAGTAAATGATCAAATAAAGCTTTGAAAACGTTTCATAAAAGGCAAACCTCACATTTCAGCCTTTACATAAAGAAAGGAGTTAAGTCAAAATAATAACTGACAAATAAATGATTATATGTTTTTTATCTGCTCCATAAATCTAGATAACTTATCTGAATTGTTTAAATGTGTAGAATCCACATAAGCTTGTTTTTCATCAACTGGTCAAAATATAGGCTACAGCAAGGGCATTATAATTCGGTCTGTTTTTTGGCCAGACAAAAACTGCACACAAGCTGAATGTAAATGTAAGTCTCTGTAAATCCACTGTATGTCACTAGATGGCGCTTACGGAAAAGCTGAATAACAGCTGTTTCCGTGAACTTTGTGGATAAAACAGCACTGCGATCAAGAACACTACTTTAGATGTTACATGAGTAAAGATGAAAACAAAATGACATTGAATCTTTTCGTATAATTAATTCATTCATATACTCATTAATTTGTATAATTCCCGATTTATGTTTCTGCAAGTAACCCCCAATTGTGAAGTGAAACGCACGGACTGCAAATACATTAGTTACCAAATACAAACATTTTTTCTATGAGGGTTGCGCTTCACTAAATAAAATGAATAAATTCCTGTTCACAATAAGCACTTATTCGCGCATACACAGGACAAAGTTTGAGGGCGCATATGTAATATCTGAGGGAGCGAAGAGCCATGATCACTATATATTTGGGAGAGCAAGCCCGCTGCAATCCGAGAAATTCATGCTGGCACCCTCTCATATTACAATAATGCACTCTTTGCATTTGCTAATAAAATAACGCCAAAAACTGCTTCAAATGAAGGATGTGAAAAAGCTGCAATCCATTTCTTATTGCTTAAAATGAACGGAGACTATCTCGTGTTTTTCCGTGCGTGCTCGATCATTTCCGTGGGGATCGGCGCCTATACCATTAGCACCCTTTTAAAACATCCCAGCTTTTCCGTCGTCTTTTCACACAGAACGAAACTACTATGCGTGCCGTGCGCAGTTACTTAACTGCGCTTTTTGCTGTTGCTGGACAGTATTTATTTATCATCAGTTGTTCAAATCGTGGTAATCGAATACGGTTTTAATGATAATTAAAAAATGAAACGGTAATACAAACCGTGGGGAATTTTATCATGATTTATCGTCAAACCGGTAATCGTTACATCCTTAATTGCTAGGGAGCTCTGAGTGTCTACTAGCATGTTGCATTGCTGAAACTAGGACATTTTACATGATTACTTGACTGTGTTTTACCTTGGGCATTGCTATGTGGTTGCTAAAGTGTTTTAGTCGCTGTTAACTTGTTTCTATGTGGCTGCTAGGTTGTTTGGGTAGTTGCTGGAGAGCTCTGAGTGGCTTCTAGCATGTGGCATTGCAGTTACCAGGACTTTTTACATGATTACTTGACTGTGTTTAGCCTTGGGCGTTGCTTTGTGATTGCTAAGGTGTTTTTAGTAGCTGTTAACAGTTGAGTTACTAAGATGTTCTGCATGGTTGCTGAGGCAGTTTAGGTAGTCGCTATTGTTTTTTTGTGTTGCTAGGGTGTTCTGCCTGTTGGCCAAAAATTGACCAATTATAAGAAGTAAAACGAGAGACAGAGCTTGTGTCATTTATACGATTGCACTTCTCTGCTTTGATGTGTTTTGTTTTTTTGGCTTCCTTGGTTACACTTCTACGAAAGTGTAAAAACAGAGGTGACATTTTAACCACATTGTGCGTCTGTGAATAAAGCGCATCGGGGTCACAGGTAGTTGAAGAGTTTCAATTCCTGTCGCTCTGAACCAGCAACTTCTGGTATTTGTTTTGTTAAATTCTCTTTGCTGTTGCAACGGTTTCTGCAAGTGTCTGCGCTGTGTGGCGTATATTTGTATTGTAAACTCTCGGAGGCCTTGGGAAACAAACCCAGTATGCGTGTAAAGCACTTGTTGCTGTTTCTGCTAACCTGTACTAGCGATTGCATAACCGCAGACCTCAGATGCCCCTGTAATAGTTTCCTCGTGATAAAGATACTGGCGTCACGCCATCAGGAAGAGTTCCAGTCCCGAGCGTGGCTGTGTATCTTACTATTTAGAGCGTGTGTGAGGCGCAGGGTTATCAGGGCCACACCAGTGTTGTCTCATAGGAAAGAGAAATCACAAATGAGATTTCCTTTATATCTCATTTGTTTCTGCTATTCAGCGATGAGATTAAATTGAGTGACTTTTGCTCCTTTTTTTAATTTTTAAAGTGATAGTTCACCCCAATATAAAAATTTTTCATTTACTCATCCTCCACTTTTCCCAAACATGTATGAGTTTCTTTCTTCTGTTGAACACAAAAGAAAATATTTTGAAGTCAGTGGTTACCACCAGCTGTTTGGTTACCAACATTCTTTAGTTTAAAATATCTTCTTTTGTGTTCAACAGAACTTAGATTCATTCATAATGGAATGGACAGAAATTGTTTCTGAAAAGTCAAAATCATAATCTGTTTATTTCAGTTCTAAACACAGAGTCGCCAAAACAAAGCGGAAATAGCCTCCACAGCGGAACTGTCTCCGTTTTTGTTTTGGCTAGTTTAATTGGGCGTTCTTTATGATAAGGGCTTTTAGCTTGCAAAATTTAGCAGCTCTACTAATGGTAAATAAACACTCTGGTTATAGAAGTAAAAATCTTTTTTTTTTCTACACACTTTAACAATAACACAGAAACCTTCCATGACCTACCATGAGCACTATTGTTTATTTATTTATTTATTTATTTATTTATTTATTTATTCATTCATTCATTGTCTTTAATAGCCAATTTCCTGTCCCTGCACTCTCAAGCTACTTAAATATTTGTGTGTATATACAGTGCACAGCACAAATAAGTACACCCCCTCTAAAACATAACAAAGTCAGCAATTACTCTTTACTTAGAAGACTCTTATATCTGGAGATATAATGTTCCAACAAGCCTGCTTGATCAGTTACTAAAAATATTTAGAAAAATAAGATTTTCTTATCAAAGCAATAAAAAGTTGTGTTGCAAAAGTGAGTACGCCCTCCTGAAAATTACTTAATAAAACAAAACAAAAAAAAAAGTGTAGGTTTAAGGCAATTTTTGATTAACAGGTAAGTATATTAAACCAAAACTTTTAAAGACAAGTCATTTCCTGACCATTAAAAGTGTTATATAGCCTACTAAATCACACTCAGACTTAATTCTGGCAACAAAGGAACCACTTGGAAGAGAACTGTCAGGAGATTTATTTCTTAGCATAAAACAGGAAAATGCTACAAGAGGAAAACTAAATTATTGTTTTAAGTGTGAAAATATAGCAGAAGTAGCACCGACATTCAAAAACAATGGACTTGTGACAAGGCTCCTAAAATAATCAGGTCTTCACTTTAAGTTTTCATTTAGTGATGAGTGAATTTTTGTTAAAAAAGGGCAGGAGAAATACCATGCAAGAGTCTCAGAGCCAGCAAAAGCTATGAAAAGAGTGACACTTTATCTCACAGAGTATTAAGCAGCCTGCTGAAGTGACATGGATGGTTATTGTCACCACTAGAATTACCTACTGTAGCCAAAGCGCAGTAAACTCATTTAACCTCTTCCAAGGCGCATATTTACTAAATATAGATTTCTGGGAATCCATACTCTGGTCTCAAGAGATCAAGTCAATCATTTCGGATCCAAAAGCATCCAAAATGTTCTGGTGTTGCTAGAGAAGGAGTACAGTGAGAAGTGCCTGGTACCCACAGTGACGTTCAGTGGTAGTAAAGCTCTTATATAAGGATTTATGAGTACTAAAGGTGTAAGGGAGTTGTACTTTATCAAAGCTGTCATGATTTCACACACCACTGTGTGATGTTATACAAAAACTTAAAACACAAGATGCTACCCTCCCCTCATTCCCTGCATTGTTGGGCATTTTTTCAACATGACAATGAAGATATTCATTCTCCCAAGGTGAAAATCTTTAAGTGGACATGTATTTGAGCAGCTGTGGGGGATTCTGTAGAGATAAGCTGAGCAAAACTCCCCATTTAAGGCATTTAAGGAGATTGTCCTCCAGGAGTTAAGCAGGACAGATGTGAAAATTTGTACTCCCAGTGCCAAGAAGGGTCAGAGTAGTGTACTTTGAGTTATGGAGGACATATTAAGTACTCGAATAGGTTACACTTTATTTTGATAGTCCATTTTAGACATTCTACTAACTATAGGTAACTTTGCAACTACGTGTCTACTAATTCTCATTAATTTGCAACTACATGTCTACTAACTCTCAGAGCAGACTGTTGGGTTAGGTTTAGGGTTAGGGTTAGCAGAATAAATTGACATATACTTGCAAAGTTTAGAAGAGTGTTAGAAGATATTAAGCATACAGTCTACTAATACTCTAATGACTAGTTGACATGCAGTTGCAAAGTTACTTACTGTTAGTAGAATGTCTAAAGTGGACTGTCAAAATAAAGTGTTACCCTAGAATATTATGCATTTGCTGAATTAAATCTAAGGTGTACTTATTTCTGCAATCCTTAATTTAAACAAAATTGGGTGATTTACTTATTTTACAGAAAATATTGGCGTATATTTTATTATTTTTATTAAGTATATGTTTAATACATTTCAATTTTGCCATCTTTCCACAAATTATATTAGTGATCAGAGGGTGTACTCATTTATGCTGTGCACTGTATAATATATATATATGTATGTGTGTGTATATATATATATATATATACAGTGCACAACATAAATGAGAACACCCTCTCTTAATATATATAAAAGATGTATTTTCTTAATGATCACTAATATAATTCATGGAAAGATGGCAAAATTTAAATGTTTTAAACATATACTTAATAAAAACGACAAAATATACGCCAATATTTCCTGTAATATAAGTAAATTAGCCAATTTTGTTTAAATAATGGATTGCAGAAATGAGTACACCCTATATGTAATTCAGCAAATGTATAATATTCTAGTACTTAGTATGTCCTCCAGAACATTAAGTATACTGCTCTGACCCTTCTTGGCACTGAGTGTACAAGTTCATGACAAATTTTCACATCTGTCCTGTTTAACTCCTGGAGGACGACCTCCTTAAATGCCCTGGTCTTTAATGGGGAGTTTTGCTCAGCTCGTCTCTACAGAATCCCCCACAGCTGTTCAAGAGTGTTAATACTGAGTGAAATACATGTCCACTGAAGGATTTTCACCTTGGGAGAATAAATATCCTCATTGTCATGCTGAAAAAATGCCCAAAAATGCAGGGAATGAGGGGAGGGTAGCATCTGCAGTTTCAGTTTTTTGTATTACATCACATAGTGGTGTGTGAATTCATGACAGCGCTGATAAAGCACAGCTCCCTCACACCTTCAGCACTCATACATCCCTGTAGAAGAGCTTTACTACCACTGAACATCACTGTAGGTACCAGGCACTTCTCACTGTACTCCTCCTGTAGCAACACCAGAACATTTTGGATGCTTTTGGATCCGAAATGATTGACTTGGTCTCTTGACACCAGAGTATGGATTCCCAGAAGTCTATATTTACTAAATATGGGCCTTGGAAGAGGTTAAATGAGTTTATTGAGCTTTGGCTACAGTAGGTAATTCTAGTGGTCACAATAACCATGCATGTCACTTCTGCAGGCTGCTTCATACTCTGTGAGATAAAGTGTCACTCTTTTCATAGCTTTTGCTGGCTCTGATACTCTTGCATGGTATTTCTCCGCCTCATTTTGTAGCAAAAATTCACTCATCATTAAATAAAAACTTAAAGTGAAGACCTGATTATTTCAGGAGCTTTGTCACAAGTCCATTGTTTTTGAATGTCAGTGCTACTTCTGCTATATTTTCACACTTAAAACAATAATTTGGTATTCCTCTTGTACCACTGTCCTCTTTTATGCTAAGAAATAAGTCACCTGGCAGTTCTCTCCCAAGTGGTTTCATTGTTGACAGCATTAAGTCTGTGTATGATTCAGTAGGCTATAAAATGCCTTTAACTGTCAGGAAATTGCTTGTCTTTAAAAGTTTTGGTTCAGTATACTTACCTGTTGATAGCAGTATACTTACCTGTTGAAAATAGCTTTAAACCTACACTTTTGTTTTCTTTTTTTAGTTTTATTTAGTAACTTTCAGGAGGGTGTACTCATTTTTGCAACACAACATTTTATCACTTTGACAGGAAAATCTTAATTTGCTAAATAATTTTGACATTCTTCTTTGGTAACTGATCAAGCAGGCTTGTTGGAACAATATATCTCCATAGAATCCTAATATATCTTTCAAGTGAAGAGTAATTGCTCAATTTGTTAAGTTTTAAAGGGGGTGTACTCATTTATGCTGTGCACTGTATATATATGAATATTTTGCAATAAATGTAAAATACACTTCTGTTCAACAGTTTGGGGTGAGTAACATTAGTGGGGGGTTTTAATATTTGAACAAAAATACGGTAAAAACAGCAATACTGTGAAATATTATTACAATTTAAAATAAGCGTTTTCTATGTGAATATATGAATATATTAAAATGTAATTTATTCCTGTGATCAAAGCTGAATTACACAATTACTCCAGTTTTTTCAGTGTCACATGATCCTACTGTGGGGAAATCTTACTGAGCCCAAATTTTTGAACAATAGTGTATGTTGTTTTTATACTTCTCATCACTGAATCAGCATTGTAATGAGTTAATGGGATGAGTAGTTCATTCCTTGTTTTCTCATTTTCTTGGACAGTTTAGTCTTACGTCATATTTGTGGGGATGTGATTCATTTCAGAGCTGGTTGGTTTGGTTAATGGAGTATGACTGTTTATTGAACTGTTTTTTATGAATCCTAATGGAGAAAATGAGTGACAAGGCTACAAAAGAAGAGGACATATTCGTTCAGTTCGTTCGCGATTCTGTCTAACTGTGCCAAAATGTGTCCCAATGTATTATAGACCCATTTGTGGGTAAGAAGTCATGCTCTACTGATAAATGACTGATAAAAAAAAATCTCTGTGGTGAACAGGTGAACATACAGTGTTAACTCAAATGTATAAAGTGAGTATGAGTGAGTGTCTTACCTGGCATCATGGGACAGAAAAAAAAGGGTAACTTCTTGCTTTCAGAAACTGTTTCGGGGCTGAAGAGAAAAAAAAAGTATTATTGCTGAAAACATTCTGGACATTTAACTATTAGGGCGTGTTTTCACGACAATGATCTACTAAGTGGTTTTTCCTTTGCGATTTTAAAAAAGTTTCTTACAGATGTTTTCCAAACAAAACAAAACAAAAGCTGTATTTTGCATGCCAGGCCAGTAGATGGTGATATCACTTGTAAAGAAACACACATAATACGCTGCACATAACATCACCATTTTCACAAATTCACATTTTTGCTTTCAAAAACTTGCACTTTAAAACCCGTTTTGAAAAGTTTGAGTTTTCAGGCATCCCAAACACCATTTTCGTATAAATGAATGGCCAAAATTGGTGTTGTGTAAAAGTCCTTGTATGTCTTTTGGCATAAACAAGAGCAAATTTTCATGTGTTCACCCCGCAGCTGTTCTAAGTTTAACTCCAACCCTTATCAAACACACCTGAACAAGCTAATCAAGGTCTTTGGGATTACTAGAAAGTACTGGCAGTTTGGTCAAGGTTAAAGCTAAACTCTGCAGGAAACTGGACCTCGAGGGCCAGAGTTAAAAAGGCATGTATTAAAGGGGTCATTGGATGCCCATTTTCCACATGTTGATATGATTCTTTAGGGTCTTAATGAAAAGTCTATGATATACTTGATATATAATTTGATATATAATTTTCAATGGTGGTGTAAAATAACACCCTTTTTGACCTTGTCAAAATGAGCTCTGCAAAAATCAACCCATTCTGACGGATTGTTCCTTTAAATGCAAATGAGCTCTGCTCGCCCCGCCCCTCTCTTCTCTCTGTGGAGTGATGAGCTGCTCTGAGAGATTGTTTACTTTAGCTGCATTTAATGCGATTAGCCGCTAAACTTGCTAACTAGCACGTTATTAGGAAAGGTGATTGCAAAGATTCATAATAAACCCCTTATACTCACTTCTGCTGTAGGTGAAGCTGGATCACGAATAATTAACGCGAACATAGACGGATATATGTAGATCGGGAATCTACTGCATCTTCTGCGGCTCAGATGTTGGGAGTAAATGATGACCACTATGTTCATTATTACATCCAGCAACACAACACCTCAATCGCTCAATTAGAGATATTCTTGTCTAACTTACATCCCTGCTCCGGCATCAAAACAATGGAGGTCGGACTGTTACAGCTGATTTAGGGCGGGTCTGAGGTAAGACGCTCGTCAATCAGCTATCGTGGGAGCGGCCTCTGACGGTGTGGTAGGCATCTGAGAATGGCTCGATTTGAAAAAGGGGATATTATTTTTACAGATAAATTAAAAACCACTGCATGGATTTTTATCATTATAAGGTAGATTTGTACATACACTGCCAATACACATTAATGTTCAAACAACATGTAAAAGTGAACTTTGCATCCGATGACCCCTTTAAAGGAATAGTTCACCCAAAAATGAAAATTTGCTTAAAATGTCCTCATCCTCAAGCCATCCAAGATGTAGATGAGTTTGTTTCTTCATCAGATTTGGAGAAATGTAGCATTACGTCACTTGCTCACCAATGGATCCTCTGTGGTGAATGGGTGCTCTCAGATTGACAGTCCAAACATCTGATAAAAACATCACAATAATCCGTAAGTAATTCACACCACTCCAGTCAATCAATTAATGTCTTGTGAAGTAAAAACCTGAGTGTTTGTGATGTTTTTAGACATCTTCTAGCTAAAATACAAGTGCATAATCCATAATATTGCTTTCCCCAGTGTAAAAGTCATCTTGTCTGAATTAGGAGAGAAGTATGCACAGATCAAGCACTGTTTACAATATGTGGGTGGGTTTTGATGTCAGAGGACAACATGGGATTGACTTTTTTTTTACTGGAGGAAGTATTATTATGGATTATGGACTGAAAGCATCTTAATTATGGATTTGTTTCTTACAAACACTCAGCTTTTCTCTTTACAGGACATTAATTGATGGACTGGAGTGGTGTGGATTATTGTGATGTTTTTATCAGCTGTTTGGACTCTCATTCTGACGGCACCCATTCACTGCAGAGGATCCATTGGTGAGCAAGTGATGTAATGCTACATTTCTCTTTATTAGATGTTCTGACAGCACCCATTCACTTGTAAAACATTGCCAATTTTGGGTGAACCGTCCCTTTAAAAATGCACGTTATCAAGCAGCTTTCAGAGGTTTGCTTAAAGATTACTTGAATTAGTTCTAATTCAACAGATGATGTGATGTTATGACGCTGACACTGAAAAAACACTGGAAAAGCCGTTTTATGGTGTGTCATAGTTTCTGTAATAATGTGTTCAAACCTGTGTATTCGTTTTCCGCCAGTTGAAAGCGGGCTCTGTGTGGGCATATCAATACTGTGAAGGTGGCTCGAAAACAGAATAAATTGAAAAGCGTTTCATTGAAAACTCTGCGTGAGTTTGAAGAGTTTTTCACTCGGGTGAGTCAGACGCCCTTGAGATATTTTCTACATCATATGTAAATCTATTACCATCTGATCAGGCTGTAAAATGATTTATGCAAAGTGGAAATATTCAGATGCACCTTAGCCGTTACCCATGGCAACCCATCGGCAGCGCTTTAATGATACAGACAGCTCGACGCCTGTGGGAAAAATTGATGGTGTGTGTGCGGGAAGATTCATTCACATACAGTACAATGAGAATAAATGGAGAGCAAATGGAGACTTGCTGAAGTCATTTGCTTCTCACTTGTTTCATCTCAGCAAAGTCTTAGACTGTTCTAAACTACTCCACTTTCATTTTATAAATATGCTGCTATATTTTGCTATATTATATTAAATTACTATTACAATTGGATTCTTGAAGACGGGTCATGAATCATCAGATCAATTGCAACATCTGAGTAAGTGGTTAATGACCCAGTTACCGCACAAATCTGGAAGACACTTGCCCTAATCACTAAATGATAGTCATGAGAGCAAGCAGGTTGTGTCTGCGCATGATTTCCTGTTTCGTGAGGTCACTCTGATGACCTTTAATTCAACCCGTCTGGCGGGACACAGATTCCAGGTAGTGCCCTTTATGAACAAACACCACAACCCTGTTCACCTCGGCCGACACACTTTTTATGCCAAGATTGGAATCAACACCCAGATGGCATTAAACACAGCAGACTGTATCTTGAGCTGGTTGCTATCTTTAAAAACCAATCTTTTTAAAAGAATAGTTGTCATTTACATGCCCTCATGTTGCTACAAACCCGTACATTTTTTCTGCTTTGAAATGCAAAAGGCAATTGCAAGCTGTCAAGATGTAATATTATGGATACAAATGTTATATATATATAATATACTTTTGAATATGACAATGACATAATATAGGGTAATTTATTTATCAGTATTAATTATAAATGCAAAAAATAGAAATAAAAAAATCAAATAAAAAGTATATTATTATGATTATTATTATGTATAACAATGATTTTAATCTGCTTTTTAAAAACTCATCAAATCATAATTTATTTTATTTTCAAAAAGTGTTAAACAGTAAGCTAAAAAATGTAAATATTTTTATGTAATTAAGCAAGTTATGTTACTACAATGATAGTATAAAAGCTAAATAATAATAAATACAATTATTGTTACAATGTGCTTTTTAAAAACTCATCAAATCATGATTTTATTATTTTTATTTATTTTTTAAAAGGTGTTAACAGTAAGCAAAAATGTAAATATTTTTAGGTAATATTTTAGCAATTTATATTACTACAATGACAGTATAAAAGCTAATTAATGTTAAATCCAATTATTACAATATGCATCTTAAAAACTCATTAAATCATGATTTTTTTTTATTTTTCAAAAAGTGTTAACAGCAAGCAAAAATGTTAATATTTTTATGTAATAATTTAGCAATTTATATTACCACAATGCCAGTGTAAAAGCTAATTAATATTAAATCCAATTATTATTACAGTGTGCTTTTTAAAAACTCATCAAATCATGAATTTTTATTTATTTTTCAAAAAGTGTTAACAGTAAGCAAAAATCTAAATATTTTTAGGTAATATTTTAACAATTTATATTACTACAATGATAATATGAAAACTAATTAATGATAAATCCAATTAGTGTTACAATATGCTTTTTAAAAACTTTAATTAAATGATGATATAATAGCCAGTATATATATATATATATATATAATATATACCCGTGTTTAATGGGTACTTTTTAATGGGTTACTTTTATGGTGCTTTCTTGTCTTTTCCAGACTTGACATCCCCCACTGACTTCCATTGTATGGAAGAGGGCATTCAGCAAAATGACAGATGTCTTACAGGTTTCAAACGGTGAGTATTTGAGTTCAGTATCCCACATATTCAGCTTATACTCTCTATCTGCGCAGCAAGAACGCAGACGCTTCTGTCAATCTGGGCGTACGTTTCTTTTGTAAATAACAAAAAGAGCAGCCCGTGGTGTTCGATCTCACCTGCCCACACGCTCACAACTTCAGCTTCACAACCTCCACATCTACAACTACAACCTTTCCTCTTCCTCATCGCTGTCTCTCTCTCTCGTGGAGGGGGGTGGCGTAGGCGTTTAGGGCTCAAAAGTGCCAAGGAACATCGCCGCTATAGTCAAAAATATCTAAAGGAAGCACACATACGCGCACCGATTGTGTCGGCGTTGATTCTGTTGGCAGGGAAAAGCAGCGTTGCGCCGTTGCAGAGGATATTTCCATAGATGAGCAGCAGAATGGCTTTATTTTTAGATAAATCATTGTGAGCGTGCAAAGAAAGACATTAGCCGCAAAGCAGTTTGGATGAAGAAGAGACGCTTTGCAAACACACTTGACTCAGCGATGGGATGAAAGGTCACACAAACACACGCAGACGGCAGGGATGCAGCATATGTTGGCGTTCGTGTCTTGCTGGTTTGTGATTTTATGTTCAGAGGTGTAGTTTGTGTGTATGTGTGTTTGAGGGTTCATGTGCCGTCGTACGTCAGAGCGCAGTGTGTCCTCCAGCTCAACCTGGACAGGCCATCTGCCGCCACAATCGTACGCTGGAGACCCAACGATGGAGATTCTCTCACGTCAGAGCGGCAGAAAGAGAAGGAGAAATTAATGGTGCAGAGCTTAGTAGTACTAGGAAATTACTAGTCATCCCATTTGTTATATCAACTAGGCGTTCTGTTTGTTTTGTGAGTTCGTATGTTTTGTCAGGCCGCAAAGAAACAGTATCCTCAGCATAACACATAAAAGTAACACCATGTTTCCTAATGATATGTCCCTAAGGGTAGCATGTAGCGTACTGAACTTGTGACTGATATGATACCTCTTGTATTCTAAGTGATAGTTGTTCATGAGTCCCTTGTTCACCCTGAACAGTTAAACTGCCTACTGTTCTTCAGAAAAATACTGCAGGTCTCACAAATTCTTTGGTTTTCAGCATTTTTGTGTATTTGAACCAAGGAAACAACAATGACTGTATGATTTTGAGATCCATCTTGTCACACTGAGGACAACTGAGTGACTCATATGCAACTATTACAGAAGATTCAAAGGCTCACTGATGCTCCAGAGCATTAAGAACCAGGGCGTGAAAACTTTTAGAGATTGAAGATCAGACCTGAATGGAGCCCTAATTAACAGACACACACTTGAGTTCTATTTTTTTTTTCCTCTTATTTCTGTTGATACATACAATACGTGAAATTCAAAAATTTTAATGTTGCACCAGTCAGCAAATTGGAGCACACAGCTTTGTTTACATCACATCTGCACACACAATCATTGTAATGAATGCTGTTCTCTACTCGTTTAACAGCTAGTTACCAAAAACAGATCAATGTTTCAGTCACCACAGGATACACAGTAACTGAGACTGCTGCTCAGATCATGTGAAATGTTTCACTGTTTTAGTTCACTGGCGTCTCATGTTGGGTTTCACAGCTCATTACTAGTAACAGATCGATTCATGTTTTGGTCCCTGCAGGATACACAAAACACCCGTCATGACCCTGACCGGATATGCTTGTGTTTTGGTTAATGTAACATGTATTTGTATGTACTGTATATGCACTCAGGCTTGACAGAAGCTATGTTTACATGCAAATAAATAATCCATTAGTACTCGGATTAATGGCTCAATCGGACTGAAAAGCCTTAATGTAAACGCCTCAATCAATCCATCTGAGCTGAATCCAAATGAAATTTTATAGATTAAGTGAAACTGTGTGCCAAAACATCTCAGTGTTAACAAAAGAGAAACAGGCAGGTAGAAGAGATACATAATCACATGACACAAACCCGCAGAAAGAACAAAAAACATGTGCAGAGGAACGTGTGTATGTGTGTGATGCTGCAGGCATGTGACTGCTAATTCAGTCAGCTGTGTACTTGTTTTTGCTACGTTGTGGGGACCAAATGTCCCCACAAGGATAGTAAAACCTAGCGGTCCCCACAATGTAATAAAAATAATTAAAAATAGTAAATGATGTTTATCTGAAAATGTAACAATGCAAACAGGTTTTTTGTAAGGGGTAGGTTTAGAGTTAGGGTTGGGTGAGGGGAAAAACAGTATTGTTTCATCAGTACAAAAAACTATTCACAAAACTATTCACAATTCACAAAAACAAACATGTGTGAAACTGTATGTGTGTGTGTTTTGGGAAAGAATGGCACATGCTCGCATCCGGATACCTGTTGTGGTTAAATAGCGTTCACACACACACACACACAGTATGGCGAGAGAACGAGAATCACTACGATCTTGTGTTTGCCTAGTGAGGATCCACATCAAACACACCCACACACACCCAAGTAAATGTCCAACCACTAAAAGGATGCCAAAATAAAATATCCAGATTTATGATCTCAGGCTATTAGAACTTTATCAGCTGTGTTAAACAACATTGGTAGAGTTACCACATGCTTTTTCTTCAGAAAAATGTACAAATGTATTTGTGTATTTCTTTACATTTTTATATATTGTTGTTGTTGATTTTCTCTTTCGCCTTTATTTGACAGGTTGACGTCAGACTTGAACCATGACCACAACAGGGACTTTGACAAATACGGTACGCTTTTGTTGGTGAACCCAATTTTATTCTCCTTTCATTATCTTTTAAATTGGTATCATCTTGAATACAGCTTATTTCTTTGTAGTCCTGTGAATTATGGCTTTGACTGTAAGTTAAGTAGAAGCCCAGAGCCTGTGTGCAATTTTCTGCTCACACTGACCTGAATGGAGCCCTAATTAACAGACACACACTTGAGTTTGTTTCAAGCATCTTCCAGCATTCATTCATCTCCGTGCCTTCATCCCAAACAGATGCTGTTTATGTAAGATGCTATTATGCTGCTGCAGCTTGTGACAAGGTCACTGAAGGGCCGAGATCACATATTAACATGACGTGTGACTGATACAAAGAGAATTATTACTGAGTGACTGAAGTCAGAGCATAATCAGTTGCTGACACTGCTGTATCTGACTCAAAGATATAACACAATTCGCTTTTTAATAAATACTTTTATTCAGCAAGGATGCGTTAAATTGATCAAAAGTGACAGCAAAGACATTTATGATGGTACAAAAGATTTTTTATTTCAAATAAATGTTGCTCTTTTAAACTTTCTGTTAATCAAAGAATCCTTTTCAACATTGATAATAATCCTAAATGTTTCTTGAGTAACAATATTAGAATAGCATATTAGCATATTAGAATAATTTCGGAAGGATCATGTGACACTAAAGACTGGAGTTATGATGCTGAAAATTCAACTTTCATCACAGGAGTAAATTATATTTCAACATGTATTCAAATAGAAAGCAGCTATTTTAAATCATAATAATATTTCACTTTTTTTTATCTGCTGTATTATAGATAGACATATAGATTTTGTTTAACACTGAATGAACTAAATGGTCTGAAAGGAAAATAAAGATACAGTAGAAACAATGAGAAAAGTTGCATGATAATGTATGACTATTGTTTTCCTCAGTGGTTTCTGTGGCGTGTTTAGGTTTCACACTGATCTGTTGGGAAATTACCCAAATGTACACATTTACGTCAGTCTCTTCACAGTCATTTTGGTAAAATGTGGAACAAAACAGTTGATTTGTGTCCCCCAAAACACACCAGTCATGAAATCCAAACTCCAAACCATGTAGTTTGGCGCAAAATAGCTACAATTAACTTTAAAAGCAACATTTTTAAACAAATGTCATGGTTGTATTGTGCATAATTCGACAGTGCATGTTATATCCAGTGTATCTCAAATCAAATATGCCACTAATAAGTCAGATTGGTCAGATTTTTTTTTTTTTTTTTTTTTTGAGGTTGAGTAAATGATTAGAGAATATCACTTTTAATCTGTGCTGAATGCAGTTTCATGACGTCTTTAGTGTTCACACCTGGAGCAGTGCTGCTGATTTACCGTAAAATTGATTTACGGTTATCTCAGAATGAGCTGTTAACTTAAACACCGGCAGATAACGAGAGGTCATCTTACAGTCATCAGCTGAGATAAAGACATTCGCTGGCAGTTCACAAATGTAATGATGAAGAAAGATCCGAGCCAGAAATTACCCAGGACTCTGAACAATAATGTCTCAGACATTTCAAGATGTGGGAGGGCTGCTGACGCACAAGATGTCCATGGGTATTTTATTAATCAACATCAGTATTTTCAGTCCAGCCGTACACTGGAACATGTTTATCTTAGGAACTGTAACTGGCCTTATTCAACATTTTAATTTTAAATCTTGCTGTGGTGCAATGAGTGCTTTTGTGCATGTACAAATATCCCATGCATCCTCTAACTTGCATGCATAATTCCATTAGCAAAAGAATCCAAAAAACAAAATAAATAATTTGCAAAATGCTGGTGCATGTCAGCTTCTAAAGTGTCCCGTATTTTCGTTAGTTAGTTAGTTAGTTAGGTAAATTGCTCTTGTAAATAATTCAGTGGAATTCTTTTTTAAGTATTGTAATATTCTAGAACTAGAACGTAGTTAGTTAGTTAGTTAGTTGTTAGTTGGTTAGTCCTGTGAATAATTTAATAGGTACTGAAAAATTGTAGTAATGAAATGGGGAAAAATCTAGTTTATTGTTTGGTTAGTTAGTTAGTTAGTTATTTTTTAATTGCTCTCTTAATCCAGTGAAATAATTTTGTAATGTAATATTCTAGAAATAGAAAATTCTAGTGTAAGTTAGTTATAGTTTAAGTTAGTCCGTTATAGTTAGTTAAGTATAAGTATAATTAGTAATGGAAGTAATGGATATATTCTAGTAATAAAACATTTTTAGTTAGTATATATACTTTAGTTAATTTACTAAGTAAAGGAATATTTTAATAATGGAATGGGGAAAATCTAGTGTATTGTTAGTTAGTTAGTTAGTTAGTTGAATAAACTCTTTGTAATAATCCACTGGAATTATTTTGTAAATTGGAATTTTCTACTAATAGGAAAATATAGTTTGTTAGTCAGTCATTTTATATTAGTTAGTAGTTTTTCTGCTCTGTAAGTAATGGAATATTCTAGTAATAAAAAAATTGAGTTTAATATTTTAATTAATATTATTACTCTTATTACTTTAATTACTATTATTACTCTTTTTTTTTATTATTGTGTATCTCATGCAACCTCTCATTTAAATTGAGCTCATAAAACTGCATGTAAATTACTAATTTGCATAATTTTTTGACCACACACAGTGTAGTGTTGATTTATGGTTAGAAACAATCTGTCCTTGATAAAAGAAAATGGGGGCAAATATCACTTGTTAATTTCTGACCCTGTTATCTTCTCCTGTGTAGTGTTGGTACACTGTAAAAAAAAATGATAAGACATTGCGTGAGATGCTGAGAAACAGCGAAATGCGTCACAACAGCCACAGATATCAGTTTGCATGTGTATAATGGATTGGACTGTGCAACATATTCACTTCTAAAGCCACTTATTGTCAGTTCAATAATTGACTTATCTTTAAATCATTTTCAAATCAGCTTTTCTCTGCAAGTGTTGGTATATGAGACTAATTTGATCATTGGCTCTAGTTTCAAAAGTACATCTGTGACTCCTCATATGCTGAACAAAAAGAAATTGTTATCATTTTGACAGTGTGTTTTCATCTGGTGTCTGTGGTGCTGGTGGGTCATACAGACGGTCTCCAGCCTTTCATTTGCAGATTAAACCATTTCCTTGCCTGTTGAAGGCAAACCAGCTCTAATGAAACGCAGTGGGTGTAAAACACAGTGCTCCTTCAAACCCAATTACATCTGTTGCTTTCTTCTCTCTTCATAAGCTAAACACAGTGTGGCCCATTGAAAAGGACAATAATCAGGAACTAATCAGACCCTGTTATCGGCCCTGATGAAAGACTCATTTTCTCTGCATGCTGTCGATCCTGATCTGTTTTCTTCTCGATAGGGAATCTTTCTGAGCGCACATATCTCCATGGCAACTTTGTAATGAGACGTTGTCTTGTGTGAATAAGTCTACTGGGAGTTTGAGAGTTTATACAAAACCTGTGTGTGTGTGTGTGTGTGTGTGTGTGTGTGTGTGTGTGTGTGTGCGCACAAGACAGAAAGAAACAGATATTGGCACAGCGGCGGACGCATGGTTACCGTGGCAACCAACACCTGACACTTCAGACACACCTGTGCCATGTGTCAGCAGTGATGCGGTGATATACATTTGTGTGTGTGTTCCCAAAGTTAGTTTGTTTTAGTTTTAAAGTGCTCTCTTTGGTAATAATCAAGAAAATAATTCCATAAGGAAAATATAATTATAATAATGGAACAGAAAACAGTTGTTAGTTAGTTAGTTGATTGGTTGGGTTAGGTTAGGTTGGTTAGGTTGGTAGGTAGGTAGGTAATAATCAAGTAAATAATTCCATAAGTAAAGGATTATTATAATAATGGAACAGAAAACAGTTAATTAGTTGCTCTCTTTGGTAATAATCAAGTAAATAATTCCATAAGTAAAGAATTATTATACTAACGCAACAGAAAATAGTTAGTTGGTTGTTTGGTTGGTTGATTGGTTGGTAGGTAGGTAGGTAGGTAGGTAGGTTGGTGGGTAGTTTTAAAGTGCTCTCTTTGGTAATAATCAAGTAAATAATTCCATAAGGAAAATGTTATTATAATAATGGAACAGAAAACAGTTGTTAGTTAGTTAGTTGATTGGTTGGGTTAGGTTAGGTTGGTTAGGTTGGTAGGTAGGTAGGTAATAATCAAGTAAATAATTCCATAAGTAAAGGATTATTATAATAATGGAACAGAAAACAGTTAATTAGTTGCTCTCTTTGGTAATAATCAAGTAAATAATTCCATAAGTAAAGAATTATTATACTAACGCAACAGAAAATAGTTAGTTGGTTGTTTGGTTGGTTGATTGGTTGGTAGGTAGGTAGGTAGGTAGGTAGGTTGGTGGGTAGTTTTAAAGTGCTCTCTTTGGTAATAATCAAGTAAATAATTCCATAAGGAAAATGTTATTATAATAATGGAACAGAAAACAGTTGTTAGTTAGTTAGTTAGTTGATTGGTTGGGTTGGATTGGATTGGGTTGGGTTGGGTTAGGTTAGGTTGGTTACGTTGGTAGGTAGGTAGGTAGTAATCAAGTAAATAATTCCATAAGTAAAGGATTATTATAATAATCGAACAGAAAACAGTTAGTTGCTCTCTTTGGTAATAATTAAGTAAATAAATCCATAAATAAAGAATTATTATACTAATGCAACAGAAGAGTTGGTTGGTTGGTTGGTTGGTTGGAAGGTAGGTAGGTAATAATCAAGTAAATAATTTTCATAAGTAAAGGATTATTATAATAATGGAAGAGAAAACAGTTAGTTAGTTATTAAGGTAGGTAGGTAGTTTTAAAGTGTTCTCTTTGGTAATAATCGAGTAAATAATTTCATAAGTAAATGATTATTAATGCCACAGAAAACAGTTAGCTAGGCAGATAGTTTCAAAATACGTTAGGAATAATCCAGTGAATTAGTTAGTTAGTTAGTTAGTTAGTTGGTTGGTTGGTTAGTAAGTAAATAGTAAGCAAGTTAGTAAGTAAATAATTCCACAAGTAAAGGATCATTATGCTGAAAGTGCTCTCTTTGATAATGATCAGGTAAATAATTCCATAAATAAAGGAGTATTATAGTAATGGCATGGTAGAATAGGTAGTTACTTTCAAGTGATCTTATTGGAAACCTGCTATAGTATTAACAATAAGCATAATTGCATGCACCTAACCCTAAATCAAACACACAGCCTAACCCTAACCATATAGTAAGTACATGTAGTTAATTAATATTACTCAGTGCTTAAAGGTATTATTACACTGTAACAAGGAAACCGTAAAATAAAGTGTAACAGTGAAACATTTATTTCCATATTGAGTTAGTTTGTAAAGTGCTTTCTTTGGGAATAATCCAGTGAATAATTCCTTAAGAAAATTAATATTATAGTATTAAAATGGCTAAAATATTTGTTTAGTGAGCTTTAGTTTTAAAGTTCGAATATTTGGTGTTGATATGTGAATTGGGTGCTATATGTTAATGAGCTCATGCAGTTTATTTCCTATAAATGCTTTTCTGAAAAATACATAATGGCATATTAAGCTTTTTTTACTTCAAACAAACCAAGAAAAGTCCTGTTTTCACACAGAAACAGTAATGAAATTGACTGGAAATGCTGCTTGGCATCTCCCGTCTGTGATTGTTGTTGGCTGAGTGGAGCGTGTGGCGTTTCACACCTCCCCGTCTCTCCTCTCGCATCTCTCTTTTCTCACAGAGCTGGGAAAAATCACAGCGCTCATGGGTCAAACTCAATTATTGAGAGATACCAACTTCCTGTTGCTGTCATGAAGGAATGAAATGTTCTTGGACATTCAAGTTGTTATTTACTGAACGTCAGTTAGTTAGTTAGTTAGTTAGTTAAAGTGCTGTCTTTTGGAATAAACCTGTGAGGTAATATAAGTAATATTGTAGTAATCAAACACAAGTTTGTTTAGTTTGTTTATTTAGTTAGGTAGTTAGTTGGTTGGTTAGTTGGTTGGTTAGTTAGTTGGTTAAAGTGTTGACTGTGTTAATAATTCAGTGAATAATTTGACAAGTAAAGGAATATTCTAGTAATGAAACAGTAAAAAAAAATAGTTAGTTAGTTAAAGTGCTGACTTTCAGGATTAATCCAGTCAATAAGTTTATCAAATCAGGGGGAGGGAATAGACGTTGATTAGTTAGTTAGTTAGTTAGAGTGCTGTCTTTGGGATTAATCCAGTAAATAATTTGACAAGTAAAGGTATATTCTAGCAATGAAACAGGAAAAAAATAGTTAGTTAGTTAGTTAGTTAGTTAGAGTGCTGTCTTTGGTATTAATCCAGTAAATTATTTGACAAGTAAATGAATATTATAGTACTGAAACAGTAGGAAATAGTTAGTTAGTTAGAGTGCTGTCTTCAGGATTAATCCAGTAAATAATTTGACAAGTAAAGGTATATTCTAGTAATGAAAAATGAAAAAATAGTTAGTTAGTTAGTTCTTTCATTAGTTAGTATATTCTAGTAATGGACAAATACATTGTTGTTGTTATTGTTATTATTGTTTTTCACAGTAGATTTTCGCATCATGAGGCACTGAGGACTAAAGCAGCAGCGCGACAGAGAGAATCACATCACCAGCAGCTCACCGCAGTACATTGTAAATCTTTCAGCTTTCCTCCAGGGGATCTGAACCCACAAACCTTGAGCTCTTAAAACATTTGACCTCTAAACCGCACAGTGGCATCAGATGCTTCCAGAGAGCTGAGTGTATCCCCGGTTAACCGCTCACTCCCTCGAGTTTAGAGCTGGGCTGTCCTGTAGTGAAAAACAGTCATTGTAAGTAAGAACATTTACTGTGAACTGTTATGACTAAACATTGTTTTTCTGTGTTCAGCCCAAAGGAAATCCACAGTGATCATGAGCCTCATGACGTCACTGTGTATGAAGAGCCTTAGATCTTGTGAGTCCAAAATTAAAGGAATGATTCACACTAAAATGAGCTGTCAAATCTGTTTCATGCACACATATATTAAATGTCTTGAGTGCATAACGCAAAATAAAGCGTACTTGAATATGTCGAAGTGTGAATGAGAATTAAGAGCTGCACTGAAGGAGAAGATTGTCTCTAAATAATGAATACTTCTAAGTCTATTCATCACACAAAGCATCATGTGACATCAGATGCCTTGGAATATGGACTGTTATTATACTTAAATGGTGTTTTCTTTTTCAGGCCCTGAAAATAAGCAACATCATCCTTCGTTTTAATGTCTCATTTGTGTTCCACGTAGAAAGAAAGTCAAACATAACGGCATGAGGGTGAGTGAAAAAGTTGATTTATGGGTGAACTAGTCATTTAACATAGTCGTTTAATAAAGTAACAAACTGTAAGATCCCAAATGCTTAAAGCAAATGCATTACAAGATATTCATCCACCCATCTGAGCCGGAAACAGGCTTCCATTATTGTCTGACTCTGACATAAGTGTCTAAAATCCTAGATATTTTAGGTTTACTGAAGAAATTTTGATTTGTCTCTTTCACCAGTGAGTTTTTGGTTGGTGTTTTTTTTTTTTGTTTGTTTGTTTTTTTACAAAAACACTGGTATATATAGTAATAGCTAGCATCTGAATCACTGTTTGCTTCAAGAATACAAGGGAAAAACATCTAAGAAATTCATTTTCACAGGGACAACAATGTGTTATTTTATTAAAACAATACAATATACAGTTTCACAGCCAGTAAGAATGTGTTGCTATTACATTTTCTCAGTCAACTGCCATCATTGGGTATTTAGGACTCCAGTTGTCTATCCTCAGATGAGAGACAATCCATCTTAAATGAACAGAAAACAAATGAATTAGCATCTACTTCTGGCTGCACTAAATCAGTGATGGCAATGGCGAATTGATGTGTGTGTGTTTAACCGGCTAGAACAGTGTTATTTTTTACCAGTAGCAGCATGCTAATTCAGTCTTAGTGGTCTAAGTTTAGTGACGTTAACACAAGTGAAGAATGAGTGACTTTTAATCCAATTAGTGCATCTATTCTTACCATGGTGAAAGGTCCTTCACATGATAAAGATCCTAGATAGAGAGTAAAAATATACCCCAACCTGACTGTAAAGAGAAAATATTGATACAGTATGATAGAAAGCAGGATATTTGTCAAGTGGAGGAAGAGATGCTGAGTACAGTACTAAGTATATGGTCTGTGTGTGTGTGGTTTTGTGTAACAGTCAGATGTTCTCTGTAATCGGGATTATCTGCGTCTTCTCGGCTCTCTGATCTCAGTTCCCACTGCTGAACAGGCCAAATAAATCCTAAAATAACCCACTTTCCCAATCTCGCCTCCAGCTTCCAAAAAACACAGAGAAAATAATCAAATCCACTGCTCTGGTAAGATGCCGAGTTTCCCTATCTCCTTCCCAGTTTAGAAATGGGATTATATATATACAGTTGAAGTCAAAAGTTAACATACACCTTGCAGAGTCTTTACCAAAATAACAGGGATCATATGTTATTGTTTATGTAGTACTGACCTGAATAAGATATTTCACATAAAAGACGTTTACATATAGTCCAGAAGAGTAAATAAAAGTTGAATTTATAAAATGACCTGGTTAAAAAGTTTACATACACTTGATTCTTACATGAATGATCCACAGCTATGTGTTTTTTTGTTTTTTTTTTTGTTTTTTTTTTGTTTAGTGATAGTTGTTCATGAGTCCCTTGTTTGTCCTGAACAGTTAAACTGCCTGCTGTTCTTCAGAAAAATCCTTCAGGTCCCACAAATTCTTTGGTTTTTCAGCATTTGTGTGAATTTGAACCCTTTCCAACAATGACTGTATGATTTTGAGATCCATCTTTACACACTGAGGACAACTGAGGGACTCATATGCAACTATTACAGAAGGTTCAAACGCTAACTGATGCTTCAGAAGGAAAAACGATGCATTAAGAGCTGGGGGGTTAAAACTTTTGAACAGTATGAAGATGTGTACATTTTTCTTATTTTGCCTAAATATCATATTTTGTTTTAAATTTAGTTCTGCCCTCCAGAAAATACAAAAGTTACTTACATGTTTCCCAGTGACAAAATAAGTGAAATTTACCCTGATCTTCAAATTCCAAAAGTTTTCACCCCCGGCTCTTAATGCATCGTTTTTTTCCTGGAACATCAGTGAGCATTTGAACCTTCTGTAATAGTTGAATATGAGTCCCTCAGTTGTCCTCAGTGTGAAAACATGGATCTCAAAATCATACAGTCATTGTTGGTAAGAGTTCAAATGCACAAAAATGTTGAAAAACCAAAGAATTGTAAGTGTGTGTGTGTGTGTGTTTCTATGTAAAATTTTGAAGGGGGTAACTTCCTTAAAAAAAAAAAGATATGCATTTTGTATGATCCCACTTATTTTGGTAAAATAAGTTACATTTTGCAGATTCTGTGAACTATGCAAACTTTTGACTTCAACTGTATATATTATCTGCAGAGTCCCAAAAGAAACTTTTCAGTTATGTGTCAACTTTGTTTCAGATGTTTCTCCTAAAATTCATACAGTGTGACTATAGAGCTATTAAAAACAGCAGCTGGTTGAAGAAATTGATGAGATATTTTTAAGTTCTTTTTGAGATGTCTGAGTTTTGATTGCACACTGTGGCTTCTTGGCAAATTTGAGTACAGTTTGAGACACCTCTGAGATGTCTCTTGAAACTTTTGGTTTTCTCAGTAGACATATCTGGACTTATGCAGAAGACTCAGTTTGTCTGGGAGACACAGTTGTGATATTAAAGAGGTATCATTATTTTTCTCTTGTACGGTCTATTTGACATGATGATGAACATCCGTCTAGTCTATTGTGTCTCAGCGTGAGTCCATTGGAATGCAGCGGAGCGGCTTTCATCGAGTGCAGAAGTGCTGGATTATATTACGTAACAGCAGCTCTGGGTCTGGCTGCATGTCTTTCCTCAGCCAGTCGCAGAGACGCACTCACAGACGCTCATGACTTCTGTTAGACAGCAGAGAGAAGGAGTTACACCTGTAACATCGGTCTGTAACACTTCAGAAAAGACTGAGACTGAAGTTTAAAGCGTCATGTTTAGTGACAGGTGTGTGTGTGTGAAAGAGAGAATATGCCTGTTGTTGTTATGTGTTCTCTCTGTGGGCTCCGTTTTTCTCGCAGGAAGTGGCCGCCCCGCCACTGTCATCCCCTGAGAGACACCAAGAGACAAATAGAAATCCTATCAACGCCACATAAAAATACAATCAGGACTAGCAACTGCATGCGCACACACAAACATACAATGAACCCAGCTAGAAACGTTGTGCTAATGTTCCCATTAAGTGAAAACGTTATTTCTCAAGGTTCTCTAAACGTTTAAAACATCTAGTTTTTTTTATGTTTAAAAAGCTTCTTTTTTTTTCTAGTTTTTTTTAACCTTAGAGGAAACATTAATGGAATATTCTGTTTCAGAATTTTCCAAACATTATGAGAATGTTACTTTTGAATGTTCTCTGAACCACCTGAAACTAGTAAGTAGCAACATTTAAAAAACAATAGACAAATATTAGAACATTCTTTATGCATTTTTGGAATGTTATTAAAGATCAGATAACTTTAAACGAACATTCTAGTTTGTTAATAACATTTCCAAAATTCTATAAGATAATATTTTGAATTGGTTTTGTTTTCATTTGAATTTTATTTACATTTTTAGCAAATTTGTTATGTTTTTTTATTCTTTTTAGTATTTTATTAAATGTGTCTATATCATTTTAATTCATTTTTATTACGAGCTGAAATAAAGTAACTAATTTTTCAATTGAATCTTATTTCAGTTAAAGTTTAGTTTATTTCAAGTAGCATAAATGGTTCTTATGGTTTTAGTTTTAGTTTTAATTAATCACTGACCCCAAACTTTTGAACAGCAGTCTAGTTTATTCTACTTAGCATGGCCCAGATCTGTTTATGACTGTTTATGTGCAATTTTGAAGTATTGCATTTGTCAGAAACACCCTTCACGCTGATCAAACGTCAGGCAAAAATAGCCAGTCTGAGAATCACAAGATGCACACAAACACAAAGCGTTCATTTGTTTACAGTCAATTCTCAGTTGCTTACACGCACTCAAGTAACATCAAATCACCAACATTTTAAAGGAACAGCTCACCCAAAAATTAACATTTGCTGAAAATGTACTCACCCTCAGGCCGTCCAAGATGTAGATGAGAAATGTTTCATGACATCATTTGCTCACCAACGGATGCTCTGCAGTGAATGGGTGCCGTCAGAATGAGGGTCCAAACAGCTGATAAACACATTACAATAATCCACAAGTAATCCAAACCACTCCTGGAGAAAGCCATATTATGGATTATGGACTCATATTTTGGCCAGAAGCAACGGTTTGAAGTTAAAATGTTTTAATGATTGATTTGTTTCTTACAAACATGCAGCTTTTCACTTCACAAGACATTATTTGATGGACTGGAGTGGTGTGGATTACTTGTGAATTACTATGATGTTTTTATCAGCTGTTTGGACTCTCATTCTGATGGCACCCATTCACTGCAGAGGATCCATTGGTGAGCAAGTGACGTAATGCTACATTTCTCCAAATCTGATGAAGAAACAAACTCATCTACATCTTGGTTGACCTGTGGGTGAGTACATTTTCATTTCTAGAACAACTATTCCTGTAAGTTCCCTCATAATTCCCATGAAAACTGGGGCGACATGTGAAAATGAATTTGATTTACCTGTCATTCCAGTGGTAACAATAAGCTCTAATGAAATTAGTCAGATGGCGTGTCATCTTTTATACTCATTTGGGTGTCGTTGTACTAACCACAAACTGTAATTAATGTAAAAGTGCCTCAGCAAATAACATCAACATAAACTCACACGCATATATCCCTGTAAGCCTTATTTCTGTCTTTTTATTTTAATTAATTTTTATGCACGGCAGAGATAGAACAAATGTTTCCGCATTTCATATTTTCTTTGATACTTGACATGTTTTTGCAAGTCGGAAGAAGGAACTAGGTGTTTTGCAGCAAATGCTGCTTGATTTCATTAGATCTTGTCGGAGTGACTTTACATGTAAACCGAAAGGGAGGGTTTGCACAGAAATACAAGGAACGAAGCAGTTTGCATTGAAGGAAACTGATAGCCACACTGAAGGAAATGCTTAAACTGGGAAACATCTAAAAGAACCACAAACAAGGAGGTGTTTCTCGATTAACCTGCTGCTCTGACGGGAAATCTTCTATCCTGAGCAAAGACGTTACTGTTTGGTTTTCTGCATGATTAAACATTTATTATATAGTTTGTTCATTTGAAAGTACATTTGTTTTAAATGTGTTTTGTGCACATGAAAGGGAATCGTATTAAAAATGCAGTATTTTATGTCCAATGCCATAACAAAAGGCAAAGCTTCACTTTGTGCATTAAAAAAGGAGACAATGAAAACATACAGGAAGACTTTACGGGAAAGAAACTGTATCTGACAGCGTGAAGTACCTGTAAAATTTCCATTTTCATCTCCATTTCTCTTCCTCAACTGATGCTAATGTGATCTCATGTTTCTATTATCTGAAGTGAAACATGATCATAGGACATGCAGACAGGTTTTTTTTTGTTTTTGCCTGCTTTTGAGTACTTAAAATATATAATACAGAGCCAAATCTGATAAATATTTAGGATGGAAATGCTAATTTATTTTTTCAAAACTATAGTACAGATAATCAGAAATACATTAGCTGCTTTTTTGAAAGGTGGCATTTATTTGAAGAAAAAAAAAAAAAAAGGCGGTAAAAATTATGAAATATTATTACAATTTAAAATTGCTGTTTTGTATGTGAATTTGTTCAAATGTAATTTGTTCCTGTGATCAAATCTGAATTTTTAGCATCATTATTCCAGTCTTCAGTGTCACATGATCCTTCAGAAATCATTCTAATATGCTGATTTGCTGCTCAAGAAACATTTCTAAGTTGAAAACAGTTGTGATGCTTCATATTTTTGTGGAAACTGTGGTAGATCTGAAATACTTTGGAACATTATAAATGTCCTTGCTGTCACTTTTGATTATATAAATGCATCCTTGCTGAATAAAAGCACCAATTTCATTCTAAAAACAAAGTTTTGTGTGTTATTTATGAGATGTTAGCAAGTGTTTAAGAAAGACACTGATGTATATTGCTGGAGTTATGGTTTATTACATTATTACATATTGGCCAATAATCCATTTAATATCTGTGGTATGTGCTGCAAAGAGCCCACAGCTTAAATGAATTCACATAACTCCCACTAGAAATTTGGCTATTTTTACAATTTTTCCCCCTCTGTGATTCACACAGACCTTCAGGATAAATACAGTAGCTGCTGCAGGATGTGACAGGGTGAAAGGAAAGCAGAAAGGACAGTAGCTGAGACTGCGGGCCTTTCGCTCCAGCGTGAGGGTCGTGTACCTGTGGGTGGAGTGAGTGGGCCCAACACAGCACAGCATCCTAACAAGCATCCTTTAATTCGGTACTGACTTGCGTCGGTGCTTCTCGCTATATTTAGACATTGATACTGATACAACCCTAGCCTTCATTTCTAGGCAACTGTATTTCACTGGACTCCTATCAGATTGGCGCATCTCTTTAATTGCCAAATCTGTCATTTTGTATGCTACACTCTCTGAGACAGGAGGGAATGCAGGTGACACGTCACTGGAACTGCAGTCTCAGCAGTCAATGCTTTTCCTCTGCATCGTATTTTATTTCTCAGGACAGGGAACAGATGAGATCGACCATCTGTGCCACTGTTACTCCATGAGCATCTTCATTAAATCTGTGTGAGCAATTGAATAGATTTGTTGTGAATAGAATAGAATAGAATAGAATGCACATGGGACAAGTGTTTTGATGGATGAATGAATGACAGACAGACAGACAGACAATAGATAGATAGATAGATAGATAGACAGACAGACAATAGATCGATAGACAAACGATAGATATAGATAGATAGATAGATAGACAGACAGATACATAGACAGACACACAGACAGATAGATAGATAGACAGACAGACAGACAGAGAGACAGACAATAGATAGTACGATAGACAGACAGATGATAGATAGATAGATAGATAGATAGATAGACAGACAGATACATAGACAGACACACAGACAGACAGATAGATAGACAGACAGACAGACAATAGATAGATACATACATACATAGACATGATAGATCGATAGACAAACGATAGATATAGATAGATAGACAGATAGATAGATAGACAGAAAATACATAGTACAATAGATAGACACAGACGATAGATCGATAGACAAATGATAGATATAGGTAGACAGATCAATAGACAAGATATATAGATAGATAGATAGATAGACAGACAGAGAGACAGACAGACGATAGATACATAGACAAACAATGGATATGGATAGACAGATAGATAGATAGACAGACAGACAGAGAGACAGACAATAGATAGTATGATAGACAGACACGATAGATAGATAGATAGATAGATATATAGATAGATAGATAGATAGATAGATAGATAGATAGAGAGACAATAGATAGTACAATAGACAGACAGACGATAGATAGATAGACAGACAATAGATAGATAAATACATACATACATAGACACCATAGATTGATAGACAAACGATAGATATAGATAGACAGATAGATAGACAGACAGACGATAGATCGATAGACAAACGACAGATAGATAGATAGATAGACAATAGATAGACAGACAGATTGATAGATAGATAGATAGACAGACAGACGATAGATAGATAGATAGATAGATAGATAGACAATAAATAGATAGATAGATACATACGTACATAGACACTATAGATCGATAGACAAACGATAGGTATAGATAGACAGATAGTCAGACAGATAGATAGATAGACAGACAGACGATAGATCGATAAATAGATAGACAGATAGATAGATAGACAATAGATAGATAGACAGACAGACAGATAGATAGATAGACAGACAGACAGACAGACAGACAGATAGATAGATAGATAGATAGACGATAGATAGACAGACAGACAGATAGATAGATAGATAGATAGACAGACAGACAGACAATAGATAGTATGATAGACAGACAATAGATACATACATAAATACATAGACCGATAGATCGATAGATCGATAGATAGATAGATAGATAGAAAATAGTATGATAGATAGACAGACAGAGAGACAGACAATAGATAGTACGATAGACAGGCAGACGATAGATAGACAGACAATAGATAGATACATACATACATACATAGACAGACGATAGATAGATAGATAGATAGATAGATAGATAGATAGAGAGACAGACAATAGATAGTATGATAGACAGGCAGATGATAGATAGATACATACATACATAGACGATAGATCGATAGATAGAAAATAGTATGATAGATAGACAGACAATAGATAGATAGACAGACAGACGATAGATAGATAGATAGACAGAGAGACAGACAGATGATAGATAGACAGGCAGATAGATAGAGAGACAGGCAATAGATAGTACGATAGACAGGCAGACGATAGATAGATATATAGACAGACAATAGATAGATACATACATACATAGACGATAGATTGAAAGATAAACGAAAGATAGATAGATAGATAGATAGATAGATAGATAGATAGATAGATAGATAGAAAATATTATGATAGATAGACAGACAGACAGACGATAGATGGATAGACAAATGATAGATATAGATAGTCAGATAGATGGATAGACAGAAAACACAGTACAATAGATGGACGATAGATACATAGACGGACTGACAGACGATAGATGGATAGACAAACAATAGATATAGATAGTCAGATAGATAGATAGATAGATAGAGAGACAGACAGATGATAGATAGACAGGCGGATAGATAGAGAGACAGGCAATAGATAGTACGATAGACAGGCAGACGATAGATAGATAGACAGACAATAGATAGATACATACATACATAGACGATAGATTGAAAGATAAACGAAAGATAGATAGATAGATAGATAGAAAATAGTATGATAGATAGACAGACAGACAGACGATAGATGGATAGACAAATGATAGATATAGATAGTCAGATAGATGGATAGACAGAAAACACATAGTACAATAGATGGACGATAGATACATAGACGGACTGACAGACGATAGATGGATAGACAAACAATAGATATAGATAGTCAGATAGATAGATAGATAGATAGACAGACAGGCAGGCAGACATTTGTATCCTGAGTATCTGCAGTGTCAGTGTTTCTGTTGCTTGTACATGAGTCTTTCAGTCA
The DNA here is from genome assembly GCA_036247105.1 of Cirrhinus mrigala. Taxonomy (NCBI): domain Eukaryota; kingdom Metazoa; phylum Chordata; class Actinopteri; order Cypriniformes; family Cyprinidae; genus Cirrhinus; species Cirrhinus mrigala. The sequence continues at coordinate 39,090,161 of CM070009.1, read as the reverse complement.
GTGCAAGAGATTTCACAGCTGCTGTAAGATGATGATAATGATGATGATGATGTTGAGTGCTGGTCTCTCAGCAGTTGTCATGGCATCTATTCTTCTCTACTGTCACTGTTCATTCTTTCTCTCGTTGTGGGAGTGTGTCTCTGTCCTACTTTTATGCACGCGTCGTCACAACAGTCCTTTGCTGTGGCAACCGCCGTTACTAAGCATGACACACACACACACGCACTCTCACACGAGAGCTGTCGCACGCTCCGTCTCACGCACCTACGGTGCACGCGCATACCCCCTGCGCGCTCACGTAGCAGCCGCTTGCATGAAAGTTGACTTGCATGAAAGCAGGCATTTAAATAATTTTAAAACACTCACATTACACTGAATAATTGTACCTTTATATTTAGGGAATTAATAGGCGATCAAAGCTGATTTACATGAAAGCACTGACAATGACCGATGTGCTCATCAGTGTAAATGTGCAGACATGAAGTCAGAGCTGGAGTTGTTTTCACAGACTCACTCTACAGGGATCGCGAACACATGACATTCAATGTGCCGTGGCCCGTACTGATCTCACCGGAATTACCGACTGGCTGCTGCTATTGGACAAAAGTAGGTCAGTTCCAGCCGAGGGCTGAACGCTGCCCAGATGTTCCTTAATTCAGCGCATTGCGCACCAGCTTCGCTGTGATTGGACACCGTGTTCCGTGAACGCAACACTCCACCAATCACACGACCGAGCGTTCTTTTTCTGGTGACTGCCGGTTACTAGCACTGGCTGTTACTGTGTAGTCAGGGAGTATTGGCCATTCCAAGAAGATGATTTTGTGTTTAGGGACGTGTGAATGCGGGAGGGTTTATTGTAAAACAAATAATTCAGTTCAGCTTCTTTCCTACTTTTACTTTACTGATTGCGTATGCTTTCTAAATGTGTTGATATTGTTCAACGAAGAATCCTGTAGCTGTCCTTCAAATACACAGTGAGCTGCCTGTGTAGGCAGCATTGAAGTTGCTGCCTATGTAGAGCTTTCCAGATCACTAGGATTCAGAACAGGCCCACATTTTTATTATTATTTTGTTTTTTTACAGTAATATTGCTGTTAACTAAAACTAAAAACATGGTTGGTAGTTGAAATAAACTGCTATATTAATATTTACAAATAATAATAATAATAATGATAATAATAATGGAATTATTAAAAGTACTAACTGGAAAGAAATAAAAACTAAAACGGAACTAAAACAAAAACAAGTAAAAATAGAAAATAAATACATAAAAATTAACTGAACATAATTAGTAATATTTAATAATAATAATAATAATAATAATAATAATAATAATAATAATAAAATAGTTTTTATTATTATTAAAAACTAAGTCTAAAATGACTATCTGTAAATAAAAACTAAAACGGAACTAAAAACAAAAACAAGTAAAAATAGAAAATAAATACATAAAAATTAACTGAACATAATTAGTAATATTTAATAATAATAATAATAAAATAGTTTTTATTATTATTAATAACTAAGTCTAAAATGATTATCTGTAAATAAAAACTAAAATAGAACTAAAACAAATAAAAATAAAATAAATAAATAAACTGAACCTAATTAGTAATATTTAATAATAATAATAATAATAATAATAATAACAATAATAATGGGCAAAACAAAATTACTAAAAATTTACATTTTTAAATAAGAAATACAAATTAAAACTAATTAAAAACTAAATCTACAATTTCTAACTGGAAATAAATACAAATTTAAACGGAGCTAAAACAAATACAAATAAATAAATACAATTAACTGAACCTAATTTGTAATATTTAATATAATAATAATTAATAATAATAAAAGTGCATAACAAAATTACTACAAATTCAAAGTGAAAATGTACAAATAAAAGGTAATTAAAATTTTAATAATAACTATGATAGTATATAAATAATACTAAAATAACACTGCTGTGTTATTCAATGTTTAAATATTTAATATTAATTTAATCCATTTTGAGATCTGAAACATACATCACACATAAAGAGAATAATTAAATGAGATTAAAACCGTCTATTATTTTCATGTGCACTTCCTCTCACATTTTAACGATTTTTATTGATATTAAAAACAGCATAAGGTGAATACCCTGCAGTGGTTACATTGTAATAATCTTGAAACGCAAAAAAAAAAAGAATGTAATCGTGGACGCGCAACAATGTATGGAGTCATAATGGAAGAACGCGCCCCCCGCGTTCTCATTGGTCGGGGCTCTATTCAACAGCTTGGCCTATCCATTGACGTCACGGACGTCAGTCTTCGCACATGGAATTGCGAATCAGTTGCGCTTTTGCGCTTAAGCCAGCCGAACTCACGGACGCGCGAGAACAGCCGCCGCTCATCGGTGCTGCGCACAGGCTGAGGACTCTATTCCGACAACCCACTGCAGAGTTTCTATTTTTTATAAATTGGCTTTTTTAATTTCGTTTTCATCAGGAAGACTGATCTCTCCTTTACGCGATGGAGAAGATGTCTCGACCTCTTCCTATAAACTCAACTTTCCTACCTCCGACCCACGGCGTCCTGAAATCCCTGCTGGAGAACCCTATGAAGCTGCCCTTCCACCACGATGAAGGTAAAGGTGGGTGGATGTTGCTTTGGATGGGTTTAAATGGTCTTCTGAATCAGCTGTTGGGTGTCAGGCGCGGTGCGCGCTGTGCTTTCATTATAATCCGAGCGTGAAGTCACGGTGTTCTTCAATACCTGCTCATGCATGCATGCTGTCATGTAGAATCGCTTTGAATTTTGATGTGATTTGAGGTTTGAGTTGATGTTTGTAGTTGTGTTTGTATTGATATTTTAATTGCATTGCATTGCAATGCATTCATTTTACGTGCAAACATAAAATCATTACGCAGTGGATTTAACCAGAATGCATGATGTTACCTGGTTAAAATATGCTTAGAAATATGCGTATTTGCGAATCAAGAGAAAGAATAAACATTTCGTACTCAACCGATACTGACTTTATTTGGATAGATGAAGTTCGCACGCAATGTCTGTATTTGTACTCATAGTTCCCTATAGAGGGCGCCACTGAGAGGCTCTAATTGTTTTTGTGGTGCCTCAGTCCTCATCACAGGTTTATAGTATAAATAAACGTCTGTTTTATCTTTGGATGCACGTAAGCAGGTTATGCATTGCCAAGATATAGCATATGCGTGCTGTTTCATCAGTGTGCACAATAAATATGTTGATTTGGTTGCTTTATTTTTATTTATTTTTTATTTTTTTTTGGATTGGTTCACTTTCTTCACTCTCATGTCATTCCAAAACTGTACTTTTTTTCTCCTCTGGTGCTGATCACCAAAATCACAAAAAAAAAAGCTCCATAAAAGTAACAGCTGCTAAAACCGAAACTGCTGTATGACTTCAGAAGACCTTGAATAGAGTGCAAAAATGTGTTATGGACCACTTTTAAGATGCTTTGGAACAAGGTATATAGTAAAAAGCTCTATGTGCATGAAATGATGTAAACTGAATTGAATTTGGGTACTTCTATAGTGCTTTTTATGGTACTTGAGCTGCAACTTTTGTTATCTTTTGAAAAAATAAATGCTTGAATGTTCATAAACATTTCTCTTTTACTGTTTAGCAGATGAAGTTATACATGTTTGGGAAAAAAAGCATAAATAATAAATAATAAAAAAAAAAAAAGTATACTTTTTAAGCATATTTTTTATTGCGAAAATGGAAGTTGAAAAAATTCAAAATAAATAAATAAAAAATGTAAAAATAAATAAATAATTACTATAATATATATTATAAATAAAATATTATAAATAATAATAATACAAAAAAAATAATAATACAATAACAGCATAAGTGAAATGCAGGTTTGGAACAACCCAGTAATAGTAGGAATAATATTTTGCATAAACAGCATATTTTATTAAGAATTTTTGCATTGTGAAATTATGACAATAAAGCATGTTATATCCTAAATTCTCATTACTACATTACCATGACAAATAACTTTAATAAAGTAATTTATTTATTAAAATCAGCATAAATTAAAAACAGTTTTGGAACAGAACAAATGTGTAATATATAACAATATTTTGCATAAAGAAAATAAAGCATATTTTCTTTGAGAAAAATTTTAGACGATTTTTCTGACAATTAAGCACATTTCTATATCAAATTCTTATTACTGCATTAGAATAAAAATACAGTATTTTAAAATTATTGTATTTTAAAATCAGCATAAATGCATGTTTGGAACAACTCAAATGTGTAATAAATAATATTTTGCATAAGAATATAAAGCATATTTTCATTAAGGTTTTTTTTAGTGAAATTACAGTGAAACATCACTTAAAATCAGCATGCAATACAACTCAAATGTGAATAAACAATGACAAATTTTTCAGATTTTGGGTTTGCAGCTACAATATAACGCTTCCATCTTGTTCTTTCAGGGTTTGGGAAAGACAAAGAGAAGGAGAAGAAGTTGGAAGAGGATGGAGGCGCTCTCAAGCGCTCAAGCCCTCAGTCCGCCTTCTTGGGCCCGACGCTGTGGACAAGACCCTGCCATACGACGGCGACAACTTCCAGCTGGAGTATATGGACTTAGAGGAGTTTCTGTTGGAGAACAATATTCCCGCCAACCCTGGGAGCGAGCAAACCCAGCCTTCCCAGCAGCCTCTGCAGCAGCAACAGCCACAGCAGCCGCCCTCCACCCCGCCCACGCCCTCGGTGGTGGATCTCAGTAACCGGACGGCCGCGCCCGTTCACTCCGGGATCGTGGGCCAGAACTGCCTTCAGAGTTCCAACAGAGCAGGTACCCACTCGAGCCTTAAAATGACACCTGAATGCAGAAACTGTGGTTTCTGTTCACCTACGCTCTTAAAAAATAGCGGGTTTTCCGTAAAAGATCCATTCTGGGTTCCAAAACGGAACCTTTCAGTCAACAGTTCTAAAAAAGAACCACTTTTAGAATCTACAGAACCTTCTGTGGAATGAAAACGTTGGAATCTTCACGGAACCATTGATGCAAATAAAGAACCGTTATTTTTACGAGTGTTGAGTTTATCATCTTCTCCATGTCGCTTTGGTCAATCATCAATGGTTTCTGTCAAGATATCTGACCTCGGTAGACCTTTAAAGATTCGCCAACGCAATAACCCAAAACTCAAGCATCTGTCATGGAGTTTTGAGTGTCAGATCGTAGAAGTGAGAGTTCTGAAGCGCTCGTCGGATTCCTTGGACTTCGCTCAGCAGAGGCTACTGTGTGTTTGGATGAAGTCCATGTGGTCAGGTGTTTGCGGATCATGTTGCGCTCGCAGCTGTGTTGGAAGCTTTATCTCTGCCGCCTTTCGGATCAATTCAAGCCTGCTTTTTGCTAGAGTCTGCAGAGGGAAAACAGAACATGCATTTGAATTTATTTGATGCTGCAGATTTTGCAAGAAAAAAAAACAGAGATGATTTGCACATGGTGCAGTTCATACTGATGCATTGGTGGGTTACACAGCAACAGGCTTAAAAAAACTTTTTGAAGTCATGAAATAAGAAGAAATTTAGTGATGTTTTTTGTCACAGCAAATATTTGCCACTATTTCCTACAAAATTTATATTTTGTAAATTCTTCACATTAAATATAAATATTTTAAATACAAATATTTATATATATTTTTTTAGATATATAATATATTTACATTTTATTTAACAGTATATGTACTTAATATTATAAATGTTTTATAAATATAAAAAATACTTTTTAAACATAGAAATATGTATTTTTTAATGTATAATTTAAATATGAATATTTTTAATGTAAATTAATTATATGTTATTTATAATATAATATAATTTATTGTTATTTATTTCATATTATTATTATTTAACTTTAAATACAAATATTTATATTTTAAAATATATCAATATATATTTTAATGTATATGTACTTAATATTATAAATGTTTTGTAAATATTAAAAAATTACAAAAAATAAATTTAAATGTAAATATTTTAAATATAAATATTTGTATTTTATTTTTAAACGTATAAGTATGTATTTGTTAATATATAACATTTAATAATATATTATTATTAATATAAGATAATATAATTTATAATTATTTATTTCATATTATTATTTAATTATGAATGTTATTTAATAGTATAGTATTTAATATTATAAATCTTTTGTAAATATTAAAAAAGACACAAATATTTTCTTTTTAAAAAATCTAAATGTATTTTTTAATATATAATATTTTTTGATAATATAGTATTTATAATATAATATAATTTATTGTTATTTCTATATTATTATTATTTAATTTTAATCAATATCAATATTTTGTCCTTATTAAAAATATTTTAATTTAAAAATGTAATTAAATGTCAATGTTTAAATAAAAATTGTTATATTGTTTATATATATATTATATTATTTATATATAAAATATATAATAAAATATGTAATTATGTATTTTAATGTGTAATTAAATGTATAAAAAAGTATAATGTGTAATACCTGAATATATTATTTAATATTAAATATATGACATTGCATAGACTCATTCTGAATAAATGACATAAATGCATTGTTTATATTGGAGCCTGTATTATGACTGTGACACTTTAAAAAAAAAAAAAAAAAAACATAGGCAATTTGCACATGATACAGTTCATACCGATGCACTGGTGCATTGCACAGTGACAGGCGTTAATTTTTATTATTTATTTTTTTTTTTTTTAACATAATGAAATTACATTACATAAAAACATTTAGCAATGGTGTTTGCTGTGCTAGTGCAGTATTTATCACAGCACATGCTTAATGTGCATTTCGTTACTCAGCCTATGACAGGCCAAACGTGACTGACAGCTGTAGCCGAAACACACCTGAGGAGCCGTCAGAGTCACCTTTCACATTGATCATACATGAACCACATAATTTCACACATAATTCACATGCTTTTACAGCCATTAAACCTGTCATGGAAAATTAGGCACAATTCCAAAGACATGCGTTACGCCTTCAGTGTAGTCAGTGCATTTAATCACGTATGTTTTGTGGCTAATGTAGGCAGAAACCCTATAGAGACACGAATGCGACATTCATCCTTTTAACACACCAAACTACAACAAGTAGTTTATGGATGTTAGTAATGCAGCTACTTAAGCACGCATGGATGAGCAATGACTGCTTACAATCTTTAAAAAGACAAACAAACACACCCAAAACACTCCCACGTAAATTAATGGAGAGTATAGTTATAAATCTCACAAAATGGGATCCATTTAACCCTCAAATCAAAATAAGTTAAAAGAAAAAAATATTTTTATTTATTTTTTTATTTATTTTTTTTTGCATTTTGCATTTTGACATTACGTTCTCATTACTGAATTGTAATGAAAACCTACTTTAAAACAGTATAAATAAATAAATAAATAAATACATACATACATACATACATACATATATATATAAATAAGCATAAATTAAAAGCATAGCAAATGCTACCAAGATATACAAATAATATAAATCAATATACAGCTAATATACATTATAAAATACATACAATTACAATAATACACTATTGTTATTTTATTTATTTATTTATTTATTTTTTGCAATATGTAACATCCTGTCTTTAGTTTTTTTTTACAAAATCTAAAAATTTCTATCTTTAAGTATCACTCGTTTATATTATATTATTTGTAATATAATACAATATAATATAATAATAAAATAATAGTGAACTACAAACTGGGCATGTGTCGACAGGTTTCATGAGATTCATTTATTTAATATATATATATATATATATATATATATATATATATATATATATATATATATATATATATATAGGAATACACTGTAAAAAATGACCGTGAATTTAACGGTAAAAATACTGTAAAAATGCTACAGTAAAAACCTGTTAAATGGTTAACGGTAAAAGGCCGTAAAATTTACAGTGAACAGTGAAATTGACCGTAAACTGACATTCCCAGAATTCCTGTGTTACATTTTTTTTAAATTTGATGGGTTTTTTTTGTTGAAATAACCCTTTCTTCTTAGACTTTTCTTAGCTGTTTTGTACATTAGGGTTCTATGTTGCATCTAATGTTGTTAAATTAATGTTTATGCATTATTTCAGTTTCATGTGTGTTACCATGATGGTGTTTAGTGTTTGTGTGAATGACACTGTGCATCTTCTATATATGCTAATTTTTAAAAGCTGTTTGTGATGAGCTTTGGTTCATCATTTGACTTTCTCATCACCACCTACTTTTGGTGGTTATCAGTGTATTACAAAGGTACAAAAAAGATTTCAGTACTTCAATAGGTTGATACATTAACATTATATCAGTTAATGAAATTACGGTATTTACCTGTAAATTTAAGTGAAAACCGCAAAACACAAAATGTTGCTACCGTATTTTTTACGGTAAAATTCTGGCAACCACAGCTTTTCTTTTTTGCCAGTTTTTTACCGTAAATTTTACGGAATATTTTTTACAGTGTATATTTCTATAACATTTTATTGATTGATATTTTTGAAAAAAAAAAAAAGAAAAAAAAAAGTTCTTCCACCATAAAATGAAAGTGGAATTTAATTATATGCATTTGTAAACCATTTTTTTCATATCAAAAAAACGCAAAATGTATATTTTGTGTAATGTAATTTTTGTATATTTTTAATATTACATTTAAATATTCTAAATAAGTTTATATTTAAAATATACAATATATATATTTCACAATATATAAAATGTGATTTTTAAATTTAAATTTGTAATTTATTTACATTTAAAAATACATATTTTTGTATTTAAATGTACTTAATATATATATATATATATATTTACTTAATATATTTAAAACATATTGAATACATTCATTCTGGGAAATAATTGTTCTTCCACCATAAAATGAAAGTTAAATTTAATTATATGCATTTATAAATGTCATTTCACACTATTATGCTCCATGTGTGTAAATGAACATAACAATGAATAACTTAGACTTCATTTTCAAAAAATGAAATGCATTATTAATTGTGTAATTATAAAATAATTTCCGTCTGTCTAGTTAGATTTTTCTCCTGCTGAAATAAGAGCTCGTCATGTTTTGATGTTTTCAGGATGTTCTTCCACTCGTTTTGATGTTTTGGACACGGTGCATCTGAATGCATTCGGGACTACTAAACTGTCAGGATGAATAAAATCTGCAGACTTTATAGCCACTAAAAGGGAATAAAAGCGTAGAGCCTGTACAGTAACCCCGCGCCGGCTTTTATTAGATGCATCCCTGTAATTATCCGTTCACAGGTTTGATTTGGTTTGAAACACAAGCGCTGCTGTCATGCAGTTTTCCCGAGCTCTGACCGCACACGTCAAGTTCCCTTTGCTGTGCGTCTTCAGTGCGTGTTTACATTTCTGCATGCGCGTTTACATGTGCCTGTGCGTGTCTCAGAGGTGTGTGTGTGTGTTCTGTCTAGACGGGCGGTTCAGGCTTCGTTCGGCACATTTCGTCTCACGTGAAGACAGTTCTCAAAAGCAGCATGCGCTGCCATGTGATCAACACATGCGGCCCCGTGTGCTGCGCCGCTGCCTAACAACACACACACACACACACACACATAAAGAGAGAGAGTGACTCGCCCCACCCATTCCATTCCAGCGTTCTGATTAGGCCCCGCCCCTCGCTCGCTGACACGCCCCCGGCCGCCCCTCCCACCTGTGTGTGTCTGGCAGTGTTTTGCGCAGCAGAAGCACAGAATGTTCTCAATGGCTGGACTCACATTGCCTGTGTCGTGCCGATTCACGTGCGGCTGCTGACGTGACGCTGTGAAATGACCTGCGAGCATCAGCGCAGAAAACACACACAAGCTTGCGGGGGAAAAAAGAGAGATAGGCGCAGATAAAAGTGTTATCATAACAGAGTTTGTGTTTTGACATATAGGTTGCTGAGTCACCCTGCTTCTGTTTTGCAGGCTTGAGCAAAATTTTAAGTTAAGTTTAGAAACGGCTGCTTTTGGTTGTTAAGTTGCATTTGAATTCAGTTGACGGGAAATTGCTGAATTGCAATTCACAGAAATGTAACACAAATTGCACAATTAATTTTGACTAAGCATTCTTTGCAAATTGCATAATTAGTTTTGACTAAGCATTCTTTAATATGTACTATACATTCGGCAAATGAAGAGCCTTCTTTTTTTTTTACACGTTTTTTTTACGTTTTTTTACACAAAACGTAACAATATTTTGTATTTTGTCTAGTACTGTGTGTGTTTGTAATATTAAAATGCTTTATGTATTTTTATACATATTATGTTTATGTATTTAATAGTATTTATTAAAATATATTTAAAAATTAATAAATATTTATAAAATAAAATGTATAAATTTAATATCTAAAAATATTTATAAATAAAATCTAAAATATTAGCAAATAAGTAAATTAGGTCATTTATGCCACATTGTTTTCAGAGAACTTGACAGTATGTAATCTTAAATATATTTATATTCAAATATTTAAAAAAATACTTTATGTATTTCTATACATATATGTATTTAATTTTATTTATTAAAATATAATAATGCTATATTAATAATTTAATAAATAAATTAATAAATATTAATAAATAAATTATGTAAAACTAATTACTCTTTCACCTATGTTTATAAAATAAATGTTAATCTAATTATATTTATAATTTAAATAATCTTTTAATTAAGTAATTTGTGCCACATTGTTTTCAGAGAACTTAAGGATATTTTGTATTTTTTAAATATTAAATGTAAATATTTGTATAATATTTATAATATTTTATTTAATATTGTATTATTTAATATTATATATTTAATATATTATGTCATTAAATACATTTGTTCTGGGATTAATTATTTGTTCTTCAGCCATGGCTAAATTTTATTATATATCAATTAAATCATATTTTTAAGATAGAAAACATAATAAAATATCATATATTTTTTATATGGAATAGAAATATTTTAAATATAAAAATGTCTAAAATAGTTAATATTCTATATTTTTAATATTAAAAATAAATATTTTAAATATAAGTATTTCCAAAATTGTATTAAGTAATATATTTTAACAATATTTAATAGTATATGTATTTAATATTACATATTTTATTTGTTATATTAAATATAAATATTTCTACAATATTTTATTATGTAGTATATTCAAATTTATTATATAATTATTTCTAAAATATTTTTACTTTAAATAAATATTTTTGGGATTAATTAATTGTTCTTCAACCATGGTTCATGGTTCAGTTTCGTTGTATGTAAATTAAATAATCATTTTAAGATAGAAAACTTATATTTTTTAATATTAAATATAAATAAACATATTTCATATTTAATATTTGTAATTATTAAATATAAATATCTTAAATATAAGTATTTCTGAAATATTTTATGTAATATTGTAACAATGTTTAGTTGTATTTGTATTTAGTAATTATATTTTATTTTTAATAATAATATAAATATTTCTAACGTTATTAATATATATATATATATATATATATATATATATATATATATATATAATATATATATATATATAAAATATCAATATATAAAAATATTATAAATATTTTAAAAATATTTATATATTAATTTTTACAAACATTTAGTTTTACAATTTAAATATTTTACATTTTGATTTTATTATGTACTATATTATAACAATGTTTAATAGTATATATGATATATTTTATTTTTATATCAAATATAAATATTTATACAATATTTTATTATGTAATATATTAGAATGTATTATTTAATATTATATATGTAATGTATTATAACATTTGAAATAAATATATATTAACTAAAACTAGTTAATTGAAAGTTTTTTTTTTAAATAGTCCATGTGTGTGAATGAACAGTGACTTAAACAAAAAATTAAAATCATTATTAAACACTAAATTTACAAGAGTTACATGCATGTACTTTAGTTTATTTTTATTTTTCTTTCCTTAAATGCTAATGCAAATTGCTCTTCTGCATCATGTTTGGTGCCTCAAATCAGATTCACAACAGTCAAACAGAAAACCCGTTTTTAATTAAACTCTGAATGGTTGTGGTTTCTTCTCGACTACAGCATCCAGCAGCAGTTCTGCTCAGTTCTGCCACTGTCTTCAGCTTGTTTTGTCACTGTGAATGCCTGTCTGTGTGAGCAACTGTCAGCAGTGGACTTTACTCTCTATGTGCGTGAGAGAGGACTAACGTTTATGTACTGTTAGCAGATAGTAGAGCGAAACAAGTATGGGTGGAGGTTATTCATCAGCTTTGAGTACCAGAATGGATTGAGATAGTGACGTTAGTCGTGATAATAAACAAACACAGAGGTCAGAGGCCAAAAACAATGTCCTGACACCTTCAAAAATCAGTCTTCTGCTCGCCAAGGCTGCATTTATATGATTAAAAATAAAGTAAATTTAGCGATATTGTGAAATAGTATTAATGTACATGCATTCTATTCAAACTAATAATAAAATAAATATTAAACCTTTGAAATGTAGTCTAGTTCAGCCCCTGCTGGTCGACGTTGCAACTGCAACATTCAAAAGAAAAAAAAAAGTTTTTTCCATTGATGGCCATTCGAAAGTAGACTGCATTTTTGCAAAAAAAAAAAAAAAAAAAAAAAAATTTGCATGTAAACAAAATTGCATGCATGCAAACAAATGTAAGCAAACATTTATTTGTCCGTGACTGTTGCGTGTTTGAATTACTCACTGCTGTTGACTCAAAGGATTTTGAAGCATTTTTTCCAACAGACTGACTCAAACCAGCCTTCCCGATGCTGGCGGCTTCACAGGGATTTTGTGTTTTCAAGAAAGATCAGAATTCCCTATCGGATAAATTCCTGGTACGAGGACCAGTGGAGACGCACACAGCCAATGAAAACCGCTCCTCACGCTAAATCCCATTAGCGCCTCTTATCTGCAGCCTTACAGCGGCACCTGCTTATGAGCGTCTGCTGCTCTTTAAAACGCTCAATAACAATTTTATACCACAGATTCATTCGAAATTCAATACAAGGAATGGTTTTAGTGAGTTTATTGTTAATTTAGTGGCAGTGAAAACAGATGTGTTTGGACAACAGGATTATTATAGTTTAACTGAAAGAAAATACACTTTTTATTTCTGCTAGTTGCCAAGCTGCCAACATTTCTCATTTTAATTTAATTTAATTTAATTTAACTTTATGTAATAAAATAACTTAAAAAAATAAAATAAAATAAACTAATTTAAAAAAAAAAAAACATTTCTGTTGCTTGAATTAAAATAAATGTAAACTAAATTAAAAAATAAAATATTTGTAAACAAAAAATGCTAGTGACAAAAAATCTAAATGACTAAAATTTTAACTAAAATTAACATGAAAAAAAGATTCAAATTAAAATAAAAGTAATTAATTAAAAAAAAAATTTAAAACAGTTCTGTTGCTTAAAATAAAATAAATGTTAACTGATTTAAAAAATAAGATCGCTAAAAGTGACAAAGCACATCAAAATTGCTAAACCTTTAACCAAAATTAAGGTGAAAAAAGATGAAAATTAAAATGAAACAAATTAATTTAAAAAAAAAGTGGAAACATTTCTGCTACTTGAAATAAAATAAACATTGACAGATTTAAAATTAAAATATTTCTAAACAAAAACTGCTAAGAGTGACAAAACACATCAAAATTACTAAAATGTTAACCAACATTAAGATGCAAATAGATTAAAATAAAACTAATTTATATAAATTATAAATAAAACTTATATATATATATATATATATATATATATATATATATATATATATATATATATAACAGAATTTTTATTATTATTATTATTAATATATATATATATATATATATATATATATATATATATATATATATATATATACAAAAACTGCTAAAAGTCACAAAACACGTCACAATTACTAAAATTTTAACCAAAATTAAGATGCAAAAACATTGAAATAAAACTAATTAGTTAAAAAAAAAAAAAAAAAGAGCTTTTTCTGTACGATAAACAACACTTATCAAATGCAATGACATTTACACATTTTTAAGTGTCTAAATAGTTTTTTGAATCACTCTGAGGCATTAATAGCTGCTTATTTAAATGGCAGATGTTGGATTGTGTCCATTTCGCTGGCGTTCGCCACTCACGCCTCGTTTCACCTCTTATCAGCGCTCATATCACTGGTTATAACAGAGCTTGTTAGGGCGTCTTTTTCCTGCAGCCGTCAACTTCCCTGACCGCAGACGCCACCCTTCCCTCGCAGTGTGTGTGTGTGTAAGGAAGTGAAGGCCAGGGTTCATGTTACGGTCACGATCACACCCCTGAACGCTCTGTCACCCAACACTTCCACTCTCACATACATTCACTGTGTCAGTGCTCAGACTCCGCCCACCGCTGCGGATGGAGGCCTGTGATTGGCCGGCAGAACTCCACCCCTTACCTCTGCCCTTGAGACCAAGATCAGACTCTCTGATTGACAGATGAACAGACTGATAGAGACTCTCATGAGGGTTATTCAGTCAGTGTGTTGGGCACTATAATATATCTGGAACGGCTATAAACACACACACACACACACACACACACTGCATGTCTAAGGCTTTTCTACTAACCATTAAATTTATGAGTGACTGTTTAGTTTCTGCTGCTTGCAGGCAAAACATTTACTATGAGAACATTGAAATAATGTTTAATTGTAGCCTAATCTAATCTCTCTCCTTATGTTCTTTTTATTTTATCTGCTGTCTGCAGATAGATGGTCATAAATGATTGTAATTGATCACTTGTAATTATATTAACAACATAAATATAATACATGTAATACTTTATGTATAGTACATAATAATAATAATAATAATAATAATAATAATAATAATATATGTATTATTATAATTATTATATTATTATGTGTTACTATAATTAAAAAATATGTTACTTT
The DNA here is from genome assembly GCA_036247105.1 of Cirrhinus mrigala. Taxonomy (NCBI): domain Eukaryota; kingdom Metazoa; phylum Chordata; class Actinopteri; order Cypriniformes; family Cyprinidae; genus Cirrhinus; species Cirrhinus mrigala. The sequence goes on along the minus strand of CM070009.1, from coordinate 39,075,143 downwards.
ATTAAACTATGTATTACACTGTGTTCCTATAATTAGAGATTATATTAAATTACTTTATTTTACAGTTTATTGCTATTTTATTATTATTATTTTCAGTATTATTATTATTATTATTAATAAATATTATTGTAATTGTTAATCATTGTAATAATATATTGTAAAATATTGTAATTATAAAACAAATATAATAAATATAGTATTTTATATACGGTATATGAAAAAATATTAGATGTATTCTTATAATTAGAGATTATATTAATTTACCTTATTGTACTATTTATTATTATTATTATTATTATTATTATTATTATTATTATTATTATTATTATATTATTAATAATAATAACAATAATAAATATATAATAGATAAAAAATATTGTAATTGTTGTTATTTATAATAATATCATAAAACAAATATAATAAATATAGTATTTAATATAAAGTATATAAGAAAAATATTATATATATATATATATATATATATATATATATATATATATATATATATATATATATATATATATATTAAATGTGTTCTTATAATTAGAGATTTTATTAGATTACTTTATTGTACTATTTATTATACTATTTTAATATTTTTATATTTGTAATTGAATTATTATTATTATTATTTTCATTATTATTATTGTTATTATTATTATTATTATTAATTACAATAATAATGACAATATTAAACAATTATACACTATAATAACAAATCTACTAAATATAAATATGATTGTAATAAGACACTAATAATTATTGTTATTATCGTTGTTGTTGTTGTCATCTTTATTATTATTCATTAAATGAAATTCTGTAAATAAATGTATATAAAAATATATAAATATAAATATATGAAAATAAAAATATAATTATTTAGAAATATTCCTTTTTTTTTAGTAATCTAATTGAAGTTATCCTCAGTGGAATTGGATTTTATCTCATGAGCATGAAATGATCATTTAACAGCAGTTAGGATAAGTCATAAAGGACAAGCAGCTGCTTGTGTTTAATTGTATATTCTGTTTGTGTGATTCAGAGTGTCAGCGTTAAGTGTCGTTAAAGTTGTGTGATTGTGTGTTTCAGCAGGATTGTGTGTGTGAGTGATTGCGTGTGTGGACGCTTGCCAGCTCCTGGCGCTGTTGTGCGGCTCTCGGCTCCTGTTTAATGACCCTTAAATCAGTCAAGAGCTTAATTTGATCTTCTAATCCTTCACTAACCAACAGACACACACACACACACACACACATTCACAACACACACTCGCTCGCTCTTGTGTTTGACATCTTTGGTAAAAATCAATCACACAGTCGCCTTTACTGCATTAGTGTGCGCTGTGCAATAAGCAATAAGCCCAGTTGCTTAAAGTTATATTATAAAACAATAAATAATAATGCAATTATACTGCAAAACAATTATAATAAATAATGTTTTTTTATAGTATATTAATGATTATTATTTAGTAATATTCTTATATGTGGATGTAAATGTGTATCTATAAGGTGGGTTCATGTTCCCCCTAGTGGTCAGGAAAAAGTAGTGCATAATAACACACAAAATCAACATGACTTGAAACTTGGGGTTGTGTATAGTAGGGTTGTATTTTGTCTAATGAGCATAAAATGCTCGAAATTATTTTAATAAAGATATGTCAATATTATTATGCCTTTTCAATCCTGATTGATTTTCTTTGTCTTTCTCCTTCAGGTCTCCCTTCACGTGACACGCCCAGTCCCATAGATCCAGACACCATCCAGGTTCCGGTCAGATACGAGCCTGACCCCGCCGACCTCGCCCTCTCCAGCGTCCCGGGACAGGAAATCTTCGATCCACGCAAGCGCAAATTCTCAGCAGAGGAGCTGAAGCCACAGCCCATGATTAAGAAGGCACGCAAGGTCTTCATTCCAGAAGACTTGAAGGTACAGACAAACACTAAAGCATAAAGCACTGAGAGAAAAATTTCTAATATATTTTTATTTTGCTATTATTATTATTATTATTATTATTATTATTATTATTATTATTATTATTATTAACAACATATGTTGCACAAATCTTATACTAATATTAATATTTGATGACACTACTTAATTTTTTACTGTTCTGTTTTTATTTTCTTTATTATTATTATTTTAATGTTGCAGAAATAATAATAATAATAATAATAATTTATTATTAGATGAACCCACTTTTTTCTATTATTATTATTATTATTATTATTATTATTATTATTACTACTACTATTATTAACATATTTTGCATAAATCTTATTAATAATATTAATTATTCATATTTAATAAAACTACTTAATTTTTTACTGTTCTTTTTTATTTTCTTTATTATTTTTATTATTATTTTAATATTGCAGAAATAATAATTATTATTATTTATTATTAGTTGAGCTCACTTTTTCTATTCATATTATTATTAATATTATTATTATTATATTTTGCACAAATCTTAATTTCAATATTAATTAGTAATATTTTATAAAACTACTTAATTTTGTACTGTTTTGTTTTTATTTTCTTTATCATTAAATGTTGCATTAATAATAATAATGATAATAATGATAATAATGATAATAATAATAATAATAATAATAATAATATATTATTATTATTAGATGAACCCACTTTTTTTCTGTTGTTGTTGTTATTATTATTATTATTATATTTTTAACCTTGTCTATTTCTCTTATATTTCCTTTATTTTTAAATAGGCATTTATTATACATTATACATATATTTTCTATATTTACTAAAATCACTTTTTATTTTATAATTTATGTTTAATTGTTTTATAAATGTTCACAACTATTCAAATAAAGCTCAACCATAATCACCTACTTCAGCTGGTTGAAAAACCTGAAAAGATCAGTAAAATCCTGCTGCCCAGTTACGATCGGTAGCCAATCAGCTAGCTAGTCAGAGTCATGTGACTGTCTGTAGGCAAACAAATAAAATTGTATATCTGTCCATTAATGTCACAAAATGTAAAAAAAAAAACAAAAAAACAAAAAAAGTTTGTGTTTGAAATGTATTTAGATTTATTCTGTTTTTTTGTTTGTTTGTTTGTTTTTGTTTTTTTAAAAACGGAATGGAATTTTGTGTCTGGCGAAAATTCCAAATGGAATTGTGAGAGTAAATAATTTCTCATTTGTTTCTTTCTCCGTCTCTGCGCAGGACGACAGATACTGGGCACGGCGCAGAAAGAACAACATCGCGGCCAAACGCTCCCGGGACGCTCGCCGGCTGAAAGAGAACCAGATCGCCATCCGCGCGGGATTCCTGGAGAAAGAGAACGCGGCGCTCAGACAGGAAGTGGCCGACCTGCGGAAGGAACTCGGCCGCTGTAAGAACGTTCTGGCCAAATACGAGGCGCGACACGGCCCTCTGTGAGCCCCTCCCACCCCACACAAACCCCGCCCGCCTCCACAAACGCCCCACCCACCACCAACCCAAGGACCTCCCCACCCCAGGGACTTCTGCTCACCTCTTTAAGAGGCGGCAAATTCTCCTCTCCTTTTTTCACGTTTCTCTTTTCACTTTTCTCTTTACAAACCCAGAATGCGTTTGTATTTTATTCGTGTCTTTTTTTTCTCTTCTGTAGTTTCACACATTCACTTCTCTCTCTTTCCTTTTATTTGTTCGTTCGTCCGTTTATTCCTTCACCAACGATGGATCGTTTGTCTGGAAATGGTTTTCTCTGGAGTGTTTTATACACCTGTAACACGGACTGCTAAATTTTTTCCTCGCCGCTCACCTTCCCATCGGTCAATCATCCGCTTGGCCCACCCCCCTGTTCCCAGAGGCTCCACCCACTTCATGTTGCTCGAGCTTCTTTTTGTGTATATTAATGTATTTTAGTTGAATAACTGTAGCGCACCGACACCTTTCGTTCTGTGAAGTGTGTAAAACACTAGCTAGCATCAGAACATGATGTTTGTTTTGTTCTTTTCCTGTTCTGTGTGTTTTGTCTGTTTTATTTCATCATTACTTTTAAACCAACACCAGCGTAGTTTACTTTTTTTGCGTCTTTCCATGGAGCAATAAGCCTGAATCTCTTCAGAGGGCAAAACACATGAAATGTAAGCTAGTTTCTCTTAGTCTAAAGTTTCTGCAAAGCCTGTTTCATAACGCCATCATTTCTGCTGTAGTGCGGAAACTTTCCCTCCAAAACTTTCCCTCCAAAAATGCTGAATCCATATTTGTCTGTCTTTCTCTCTCGCTCTAACTCCCTGCACTAATGCGTGTTTCACAATCTGATCTGGTGCAATGTTTCTACCTACACTATAATCTGCCTGATATATTTATGGACTTTTTTTTTTTTTTTTTTTTTGAATGGAAGAATTTTTTTCTCAAAAATATTCAGCTGTTAATTACTACTATTGTTATAGCTGTTCTTATTGTTATGGCTGTATAGTAATTTTTCCTGAACGTTTATTGGTTTATTGGATATTTCAGCATGACTATAGTTTCAGAGTTGCGGCCTAAATCTAATTGTAAATGTTTTTTTTTTTGTTCCTTTCTTTTTTTCTTTTGTAGGATGGATCATTATTCCATCCTCTTTATTTTTATTATAATTTTTATTCTTTTCTTTTTTTTTTTTTTACCCAGAGCATGTTTCAGAATTTTCATTTGTTTTAAAGTCAGTACAAAGAGATATTTGTAGTGATTTATTTTCTTTCTTTTTGTTCTGTAGCTTTGCGTGTCTGTCGGCTGTATGACTGTAATGAATGTGTTTTAAGACGTTCTGAGGCGTTCGTTGAGCAGGACGGTGTTGTCTCAAATACTGTGGTTGAAACCCAATCAGTTTGTTTACTGCAGACCAAAAGATACAGCACACAGATTTATTGATAAAACAGAGTTTTAATGTTTATAAATATATATATATATATGAAATCTATTCTAAGTTGCTTTTTGTACAGCATTTTTCCTATATAATACTGTCTGAATATTTTCAAGGCACAACAAATCCAGAGTAGTGCAAGAGAAATATATGCTAACTTACATATATATATATATATATTATATATATATATATATATATATATATATATATATATATATATATATATTATTCTGAGCTAAGTGACATAGTGTTTTGATATATTATGAAGTATATAACAGGGAGTAAATGCGAAACCCGCGATCATGTCCTTTATTTTGGGCATTAAAAACCTTCTGCACCCTTGTATTTGAATAGCCTTTAGTATTCTGTCTCAGGGAACGCTAGCAGCCGGACCTCAAACCATAACTCGTAATAAAGATTAAATATATACATTTATATATAAATATATATATATATATATTGCTGTGCTCTGTGCATCAGTAGTTTTTTCCTATAGGAAAGAGCTGCAAATTTCTCAGTCTAACTCACACTCTTGATGCTGTGTAATGAGTTTCATTACAGAGCATTTTACAGTATCGCTATTGGTTCTTTGAATGGAAATCTAAAGGCTATACTTTTTTAGTCTATATAATTAAGTCTTTTTCACAGCAGAGTGTTGATATTGAATGTTTAGTGCGGCAGCTCTGAGAGTTTTTGCTTGGTTGAATGTTAAAGAAGTCTTGTTAATGGAGTCACTGGGTTTGAGTAAGGTTTTGTAAGTTTCGTTTTTTTTCTGGTCTGAGATCCAGATTTATTCTATTAAAAGTTACAGGGTTTAAAACCGGGATGGCTGGTCTCAGGTCAGAAGTTGCGTTTGATGCGCTAGTGACTTCATTGTTGATCGTAAAAGTCCCCGTCTGCCCCAATTCAGGCCAAAGTTGAGATGTGTACAGATTTGTATTATTGAGGATTGATGGGGCAGAAATTATGCTGTTTTTTATTGTTTCTTTTAATTTCCCTTAATTTTTTCCCCCTCATGTCTGTTTGTGGTGTCAATGCAGATGTGAGACGCGTGTATAAAGCCCTGTGTAGACTGTTTCTATCTGTACAAAACTGAAATAAATCCAGGATTAAGCCAAACCGCTTCTGGTGAATAATGACCCCCGAAAATACCTCCCTAAGAGCGTGAGGAAGACCCAACCCAGTTTTTAGCATCTCACCAATGTGTTCCTCTTTTTGCTAGATGGGAAAATTATTACAGGTTGCCTCCATTTATGCTTCCCTCACGTGCTCAAAAACGGACATCTACTGCCTCTCAAGTTGCACTCATGACTGAGAAACAGATCATTTTGATACCCGATTTTCAAAGTTGGGCGAATGATAAACTTTAAACATGGCGGCAGATAGAACTATTGCTGCAGTGACTGTTGTTAAATTTCGCGGGCTCAATGTCCGACTGTCAATATGTAAGGCACTGCTCACACAATTATCACTTTAAAACTAAGCTTTATGTTAGTCAGCGCGTCGAATTTATGTAACCAACTTAAAATCGAACTCCCGATCGCATGGATTCCTTTTGGAGTGACTGGATTTCGCCCGCGAATTTTCCCCGAGAAACGATAAATGTGTTTGCATTGCCGTTACAGCCATGTACTGTATATTCACGTCTAACAAAGTAGTGTATATTGTATGTATTTTACACAGCGAAAGTTTAATTTAATTGAAATGCAAGAATCAAGTCAAGCAATAAATCTAGATATGTTTAGCTTTTACATTTTTATTCAAAATAAGTATTAATTAAATATCTCTAGTAGGCTACATTTTCGCTTTTATAATATTTTCCCAAGTAGGCAATAATAAACCCGATGTCTTACATGATTTCTATTCTTTCCGACATCAAAACATTTGAACGCGGCGAACGAACTTAAAATGAGGAATTTCCTGATAGCACGTGAAGGCAACATTGGATCAGAAACAACTCACTTCAGACTGTTTGGCAACCGATTACATGAGCAGATCATCTTATATTTACATATATCTACCGTTATAAGCAATTCTAACGCCCATATCTGTAATCTCATAAATTCATATTTGCAGTAGCCTATTCCCTGTTTTCCAGGGAAGGACTCAGCGGTGAGATTGTGTGAAACAGGTTGGCGTCTCCCCTTGGTAAAATTCACTACCTCAGTCCTGAAAGGAACCTATAACCATATATTGAACCTGTTTAGTCCAGTGCCTTGAATTAACCTACCACATACGATTTCACACACTTTTTAAAGCCTAAATTTACTTGGACCGGATCGGACCTGCACGGAAAGGGCTCCCGCGCTGCTTCAATCAGACTGACCCTAAAAATCCCACCCTTTATTCGACACATTCTCAAACCTACAATTCAGACGACTCGTCTTGAAAAGACGGGAACCGCCGTATTGAAGGCAACACCTGCAGAAAGACAGGCTATGAGAGAGACTCAAAGCTGGCGATGATTGATCTTGTGTGTCACGCAAGTGGAAGCAGAAACCTGAACCTTTACTCTCTGCTGCCACCTTTTGACTCCTTATTTCTCTGTACATTTAGTGTCCAATAAAGTCTAAAGTTTTTCTCTGAACATACGTGCTTTTGTCTTTTCTTAACTATTGGTTTGTCCGAATGATAGGCATTATTTGGGTCATGATTTAAAAAAAAAAAAAATCACGCTTGGCATGAAAACATTAATGCTAACATGAAGTGCTGAACACATTAATTAGACATTATTAATATAATAAAATAATATAATAAAGTAACAAAATGCAATGTGTATACAGTATGTATTTTAATAAAAACGTTTAAAACTATAAAAAAAAGAGACAAATTCTAAATACATTTATACTTTATAATATATTAATACTTTTTTGTATTTAGATTACTTTGCTAATGCATGTCTGCAAATAGTACATTTCCTTACAAATTTTTATTAAAAAAAAAGTGGTTTCGGGAACTTTTAATAACATTCGTGCATTGCATTAACAGCATGGAACATTGAAGTAACAGCATTTTTTGAACATTTTTTATTTTTAATGTGAGTTAATAAAAATACAATTGTTGATTCCTCATGTAAGTTTGTAGTGTATTACATAAAATTAACATTAGCATATTAAAAACGTATAAATGTTGAATGATGAACTAAGATTAATAAATGTTATCCACCTTGTTTTTCCGTAAGAGAAAAATATGGGTGTGGCTTCCGGTCGATCTCATCTGCATCCAGCTATATATTTTAAGCTGCACAAAACAGTTTGTTTTGCTGATTGATATTGCAAGTTGGTGTGTCTTACCATATTATTTTAATGTATTATCTTAATTATGAACACACTGGTTTGTACTCCAAACAGTTTTACCTTTTACTACACGTTGTTATTCTTCTGGTTATTTACCAATAGCGGCTACAGAACCGGAAGTCTCGCCCGTAGGCTCTCTTAAGCGTTGAAGAATAAAGTGGATAGACCTATTGTTATTTGTTAGCTCATGCTAGTTAATCTTAACTTTAAACACTTTTTTTTTTTTTTTTTTTTTTTTTAAAGCAAAAGAAGATACAGGTCTAGTTTCACTATAAAAAAAATGGATTTTTTTTTTTTTTACTATAATTAAAATTAACTGAAAATACATTTTTTTTTTCTACTGGACTTCTTGTTTAATTCAAAATTCTGTATTCTTTTTATTGTTTCTGAAAGTTACTCACAATTTCTGAGTGAAAATTGTTTAAAAGTAAATTACACCAGTAAATTACAAATTTTAAAAAAAGTTTTTTTTTTTTTTAATCGTGAAACACGGACTGTGTCGCAATATTCCAGACGAAATGAACAAACACAAATGCATGAGAGTTACTGCTTTCGTTTATTAACACTTTATAAACTTGTTCAGTATTGGACACGTAGTCTTCATAGTAACACCAGCACCAAAACACCAGAATGATGTGCGATGAGAACATCGGAAGCGTTAGAAGAGGTTTCATAGTTGGATTTGCGAAGGCCAGTGCAGAATTATGTGTCAAAACAGGATGTAGAAAGATTTTACAAAAGTCTGTCCCAGAGTACAAGAGCTGGTCGAAACGACTCTGTTCATGCAGTCCGAACACATCCCATCAAACACTCCCAAATCATAACGAACCGCTGCGTTCACGGCATGACGGGAATTACAAAAACCAGGACATAACAGAACTCACCTCCAAAAAAAAAAATCTAATAGCATAAGAAGAAAAAGAAAACTTGCGTGTAGAAAACTTGCTTTACCTAATATCAGCGCTTGCATAAACTTTCATTCTGTAATCACAGATTTGAAAAGGAAAAGTAACTGGATACCTGACACGACGTGGGAAGAAAAATATGTATGTTTATCGATCACAGTGAAAATATTACAAAACAAGAGCTTCAGCCTTTGAGCGAAAACACTTAAATATGCAAGAAGCTGCATATCGGATCGCAGCGATTCCTGAATGCAATCAGATCAGTGCTTTAACAAAACTGCAAAAAAGTCAACTGAGCGGCGGCGTAAAACTGCGATCAAAGCCGAACGCATTCACAGTGTCACAGCGTCTCCTGCAGAAACGCAACATAAATCAATGAAGGTCCTTGGAATGATGGAAGATGATCCTGGTGCATACAGGTAGTGATGTGCATGACGGGACGAAGAGCGTTTAGCTGTAATATCAGCAGGAATATCATGAGATATTGCGGCAGAAAAAAAGAACATTAGTTCAAAATGTTTCGTTTGCCCACTGTCAATATCTAAGTGAATCTCACAAACCCGTAAATAACATTTCAGAGTCATATTTCACTTCAAACCGAAAGGGAAAAAATATTTTATTTACACATTTAAAGCAATAAATGCTTTCCTGCAATGCAACTGCAATTTCATTGTGTGTGTTTTTTTTTTTTTTTACTTTTGATTTTGGGGTGAAATATGACCCGTTTTTAAATCACATTCATCATAGCAGACACTGGATGTCATTCTAATGTCGTTGGTTAACGCTTCTTACTCAAAAATCCATCGGAAATTGTGCCGAATTTGATAAACATCACAAGGTGCGTCTTTAAGGTGGTTCAGGTGGTGAGAAAAAACATCCTATAGCACTGTAAACCTGGCTGTGAACCCAGAAGCATTCAACATCGTTTCTATCCATCACCCTATAAATGGAGTATCAAAGAGAAGTGGTTCTTCCTGTTAGAAAAGTGCCGCATAGAAAAAAAGCTCTGTGCAACACTTTCAAAACCTGCTGAAAGAGCAGAAACACAGGGGAAGGAGACGCCAGGCGTAGAAAACCACCAGCGCTTCGTAGAAAACAACTAGCCGTACGTCTGAAGTAAAAACCTAGTGAGTTGAGATGTAAAAATACAGATTTGATAGAGAAAGTCATATGAATAAAGCAAAGTTGAGTTCACTACAGATGATATGAAACTGCTACCGAGAGTGTGTGTGTGTGTGTGACTGAATGCACGGAGAAATCATTAAATATCAAAAAGCATCACAATTCATCTGCTTTCAGTGGAATATATTTACATAATACTGATGAAAATGGGAGAAAATTAAACACACAAACAATGCCGTCTCATTGCAACTGTGGCGAATGTGCATTCAGTACTGTGAGGAACACACACACACACACACACACTTCACTGATCCCAGTTGGTTAGAAAACCGTAAACATTGCATGGTCGTACTGGTAAACGGTGGTGTTTGGAGCATCCGGTTGTGATGTTTTGGTGTTTGAGGAGGAAACAGGAAGAGGAAGTTATAAGGAAGTAGAGCTCAAGCATCCTTGATTTCCTCAAGCGAGGGACTGCGGTACAGGTACTTCCAGATGGCGTAGTAGTGGATGGCGGCAGCGAGAGCCACGAACACGTGCCAGATGGCATGAGCGAATGGAATCACGCCGTCCGATTTGAAGAAGACCACGCCCAGGCAGTAAACCAAGCCTCCGAACGCCAGCTCGTACAGCCCGTCTGTGTTACTCTAATCAAAACAAGAATGAAACACAGTTACCGACATGAAAATCAATCAAATAACTTTTACACATCTGACTAACTGACAACCAGGCAAAAATCCATAAAAATAAAGGTTCCAAAATGGAACATTGATGCCATAGAAGAACTATTTTTGGTTCCACAAAGAATCTTTCACTGATCAGTTCTTAATAGAATCATTTTTTGAAGTGTGAAGAACATTTTAAAACCTCTTTTCACTAAAAAGAACCTTTTGTGCAATGGAAAGATTGTTAAAGGTTCTTCATGGAATCATAAATGTCATGTACAAGGTTAAGTTTACATAGTCAAATATTCAAAGTTTGGAAGATTATCATGTTGAACAAAATATGTTAGGATCATAAAACTTTTGTTGGTCACAGAGTTTATTTGTTGCAGTAATCTGAAAGCCAATGGTAAAGTTGAGCTTTGTATGCAGGGAGTTGTATTTGGTGCCGCAACATATTTTTTTTCAAGCAAGTGTTAACTACTGCTCCCAACCACAAGGTGTCCTCAGTGGCTGTGACACAGGACATGCGCTGTATTTGGTCTGCAATGAACAGTTCTGCTGCTCTCTGACTCAAACAGCACATGAACCCAAAACAAAGGTTATCAGTTGTGTTTCAATTTCAAAGCATCTCTGTTTGCTTACTACACCAAACCTAAGTCTTTCAATGTATTGTGTAATGTGCAATTGTACACCGGTGCTGTATTTATACTTTATTTGTAAGGGTGAATCTCACAAAACCTGTCAAACCATGTCTGCAAAGTCAAAAAAAAAAAAAAAAAAAAAAAAAAAATCTGAAAATCAGGTGTGTTTTATGACTATTAATATTTCTTGTTACATTTTTTTAATTGTCATGTCAGGTTCTCATTATGTAAAAAGGAAAAAAAAAGTAAATCTGATTTAAACAGTAAAGTTATTTATTAACATCATAGTACTATTGTTTGTACTTCCTTCAATTTATTCTAAATAAATGTTAAAGTACAATAATAATAATAATAAATAAATAAATAAATACTATATAAGAAATAATATTGTATAAATACCGCATAATTACTGCGTTTACATGACAGGAAAACATGCAATACATTAAGTGCAATACATTAATGTAGTTATTACACAATTTTTTTTGACATTTTTTAAATGATAAATGGACTGTAAGTGTAATATAATTAAAAAAATTCAGATAAAGATTTAGATTATACTTCACCCAGAGGTCAATAAAAAATTAATTAATTAATTCTGAAAATCAGGTGTATTTTATGACTATGAAGATTTCTTGTAACATTGTTTTCAATTAATCATGTCACGTTCAAATTACATAAAATCATGTTCTAATTACGCAAAAAGAAAAACAAGTAAATCAAACAGTAATTTATTGTCATCATAGTACTATTATTTGCACTTCCTTTAACTTACAAGTTGTAAAAGTTAAAAATATGTATATTTTAATTTAAAAACAATTTAAGTAATTTAAGTAAATCAAATAACATTGTTTTTACACATTGACATTGACATTGACAACCAAGCAAAATTCCATAAAAATCCATAAAAATAAGGGTTCCAAAAGGGAACATTGATGCCATAGAGGAGCCATTTTTGGTTCCACAAAGAATCTTTCAGTAAAAAGAACCTTTTGTGCAATGGAAAGATTGTTAAAGGTTCTTCATGGAACCATAAATGCCATGTACAAGGTTAAGTTTAGGTTAAGCTCAGGTTAAGTTCAGAATACTTTCATTGTCATTCTAGAACAAAAATAAATCAGTAATACGCCCTTGTACGTCTTTGTAAAGCTTTTACTTGTCTTGAAAATGTGTCATACAGCCTGTCTGTTACTTTAAAACAAGAATAAAACAGAGTTACTGCCATGAAATCTTTAAATTAAGTTTTTTTCTCTTAAAAATACCGGTTTCCAAAGGGGTGGTTTCACAGTGATGCCATAGAAGTTTTTTTTTTCTTAGTGTAAATAGCATTTATGACCACAAAACCAGTCTTAAGTACCACAGGTATATTTGTAACAATATGCAAAAATGTATGGGTCAAAATTAGCGATTTTTCTTTAATGCCAAAATCATTAGGATATCAAGTAAAGATCATGTTCCATGAACATATTTTGTAAATTTCCCACTGTAAATATATCGAAACTTAATTTTTGATTAGTAATATACATTGCTAAGCACTTCATTTTGACAACTTTAAAGGCAAATTTATTTTGATTTTTTTTTTTGCACCCTCAGATTCCAGATTTTCAAATATTGTCCTATCCTAACAAACCATACATCAATGGAAAGCATATTTATTCAGCTTTCGGGTGCTTTTTAAAACTCCCCTAAAACAATAAAACAATCAATGCCAATAAAGAACCTTTATTTTTTAAGGGTGTAATCAGACTATATTTACACTGAAGATGTGTAAACGGTAATTTAATGGTATTTTGAGGTTGCACATAGGTTGCACATAGAGTGCTATAGGAATAAAGTAATAAAGTATTTTTGTAGGCCAAAACCTTGAAACGAGTTTGCATTTCAGCACTTCTATGGAGTTTTCGAATGGGTTTTTGATTCAAAGCCTGAAAAAAAGTCTGTGGTTAACACAGCTTAAGTTCAGGATAAGTTTGGGTTAAGTTCAAGATATTTTCATGTTTTACTTTGCAACAAAAAATGCATCAGTAATACGCCCCTCTCTTAAAAAAGGTGGCTGCTAACAAGATCATCAGCCTGAACAGGTAAACCGATCTACTAACTAGTCCACTTTGTTAGCCTTGTTGTTTTTATAATTGCGCTCTTGCAAACTATTCTAACTCAAACTTTAACGGAATGTTTTTAATGTTTTTAATCAAGATTAAAAGCTTTGTTGGATGCTTAGCAATGGTGACACTGAAGTTACGTGAACATGGTGCAGTTCATTTATAGCCTACGCTCAGCTTTTTACTTCTGCTGATTGTATTTACATTCAGTCATTTAGCAGATGCTTTTATCCAAAGCGACTTGCAAATGAGGGCAATGGATGCAATCAAAATTACCAAAAGAGCAATGATATGCAAGTGCATATGCGCCGTTAGACTTCCAAATTTTGGAAATCAAAGTTTGGATGATTATCATGTTGAACAAAATATGTTAGAATCATAAAACTTTTGTTGTTCACAGAGTTTATTTGTTGCAGTAATCTGAAAGCCAATGGTAAAGTTGAGCTTTGAATGCTGCAAGTTGTATTTGGTGCCACTACATTTTTATCAAACAAGTGTAACTACTGCTCCCAACCACAAGGTGTCCTGAGTGTCTGTGACACAGGACATGTGCTGTATTTGGTCTGCAATGAACACAGTCTGCTGCTCTCTATGACTCAAACAGCACATGAACCCAAAATAAAGGTTATCAATTGTGTTTCAATTTCAAAGCATCTCTGTTTGCTTACTACACCAAACCTGAGTCTTTCACTGTATTGTGCAATGCACACCGTACACAGGCGCTGTATTTATACTTTATTTGTAAGGTTGCATCTCACAAAACCTGTCAAACCATGTCTAGGATATATTTCACACAGAGCTCAAAAAAAAAAAAAGTAAATCTGATTTTAACAGTTTTTTAGCAGATTTTAAAGGTTATTTATTAACATCATAGTACTATTGTTTGTACTTCCTTTCATTTATTCTAAATGAATTTTAAAGTAAAGTTAAGTAAATAAATAAATAAATAAATAAATAAATAAATAATAGAAAATAGAATAAGAAAATAATATTGTATAAATACAGTACAATTACTGCGTTTACATGACAGGAAAACATCTAAGTGCAATACATTAATGTAGTTGTTACACAACAAATTATTTTGACATTTTTTAAAAATGATAATAGACTCACAAAATCTAATATTTAGAATAATTAAAACTAATATTACAGCAATGTTTGTAAGTGTAATATATATATATATATATATATAAACAACATTTAAAATATTTAGAATAATTAAAAATATTACTGTAATGTAAGTATTTCAGCAAAAATGATTGGGATTATATGAAAAGAAAAACATCACTGACTGCATTACATTAATGTCCTTATTACACTACAAATATGATACATTTATTTAATGAATTATACAAAAACTATAAAAATATATTAAACTATAAAAATGACTATAAAACTATAAAAATTATTACCACCTCAATTCATGAAATATTAATGTTCCTTAAAAATATATACACATTAAAAAAATTAATTCTAAAATAAAAATGTATATGTATATTGTGTTTTTGGCGTAAAATATGACCTAAACTTTTTTTTTTTTTTTTTGTGAGATTCACACGTCATTGGTGGTGTAGCAGCAAAAAATTTGTTTTAATCAGGTGTGCAGTTACAGGAAACAACTGCTGTGACTCAAATCTCCCCAAACGCGTTTGTCAATTGTGAGCTGGTTGCATAGCAACAGCTACGGATTCTCTCACACTAGTGACTAATGAACATTTCAGGTGTGACAAGTTAACATGAACACCCTGAGGACTCAGAAACAGTGTCACAGGTGAAGCTGATCAGATTTCCTTCAGGGGAAAAAAAAACCATTCAAGGACAAAATTCTTGTTTTACAGTAAAAAAAAAAAAATCATTATGACTAAACACTCAGTTTTCTTCAAATCCATAAAACACAGTTACTTCCGGAGTCTGCTAATTAAGTCATTCTCAGCCTTTTGTTGATGTTCATTGTGTTATCATTCTGATATTTACATCTACTCATTCTCCATCCCCTGCAGTTACTCCTCCTACACAAGCTTTAAATCGTCAGGTTAATTAGGGGTCTAATTAGTACTTGGGCTTTAGAAGCCCATGGATCAGATTAAGTTGATGAGCTCAACAGGAAATGAGCTCACAGACTCACCATTGATGTCACCACCAGCGCAGGAAAGAAGCCCATGGTCAGATAAAACGCCAGCTCCACTAACTTATACCTGCACAAACACAAACACACACTTTTATATCACACACCAATACAGGAACATCAACCAATACAAGTAAATGGTGACAAGGAAACCCTCTCTCATGTAAGGGAAATTCTACAGGAAAATATTGTTAATTGATATAATTGTCTATTTTGTGCGTTCAATTATCACACTTAATGCACTTAAGAAATTATTTATTTGCTATAAACCCTGAAAGAAAAATGCTGGGCATTTTCAAATAGTTTTGTACATTTTATAGATTTTCATGAAGGATCTGAAAACCAATATTGCACATAACACAGCATTAAAAAATGTATTTAATATAATAATAATAATAATAATAATAATAATAATAATAATAATTTTATATATATATATATATATATATATATATATATATATATATATATATATATATATATATATATATATATATTAATAGGAATAATATTTTAATTTATAATTGTATTAATAATTTCTAAATAACACAAATCATAATATTTTAATGTTTTATATTAAAATTTATATGTAAAGTATATTTATTTAAAATGCCTGTGTGGCTATACATGTCTGACACTATTAAATGCAAAGTAATTGTGGTTACCTAAATTGTATATTCAACAAAAAGTAATTAATCACTGTGCATGTTGATTAGCAATCTTGCCAATAATTAAGATATTTCACATAACACTTTTTAAATACTTTAAGCACTTTTAAGAACTTTTTAAAATATTAAAATTTTTTAAATTGTATTCAATAATAATATAATATAATATAATACAACATAATAATTTACATATTTAATGAATATAATTTTTTTTTTTTATTTAAATGCATGGATCCTCATTTACTTTACCAAAAATCACAAATCGACTAGTTGTGCATTCAACAACAAAAAAAATAATGAAACACTTTGCGCATGCGGACTATCAATCTTGCCCATAATTAAGATATTTCACAAAACAAGTACTTTTTAAAATATATATATTTTTTAATTTTTTAAATAATAATAATAATAATAATACTAATAATAACAATAATTTTAACAATAATTAATAATACAAAATAATAATAATTTAGATATTTAATGAATATTTTAATATATTTTAATAATTTTAAGTATTTAAACAAAAATACTTTGTGTGTGTCAATTACCAATTTTGCATAATTAAGATATTTTGACAGAGGATGTCAGATACAGTATAAGACATTCGGGTGAAGTCAAACATACTTTTCGTGATAGTTAAACACATAGATGGTACCGGCGGCCGCCATCAGCCACACAAACCAGCGCATGTGAGCGGCGAGCGGCCCGAGCTCCCGGAGATTGAGCCTGCGGGAAAACACACCCTCATTAGTGCTCATCACTCAGGAATGTGTGTAACCTTCACACACACAGCCTGATCGATCCAACAACCGTCAGCATGACAAAACCAGCCATACTTGATTCATTATCATTGCACAGCATGAAAAAAGTCTGATCTCCATGAAGTTTCAGATACACACTACAAAATTTTTTGAATGCATGCAAATATTGTGGTAAATGTTAACGTTAAACCATTCAGTGGCACAGTGAGACACATATCAAATCTGAAGTGGCTTATTATTTTTCTAAATCAGCAATATAATAAAACACTTCAATGGAAATAAATGAACAAATAATAAATAAAAATAAATAAATAAATAAATAAATAAATAAATAAATAAAGGAAAAAAGACTAAATAATTTAATAGACACCAGCACACATGTTCAAGCATTCATATACTGTATAATTCAACTGTTCATTTACTGGTAAGTTAGATATATAGTACCAGTACATCCATTTCTGTATTTTTGTACATTATCAATCAGCTCTTATATACAAAGTTGGATATATGAGCACAGATTTGCAGATATACACTATATGGCAAATCTCAACTGTTTAGTTATTTATATCATCACAAAATGTAAAGTATATTATTGCAATTTAAAATATAATTATTTTATGTAAAGCTTTGAAACAGTGTGTACTGTGTGAAAGCGCTACATAAATACATTTGACTAATAAGATGTTAACATATGTTAAACATGTTTTTATACAGTTTCACTCAGCGGCCGGTTTTAATTAAAGATGCTCTGTAAAAGAGGTTAAATCTCACTTTACTCCTGTACTTGAGCGCTAAAGCACACTGAATTATTCACACCAAGTGCTGCGGTCACTTCAGCCACACCACTGTCATAATGATTGTGTTTTTGTTTTTTAACTACTTTAATAGAAATGTTGTTTTACCAGATCACAGAACCATGCCGGAATGAGCCAAAAATGACACGTGTGCATGCATTTTTACACAGTGACTTCACTTCAGTGAATATAAGATTGTTAGATAGGAGACACTATTAAAAAAAACAAAAGAGGAAATGCACCGATTGCGGATGCTGAAGCTTAAATGTTACACAGAAGTAGAGACTACATGGCATATTTAACGTTAGATAAAGTACTGTGGCAGTACCATAGTGCAGTTATGGGATAATAACATAGTACTGAGTGATTATCATATACTTTATCAAATATTTCTTGAAATAATTTGATACTTTTATTCAGCAAGGATGCATTCAATTGATCAAAAGTGACAGTAAAGACATTTGTAAAGCTACAAAAGATTTCTATTTCAAACAAATACTGTTTTTTCTAAATTTTTTATTTATCAAAGAAACATGGGGAAAAAAAACACATCAGAGTTTCCACAAAAATATGAAGCAGCACAACTATTCAACACTGATAATAATCAGAAATGTTTCTTGAGAAGCATATCAGCATATTAGAATGATTTCTGATAGATCATGTGACACTGACGACTGGAGTAATGATGCTGAAAATTCAGGTTTGATCACAGGAATAAATTACATTTTAATATATTTTCACATAGAAAACAGCTGTTTTAAATTGTAATAATATTTCAAAATTTTAGTATTTTTTACTGTAAAATTATCAAGTAAATGCAGCCTTGGTGAGCAGAAAAGTCTTCTTTCAAAAGCATTTAAAAAAAAAAAAAAAATCATACTGATCCCAAACAGTATTGTGTCCAAAAAGAAAAGGCAATTTAAATATAAAATATGCATTTCATTTTTTTTTTTTTCTGTGAAGTGATAGAAATAAATATGGTTAAAGAAACATACCATGGTGTATAAGAGGCAGCGATGAAGAAGTATATGACGACTCTGTCACACATGTGGAAGCAGTGCTCTACGCTCCTGAAAACACAGGAGACAATATTAATGTATTGCAAAATTTGTAAACCATATGCACAGAAATGTCATATTTTGATATTACTGTTGATAAATAGAGCATTTAAAGAATCCAACATGAAAGAAGCTATCTTTGTAGTGGTTCATGAATATGCATAAAGTATTTTTTAAAAAAAATGCAAACCTAGTTTAAGGAGTAGTTCACCTCAGTGAAAAGTTACTGAACATTTACTCACCTTCAGACCATTCAACAAGATATAGATGAATTTGTTTCTTCACCAAATTTGAAGAAATGTAGCATTGCATCAGTTGCTCACAAATGGATCCTCTTGCTGTGAATGGGTGCCATCAGAATGAGAGTCCAAACAGCTTATAAAAACATCACAATAATCCACAAGTAATCCACACCACTCCAGTCCATCAATCTCCAGCCGTTTGGACTCTCATTTTGACGGCACCCATTCACTGCAGAGGATCCATTAGTGAGCAAGTGATGTGTTGCTACACTTCCAAATCTGTTTTCATGAGCAAACAAACTTATCTACATCTTGGATGTCATGAAGGTGAATACGTAAAAAATAAGCACATTTTTGGATGACCCATTCGTGTAAAGCAGTGACACACATGGAACAATATTTTGTGATTCAGTCTGGCATTTGAATGTAGTTGTCACTCCCACCGTTCTGTGTGATGCCGTACTACGGCAAACGTACCTCATATGGCTCTTTTTCCAGGAAATGATGTGAAAGACTGTAGAGACGAGGAACAGAGCGATCAGACCCATGCCGTACACCCAGGCTGTGATCCGCTCCCAACGGTCATCCGACAGCCGGTGTAACAAAGCCATTCCGATGAATGCCGGCACAATCAGGAACTACAGAGAATTAAAGAGAAAAAAAAAAAAAAAAACATTTAATATGCCAACATCTGGGAGTGTCACACGACTTCAAATAAGCACTTAGGTGCATCTCTTTAATTCTGTTCACTAAAGAATAAATGTTCGTTACCGCATGGGTGTAGCAGTTGGCAGCGTGCTCGTAACACGTGGGCTGGTAACGGCAGTTCGCAGCCGCCCTTGTGTTCATAAACCTGAAACACACCAAATGGCGCATTTATATTTAAAAAACAGACTGAAAAAAAACACACTGATTAGATCTGACGTACATTTGGACCAGTGTTGTTATTGTTAACTAATTAACTATTTAAAAAACATTCAATGAAATCAGTGGAAAAAAACAAACTGAAATTAAAAAAAAATATTTTGAATAAAAATTTTATTAAAATAATATAAAAAAAAGCTTTAGTTATACTTTCAGTGAATAATCCAGTTGATTGCCAAAGTACTAAAATTACCAAAACTAAAAATAAATAAAATAAAACAGGAAACAATAATAATAATAATTATTATTATTATTATTATTATTATTATTATTATTATTATTATTATTATTATTAGACATATTAAAAAAAAAAAACAGACAAACACAGAATAATTACTAAATTTCTAAAACAGTAGCTAAAATTAACATGAAAACAGAAAATATAAAAACAAAACTAATTTGAAATACTAAAACAGTTGAGGTCAAAAGTTTACATACACCTTGCAGATTCTGATTCAGATTCTAACCAAAATAAGAGGGATCATACAAAATGGATGCAATTTTTTTAATTAGTACTGACTTGAATAAGATATTTCACATAAAATATGTTTACATATACTCCACAATAGAAAATAACAGTTGAATGTATACATTATAAATAATTTATAAATGTTACCTGAATGATCCACAACTGTGTTTTTATTCATTTATTTATTTTTTGTTTAATGATAGTTGTTCATGAGTCCCTTGTTTGTCCTAAACAGTTAAACTGCCAGCTGTTCTTCAGAAAGATCCTTCAGGTCCCACTAATTCTTTGTTTTTTCAGCATTTTTATGTATTTGAACATGTATAGAATATTTTCACACTGAGGACAACTGACTATTACAGAAGGTTCAGACACTCACTGATGCTTCAGAAGGAAACACGATACATTAAGAGCTGGGGGGGGGTGAAAACTTTTGGAATTTTAAGATCAGGGTAAATTTAACTTATTTTGTCTTCTGGGAAATGTGTAAGTATCTTCTGTAGCTTCTGAAGGGCAGTACTAAATGAAAGAAACATGAGATTTAGGCAAAAGAAGAAAAACATACACATCTCCATTCTGTTCAAAAGTTTTCACTCCCTGGCTCTTAATGCATTGTTTTTCCTT
Organism: Cirrhinus mrigala; assembly: GCA_036247105.1. NCBI lineage: Eukaryota > Metazoa > Chordata > Actinopteri > Cypriniformes > Cyprinidae > Cirrhinus > Cirrhinus mrigala. Next base: position 39,053,899 of record CM070009.1, on the reverse strand, counting down.
CTGACGCATCAGTGAGTGTTTGAACATTCTGCATTCTGTAATAGTTGCATATGAGTCCCTCGGTTGTCCTCAGTGTGAGAAGATGGATCTCAAAATCATACAGTCATTGTTGAAAAGGGTTCAAATACACAAAAATGCTGAAAAAACAAAGAATTTTTCAGAAGAACAGCGGTGAGTTTAATTGTTCAGGACAAACAAGGGACTCATGAACAACTATCACTAAACAAAAACACAGCTGTGGATCATTCAAGTAATAACACGGTATTAAGAATCAAGCGTATGTAAACTTTTGAACAGGGTCTTTTTTATAAATTCTACTATTATTTTCTCTTGTGGACTATATGTAAACATATTTTATGTGAAATATCTTATTCGGGTCAGAACTAAATAAAAAATAACATGCATTTTGTACAATCTCTCTTATTTTGGTAAAATAATTAACATTTTGTAAATTCTGCAAGGTGTATGTAAACTTTTGACTTCAACTGTAAATACTGTAATACTATATTAATTAACTAAACACCATTATGACAATTTTCCAGATGGACAAAAAAAATGTGTAAAAAATATGTGACCAAGAATGCTTAAATATTTGTCCAAAAAACAAAAAACAAAAACAATAGTAATAATAATTTCATGCAGAAGCCTTGAGATCAAAATGTTTTCATCATGCCAAACATAAATGCATTCAAATGTTTCCAAAATACACCCTACAGCTTTTCTACATGATAATAAAAATCAAATTAAACTTAATTAAATGCTTGCTAATGGAAAATAACTGTCGTTTACACTTCTGTATCGGTCTAAAATATAAATAAATATTGAAATAACATTTTTTGACTAACGCACGCATATGTTTGTTTGCATAGACAACATCCTGAGACTCATTCATTTTTTTCTCCCAGACATTTTACTATCACCCCATCCATAAACGGACACTAGCCCGAGGATGTGAGCTCATAATCTGCAGCGTGACTCATACAGATGTTCTGTTTTTCTCAGGTGTGTTTGTTTGAGTCTGAAACTGAAAGATGCAGCAGTGATGTCAAATATGGTGGCGTGTGATGCAGTGGTGCATGCTCATTAAAAACACACACACATCCGTATCCATACTGCATTCCCATTCCCAACACCCATGCGGACCAATTTTGACACTGCTGATGTTTGGAGAGCAGATATCAGACCAGAAAAGCCCAATCAGACTGCAGAAATGAGTCGGTATAGAGAATATGGAGACATGATGATCTCTAAACAGAGCATCTTTACTGGCATGATCAGACCACAGGACGTGCTTTGGATCAAAACATAAATTAAGCATGCATCTATAAAAGAATAACAAATAATAACCTAGATATAAAACCTATTACATAAAGAGATCAGACCATGCACTGAAATTTACACAATCAGGTCGCATGATGAACTTTTATCTCAAGGTCTGATTTCACATCAGAAATAGAGTTCATGGTCTGATCTGTGATCACAGAATATACGGTCAACAAAAACACATGGATCTGCAATCTATGCAAGATCTGTTCTCCAAACAGAAAGACAATAAAACCCCTTATTGTCTTGATTTGCACTGAAAAAGAAAAAGAAATGAAGTCTGATCTCCTAAGAGAGAATATAGAGTCTATGCATGAACTGAATACATTAATAGATCACGCATTAAAATAAAAGCATCACATCAGGATGTGCCTGTATGTCAGTGAACGGTCTGATCTCAATATAACACAAAATCAATAAAGATGCATGATTTGATCTCTGGATATAGCTTACGAGATGCATGATCCATTCAAAACCTAATTTCTGAACAAACAGACTGCATAAATGAACAATAAAGCACACAACAGAGAGACAAGACAATGCATTGTGATCGTAACAGCACGTAATCGGACCCGTTAGCTGGTTAGCCTCTGAACTCACCTCTGGAAACTATTAACCCTCTTCATCTCGCGAAATCACAAATAAAAGCAGATCTGAGGTCAGTAAATTAATCAGATGATGGAAATAAATCAAATGTCCGAGGCCTGCGACAAAATCCCCATTCACAAAAATCAATCCCAGATCGAAACAAAACGCGTCCGTGACAGCATAACTGCTCAAATACACCCTAAAACCTCCATAGGAGACCGTTTTGTCACATCATTCCATCTTTCGTCCGATCCCTCTCTCTTTCTCTGCCTTTATCCCTCTTTCGGTGTCTTATCGAAAGCCGGAGTTGTACATTTTAAGCATTTTTTTCGGCACACCTGATTGACAGGGCTTTCAGCCAGTCAGAAGGGCGGTCGGCGTGAGGCGGTCGATGCGTTCGACCAATCATCGGCGGGAATGATATCGCTTTGTTTGACGCAACAATAGAGGGCGGGGCGAATGTGGCGAGAGAGTTGCCATACCTGTTTGAATCGTGTCCTGTTATTCAAAAGTGACACTGAAAAGGACAAATGACGCTTTCGTTTGTCACTCGGTTGAAATATAAAACAATAATTATTACGCGTAACTGTAACCTAAATCTAATGCCATGAGCATCAAACAAGCTCTGCTTATTTCCTTATTACTCAAATGTCCTCTAGCATGTTTTTGAACATGTACAATCTTTAAAATGTCTTGGAGTAACATGTTAATACCGTGGCGTATTTATATGGTAATCATGGAATCCTTTAGTGTCAAATGACCCATTTGAGGTACTTTGAATACCATGGAGGTACATGTAAATATCGTATATGGAAATGGCCATCATTCAGTTTCAAAGTATGTGGTTTTATCAGGCGATACCATGGCATAGATGTAAGCTTCTGATTTCTGACATCTGATATTTTTCTGATACCATCAAATTGACATCATTGCCATTCCAATAGCCTATAAGCACTTTTTCTCTGGTGTGTTCAAGTATTTGTGTAATTGTGTACATCCACTGAATTTTGCCTTAGGGATGCAGGAATATTTGTCTCGTTGGACTGGGAGTTCTTCTGAACCATTCTGTGTATGAACACGCACACACACACACACACACACACACACGCAAACATAAAAATGTGTCCCTGCCCGCATGTTGCAACTAATGCTGAAGGCAAACTTGCACAATATTAATGTGAAACAGCATGTTTGGGTGAAGAGTCGCCGTGGCTCAGGGATTCTGTGACCAGAAGCAACATTACATAAAGCAGCAGCAATGGCATTAGATGTCACAGAACATTTATGTAAGGCTGTTAACTGAATTGAGAAGAAGTCAGTGTCTTGTATTCCAGGAAAAACATACAAACATCCTTGAGAAAAAGAATTTTCTTGTCTTGAGAAAATTGCACAGAATTTTTCTTGTTTTAAAAGAAACTGTCAATTTTTTTTATTTTTTTATTGGTGCAAGCCTAAAACATAGTTTTCCTTAAAGTAGGCTAGTATTGTATAACATGTAAATACTTTGTGGATGAATATAGTAATCATTTGGTACCATGTGGACAGTAACAAGATCTATTAACTGCACTACAGACGGGTTTGCCTGTCGGACTGTAAGTCTAATTGTCTCAGACTTTAAATATTTGCCAGGTCATCTGATTATACAGGGCATGGCTCCTGCCCAGCTAAGACAAATATGATCTAAGATCATTTTGCTAATCTTCTCATGAAGTTATGAAAACACTATGTCTGAATGTTCTTGGAACATTCAACAAATCAAGTTTTTAAAATGTTTTAGAAAAAGTAAATTTTTGGTTATGTGAATGTTAGAGACATCATTAAGCGAATGTTCCATTTTAGAATTCTGGAAACATTACTGGAATGTTACTTTAGAATGTTCTCTAAACCATTTGAAACTAATAAGTAGTTATGTTTTAAAAAAAAAAATTAAAAAAAAAAATGGTTGGACTAAAGGTCCTTACACACTGAGTCTGAAATACTCGTCCGGAATTTTCGCACGTTAAAAAATAAACACGACCTCACGTTGTAAGGGCTACAATGATTGGCTACAATTCTGTGTGTTTTTTGCATCCATAGCAAGCATTTTGAGAGGTGTTTTGACAGCTCTGAGTCACCGTGACAAATTTTGGCGAATATGAAAAAACGCATACAAAAATTTTGGACTCAGTGTGCAAGGACCTTAATGTCCAACTAAAATGTTTTAGAAAAACATTCTAAAAACAACATTGTTGTGCTAACGTTTTCAGAACACTTTTGAAGACCAGATAACCTTGAAGGAACTTTATTAGCGTTACTAGAAGAATGTCTGTAACTTTGAGAGCACTTTGCCAGACCATTAACCTGTGATATAGAGGAATACAGTAGTCAACATTTGAAATGGATCAAACCCTTTCATCAAATTTGTCCTAAAACCAAAACGAATACCCATTCTTGTCTTAGGACAACTTTGATGAATTTTTTTGATCCACTTCAAATGTTAATTACTGTATATCCAGCTAACTGGGAACATTATGGTCTTCAGTAATGTTCTCTCTAATGTTGTCAAATTTATTTTCTGAAACTTTTTAGTTGGATATTCATTTAACATTTTTTAAAGGTGACCTATTATGTCCCTTTTTACAATATGCAATAATAAGTCTTAGGTGTCCCCAGAATGTCTGTGAAGTTTCAGCTCAAAATACCCCACAGATCATTTATTATATCATTTTGAAAATGCCTAGTTTGAGTGGAAGCATAAACACACTGTTTTCATGCATGTCTCTTTAAATGCAAATGAGCTGCTGCTCCCCGCCCCCTTTTCCTAACAGAGCTGGGCTTTTACAGCTGATACTCTACCAAAAAAACATCTGTTTGGTTTTGATTATCATGTTTGTCGTGCTGAAATCATGCATTTTAAACCATGTTAATTTAAACTTCTGATATAGGGTTTTCTGAGCGCAGAAAGTGGCTGTCACACGGCATGTGAGAACTAAAGTTCTCTTTCATGTCTTATTGCGCGTAAACTGTCAAATACACACACGTTTATGTTAAAATGTTTTCTGGGTTGGTAGATGCTCTGGGGATCCGTTCATAGCACTTAAGCACAGAAAAAGTTTGATTCTCATGATATGTCACCTTTAAACTTGTTTCAGAACATTCAGAGAACATATCGAAACTAACATTCCAATAATGTCTACAAAATGGAACGTTTCCTTAACACTTGCATAAACAAGGAACCCATTTTTAAAAACTGTTTTGAACATTCAGAAGACATTCAGAAATAATGTTTTCATAAGTTAATATGAATATTAGCAAAATGTTCTTAGAGACTCTCGGAGCCTATAGGGGTCGGTTAACACCATGACAGGAAGTGGTCAGGATTCAAGAAATTTTGATAGTGGCCGTATGTCTGTGTTTAAACACTTCCTCAAAATGTTTCTTTCCTGTGTAGCTGTTACATCCCACAATGCACCAGAAATAAAATTGAGAAGTGCAACTACATGCATCAAACAACAACAAAAAAAATACTGCACGCAAAATTGCAGCTAAGATACAAAGTGTCATGAGGACCGCGGCAAGACCTGTGATTTTTATTTCCAGGGCAAGTACAACATGAGTCTGAATGGCACAAACCCAACCACTTAAACATAAGAGCAGTTGGACAATGCATGCTTTAGTCTCTTAGGTAAATGCAAGATAACCGTATCCAGATAAATCCATGGCAGCCCTACTTCTTCAGCTTAACCTCTTCTGTAATGCACACAAAGAAACAGTGACAGAGGCCCTTAGAAGCCACGTATGTTCATGGAAATTGCAAAGATTTGCACCCTTTGCATGGTAGTCAAAACCAACGCAGCCCAACTCTAAGAAACCAGCAAACTCCTGATGCTAGAAAGAGTCCAGTGTGGCTAGAGGAAGTAGAGAGGGCTAAATAAACCGGGGGAATTACACTAAGACACTAACAGGAAAGCTGATCCTTCTCTTCCTTCTTGTAATCTTTCGTGACGTGTTTCTCTACAGTCAAATCTCTGCTCCTATCTGCTAACATACCAAATTAACAAAAATATGTTACAAGAAGGGTTTAGGTTCAGTTTTTTAAAAGTTTCAAATATATATCTATTTCCTTCTGTTATGCAAATATTAAAGGGATAGTTCACTCAAAAATGAAAATTCTTTCATTTAGTCACCCTTCACTTGTTCCAACTCTGTATAAGTTTATTTCTTCTGCTGAACACCGAAGAAGATACTCGGAAGAATGTTGGCAACCAAACAGTTGACGGTAGCCACTGACTTCCATGGAATTTTCCAGACTATGAAAATCAATGGCTAACGTCAGCTGTTTGGTTACCAACATTCTTCAATAATATCTTCAACAATATTTTCTTTTGAAACAGGTTGGAAACAGCTTTAAGGTGAGTAAATGATGAGCGAATTTTTAGTTTTGGGTGAACTATCCATTTAAGGGAACATTCCATTTTATAATTTTGGAATTATGGGAATGTTACTTTTGAAGGTTCTCAGAACATTCTGAAAAAAAACAGAAACATTTAAAAACTGTTAGACAAATGTCATACTAAAATGTTTCAGAAATTAAGCATTTAATGGATGACGTGCTTCACGTTAAGAACGTTTCAAGTTATGAAAATGTTATTTCAGAATGTTCTCGGAATGTTCCAAACACTTTTTTAAATGTTTAAAAAACTTTTTTTTTCTTGGTTATACGAACATTATTGGAACATGCAAACATTATGGGAATGTTACTTTGAACATTGAAACGTAGTGACATTTAAAAAAATGTGTTATTAACATTACTTCAAGAACGTTTGTTCATAACTTTGAGAGAACCTCTCAGAACATTTGCCAGAACATTCCTTGTTAGCTGGGTATGCTGTGATGTACAGACGACTCTACTTATCAAGCTTGCGTAATCAAAAACAAAAATGTTTTCAAAATGTTCACTCAGAGTAAAGTGCATCAAATGTATCAGCCTTAAAACAACAGTTTCAAATGTGCACTATGGAACTTTGAATTCTACCTCAGAACACAGTAGAGTGATTGGAACACAACCGACAACACTTTTCTGGATGATGTCATCTCCATTTTTTTTTATCTCATGAACCACAAGCACAGTTCCTGTTAGTTCATCCATGTGAGGTTGATAAGGAGCTCCTTTATCAATCTTTATCAAGTTGTGAATGTGTTCCTCTGTCCAAAACACCATGTTGATATTTCTGCATATCAGATTTAAGGTCAGCTGGAATTTTTAGGCCTCACCCATTCAGCTTGACTGCAGAACAACATTCAAGCTAAATCGATTAGCGTTTGGCACCGTATGCATTTATTTCTCCTTTCACAACCATGCCAGACAAGTGACCTGTGATGGCTCGTGGATCTTCTGGTAGCCTGGCTTGCCCTGACGCTGGTCCAGATGGATTTAAGGTTGTCTAGTTGATCACAAAAAAGTGTAATGGCGGTACCAGGATTGTAGCCTCAATGTGATTTAACCAAGTAGGACGTGTTCCTGGACTAGTATCATCTGTTGGTCCTGGAATAATAATTCAAAAGTCCTACTTGGCTAAATCATGTTAAATGTACTATGTATAATTTACATGTAAAATACATAATATGGTGACCCTGGACCACAAATCAGTCATAAGGGTCATTTTTTTGAAATTGAGATTTATACATCATCTGAAAGTTATATACTAAATAAGCTTTCCATTGATGTATGGTTTGTTAGGATAGTATTTGGCCGAGATACAACTATTTGAAAATCTGGAATCTGAATCTGGAATCTGCAAATAAAAAAATAAATAAATAAATACTGAGAAAATTGCCTTTAAAGTTGTCCAAATCAAGTTCTTGGCGATGCATATTACTAACCAAAAATTAAGTTTTGACATATTTACGGTGGGAAATTACAAAATATCTTAATGGAACATGATCTTTACTTAATATCCTAATGAGTTTTGGCATAAAAGAAAAACCCATACAATGTATTGTTGGCTATTGCTACAAATATACCTGTGCTACTTAAGACTGGTTCTGTGGTCCAGGGTCACACATAATATATAATATATTCAAATTAAAAGCTAAAATAAAATTGTTTCATTCTAGATCCATAAAGAGGGTTCTCAACTAAAACTTAAACCATTTAAAAAGGCATACAGCTATTCAAATTGGATCAGCTGAAGCGCTAACCTAATGTTCTTATTATAAAAGACTATCCATAGATCCAGGACACCAAATGAACAAGCGAACAATATTTTTCACCTTGTCCCATTATAAAAGTCCGAAGGGACTTGAAAATGAAATTACACCCAGGTAGTTTTTGCACAGCGTGTTCCCTGAGGGAAACATCTCTCATTATTCTTTCATGGACTGTAAGAGTAGGAACTGCGGTGACATAACAAAAGGGGCCACCTGAGAGGAGAAAGCTGAAATAATATCCCAGAGAGCCGGGACAAACATGCTATCAGACACGGAGCCCCAAACCCAGCGCTGACCTCCCAGAAGCCTCTCTGTCTGTCTCCTGACGGCGCTGACAGAACTTCTCAGGACAGACAAGGATCATACTGTACGTGCTCCCTTGGCCCTAGTTCTGTTATGGAAATCTGTAACAGATGCATTTATCCCTGTGGAGATGTTAGATATGTTGTTCTCTTGAAAAATAACACCAGCTAAAAGAGCTAATGCTATGAGTGGCAAAGTTCGTTATATTTCACAAGTTTCATTAGGAACTTCATTAAAGACCCCATAAATATAGTTTGAGGAGGAATTATCAGGATATCAGGATCTTTACGTTAAATATTTACTCTGTGCTACGAGTCACTCAACCTTTGAAACAGATGATGTGTGTGTTTCAACAATGGTTGGACAACAATAAACTTCCACAGATATCACCACAGCTGTGAGCTGGCAAGCATTTTTATGATGCTTCATTTGTATAAATTATGCATTAGGGCCTGCACACAGAAATGTACCATGGTGACCATACTTTCCATCAAAACACCATAGTAGCAAAACTAACTTATAAAACCATTCAAAAGTTTGGGGTTGGTAAAATTTTTGTTTTTGAAATTAAATTGTTTTTTAAAGGACATCTCTTCTGCTCACCAAGGCTGTATATATTTTATAAAAAATACAGTAAAAACAGTAAAATTGTGAAATATTATTACAATTTAAACAAACTGATTTTTGTGTGAATATATGTTAAGATGTAATTTATTCCTGTGATCAAATCTGAATTTTCAGCATCATTACTCCTGTATTCAGTGTCACATGATCTATCAGAAACCACTTTAATGTGGTGATTTGCTGCTCAAGAAACATTTCTGATTATTAGCAATGTTGCATATAATGCGTAGCATATATTTACATTTTTACTCATTTTATAGACTTCACTTTGCTTATATATGTATATATATATATAAATTGAATGCTACTTGCTCTGAGAAACCAATTTGTAAAAATAGCTTGTAAGTACAAAGTAGCATGACGTAAAGCTCAGCAGCTAAAGGGGTCAAGGCCTCTGTGACAAAACAACGATTCAAACCCTCATGATACTAGACACACACCCAAACAAACACACTGATGCGTTTTTATGTAAAGTCACAGTTTATCCTGTAAACAACCTCAGCCGTGGTTTTGCTGATGGCTAATCTAATCCTCAAAGCAATGGGATCAATGTGTGTGAGCCGTTAACTCAGAATAGATACATTATGTTGTCTTAGACATCTCTTTATAAACCATTCACCGGCACCACGGAAACTTCGCAGAAACGCATGACCTCCATTTTACTGATTCAAATGGGGTTTAAAAAAAAAAGACTCCAAGGAAATCTAAATTGCTCAGAAGTTGCTCTTTTTATAGCTCGGGAAACTTCATGACATTGTCTGTTAACGTCGTATTTAAGGATTAGCTCTGTCTCAGATGTTTCTCCAAATACAGCCAATAGTGAGCTAGAAAATGTCTGTAATTTTAAAGTAGAGGACTGTAAAAAAGCTACGATAAACACCTTAACTGGCTAATGGCTTGTTCCCATACTAACGGCCCAGGTAACAAATGTACGTTATAAAAGCATTGTGAGAACATTGTTTTAATGTGTTTCTAAAGTGTTGAAATGTCCAGTTTTCCTGTTGTGATTATAATGTTATTTAAATGTTACAAAAACGTTTCACCCAAAATATGTTATTTTTTATATTGTTTTTTTATATTCTTTAACTAAGAATGTTAAAATGTTATAGAATTATGTTATTTAAATGTTACAAAAACATTTCTAATTGTGTGTTCACACCAAATGTGAATTTAATTTAAAATTATATACAAAGACTAGGAATAGAGGCGAATTTGCGCCAGCCGACGCGAAAGACGCGAAATGCGCAACGCAGTTGCCACGAAAGTGCGATATTCGCTTCAATTGCTTCTTTGCATCACGTGTTCTCATGCAAGCCAATCAGCGAAGAGCTTATCGACACATCCGGTTGTATTAGGAATTAATGGAAGAGAGCATTACTGTAACCCAAAAATGTATGATATAGGTATCTGGAGCCATGGATTGCGGAACGTACCAAAAGAAGGAAGGCGTGTGTGGGGGGGGGGGGGGGGGGGGGGGGGGCTTCGGGACAATCTTCACCTCATAGTTCAGACGCGGGCCGGTTTTAGGCTTCTACTTATTTTTTGTGTTATATACATAAACTAATTATGGTGATGAAAACAAATTTCCGCGCTGGTGGAAACAACACGAGACTTCACTTTCGCTTTCACTTTCGAGACCGGCTCCGAAAGCCTTTAGTGTCTCCGACAGCAGCAACAAATCAGCGCAGCTGAAAGAGATCCGCGTTCAAGCTCACGCAATAGGCTGAAACTTGCCACAAAGCACCGACAAATTAATTACAATGAAGGTCTCGGGGGAAACAGTAAGGAGATATTTGAATTATTTATTAATAAACCAGTCTTTTCCGAGTCAGTGTCGCAAGGAAGTTGCCGATCCTGACTCACCATCTCCTCTTTGGACGCGCCTTTAGTGAAATGGATCTTTAAAGATTACATATTGAAAGAGTTTTTGTTTTTGTGAAAGAGTATTTGTTTTATTTCGTATAGTAATAATTAAGTAATAATTTCAGCTTTCTATAGATATATGTATCATGTCTGTGAAGTATGTATTTTTTGAAGCGCTCCTGTTGAGGCAACAGAAAGCGCATCATGTTTATTTTTTTTATTTAAAAAAAAAAACACCGTTTGCAACGTTTTATTATGAGTGCACACAAATAAAAGTAGACATTTAACAGTTCCGAATGATGTATTACTCTTACCTTTATGAGCAAAAATGACGGAATATTTTTAAATTGTTTCCCAATTGTTTCCCGATCAATTGCAAGTGATCGCGCTGGCGCCTCCATGTCCATATGCGGCTTTAGCTTCCACTCTCTGCACAAACGACTGGGTATGCGTCTAATAGCGCATTTTATCTAAGTTTGACGTTGAAACTAACATTGTTTAATACTTGAACTCTTTTAGGCCTATACCTATAGATTTTATTTTGGGCAAGTCGTGATGATTTGAGAAAGCAAAACTGATGTATGATCAATGTGTCAGATCAGTCTTCCGCTGGCCGCTTGGCCGTTACTTTAAAAAACAAAAACTTAGCCTATATTTAATTAACAAAAATGCTCCAAACGTTTTCTATCCCAATACTTTAGTTATTATTTAATGTTTGCAACACAGAAATGTAGCCTATACCGTGTATCCTGTTTGTGAAGCTTGTTCAAACATAAAGCTTAACTTACATGACCAGAGCTCTCTCTGGTGTAACTACTGCTGCTGTAGTAGTTATCTAATATTGTGCATCGCGTCACTTGCTCTAGATTACTCGCGCAATCAACCATGGTGGAGATAACTATGATCGCTGCTTTGTACCTGTTTGTCACAAATACGCCGGAAAGCCAAACGCAGACGTGTGTGAATCCACCATCCACAGGTGGATGAGTATTAATCCTGCATTAATGTGTGTGTTACATTTGACTCCTGTATCCATCTCTGTAGCCATGCTAATAAAACACAACTACCACTACAACTGATTGTAATTGTTTTGCTCCAGGTACCTATATCATAAATTTCAGGCTACAATAATGCTACAGGTATCTGGAGCATAGAAAAGATTCAAATCAGTTTTAGTGGTAGTTATTTTTTATTAGCATGGCTACAGAGATGCTGCACCAGTTCGTCTCTGTTCGCATCTTTGCATTGACTTTGTATGTAATCTACTCGCACATAAATTAAATTCACGTTTGGTGTGTAAACACACCATTACAGTGTTCTACTCACTTTATTTTCACCAGAAATGTAACGTTATTTCAACGTTCTATTTTTAATATTCAAAAAAAAAAAAAAAATTAAACGTCCAGTTTTCTTGTGATTAGAACGTTATTTAAATGTTACAAAAATGCCCTGAGTGCGACTTATTTGCCGATTTTTATTTATTTATTTATTTATTTTTAATTTTATTAATCATTAACAAATCATTAAATTCTGGAAGAATAATTTAGATTCATACAGAGACTTTAATCGCAGACTTGCTCTGTAGGCCTAAATCTGAGCACAGTTTGAGAAATTATCTGAAACCTTAGAGATCATTTTCCCAAAGAACAAGCCTCCATTCATTCACCACCGAATCTCAATGCTGTCCAAAAGAAACGAGTGAGATATTACATAGGTGTTTTTTACTCACCGTTTCTTCTGACAATCCAATCCCGACATGATTCAGTCTCGTACAGAAGTTATGAGTTATTTTACAAAAGACGTTTTACACAAGTTATAAAATGAGAGATATTACTTTGCGTATGTACAGTGGATAAAAAAGATAACGTGTGCCGTTGAGCTGCTATTATCAGTCCTCTTGTCTCCTTCCAGCCTGTCAGACCAAAGTACTCTTTTTCTCGGCGCCCGGAGGTTCGTAAGTGGTCACCGTCTTGTTCTGGTCCCACCTGGCGTTGGCGGGCGAACTTTGCATGACCACCAGCCGGATGGGAGCGGGGTTGACGTTGGGCACGGGGTCGGGCGCGTACTCCTTGGTGGGATCCTTGCCCTGGCAGTCGTAGAGGATGCAGGAGATGAGGAAGACGAGGAGGAGGATGACATAGCTGGCGATCAGGATGATGAGGTTGAGGGTGACCGGGTCTATTTCCACATCGTCGGCGATGAAGCTCATGGCGGCGGCGGGACGGTGAAGGACTGAGACGGATCGTGAGCCGTGTATCTCAGGACGTACAGACCTGTGAGGGATTAGTTGACACAAATCTCCCTCTCATTCTGTCTCTCTCTCTCCCTCACTCACTGTCTGTCTGTCTCTCAGTTTCTATTTAATACGCTTTGGCATGACTAATAATCGTACATCTGTATCGCCAGAGCATTCACGGCTTATATCTGTCCATCTTTCGGATTTAATGCATTTTACTGGCATCACAAACACGTTTGTACTGCCAAGGCATTTGCTGATAAGTTGCATATTAGGGCAAATAAAAAAAATGTGCAACACAACGCACTGAAATACAGTGTTTAAGGGACAAAGAAAGGTAAAACAATTGGTGTTTGATAATAAAAACACTGTCTCGGCCTAAAATTACTTTAATGCACACTCTCAGAAAAAAAGGTACAGTTCTGTCGCTGGGGTGGTACCCTAAGGTACAAAAGTGAAAAGGTACATCGTTGTACCTCACCTAGCCCTAAACAGTACATGTTAGTACCTTAAAGGTACATTTTAGACCTTTGAAAGTGCATATTGGTACCTTAAAAGTACATATTGGTACCTTAAAGGTACATATTAGTACTTTGAAAGTACATATTTGTACCTTTTCACTTTGTACCTTAGGGTACCGCCCCAGCGACAGAACTGTACATTTTTTTCTGACAGTGCACAGCAGACTTATTGCCTGTAGCTTCTTTAATATGTAGAACAAGACTGGATGAAGAAATCAGGAGCAGAGTCTAAAAGATAAAAGAAACTAGGCCTATTAGCTCCAAATTCAGATACATACACTAGGCCTAATGTTTGGGGGCAGTTAGACCCTTTATGTTTTATGTACCCTTTAAGGCTGCATTTATTTAATAAAAAATGCTGTAAAAATGGTAAAATATATTACAATTTCAAATAACTGTTCTCTGTGTGAATATACTGTAAAATGTAATTTATTTCTGTGATCAAAGCTGAATTTTCAGCTTTATTACTCCAGTCTTCAGTGTCACATGGTCCTTCAGAAATCATTCTAATATGCTGCTTTGCTTCTCAAGAAAAAGCTTATAGGAAAAGCTTCTTCCCTCAGGCCATCTACCTCATAAACAGTTAAATATTCCCCCCACTGTGCAATAAAACGTGCAATACCGCTATCCATACCTATATTTATTACAGATACGCTAACGCTTTAACATATCTTGTATAATTTGTATATAGAACATCTGTACTGACATTATATTGTCTATTGTGTATTGTCTTTCACATATTTATTCTAATCACTAGTTTATTTGACTATTGTTTGTGTCTTTTCATATATTTATTCTAATCACTTGTTTATTTGTTATCTATGTCTTGTCACTTGTGATCCTGTCTTTGCACTGGAAGCTTCTGTCACCAAGACAAATTCCTTGTGTGTAAGCACACTTGGCAATAAAGCTCTTTCTGATTCTGTAACATTTCTGATTATTATCAGTGTGAAAACAGTTGTGCTGCTTCATATAGCTGTGGAAACTTATTTTTTACTAATCTTGAATGAATTTACATTAAAAAAAACTTCATATACACACACATATTTGTAAATGCATAAATAGATGCATATCATTGGTTTTCTAGCAACTCCAGCAAAACATTACTGTAGCCTGAAATCTAGGTTGAAGTTATTGGTTTTGATGGGGATAAGGGCTTGTCTCCATTGTTTTCTGTGCTTTATGTCTTTAAGACACACTGATTGTGTGCGTGAGTAATATGGCACAGGGCTCCCGTGTAATCCTAATCTTGATTGTGAGGAAGGATTGAACCATCTGTTTTAGCAGCGTTCACTCTAATCTATCACACGCACTAAAGAGAGACACACACCACCACCGGAGACACCATTATCATCCTCAACTAAAAGAAAAGAAATAAAAACGAATGGAAAAACTGAGCCTACACTACAGTGCAACTGAAGCCTCCAAAATGCACCAACCAACCAACCAACAAACAAATGAATGGAAAAAAACTGAGCATAAACTGAAATGGAACCAAATGCTCCAAAAGGCACTAAACAAACAAACAAACTGAAATGCAACTAAAGACTCCAAAATGCACAAAAAAAAAACAACAAAAAAATGATAATTGAATGATTGATGATAATTGTTGTGATAATGAAAGGGCACACACAAACCACCTGATATGGAAAAAAAAAAAAAAAAACATTTATAGAATAGATTTTTTTTTTGCATTGCATTGCATTGCATTGCACTGAAGGATGCAGTGAATGGCAGTGAATGGGTGTTAAGATTTTGAAACCATGTAAAATGTATCCAAAGTACTCCACACGGCTCCAGGGGGTTAATAAAGCAAATCAATGTATTAGAAATCGTAATCTCCATCTTCCACTAACTGTCGTATGTGCATCCACAAGAGAGTGGCTTTCTAGTGGATGATGTAGGATGTAGGCATGGTACAAGCATCGTACAAAACAAGGATTTGTAAAGAAAAATGTTGGAGGATTTCGATATAAGCCAAGAAGAGATTTTCCTTTGCTGTAAACAAAACTTGGTTCTCGCAAAACTATTCTCACTGGAGCTTATGCTACGCCTACGTCCTACATCATCTGCTGGAACACCACTCTCTCTTGTGTGGGTGTACGACAGTTAGCAGAGGCTAAATATTAGGGTTGATAAAGTTTTAAATATGGATATTTTTCTTACAAAAATGCACCGATTCGCTTCAGGAGGCCTTTATTAACCCCCCAGAGCCGTGTGGAGCACCTTTTATGATGGATGGATGCACTTTATTGGACTTCAAAATTTCAACAGCCATTCACTGTCTTTATAAAGCTTGGAAGAGCCGGGATATGTTTTAATATAACTCTAATTGTATTTGTCTGAAAGAAGGAAGTCATATACACCTAGGATGGGTGAACTATCCCTTTAAGTCTTACAAACAGCAAGAGAGAGACACAAACAGATGCATTTACAGATCAGAATTTATCCATGAAATTTGTATGTCAGACATAAAGCAGATCTTACATCTATTGAGGTCATATTCAGTGCACTGTTTCTTCTGAGCAGCAGAGGGCAGAAGAGCACCAGGCCTGAGTCTTCAAGAAAATGTGAACTTTAACCTGGAGTGATTTGAAGCAGATACAAGTGCTTCTTAACTAGAATTATGCCCTTATTATTCATGACATTCAGAAAGTAATTTTTGTAAGTGCAAAAGACAGAACATGACATTTTAATACTTTAATGCTTAGAGCATTAATCATATCACTAACGCTAATATGAGCAATAACAGTAATGAAAAACACTGCTAATAATTAAAGGAGCTCTGATGGCTCTCGGCCTGAACAACAGATTGTTGCCTTCATTTACCCTGCTGACATTATCAAACTGATAAGTGAAAACTCAGAGATACAGTGGCACCACAACATCTGTGCATGCATTTTGAAATCACAAGCTGTTTTTCAGCGAGTCAGACGTTTATATAATGAATAAGCAGGAATGAAATGTGTTATGCCATATCAGTTTGTGTATTCAGAGGTGCGGGTGGAGTCTGTCCTGTCTGTGGTGCCAAACTGTCCAGAAAGAGAGACGGCGAACGTTGTACCTCCCGCTTCCAGGATCAGGTTGGATAACGTTAGAATTCAGACTTTATTTTTGACTGACATGCATAAACAAAGCCACCCTCTTTTCCACGTCAATACCCACAATTCTGCTTCCTGACGCATAAAGAGTTTGTCACGTTTATTCCTGTTCCTGCATCTATATGCGACCGTGCGTTTATTCTGGTGGCAAATACAGTTTTCCTCTCTTGCAGTTCCCTGAAGTGTTTTCACAAAAGTGAAATTTGATTGTAGAATTGGTTTGCAAAGTGGCCTGAGCTAACTGTTTTGTGATATGCAAAAAAATTGTTAATTCTAGTAATTTATTTTTAAATAATCGGTAAAATCTCTTTACAAAGCAGTCTGAACGAATCGTTTACAATTTTACACTTATTAACTGTAAAACTGGTTTTCAAAACAGTCTGAAAAAATTGTTTTGTGATTAACAAAAGAATCGATCACTCAAGCTGATTCTTTTTAATGAGTCAGGCAAATTGAATCACAAAGCAGTCTGTACAATTGGTTTGCAAATCGCAAATCGTTCACTGTAGTTGATTCTTTTCAAAGAATCTGTAAAATTGCTTTGCAAAGTAGAGGAAATGAAATGCTTTGTGAATTGTTCACTCTAGTTGATTCTTTTAATGAATCGGGTAAATCAGTTCGCAAAACAGTCTGAACAAACCGTTTTGTGAATCACAAAAGAATTGTTTATTCTAGCCGATACTTTTCGATGAATCATCAAATCGGTTTGCAGAGCTCTCTGAAAAATCGTTGGTGAATTGCAAAATAATTGTTTGTTGTAGTCGATTCTTTTTCATGAATCTGTCTAATCAGTTCGCAAAACAGTCCGAACAAATCGTTTGGTGAACAGTGTTGGGCAGTAAGGCATTACTTTGTAATGTGTTACTGTAATTTGATTCTTTTTTTTAGTAACGGAGTAATTTAAGGCGTTATAATTTCCAAATGAGCAATTAGAGTATTGTTACAAGCATGTTACTGCTGCGTTACATCATTGCCCACAGAATGTGATTTATCATCTAGATTGTAAAAAGTGTGCTGGCTAGCACACGCTACGTCCTCTACCTGAGACCTTCTTTGACTGTTAAGCGTCTGTGAGGCGGATACTACCAGGGGCATAGCAGCCAATTTAAAAGTGGGGGGGACAGTATGGTGATGTGACCCAAGGGTGTTCATACAGTATAATAAATTCTAAATAGAAGAACAATGGGCATTTTACAGCACCAACGTGGCAATTTGAGGAACATGCCAGGATAACTTACATGAACCTATTTCTGTGAAATCATACTCATAAAAATACATAAATAAAATACTGCAGGACATGGACTTTAAGACCACTGTGGAAATCTATACTTTAATATTTATGAAGTAAAAAATTATATGAAAAGATATTTTATGATATTTACAATATTTAATTTACACTACACTTGAACAATGTTTATCTTACTACTTAACAGTTGGAAAAAAAAGTGTCAAATGAGTATACAAATTGCGGCAACAACCTCGGCAACAAAAACCAGCAGAACCCGATAATCTATTATGTCTCATTTACCAGGCGCTTTTACCCAAAGCAACAAGTAGGAAAGCTTTGAACACGCACTGAATTCGGCGCAACGTGACGAGGTACACAGAACAGGTTCTGTTTCATAACATGGAAACGTGTGATTCGTGTCATCGCGACATTCTGTAACACATACTCACATTGTGTGTTTGAAAAAAGGATGTAATCGTCCTCTGCTTTTTTCTAGGGTGCATTTTACCCCAGACAGCCAACAGGGTGAACGAACGGAAATTCACAAGAGCAACAAGATTTGAAGCTCATGGCAGACGCCCAAGAGATTCGCGCTGTGATTGGCTTAACTAGTTCACTCAAATCTAATTAACAAATCAGAGAACACGTGCGGAAATATTGGCGCTAGGTCAAAAAAAGTGCGGGGGACAGAATCACCTGTTTCTAAAAGTGAGGGGGACGTGTCCCCCCCGTCCCCACCGGTTGCTACGCCCCTGGATACTACCAATGAAAACAAAGTCAGCATGGGAAGAGGAAAGTACGCGTTCTGTAGCTGGAAATAGAATCATTATTTTGAGTTTATTTCTGTCAAAGGAAAGAACATCATTGTGCGTTGTCAGAGGGGAAGAAAACCTTTTCAACCGTGAAAAACTCCATATCCATTTTAAAACACCTGAAAGGTCAGCACGGCACATTAAAACTTCTTGAGAACGTACCGGGTGCGGAGAGCAACGCACCAACTTCCATTTGTCTTCACACGAGTCTCTGACCGCCCGCAGCCCCGCACTCGCCCATCAAGTCTTGTCCCGCGCCGCTCTCTGTTGCTTCGACGCGCGGCGCGGGACAAGACTTGATGGGCGAGTGCGGGCGCGGGCGGGCAGAGATGCGATGTGCGGGATGCGACAGAATAAAATGATTTGCGGGACTCCCGCAAAATAGAAATATCTAAAAATAAACAATTGAATTGCTATTCATGTATAGCACAAAAGCAGCAAGAACAACTAATATAAAACAAAAACGATTAACACGCTGAAGCATAGGCAGAGTTTCTATTTATAACACGTGTTTGCAGCGTTAAAAAATGTTGATTTCTGAAATGCAATGGACAATCAGAGAATCCACTCACCGCTCGAAATGCCGTGCATTTTGCAACCACGCACTCAGCAGCCTATTGCTTTTAGTGAAAATAACAGTGGTTTGTGAATGTTGACGCTTTAATAACAAATATTTTATCGGGAGCGTTTATGCTGGGATGTTAGGCAACAGATAAACTTACAATTTCACGTAAATTCCGTGGATGTACAGAAAAAAAGTAATGTAACTAATAATGTAATTAATTACTTTTGAAATAAAGTAATCAGAACAGTAATTTGATTACTTTTAAAAGGAGTAATCAGTAATCAGTAAATTAATACAATTTTCAGAGTAACTTGCCCAACACTGTTGGTGAATAACATAAAAATGGTTTATTCTACTCAATTCTTTTCAATGAATCGTCAAATTGGTTTCCAAAGCTGTCTGAAAAATCTAGTCAAATCTTTTTCAATTAATTGGTCAGATTGGATCACAAAGCCTCTTTGCAGAGATCTGACTCATTTTATGAATTGCAAAAGAATTGTTCATTCTAGGCAATTCTTTTCGATGAATCACTAAAATTGGATTGCAAACCGGTATGAACTTTTTTGTGAATTACAAAAGTATTGTTCAGTCTAGTCAATACTTTTTAATGAATCAGTCAAATCGGTTCACAAAGCAGTCTGAACAAATCTTTTTGTAAATTGCAAAAGAATTATTCACTGTAATTGATTCTTTTTGATGATTTCTTTAAATCGGTTTGTGAAGCACTCTAATTTTGTACAATTAATAATTTGCATAACATGCATACATGATAATATTTCTCATACAAACTGTGCAGCAATTATTGGCTGTGCAGAAAGGCCAGCTGCATATTGGGTTAGAACTGAAATTGAACAATGCATTGCAACATCTGACTTGCAGTGCATGTGGCGCCGTGTAACGCTGTGCTTGACATTTTTTCTCCCTGGAGTTCAACATGTGGGGAACGTTGATATGAATCATGTGGAAGAGTCTTGAAACCCTTAGAAAGTATTTTATTTCACTGAAGTTCATCTAGTGAGGTCAAAGACGGACTTTCTCAATGTCTTTGGCAGCAGTTTGCAGTTTGCAGTTTGCGTTGGAGGACATTTTGTAATTGGTGCGATAAACTGAGAAGGCTCATATCAGGGGTTTGCCAGACTGAAATTCTGTACCCTAATCCAATTTCACACTCATTAAGACCCAATAAACTAACATTTGGAAGCTTCGTTGGAAGAAAAAGCATGAGCACCTCTACAGTTTGCTTGTAAAGTTCTGTTCAGTTTACAAAAAACACATGAACTGGCAAAGATTTCCAAATGAACTTCTTGTTGTGTGAACTCGCATATTGAAAAGAGCTGTGTGTTTGTTTTTCCTGTGCTGAGAGACTGGCATGGCTGGAAGAGAGAAGCGGAGAGCAGTGTTTGCAGATGTTTATGTGTGTGTGTGAACTGCTCTGAACCTATCTATTCTGAACTGTGGAGATGGGTCCATTAGACATGGGCACCGAGACTTATTCGATTATGAGAGAGACTGAACTTTATACCCTGCTTGTTCACACACCTGCCAGTACACAGTGTTTGTGTTTATGAATGAATATATTTCATGGACTTTGTTGTGCCAGAGGCAGTAACATTGATTTTTATCATATTGCTATGTGGTTGGTAAGGTTTTGAATTTTGAACGATTGTTTCACAAATTGCAAATAATCATTCAGTCTAGTTGATTATTTTTTGTGAATCGGTTCACAAAGTTGTCAGAACAACTCATTTTGTGAATCACAAAGGAATTGTTTTTTCTAGGCGAATCGTTTGACTGAAACAGTCAAATTGGTTGGTAGAACGTCTGAACAGTCCTTTCATGAATCGCAAAAGAATCTAATTGACTATTTTAAAAGAAAAGGTAAAATCTGTTTGCAAAGCGGTCTGAACGACTCGTTTAGAGAATCGCAAAAGAATCGTTCAGTTTAGTTGGTTCTTTTAATGAATTGGTCAAATAAGTTTGGAAAAGTAGCTTGAGCAACTCATTTCGTGAATCACAAGATGAACTTAACCAATTAATAATTCAATCATATTTGGTTAACAAAGCGGCCTGAATGAATTGCCTTGGGAATCACAAAAGAAACTTTTAATCTAGTCAACTTTCAGTCTAGTCAGTTCTTTTAATGAATTGGTCAAATCAGTTTGCGAAAGTAGCCCGAACGACTCATTTTGTGAATCACAAGATGATCGCTCACTTTAGTCGATTCTGTTTAATGAATCGGTCGTATTTGAAACCACAAAACACATGAATGACTCGCCTCGGGAATCACAAAAGTATCTTTCAAATTAGTCGACTCTCAGTCCAGTCGATTCTTTTGATGAATCGGTCAAATTGGTTATCAAAAGTAGCCCTAATGACTCATCACGAATCACAAGATGATTGTTGACTTTAGTCGATTACGTTTAATGAATCATCGTATTTGGTTCACAAAGCAGCCTGAATGACTCACCTCGAGAATCGCAAAAAAACTTTCAATCTAGTCGACTCCCAGTCTAGTCCATTCTTTTAATGAATCGGTCAGATTAGTTCACAAAAGTAGCTCGAACGACTTATTTCATGAGTCACAAGATAATTGTTGACTTTAGTCAGTTATGTTTAAAGAATCGGTCGTGTTTGGTTCACAAAGGAGCCTGAACAGCTCGCCTCGGGAATCGCAAAAGAATCTTTCAGTCTAGTGGACTCTCAGTGTAGTCGATTCTTTTAATGAATCGGTCAAATCGGTTCGCAAAAGTAGCCCGAACAACTTATTTCGTGAATCACAAGATGATTGTTGACTCTAGTCGATTACATTTAATGAACCGATCACATTTGGTTCACTAAGCAGCCTGAACGACTCACCTCGGGAATTGCAAAAGCATCTTTCAATCTAGTCGACTCTCAGTCTAGTTGATTCTTTTAATGAATCGGTCAAATCGGTTCGTACAAGTAGCCCAAATGAATCATTTCGCGAATCATAAGATGATTGTTCACTCTAGTCAATTACATTTAATGAATTGGTCGTATTTGGTTCACAAAGCAGCCTTTTGCAATTTGCATCGGGAATCACAAAAGAATCTTTCAATCCAGTCAACTCTTGGTCTAGTCGACTCTTTTAATGAATCGCTTAAATGAATCAGTTGGTTCGCAAGGCTGTCTGAGCGCCTTGTTTTTTGAATTGCTCTATCAAAACACTACAGACCTTCCTCTGACAAAATGCAGTGGTAAGAGACTGTTCACGTCAGCTTAATCTGTCCTCTTGGATATTAATTATGAGTAGGCCTAATTTTGGTTTAAACTCTGCGAGAACATAAACGAGTGTATGTTTCTTTGTGCTCGTGTGTGAACGCAAACCTGCGATGTCACTCGGTCTGTGAGGTGTCTGGGAACCCTTTCCTTCCTGAGGGCTTTAGTGTTTGTGTTAGCCCAGCCGAAAGCCCTTCTTCTGGGTGTGGGAACCGACTCCTCCCTGGACTCCACATTTCCTCTAGTCAAGGACTGAGCGTCCGCAGCCCAGGCCGATCTGAAGCCGCAGCCGTACGGCCTACATTCAACGTGCATGTCAGAACGTACACATACACAGGTTGGTTTGATTGAATAACACATCATATATTAACAAATAATATTTCATACAGACGGACCAGGCAACTTTAAAAGCAAATTTGACAAGTTGACTTCTGAAATACTGTTTTTTTTAGACTTTTTTTTTTTTTTTTTTTTTTTTTCTAATTGAATATACATTGAAATGAGCTGCCATCCAGTAATTATTTGTGGATAGCAGCTCGGATAATTTGAAAATAAGTGTTTGAGTTCATACTGAGACAATTGATTGTAGACTGATATCTTGGTATATTGACAGATCTGAGCATTGTTGGGGTCTTTTTCTCAGGAGAACCAATCTTATTACTGTCTAGGAGAAACAATTGAGATATTTTTACTATGTAGTTTATATGGTATAATTTAAATCAGCAGTTTTCACAAATATACAGGCGTCACCTGTATATTTCCTGCGATGGTCACACGCTTTGCCCTGGTTTCGGCCTCTCTTTAAAATCTCCATCGGAAACCCTTTTCACGCTCGTCCCTCGGTGTAGGAGGCAGGAATGTTCACAGCTAATTTAGAGCCTGCCTGTCCAATAACGCCCTGCGATCTTATAAACTCACACTCCTGCTGTGGCCGACAGTAACCTACAGAGTGATGAGTGGTAATGGTTAATAAAAATGAGAAGAATTTATATTTCAGCACTTTTGCGTCTCACAAAAGTATTTGTGTTCCCTTGTGAAACTGTGCATTTACTCTGAAAACTTTTGTGATGGAAATAATATGAGGTACGCAAATGTTTTGTGAACAAACACAGAGTTTCATGGGGAATGCAAAACTTTTTTGAGACAATGGTGTATGCAGTACACGGGGAATGCAATACTTCTGCGAGAAAATGCAAATGTTTTGTGAACGAACGCAGTTTTTAATGGGGAATGCAATACTTCTACTTTTGCGAGAAAATGGCGTACGCAGAGTTTCATGGGGAAACGCAAAACTCTTTCGAGACAATGGTGTATGCAAAGTTTCATGGGGAATGCAATACTTCTGTGAGAAAGAGCAAATGTTTTGTGAATGAATGCAGAGTTTTAATGGGGAATGCAATACTTTTGTGAGAAAACGGCGTACGCAGAGTTTCATGGGGAATGCAATACTTCTGCAAGAAAATACAAATGTTTTGTGAACGAACGCAGTTTTTCATGGGGGAATGCAATACTTTTGCGAAAAACACAAATGTTTTGTGAGTGAACACAGAGTTCCATGGGGGAATGCAATACTTTTGTGAGAAAAATGGGAAAATGCAAAATTTTTGCAATAGAATGCAAAGTTTCTTGGAGGAAAGCTGTTTTGTGAGCGAACGCAAAGTTTGTCCAGAGAATGCAATACTCTTGTGAGAGAAGGCAAATGTTTTGCGAGCAAGCACAAAGTTTCCCGGCAGTACTTTCATGTTCAAATTCGAATGTTTTGCAAGCAAATACAGAGTTTCTTGGGCCAATGCAGTAATTTTGCGAGAGAATGCAATTCCTCGGGGGAACGCAAAAGTTTTACGAGAGAACACAAAGTTTCTCATGATACTGCAATACTTTTGTGAGTGAACGCAAATGTTTTGGGAGAGAACACAAAGCTTCTCAGGGCAATGCAAAATGTTTACAAGAGAATGCAAAGTTTCTTGGGTGAACGCAAATGTTTTGTGAGAGAATGCAAAAGTGCAATTTTGAAATATAATTTTTTCACCCCATCTCCCTTTAGGGGCTCCATAGTAACCTGTTCACATCTTTAAATTGATTTTAAATAGAAAGTTTCATAGAAAAGTTTCTGTGACTCCAAAAAAGTCATAGTCAAAAGTCAAGGGTTCACAGGAGTTTATTGTGAAATGGTTTAAGCACACCAACCAGGAGTAAATGATCTGCTGGTTTTGTGTTCCTTAATGCACCAGTCTTCCTGTGACTGAACACATAACAGACCCTCAGCCATCGTGTCACGGTGCTTTAATGCGTCTCTGGAGGTTGACGGATGAACTGTGAGCTTTTTCTCACAGAAGGCCGAGGTGAGATAAAAGGAAACGTAGCGCTGTGAAGACCATACCTCTCATGACATCACCGTTAAACGCTTCCCGACCTCCACAGCTGCTGAGCGAGACACACCCTCACGCTTCCTGCATGAACCATCTCAACAATTCACATCATTTAGCCTGGGAAAAACGCCTCGCTGCCAGCCACGACTTTCCATGCAGTGCCGACAAAAACTGAGAAACCCCCTTGTTATTTTGTGGTCGCAAAAGCCAAATGAAATGACCTTCGATTTCGTTTTAATAGTGCGTCCCAACCCAGATCAGAGTGAACACTGATGTAAGCTCGAAAAGAGATCGTGGGTGGATGTAATATTAGATGTTTCATTCAGAACTACTGTTTATAAGCCATAAGTAGTCCATATAACCATGCTATATTTCAAGTCCACTGAAGTCATCATTTGCTGGTAATTTCAATGATGTTGTAAACAAAAGCCATCTGCTTTTAGAAAATAAAAGATGTAGTGCCGGACTTCGTTCTGTGCATTAAGTGTTGATTGGAGCTTGCAGATGATTGTAAGAAAGGGCTGGATGTGAAGATGGAAAGATATGACATTTTAATAAAAAATTACAAGGTCAAAATTGTTTGAAAAGTAACATGAAAAATTGGTTCTAACAAAACCAATAACATGCATTTAGAAAGCAGATGAATTCCCATTTCATGCCAACTTCAAACCCAGTCGATGCTGACAGAGTTTACTTCCATTTTGGTCAAATCAGTTTGAAAAGCAGTCTGAACAACAAATTGTTCATTCTAGTCAATTATTTTCAAAGAAAAGGTCAAAACGATTCAGAAAGTGTTCTGAATCAATCATTTGCAATTTGCAGAAGAAGTGTTCATTTCAGTTGATTTTGTTCAATGAAATGGTCAGATTGGTTTGCAAAGCATTCTGAACGACTCATTTTGCAAAAGAATCGTTCATTCCAGTCAATTCTTTTCAAAGAAAAGGTCAAATAGGTTCACCAAGTGGCATGAAACACTTGTGTTCGGAGTTGCAGAAGAATCACTCGTTCTAGTCGATTCTTTTCAATGACTCTCTTGGTTCGAAAAGTGGTTTGAATGACTCAATTTGTGAATAACAAAATAATCATTCTTTCTAGCTGATTCTTTTCAAAGAAAAGGTCAAAGAGGTTCACAAGTAGTCTGAAAGGCTTGTTTTCAGAGTTACAGAAAAATAGCTTGTTCTAGTCGATTTTTTTCAATGACCCTCTTGGTTCGAAAAATGGTTTGAATGACTAATTTCGTGAATTACAAATGAATCATTTATTCTAGCCGATTCTTTTCATTCGCTGAATCATTCATTCAGCAAATGAAATTCAAGAATCCTTCATTTATTTCAGAATCATTCATTCTAGCCAATTCTTGTCAGTGACTCTCTTGGTTTGAAAAATGGTTTGAATGACTAATTTTGTGAACCACAAACGAATCATTCATTCTAGCCAATTCGTTTCATTCGCTGAATCATTCATTCAGCGAATAAAATTCAAGAAACATTCATTCATTCAAAAATCATTCATTCTAACCAATTCTTTTCAATGACTTTCTTGATTCGAAAAGATTATTCTTTTCAAAGAAAAGATCAGATAGGTTCACAAAGTGGTCTGAAAGACTCGTTTTACGAGTTGCATAAGAATCGCTCCTCTAGTCAATTCTTTTCAATGACTTTCTTGGTTCGAAAAATGGTTTGAATGACAAATTTCGTGAATCACAAACAAAATCATTCATTCTAGCTGATTCTGTTCATTCACTGAATCATTCATTCAGTGAATAAAATTCAAGAAACATTCATTCATTCAAAAATCATTAATTCTAGCCGATTCTTGTCATCACTTATTCTAGTCAATTCTTTTCAATTACTTTCTTGGTTCGAAAAATGGGTTCAAATCATTCATTCTAGCTGATTCTTTCTAGCTGATAATCATTCATTCAGTGAATGAAATTCAAGAATCATTAATTCATTCAAAAATCATTCATTCTAGCCGATTCTTGTCATCCCTTGTTCTAGCCGATTCTTTTCAATGATTCTCTTGGGTCAAAAAGTGGTTTGAATGAATCATTTTGTGAATCATCAATCAAGAATCATTCATTCTACCCGATTCTTTTCAAAACAAAGGTCAAATCGGTTCACAAGGCTTTGACTTTTCTTATTAAATTTTTGAATTTAGTCGACATTATGCAACAGTTGCTGCCGACTTGAACTGAACCTGGAATTTTCCCTCAAGGGTCGTAATTTCCTAGCCTATAAACTGCCTCTTCTTTGGACATTGGCCCTTTTGGTTGAAATCGCTTCTGTGAACTACATCACTGTGAACTACTAGTTCATATTGCAGCAGTGTATGTGCTTGGTAACTCTAACAAGTTTGGATTGTTCTTTGTTTTCCCATTTCAAATTTATATGAGCAGATTAGATGAGTGTGTGTATGTGTGTGTGTGTGTGTCCTGAGGCTCATTGATACCCTTGCTGATGTCATAGTGTTTTCCTGAATCCCAGCTCTGAGATCATTGTCCAAAGAGGTTGTTCAAAGGTCAGCCGATCTCACACGACAAGAAACTACACAATCCGATGTGAGGGCAATTGACACCAACAGTGGAACGCTTCCTTTGGGATTTCATCAAACTGTTTTCACAAAGCTTTCTTCATCTGCCCGAAACGACCGTTCTGAAATGTTAATATCTGATCTCTTTGTTTGTTTGAACAGCTGCTACAGTACACTGTAAACAAAAAAATCACGTTTATAAGCAAATACAGAGACATTAAAAATATATTTTACAGTTAAAATTGTAAGGGTGGGAATCAGTCAAATCAGTTTGCAAAACTGTCCGAGTGACTCGTTTTGTGAATTGCAAGACACCAGAAAGTTCAAAAGAACAATATTTATTAGAAATAGAAATCTTTTGTAACAAATGTCTTAATGCATCCTTGCTGAATAAAAGCATTCATTTTTTTTTAACTTTTGAATGGTTGCATTCACTTTCACTCAGACCATCACAAGTAAATGAACTACTTCCAGCGCATTAGTTTTCTCACATGGATTTCAATCAGACGTTGCTCTGCGGTTTCCCGTGCGGGAGGCTTGACGTCTTTCCTCCTCTGTGGCATTGTGGGATACGGCTGTATGAGGCAGATGGACGCAGATCTGCAAGAGCTCTTGATGAGGAAAGTTGAACAAAGGCTGACCGGTCTGAGCTCTGCACTCCTGGGTTTAATTAGGAAGTGTGTGTGCGTGTGTGGGTGGGGGTATTGCAGCAATGGGCGAGCGGGGTAAAAAGTACACGCCGATCGATCAGCGTGAGCCAAAACTCTGCGTCACAGCGGACGGTCTGTGGTTATCGCTCACTCACTCGCTTGCTGCCGATTGTTTGGCCTCGCGGGAATCGCCCTGCTCAACGCGGAGACAGCATTGATGGAAATCATTCAAAAACAAAAAGCCATTGTTTCAAAAGAGCCTTACCACCTTCCAGCTCAGCACACAATGCGTCTCCATAAACACACACGCACAGGGAAACTTGCTAAAAATGATTCACTAATGCTTTATTTACCTTATTTTTAACGTAATCCACATTGTAATTTAAATGTGCTAGTTTTCAGGTGTCATTTGCTTCCAGTTATTTTAGCTGCACAAAAACAGTCCGTTATGCTGCTTGATATTGTAAACATGTTTTAATCGATTATCATACTCATAAACAGTGGGCTGTAGCATTAATAGTTGTATGGTTGTTACTGCACTTGTTATGGACCTATTTCACAGACTGATGATGCATTTTAACAGTCATTAGCATTACAAATACTTAGTTATTTAGATTCTTTGTTTTTAAAGGGGTCATCGGATGCCCGTTTTCCACAAGTTGATATGATTCTTTAAGGTCTTAATGAAAAGTCTCTATTATACTTTGATTAAAATGGTTCTCAATGGTTTTGTAAAACAACACCCTTTTTACCTTGTCAAAATGGGCTCTGCAAAAATCATCTCATTCTGAAGGGTTGTTCCTTTAAATGCAAATGAGTTCTGCTCGCCCCGCCCCTCTCTTCTCTCTGTGGAATGACCAGTTTGTTTACTTTAGCCACGTTTAGCCGCTAAACTTCCTAACTACCAGATTATAAGGAAAGGCGATCGCAAAGATCCATAAAAGAACGCTTATACTCACTTCTGCTGTAAGTGAAGCTGGATCATGAATGATTCGCGTGAACATAGACGGATATATGTAGATCGGGAGGCGCATTCCCTTCACAAACAAACCTAATCCACTGCATCTTCAGTGGCTCAGATGTCGGGAGTAAGTGACGACCACTATGTTTATTATTACATCCAGCAACACAACACCTCAATCGCTCAATCGGAGATATTCTTGTCTAACTTACATCCCTCCTTCGGCGTCGAAACAAGGAAAGTTACTGGACTGTGACAGCTGATCTGAGGTAAGAGCTCTTGTCAATCAACTATCGCGGGAGCGGTCTCTGTCGGTGTGACGGCACACCGACAGCCATTAAAAAGGTTATTTTTTACTATATTAGAAAGAGATTAACAAACTTGCTTGATGCTTCCAGTGGTCCTTGGCAAATTGGTATATGATGCAAGTCCTATCTTCAAATGGATGTCCCAAAATAGTAGTTTCTTGATGGTCACACCAATGCTATCTCACGACCAATTCGTATTTATTTTACAAGGTGGCTGGTCGCACTGCATAATATTTCATAAAATGGGCATCATTGCACAAAGTTTGTTTGTATATTATGATGGAAATATAAATACAAATGCTTTGCAAATTTATACAGGATTATAAAACACTTTGGGAACAAATTGCTACATAACACGTCTATGGTTGATCGATTCATCAAACTGCCATCCTTGCTTGTGCTAGTTGTAGTTCTTATTTAGCTTACATTTAACTTACATTTAAATGCACTCAATGGTGTCAAAATTCACATTTGTGGTATGAATGTGTCATTTGTGTTGTAGAATGAAATATAAGGATCTCTTCAAGGATTAGTTTACTTCCAGAACAAACATTTACAGATATTTTACTCACCCCTTTGTCATCCAAGAAGTTCACGTCTTTCTTTCTTCAGTCGATAAGAAATTGTTTCTTGAGGAAAACATTTCAGTATTTCTCTCCATATAGTGGACTTCAATGGTGCCCCCAAGTTTGAACTTTCAAAAATGTAGTTTAAATGCAGCTTCAAATGGCTCTAAATGATCCCAGCTAAGGAAGAAGGGTCTTATCTAGTGCAACGATCGGCCATTTTTATTTATATGCTTTTTAACCTTAAATGCTCGTCTTGTCTCATCTCGCGATGCACATGCGTAGTCTGTGTAATCCGGGTCAATACAGTTAGGGTATGTTGAAAAAGTCCCATCTCGTTTTCTTCTTCAATTTCAAAATCACCCTACATTGCCGTTTTACCTTTTTTTTTTTTTTTTTGTAAAGGGCGTTTGATCTTCTTTGCATGTTCACTTTAGAAACACTGGGTTGGCAGCGATGTAGGACGATTTTGAATTTGGGGAAGAAAATGAGATGCAAGTTTTTCGACTTGCCCTAACTGTCTTGAACTGTCGCGTTCACACAGACCTTTGCAAGATAAGTGTTAAAAAGTATATACATTGTCAATTTTTTTCGAAAATGACAGATTGTTTCGCTAGATAAGACCCATCTTTCTAATTTAATATATTTTAATATATTTTAAAATGTAATTTATTCCTGTGATTTCAAAGCGGAATTTTTTAAAGCAGAATTTTCACATGATCCTTCAGAAATCATTCTAATATTCTGATTTGCTGCTCAGAAACATTTACTATTATTATTAGTAGTAGTAGTAGTAGTATGTTGAAAACAGCGGAGTAGAATTTTTCCAAGTTTCTTTGATGAATATAAAGTTCAGAGGAAACAACATTTATCTTTATAAACATTTAACATTATAAATGTCTTCATCATCATATGATTCAATTTAAAACATCCTTGCTAAATAAAAGTATTATGTATTAAGTATTATAAATACTTATATTTATTAAGTAAAATAAATAAATTTTAAAATATATTCAAATAGAACGCCGTTATTTTAAGTAGCAAACATATTTCACAATAGTACTGCTTTTGCTGCATTTTTGAATCAAATAAATGCAGGCTTGGTGAGCAGAAGAGGCTTCTTTAAAAAAAAACATTAAAAATCTTACTGTTCAAAAACTTTTGACTGGTAGTGTACATTTCCAAAAACATCCTTCTAGACTAAAGTTGAGAAATCACTGTGTATTCATTGTGGTTTATGGCATTATGCTTGACTCTTGCAATAGTGTGCATTCACTCAACACTTGTGCCTATTTGTCATGCCATCAGTGTTGTTTCAGATGTTTCTCCTAAAACAAACAGTATCTTGGCAAATCAGCAAACTGAGAGTTTATTGACAGGATGCATGTGAGACTGGGCTCATTTTCCCTGGAGAAACATCTGAGAAGCAGGACGCATTTAGTCTGATGACTATCTGGCCGATATGATTGAGATATTAAAGAGCTCTTTTGGTCACTTTTGTTTCCATCGGGTTTCACTCGATTTCTCAACTTTCAACCAGAGACACATGAAGCTCGGCCAGCTTTTTCTTTTGAAACAAAGACTGCTGTTGCAACACCGTAATTGCAATTCAGAGAGTTCAGAGCTCTGCGAAGTCAAAGGGCTTGAGTTTATTTTGAAGCCTATAATGAAAACCGTACTTTCTCTTATTCCTTCCTTCCTGGTCTTTGTCTTTCTGGCTTTTATTCACAATCAAAGAGAGGAAGAGAACTAGGGAGTCACCCTGAATAAAGTGAAATGGATGACAGTCACTTTGCTCAGATCAGTGAGACGTGTTTTAATCAGCATTCATCCTGAATGTACACCGGTTCAGTGTTACTGCCAGAAACCGTCTGGCACGGGAAGTACCGTGATCCCACACTGAGATCTTCCATCCCTGCAGCTACGACAGAGTCTTTAGAGCGTTAATTGGCCGTCCTGTCTCTCTGAGAGACACTAAAGCAGATCTATTAGCTCTTAAAACGCCTCCCTTTCAGTTCTGTGCATTTCGGACTCAGGTCAGGTTGTTTTTCTTGGAAGCGTGCTGAATCGAAGCTTAGAAACAGCAGGAGTGATGCTTCGCTCTGTTAGAAACACAATACCGCAGGATGACTGATAACGTTTTACGTTTTCGCCAACTTTTATGGACAAGCAGAAGAATTCCCAGCTTCACACCTTCGTGTTTAAAGAGCAGAGCCGCTGTAGGGGGTTCAACACAGTGTATTTCATTTGTGAATAAAAGCACCCCCTCTAAAGGTCTTTCTCACTGCATTTACTCCAGTTCACTCTGCTCTCGTTTTACTGATGTCAAAGGTCAGACGAGAGCCCAAAGCAGAGACATATAAACGCTGATGGAAAACAGGATTCATATGCTGTTGTCATCAATGCTCAGATGTTTTAGTACTCAGGATTTGCTCTTTCATATCTTAGGTTACTTAATGGGATTCGGCTTGTGAATTATCAGTTATGTCTCAGATGTTGCTTCTAAAATTCATTAAATGACAATCACTGGTATATGAGCATTTAACCTTAGATTAGTGTAGTCCCGATTAATATTGTTTTCATGTTTCCCCTTAGTTTGTCCTGGGTTAGAAATGCAAAATGATTCACAAAGAAAGCTGTTAAATTTATTTTTATTTATGTTTATTATTATATTTTACAGCCAGTATTTATATATT
This sequence comes from Cirrhinus mrigala, assembly GCA_036247105.1. Classification (NCBI taxonomy): domain Eukaryota; kingdom Metazoa; phylum Chordata; class Actinopteri; order Cypriniformes; family Cyprinidae; genus Cirrhinus; species Cirrhinus mrigala. The sequence goes on along the minus strand of CM070009.1, from coordinate 39,021,224 downwards.
AATTGAAAACACACACACACACACACACACACATATATATATATATATATATATATATATATATATATATATATATATATATATATATATATATATATATACACACCATAGCAACTGCATAGCAATGCCCTACCAACTCAGAATGCCATAGCAACACCCTGGCAACTGTATAGCAATGTTCTGCACATTCAGAACACCATAGCAACACCCTGGCAACCGCACAGCAATGCTCTACCAACTCAAAACATCATAGCAACACCCTGGCGACCGCACAGCAATGCTCTACCAACTCAAAACACCATAGCAACACCCTGGCAACCGCATAGCAATGCTCTGCCCACTTAGAACACCATAGCAACACCCTAGCAATCACACAACAATGCTCTGCCATCTCAAAACACCATAGCAACACCCTGGCAACCGCTAGGAATGATCTGCCCACTCAGAACACCATAGCAACACCCTAGCAATAGCACAGCAATGCTCTATCATCTCATAAAACAATAACAGCACCCTAGCAACTGAATAGAACTGATTTATCAACTCAGAGTGCCATAGCAACACCCTGGCAACTGCCCAAAACACCCTAGAAACCACAGAGCAATGTTCTTCCCACTCAGAAATAGCAACACCCCGACAACCGCATATCAGTGCTCTGCCAACTCGGAAGACCATAGCAACACCCTGGCAACTGTATAGCAATGCTTTGCCCACTTAGAACACCATAGCAACACTCTGGCAACCGCATAGCAATGCTCTATCAACTCAGAGCGCCATAGCAACACTCTGGCAACTGCCAGGAACACCCTAGCAACCACACAGCAATGCCTTTCCCACTCAGAACACCAAAGCAACACCTCAGCAACCATATATCAATACTCTACCAACTCGCAGTAACACTCATACAAACCCATAGTAACACCTTGGCAACTGCCCAGAAAATGCTAGCAACCACACAGCAATGCTCTTCCCACTCAGAACACCATAGCAACACCCTAGCAACTGCATAGCAATGCTCTACTAAGTCAGAGCGCCATAGCAACACCCTGGCGACTGCCCAGAACGTATCAATGCCTTTCCCACTTAGAACACCCTGACAACTGCAGTGCAATGCTCTACCAACTCAGAACACCTTAGCAACTGCCCAGAAAACTATAGCAACTGCATAGCAATGGTCTACCAACTCAGAAAACCATAATAAAACCTTGACAACTGCCCAGAAAGCCCTAACAACCACACAGCAATGCTCTTCCCACTCAGAACACCCTAGCAATGGCATAGCAATGCTCTACCCACTCAGAGCGCCATAGCAACTCCCTGGCAACTGCCCAGAACACACTAGGAACTTTTGTTTTATGGAAGAGCTGTGTGAATAATTCTTTAAAATGTTTTTTCCCATTTAGTTCATCTGAAAAAAAATCTCTCTCTCTCTCTGGGGTCACAAGTAAATTGCTCACTAAATCGCTACTGTTTATTGTTTGCTGGCAGCGGTGAGCTTGTTTGATCTGCTGATTCTTCACGGTCAGGTGAAGAAACGGCTGGAGGAAGTGATGTCGTGGGATGCCCCTCCATGTCAGAAAGAGCTGAGACACAAACCCTGAGCCACCCCTCATCCTGGCCCCAGATCTTCGCCCTCAGGGTCACAGCAGTGATATTTCACAGAGAGAAAGAGATCTTGGCTTGTGTTCAGGAACCCCCTGCTGCTGCTATGAGCATGAGTCTGTTAATCAAATTAAACACAAAGACAGTGAGATGCTAGAGTTAAACCACATGTTTGCCTCAGCCTTTTGTTTATTAAATGCCTTGAGGGTTTGGCTACAATACATGAGGACAAAGCAGAATTTAAATGAAATTTTTTGGAGAAATAAAGATAGGTGCATTTTTCAATGTACAGAATTAGATGAGAAACAGCTGATTTCTTTTTGAGACTTTGATTTCTGAGCACAGTTTAAGACAAGGGGACACAGGTTTCTTGCAGTTCTTACTTCTTTGCTCAGAATTGTGAGATATAAACATGCAATTGCAAATCATAAAGTCCAATTCTGAGCAAAAATACTTATTTTCTTACAATTGTGAGTTTATCTCTTGTAATTGTGAGGAAAAGTCAGGATTGTGAGATTGAATTTGCAATTGTGAGAAAAAAAATGTCAGAATGTGAGAATTTCGCAAAAAAAATTTCACTGGCAGAAACAAGCTTTCATAGAAATAAACTAAACTCTCCTAACTCTTGCACTTGGAGGTACTAAATATGTATAACCTAAAATTCAAATTAAAAATAAAAATAAAGCTAAATCATATATAATTTAGCTTTATGTATAATACGAAGGACAAAAACATGTCAAAATTATTAAAACTTTAAGTTGAAATGAAAACTAAAAAAATGTGATAAAAAACAAAAGTCTCGAAATTTTAATAAATAATAGTATGTAAACAATACTAAAATAACACTGGTCTCATTTGTGTCTATTTTTATTTCACCAGAGGACTTTCCAGAACTTCTGCTCCGCAGTGCGACCGTGAAGAGAAGAAGACATCTTACTGGGTGTCAAACATCTGATCTATGTGTCAGGTGTCAGGTCGTCTCTCCTGTCCGCTGTGCGTCCACTCGGTTGTGAGGGACGTTGGCCATCGAATTTGACGAAGTGTGTTGTGGATGCTCCTCTGACGCAAACAAACCATTGAGTTGTAGTGTCTGGTGTCAGGGAAACGCATAGCAATGCAAATGCTGCCTATAAATACATCTCTGACTCCAGCTATTTTAAACCGTCATGTCGAAGCGAGCAGTTCAAGGCCACAAGATCACCTATAGAGAATGAATATAGCGCTCATGGAGTCAGGGGAGCTACAGCTGTACTGCTTTAACGGATTGTTGGTTTGAAGTTTTGTACGCAAATAGAACATTTTTGGTTTACCGTTCAAAACAGAAATACAAACTCTGTGTTTCATATTCAGTAAACTACATGAGCAACTGTTTTCCACTTTTTATATGTTGCTTAGCCATGCGAAATTTGCTGACATGATGCTGAAGTGTTGTAGGTGGTTGCCAAGGTGTTGCTACCACCTACAACACTTGAGTGGGAAGAGCATTGCTGTGTGGTTTCTAGGGTGTTCTGGGCAGTTGCCAGGGAGTTGCTATTGCGTTCTGAGTTGGTAGAGCATTGATATTTGTTTGCTAGTGTTTTCTGGGCAATTGCTAGGGTGTTGCTATGGTGCTCTGACTTGGCAGAGCATTACTATGCAGTTTCTAGGGTGTTGCTATGGTGTTCTGAGTGGGGAGAGCATTGCTGTGTGGTTGCCAGGGTGTTTTTGGCAGTTTCCATGGCATTGCTGTGGTGTTCTGAGTTGGTTCATTACTATGTAGTTGCCAGGGTGTTGTGGGTTGTTGTCAAGGTGTTACTGCAGTGTTCTGAAGTGGTAGAACATTGCTATGCAGTTGCTATGGTGTTTTGGGCAGTTGCCAATGTGATGCTATGGTTTTCTGAGTTCGTAGAGCATTGTTATGCAATTGCTAAGGTGTTGCTGTGATGTTGTGAGTTGGTAGAACATTGATATGCGGTTGGCGGGGTGTTGCTGTGATGTTGTGAGTTGGTTGAACATTGACATGCGGTTGGCGGGGTGTTGCTGTGATGTTGTGAGTTGGTTGAACATTGATATACGGTTGCCAGGGTGTTGCTATGATGTTCTGAGTTGGTAGAACATTGATATGCGGTTGCCAGGGTGTTTCTATGGTGTTCTGAGTGGTAAGAGCATTGCTATGTGGTTGCTAAGGTGTTGCTATGGTGTTCTGAGTGGGAAGGCATTGCTATGTTGTTGCTAGGGTGTTATGGGCGGTTGTCAGGGTGTTGCTATGGTGTTCTGAGTTGGTAGAACATTGATATGTGGTTGCCAAGGTGTTGCTATGATGTTCTAAGTTGGTAGAATATTGATATGCAGTTGCCAGGGTGTTTCTATGGTGTTCTGAGTGGGAAGAACAATGCTGTGGGGTTGCTAAGGTGTTCTGGGTAGTTGCCAGGGTGTTGCTACGGTATTCTGAGTTGGTAGAGCATTGCTGTGTGGTTGCTAGGGTGTTGCTATGGTGTTCTGAGTGGGAAAGGCATTGCTATGTTGTTGCTAGAGTGTTAGGGGCAGTTGTCATGGTGTTGCTATGGTATTCTGAGTTGGTAGAGCGTTGCTGTGTGGTTGCTAGGGTGTTGCTATGGTGTTCTGAGTTGGAAAGACATTGCTATGTTGTTGCTAGGGTGTTAGGGGCAGTTGTCATGGTGTTGCTATGATGTTCTGAGTTGGTAGAGCATTGCTGTGTGGTTGCTAGGGTGTTGCTATGGCAATCTGAGTTGGTAGAACACTGATATGTGGTTGCCAAGGTGTTGCTATGATATTCTGAGTGGTAACACATTGCTGTGTGGTTGCTAGGGAGTTTAGGCTAGATGCCAGTGTGTTGCTTTGTTGTTTCTGATGTGCTCTGAATGGCTGTTAGAGTGTTGCTGTGCTGTTACTATGGTGTTCAGGGTAGTTGTCAGGGTGTTACTTTGATGTTTCTAATGTGTTCTAATTGGTTATGAGAGAGCGTTGCTATATGGTTGTTAGGGTATTTAAATTGTTGCCAGGGTTTTCCTTCGCTGTTTGTATGGTGCATTACTGTAAATGGCTTTTAGTGTATATCGAGGGGTGAGAACCAGAAAGGCATAAGTGACATTTCACCAACTTTACAGGAGGACCAAAACAAAAATGTGCCATAGATTGATCTGACTTTGTGTACTGATTTCAATCGTTTATAATAAAAATTTGTACACTCATGGATGACAGTATACTTTTGCCAGTATATATATATATATATTTCCATTTCACCCAAAATGTCACTTAGGCCCTTCTGGTTCTCACCCCTCGATATATACACACTTAGATTTTTCGCCTGTATAAACAATAGTAATGATATCTGACATGGTCAATCTCGCTCCATCTTAAGTCATTTAAAAATCTGCCTTTCAAATTCTCACCCACATATGCAGTGTAATTTAGAAACATCCGATCACATTCACATGCACACAATGTGTAGTGTGGACGTGGAGCACAGCAAAAACGCATTGTAAAAGAAAGAAACATTTCCTTCTATTCAGCATTGAAAGTTTTAATCGCAGCATCTCACACGAGAAAGCGCTTCACGTTCAGCTGGCGTCTTTCGACCAAACCCAAACCGCTCGACTTCAAACAAACAGCATGAGTGAATGGAGAAATAATTAAAGCCAGTCTGCTCTAAACCAGCTGCAGACATGAAATGACTCAAACGCGACTCATTCAGTCACAACTTAAAGCATAACAGTTTGTTAATAAAAGCATGTAATAAAATTCAGTTATAACGCAACTTTAATTGCTATTTAGTTTTAGTTTATAATTAAATTTCAAATCATTTTTGAATTCATTGATAAAAAAATTAAAAATTGATAAAAAACATTTTAGTTTCACAGGAGTTTATTAAAAATAGTTCTGTCAACATCTAACAGATATAACATTTCCACAGACATAATTGAAGAAATGACAAGTACAATCATAAACGATCTGAAACTGAATTGTTAAGACGCATTTTCATTCTCTCATCAAAAAATAAGCACCTGAAATCAATAATTCACAATTTGCATGATCGAATACACAAAAATCACATAATACTGTCATCTTCACATGACATGTTACTTCACATAAAGTCATAAATCACAGCTCAAGTAAGAGCATGTTTGTCTGTCCTCATAGTCTAAAATATAAAACAGATTTAATAAAAGAACATCATAACGTTTGGTTTTCCAGCCCATTGTTGTTTATGTATCATAATACTAATGATTTAAGTACCGTACGTCCACGAAAGCGTCACATAAAGTATCTGGGTGTCAGAAAAACGCTCTCAATGAAGAAGAAATCATTGTTCTTCATTTCCTCATTTTCCTCCCTTTCCTTTATGTCTCAAAGCGTGTCTTTCCATTAATCCACCCGGACAGGAAGCAGCCGTGGATTAATATGGCACTTCCCGTCTCTGGGTTTGCACAGCGGTTACTTGTCTTAATTTTGATGCGTTCGCCTTGGCTCGTGTCCCAGCTAACCGAACGGCCCTGCCTGACGGGCAAAAGAGAAAAAGACAGACAAAAAGAAAACAAAAAGAAAGAAAGAAAGAATGTGCTTACGAACCACATTAAAGGATGGCTAACACTGCGGCCCATCAGAAACTACTAGAGTTTATGGTTAAGGATGTTAAAATGAGTGCAACCGTTGTCCCACACTGCAAAAAAGGATTTTTTTACTCAGTATTTTTGTCTTGTTTTCCATTACACATTTATAAACATTATTAAATCAACGATATTAAAGGGATATTTCATCCCAGAATAAAAAAATATGTCATCACAAACTTACTTTATGCTGCAGAATGTAAAAGAAGACATTTTGAAGAATGTTGGTTGCCAGACAGTTTCTGTTCCCATTAAATTCCATTATATTAACAAAAAACAATGGAAGTCTATGGGAACTGAAAATAAAAATTCTGAAAATCTAAAACTCTGAATATTCAAAAAAAAAAAAAAAAACTTGGAAAAAAAAAAAAAAAAGAGATTAGGTTTGGTTCCCACTGACTTTCATTGTGTGGACAAAAATACAGTGAAAGTCAACAGGAACCAAAATGGAAAATTCTGAAAACTCTAAAAATTCTACATTTAAAAAAAAAAATATATATATATATTAAAAATGTCAAAAAGTTTTGGTCCCCATTGACTTCTATTATCTGTACAAAAATACAATGGAAGTCAATGGGGAAAAAAAAAAAAAAAAAAAAATCAAATCAAATGAAAAAAAAAAAAAAGAAAATTCCAAAATTTTGGTTCCCATTGGTTTTCATTGTAAGGACAAAAAATACAATTAAAGTATTTCTTTAAAATATCTTCTCCTTTGTTCCACAGAAGAAAGAAATGATGACATAAAATGATAGAATTTTCATTTTGTTTTCTGAAAAAAATGTAACAAAATAAATTGAGTTTATGCTTATAACTTTAAGAGAAAAATATCCATCCTTGGGGTAAAAAAATAAATAAAACTAATTTGAAGGGAAAGCTACGTTATTTTTCTTACCTCATTAATAGATTATTCTTGTGTTCTAATAATACACTGTAATGGCCAAAAATACTAATTTAAAAAATAAAAAACTTTTTTTTTTTTGCAGAGCTGGATTCCAGTTGCTAGGGAGTTGCTGAGCAGTTGTTCTGAGCAATTGTTATGGTGTCAGTGTGGTTCTAAGTGCATTCTGGGTGGTTGCCATGATACTGCTTTGTTCTGTTTTGAGTGTTTTTCTCTGTTGCCAGGTTGGTTGCATGACACGTTACACACTGTAGTGTCAGCGATCTAAACAAACCTAACCAGTAATAGTGATGCTTAAGCAAGTAAACATGAGACGTGAGAGTAGTTTTAAACAGATGATTTTTTTGCAGTGCAGCTGTGTCTCGACATCTGGACATGTGCAGCTGCAAGTCTGTCTCGATTAACTGTCCCGAATGCTCATTCTGAGAGCCATTCGCGGGATCCCGTCATTCCGTTTTGTCTGAGAGCATTCAGTTCGTCAGACCCAAGTATGCCACACATGTCCTGAAAAGTGAAGCCAAAACATTTTGACTGCCTCCAGTGGCTGGTGGAAGTATAGGTCATAAACCCAACTTCTCCATGTAAACCAATGGGACATGAGCCAAACTAAAGCATCAAATAACACTTCAAATACATTTTTTCCCAAAGACAGTTTCCATGTTTTTAGATAGTTATTATCACACTGATGTATGTTCAAGTGTTCGTTTCCTTGATAAGTTTGTTTTTGGTTATTTGATGCTGTAAAAACTGGGTGTGGCGTCATGATCCCGTGTTTGCAAAAGGGTCTGTGAGAGTTTGGGCGGGACGTTGATACCTTGGCTCCAGCTCATGATGCTGCGCAGACTCTGGCTCCAAATAACGTCATTGGTACAATATGACAGCGGCCATAGCTGACGCCGGGCCCGGTGTGAAGCAGCAAGTCTGTTCGCGGGTCCTCCTCAGTCCTCCTCGGTCCTTTTGCCGCAGTGCCTGGTGTGACCACAACAGTTGCACCGTCTTAAGGACAGGCCTGCATTTTGGCATCGCTTTTCTACAGTGGAAGGAAGCAGAGATGAGTCGTCCATCTTTTTTTACAGTCTATGGTCCGAACTGAGGCGAAACATGACGTATACGTCGTGAAGGTTTCGGAGTTCGTGCTTGTGTCGAATCAGGCGAAGATGCTCCTCTGATAGACCATCAGAGCTATCTGACTCTCTTGTCTTATCTCTTTCTTTCGCCATTGCCCTCTGGTGGCTGGTATAGGCCATAAACCCCACCCTCTCCATGTAAACAAATGAAATGCGAGCCAAATCAAGCCAATCAAATTACACTTCAAATAAATTTTCCCAAAGATGGTTTCCATCTTTTCACTCTAATACATAATTAAGTGTACGTTTAAAAAAAAAAAAGGGGGTGCCCAAACTCAGTCTTGGAGGGCCAGTGTCCTGCAGAGTTTAGCTCCAATTTGCCTGAACACACTTGCAAATTTATATTATAGCTAGTAAGAGCTTGATTAGCTGGCTCAGGTGTGTCTAATTGGGGTTGGAGCTAAACTCTGGAGGACACCAGCCCTTCAGGAACAAGTTTGTGCAACCCTGTTATAAAAGGTTTGTTTTAAGTTACTTATTCGATGCTATAAAAGAGGTGTCTGTTGTCACCCCTAAGGCGAAACATCTGGACGTTGTGCCAAACATGATGCTTTGACTTGTTCGTCGTGAAGATTTGGGATTTCATGCTTGTGTTGAATCAGGCTTTACTGAAGATGCTTTACTGATGAACTATCAGTGCTGTCTGATTCGCTTGTCTTTTCTCTTTCTTTCTTGATCTTTCGCCTCTGGGGCAGGGTTTATGACCCAAAAGACATGCTTTAAGACATGCTTTTTTGGGTGTTAAATAATGGCGCAAATACCTGTATTTTGATGAGTGCGAATGTTAGTAAATTGCATTGCGCAATTCATTTTAATACTCTCCTCCTATAAATCTTCTCCTACAAATGCATATTCAAAAAGGTCGGGCGCACAAATAACTGTCCATGGCTTTTCAGTGCTTATTCTTCACTGCGTGACTTTAGTAAATCCTGACAGTAATATTTTAACGCTAAAAGACGGTTTGCGCTGGCGCAAGCTGTTAGTAAATCTGGCCCCAAGTTTAAATTTTTCTGAAATGTTTGCTTTTAGTTAGTTTTTCATCGCAATGCAAATGGGGTGTGGCGTCAATGACGTAATTGGTGCAATGGGACATTTTGGCTTTATATTTCTACAGTGGAAGTAATTGGAGACACGTCGTCCATCTTTTTTACAGTCTATGGTCTGACCTGAGGCAAAGCATCTGGACATTGCCCTAAACGTGACACATTGACTGGTTCGTCGTGAAGGTTTCTGCGTTCGTGCTTGTGTTGAATCAGGCGAAGATGCTCCTTGGATAGGCCATCAGTGCCGTTTGACTCTCTTGTCTTCTGTCTTTCTTTATCCATCGCCCCCTGGTGGCTGGCGGTAGTATAGGTCATAAACCCCGCCCTCTCCATGTAAACCAATGAGACGTGACCCGAACTAAAAAATCAAATTACATTTATTCAAATAAATGTTTCCCAAAGACAGTTTGCATCTTTTTAGGTAGTTCTTATCACTCTGATGTATGTTCAAGTGTTCATTTTTTTAAAAAAGTTTGCTTTTAACTACTTATTTGATGCTTTACAAACAGTGTGTATGACGACATCGGTGCAAGATGCTGACGGGACATTTTGGTTTCACTTTGATGCGGAAACAAGTCATTCATCTTTTTTACAGTCTATGGTCCGACCTGAGGCAAAAATCGGTACACTGTCCCAAATCGGTGAAGATGCTTCCCTGATGAGCCATCATCAGTGCACCTGACTCGCTTGTCTTCTCTCTTTCTTTATCCATCGCCCTCTGGTGGCTGGTGGTAGTATAGGTCACAAACTCCGCCCTCTCCATGTAAATCAATAGGATGTGAGCCGGAATACACATCAAAAACAGTTTTACCAAAGACAGTTTCCATCTTTGTAGGTAGTTCTTATGTATCACTCTGATGTATGTTCAAGTGTTCATTTTTCTAAAAAGTTTGATTTAGTTACTTTTTTGACGCTACACAAACAGGGTGTGGCGTCAATGACGCCATCGGCGCTAGATGACGACGTGACATTTTGGCTTCACTTTTCTACAATGGAAAGAAGCGGAAACAAGTCATCCATCTTTTTTATAGTCTATGGTCTGACCTGAAGCAAAAATCTGTACAGTGTCCCAAATCGGACACATTTATTCATCCATCGTGTAGGTTTTAGAGTTTGCGCATGTGTCAAGCCAGGCGAAGATGCTTTTCTGATGGGCCATCAGTGCACCTGACTCGCTTGTCTTCTCTCTTTCTTTATCCATCGTCCCCTGGTGGCTGGCGGCAGTATAGGTCATAAACCCCGCCCTCTCCAGGTAAACCAATGGGATGTGAGCCAAAATAAAAAATCTAATTAAATTTTTCCCAAAAGACAGTTTTCCCAAAGACAGTTTCCATCTTTGTAGGTTGTTCCTATCACTCTGATGTATGTTTCTAAAAAGTTTGCTTTTAGTTAGTTATTTAATGTCAGAGATGTCATCAGTGCAAGATGACAACGGGACATTTTGGCTTCACTTTTCTACAATGAAAGGAATTGGAGACGCATCGTCCATCGTTTTTAAAGTTCATGGTCTGACTTAAGGCAAAACATCTGAACGTTGTCCCAAACGCGACACTTTGATAGCGTGAAGGTTTCATGGGTTCATTCTCATGTCGAATCAGGCGAAGATGCTCCTCTGATGGGCCATCAGTGCTGTTTGACTCTCTCGTCTTCTCTCTTTCTTTCTCTCCATCCGCACCTTCCAGCAAACGACACTCAAGGCGAGCAGCACCAGCCCGGCCGAGAGCAGCACCAGTCCGAAATACGATATGGTGGAGCCGTGTGAGTTGAAGCTGTATGCGACGGCAGTCACCACGATCCCCGCAATCAGGACCACCACGCCGAACGGCACGGTGCAGCGGTAACAGGACAGCTCGGCTCCGCCGGTGGCCGCCGTCAGCTGCCCCTCGTTGACCAGGGGGATGGTGACGGTCAGCAGCTGCGGTAGAGGAGGCTCATTGTTGTTGGTTTTCTCTTGCAGGATTCGCTCAGGAGCTCCGGGGATCGTCATGGTGTCCTTAACAAGCTCGGTGGGCATCGCAGGGTCAAGGGTCAGCGTGTTTCGAGGCATCAGCCGCAGTCTCTACTGTGCCGGTTTACTGCATCTCCTCACCGCTTCCACTCCTAGAGGAAAGCAAGGTGAGTTTATTAACAGAGCTTTACAGTGGCATGATAATGAGAAAAGGGGGGAAAAACAATAATAAAATATTGATTTTGTTTTTAAAGCCATTTAAAGGTCACCCAAAAATGAAAAATTGTCATCATCTTCTCAGCCTCAAGTTGTTTCAAACCTAAGTGTTTCTTTCTTCTGTTGAACACAAGACGATATTTTGAACAATGTGTTGGCGAACAGTTAACAGTACTCATTTAGTTCCATAGTAATACTATGTAAATTTCTAGTATTACATGGTAAATTACTATGAAAGTGAGTAGGTACCATCAACAGTTACCTATTCTTCTATATATATCTTATGCAGAAACCCATCAGAATTTTGTTTCTAAGAAGTTACATTGGAATAAAAATGTAATTATTACAATTACAATTACGATTAATAAAACAAAATAATAATAACCAAGAAAAAAGATTAACTTAAATCTGATTACAAAATTTAAAATCAGATTATTGTATTTATTTATTTATTTATTTATTTAAGAAACTCACCAGAATTTTGTTTTTAGGGAATAGTTCTAGGGACTATTAAAAATCAGTAAAACGAAGTATAAATATAAATATATTATAAAATAAAATATAAATATCAGATAACTTAAAAATAGAAATTCTGCCTTAGCAATTTCAGATTTTTCTTGCTTTAATTGAAAAACTAAACTGACTAAAACTAAATCAGAAACAAACTTTAATTAAAGTTTTATATAAAATATAAAAAACTAAGAATGTACAATTAATTAAATAATAATAATAATAAGAAGAAGAAGAAGAAGAAGAAAAAGAAGAAGAAAAGGTTGAATTTAAATCTGATTAAAATGTACAAAATCAGATTATTTATTTATTTATTTATTTAAAAAAATCAATGGAATTTCTAGGGAATAGTTCTATTATAAATAGACTATTAAAAATCAGTATAAAGAAGTATAAATAAAATAAAATAAATATCAGATAAAAAAAAAAACTTAAAAGAAAAGAAACCTGAAAAAAAAAAACATTGAAATTATGCCTTAGCAATTTCTATTTCTACTTGCTTTAATTGAAAAGTTAAAATGACTAAAACAGAAGCAATTTTTAATTAAAGTTCTATATAAAAATATATATAAAAACTAAACATTTACAGTTTAATAAAATAAAATAAAATAATAAGAAAAAAAGTTGAATTCAAATCTGATTAAAATGTATAAAATCAGATTATTTATTTATTTATGAAGAAACTCAAAATTTAGTTTCTAGGGAATAGTTCTAGAGACTATTACAAATTGGCACAAAGAAGTATAAATAAAATAAAATAAATATCAGATGAAAAACTTAAAAGAAAAGAAACCTGAAAAAATAAAAAATGCTGCCTTAGCTATTTTTAATTCTACAGAAACTTTAATTAAAGTTATATGTAAAATATTTAAAAAAAAAAAAATAATAATAAAAATGACAAAAAAAATGCTAAAGCTGAAAATAAAAAAAAAATTCAAAAATCAATAAATACCATAATATAATATCAATAATACTAAAAACACTGCCTCAGTGGTTGCCAGGGCACTGTATTCCAGTTGCTAGGGCACTTTGGGTCATTGCTAGGGAGTTAACTTCTAAGTTCTATGGTCGCTAGAGTGTTCTGGGTGGTTTGCAACTGCTATGGGTGTTTGTGTGTGTGTATGTTGTGTGTAGGCTGGTGTACCTGTTTGTTTATGGGATGCATGATGAGTTACACACTGAAGTTTAATACTAAGTGCTACTGATCTAAACTAACTTCTAACCTGATGTTTGAGAGGCAGTAATAGCAAGTAAACACTAGGACCTTAGAGTTGTTTTGGTTTTTCAGATGGGAAGAGCCCCATGGATCCGCTTTTGGAGCGCAGACGCAGGCTGAGCGCCGTCTGAATGACGCAGAGAGAGCTGCCACATTCCCTGGAGAGCTCGCCGTATGACATTACAGACCGGCCCGTGAAACACGAGCGCCGTATAAATTAACAGCCATTTCTCAAGGGGCTTTTTCTTAAGAGCGTCAGCAGATCTGCCAAACGCCCGCAACTCCCTTCGTTCTGACCGATATGCGTTACAGCTGCACACTTTAGCCTGGATTTCAACCCTCATGTGCCGTTTATATGCACTTCAATACTTTCCATTTAGATCTGTCGTGACCCAATAAAGTGTAAACATATGATAAATAGGTCATGGTAACATGTTTTAGCGCTACTTTAAGTCATCAAATCAGTTTAACCAAATTAAACTTCATTTTTTTTAAGTTGTACAAGATTCAACTCGATTTTTAAAGCCAGTTTTATATAATTTAAATTAAAATTACATAGTCAATGCAATTCTATTGAATTGCATATTAGTTTTGAGCCCAAACTCAACATGAAATTTTGCGAAATCTGTTATCCAGAGTAGAAATGTTGCTTCTTCATGGCAAAAACACATTTAAACAGACAATAAAATCCAGACTGGCAGATTCATTTATAAAATGTGAAAATTGCACTTGCTCATAATTTACAGCATTATTGTTTTTCAAGTTGAAATCTTTTTATAATCACTTCTCATAAAAATAGAAAAAGTCATGAAATATCAACATGATACTTTAATTTTGTAGTATGTTTTGAGCTTTTCAGACAAAACATGAGGGTCAGTATTAGTTTAAATGCATTTATGCATTGAATATGGCTTATATATTTCTTGCTTTATATTTATAACGATATATAAGTAACTTTATATGTAAGAACTTTTGTTTTTAGTAACTTAAAATACATTTTTTACTATTACATTATCATTGCATTTACATTTAAACTGATTTTGTTGTCTTTTGAAAGATGTCTGTGTTAGTTTAAATGCATTTGTGCATCAAATATGACACATACAATTATTGCTTTATGTTTGTAATGCTATAGAAGTAACTTTATATGTTCATACATTTGTTTTAGTCATTTAAAATACAGTTTTTATCATTATATTATTGCATTTATATTAAAATGGTTTTGCTGTCTTTTTGAAACAGCTCACTCTTGTTCACCAAGTGTACACTGAAAAATAAGGTTTGGAAACAATTTTCAATCAGAAATTGCTAGTAGATTTTACAAATAATAACAAAGAAATGGTAACTAACACTGATTTAAACATGCAATTTTGAACTAGAAAGACTGAAATATTATTTTCTTGTAAAAAAAATACTTCAGTAACCTTTGTTTTATTTATAACTGGTCTGAAAATGCATGCAAGAACGCTGCACAAGCATGCAACACCCTTACAGATATAAAAAATTCACCGTTACTGATTTAAATCATAAATGCGAGTGTGAGATATTGATGCATGCTGAGTTTGGTGCGTGCATGAAGGTAATCTGAGAGCGGGGTCAAGTCATTCACCTCACACGTGTTTTCCATCCTGCCCTCCAAAGATCCTGTTTAGTAAGCTGAAGACGTGAAAGTCCCGCTATACTCCAAACTCTGTCTGCTGGTGAAGATCTCCTGTGAGAGACTGACTGTATGTGTGTGTGAGTGAGTGGCTCTCATTCACTAGATGAGCGTCTTGTGTTTCTCCTCCTCCATGTGAACTAACATTGCTCCGGTCTGAAATCTGGGGGGAGGAGCGTAAGCGGCAGGTTTGACCATCTCATGGAGTCTTTTGTAAACTGTATCATCTGCCTTAATGATATATGCTGACGTTTGGTCATGAAATGAAGTTTTTTGAGAGAAACTATATCATTCTGGTTGTGTGCATGGGTAGAATTAATTTTGGTTAAAGGAATAGTTCACTAAAAAGTGAAAATGTACTCACCTTCACATGAGTTTGATTCTTCATGGGAACAGATGTAAGACATTTTTTAAATTTCTAATTTTTTAAGTTACTTACTCACCAATGGACCCTCTGCAGTGAATGGCTGCCGTCAGAATGAGAGTCCAAACAGCTGATAAAAACATCACAATAATCCACAAGTAATCCACACCACTCCAGTCCATCAGTTAACATCTGGTGAAGTGAAAAGATGCATGTTTGTAAGTAACAAATCCATCATTGCCATATTTTTATACTTCAAACTATTGATTATGGCTAAAATCCATAACAGCATTCTCTATAGTGTCTGAATCAGGAAAGAAATATGAACAGATCAATCAATGGTGTGGATTACTTGAGATTGGATGTTTTTATCAGCAGTTTGGACTCTCATTCTGACAGCACCCATTCACTGCAGAGGATCCATTGGTGAACAAGTGATGTCATGCTACATTTCTCCAAATGTGATGAAGAAACAAACTCATCTACATCTTGAATGACCTGAAGGTGAGTACATTTTCAGCAATTTTTTATTTTTAGGTAAACTATTCGTTTAAAGTTACATTTAAGTAAATATCATGCTCCTGACATATGTGACCCTGGACCTCAAAACCAGTCTTAAGTTGCACAGGGAATATTTGTAGCCATAGCCAAGAATACATTGTATGGGTCAAAATGATCAATTTTTCTTTTATGCTAAAAATCATTAGGATATTAAGTAAAGATCATGTTCCATGAAGATATTTTGTAAATTTCCTACCGTAAATATATCGAAACATAATTTTTGATTAGTAACATGCATTGCTAAGAACTTCATTTTGACTTTAAAGGCGATTGCAGATTTTCAAATAGTTGTATCTTGCCCAACTATTGTCCTATCCTAACAAACCATACAACAATGGAAAGCTTTTTTATTGATGATGTATAAATCTCAATTTCAAATAATTTACCTTATGACTGGTTTTGCGGTCCAGGGTCACATATAGTATAACATTATCACAAATAAGTATACTGAATTTGTTTCTTATTACCCTGAAAACCTTTGGATCCAAAGGATTGAGTGCTTAAAATTAGTTTAAAAATAGTAAATTCTACTTTACTGTATTTTTTATTTGCATGTCTTCCTTTGAAAAAGCATCCCAAAATGAAGATGGTTGATTATGTGTGTGTTTGGTTCTGGCTTCAGTGCATTAAAATCAACATAATACAATAAATACATTTCACACTTTTACAAAAGTAGCCTACTGACCAACATTTCCCTGGTGTAAAAAAAAAAAAAAAAAACATGTATTTATTTATTCGGAAGACACTTTTAGCCAAAGCAACATTCAGTGCATTCAGTGCATTTATTTAAGAATAAATAAAAATAAATGGCATTTGAATGTACACAATGAAATAATATTTTATATCGACCTCATTTTTCCATAAAAGTGGACATGGCCATTTGTAAATTTAATGGGTCTGGCTTCCAGTCTCATTGCGTCCAGCTGTTTTTAGCTGTACAAAAAAGCATGCTTTGCTGCTTGATATTGCAAATTGGTATGTCTTACTATATTATTTTAATGTATTATCTTAATTATGAACAAACTGGTTTGTAGTGCAAAGAGTTTTACTGTTTACTGCACATTGTTATTCTTCTCGTTTTTTCCCTATGGCAGCTAATGAGTCGAAAGTCTCACCCATAGGCTTACTTCCGCATCGAAGAATAAGGTGCACATGTAATATTTATTCAAATATCTGACATGATAGCTACAGGACAAACACCCAGTCACTCTGTGATTGTGTGCTTGTGGATATTTTAATATATTTGAATGTGTTTGTGATTTACCTTCTGCTCTTAAACACATGTGAGACTCGAGCATCCAGCGCGTTTTCCTTCTTCTTTAGTCTTGTAATGCGATACAGGGTGTTGTCTACAGTCTTCCTTCCCGGAGGAAATCTTTCCTCAAATGCACCACAGAGTGACGGCCATCACTGCGGTCTTTGTGACTGACAGCAAACTCATGAGAGATTCGTGATTTGGCTCCAAGTTCTGCAGCACTGAAAGAAATGACTGAGTTCATGCAGGTCTCGCCAAACTGTTCTTCGATGAACTGTTTTTCACAAACATTCTTAAACACAGGACAGTTTTTTAGTTTCAAAAGCAGTTTAGTTTTGACTATTCAGTCTACTTAAGTTAATATATGGTTCAGGTTTTTTGGAGATTAATAAAGTTTCATTGTAGGTTCTTCACATCAGATGTTTTCAAGATGGTTTTCTACACAACTAGATCAAATTCTTTATTTTATTATAGGCCCACCCTTTCATAACTGTTCTCACATGCTGTCCATTTCTGATGAATTGATATGCCTGTTATGAATCTGGTGGAGTATAAATATTTGAGCTGGTCTGCAGGTATCATGTATTATCTGGAAACAAAGGTTACAGTATTGTGTTACTAACAGAGGCTCATACACTACTGCTCTCAGACAAATGTCTCCTTTCCACAGTGTCCTAATCACTCTGTTGGGGTTTATTTTGAGATAATGACTGGACTATACATGTCTTACACTTTTTACAACAGCAGCAACGACAACAACACCAATATACGTCACGATTTGGTCAGTTACCCAGCTGTGCGGCCATATTGGCGATACTCAGATGTAAACAATAGCATGGATTGCATGGTTAATGTACTACTGAATACGTTGTTCTGCTAATTTATGTTGTCTAAACCATGGAGAAAATGTGTGGAAGCTGCTAAATCATATAGAGAAGGACTTAGTAAGCAGAAAAGGGCGCAGTATTTTGACAAACTATTTATTTATTTATATGCTTATTTGAAAAGGGACGATACAATAAACATGATTCCAGTCGAAGACTGGAAAAAATGCACTGCACATAGAAATTATAGCAGAAGCTAATTCGCATATCATGTCCCTAGAAAGGCTTTTTAAAAAAAATATCAATACATACATAATAACCAAAATAATTGTAAGAAAAATAAATATCTATACCTAAAAACTAATGTAACAAATCCTTATACTATCCTCATCCTCATACAACTAAAGTTAATAGGTGGTAAAGATACGTACGAGCAGTATTAATTAAGGTTAGCCTAATATTTAATCCTACCTGAGCAGAAATGATGAGAACAAACATCAATGTTGTCAAGATTCTTGAACTGGAAATCCTGGTTCAGTTTGGCCAGCCACAAATGCCTTTTGTTCTTCAGACAGTTTTTTTTTACACTCTTCTCCTTGATTTGTCATAACTTTTGTCAGTCTATAGTACTCCAAATGTTTTTTTCCTGTTCCGACCGATTAGTACAGCCCAAAACATGACAATGATTGACCATTTTCAGCAGCAATAATCAGCAAAATATGAGAGTTTCTTTCCTTTAGTGGTATTGTTTACATTCAGTGCTGCCGATATGACTGATTGATGACGCATCGTGAAAACACTTTATAATGAACATATTCCAATGTATAGATGTTCATAAAATAATTGAAAATAAAATACAAAAATAAATAAATGTGATATAATTAATATTAATATTAATATTAGTTAATATTAATAGATGTTAATAAAATAATTACAAAAATTAAAATCAAATGCAAAAATAATAAGATATCTCATAAGAAGAAATGCTGGTCACACTGGATGCTTGCATACTGCCATGGTACTTTTCGTTTAGGTAGGTCAAATATAGACCAATAATAAAATATCGATTCTGCATTAAAAGGAAACATTTAAGTGTAGCGTCATGCAGGAACGTGAGCACGTGGCGTGCGATCAGCTGCGCTTTGACGTCAGCGCCTGCGTTCACATGATTCTCGTGGAAACAGCAACATGGCTCTGCTCTTCAGCGATGAGGAGTTCCAGCAGGCGTGGACCGAACTGGACGAGCCGCAGCTCGACGGCGGCTGGGAGTTCTTCACCGAGACCATGAACGTCAAAATATACAGACTTTATAACAAGGTGAATTTATGATGAATGACACGACGCGCACAATCAAAACAATGCGGCGAAGCGACCTGTCGTCTGTTTTACAGTGCATTATAACCTTATACACAACATAAACTAAATATATACAGACTAACTAATGCAGTGCTTCCGTTTGGTTGTTATTATAAGCAAACTGCAGCATAAAATGTCCGAAGGACATACATTCTTCAATATAATACTGAACATACTGTACGTAATATTGTATACATAATATAATGATAGCATAATGATTTCATTTATAAGCTTCAAACTCACTGCGAAGCACCAGACGTATTGTTTTGTGTACCAGGGTTATTATACAACTTAAACTAAAAATATAATAGTAAAATAAAAAAAAAAAACAAAAAACGAAAAAAACCCCAACATAATCTTAAATTAAATAAATCAATTTAAATAAATAAAAAAAAAATAATAAAAAAAATAAATCTCTTTTTTTATTTAAAGTTTATGTACTAAAACAAATAAAACTTAACAAAAAAATTAATAAAAGCTGTATAAACATTGCAAAATTGAATACCAGTGAATACAAAAACACAAAAGAAGTAATTTAACTAGAGCAAATGAAAAATATAATAAAATATTAATAAATCTATTATCTCAATAATACTAAACACTATTGTGTTCTAGAAAATAAAATACATAATAGAGGAGACTGGGGCTAGTTGTCATTTATGTTGTCATACTCCATGTATTTAATAATTATAATATTTTAGATCAAAATGTCCAAATTTTTAATCAATTTTGTCCTGTAAACTGGAATCCCAGTATCATCATATTTTTAAATTATATTTTATTAATTATTATGATGAATAATTTTCAGTTTCCGAATTTTTCCATTTGTTAATTTTTTTTTTTTCACCATTTATTCTTTTTTTAAATTTTCATGTATTACTGTGTTTCGTATTTGCATTTTATGTTTTATAAGTTGTTCAGTTACAGGTTTGATTGTGACAACTTACCCTGTACAAGAAATTGGCTTTTAAAAGTAATTAACCCTGACAAATATTCACTGGAGTTGAAAATATAACTATATGAATGATAATATAATATAATATAATAATATGTGACCCTGGACCACAAAACCAGTCATAAGTAGCAAAAGTATATTTGTAGCAATAGCCAAAAAAAAAAAACATTGTATGGGTCAAAATGGTCACAATTTTTCTTTTATGCCAAAAATTATTAGGATAATAAGTAAAGATCGTGTTCCATGAAGATATGTTGTATTTTTCCTACTGTAAATATATCAAAACTTAATCTTTGATTAGTAATATGCATTGCTAAGAACTTCATTTGGACAACTTTAAAGGCGATTTTCTGAATATTTAGATTTTTTTGCACCCTCAGATTCCAGATTTTCAAATACATCAATATATCAGGTGATGTTTGAAACTTAATTAAAAAAAACTGACCCAAATGTCTGGTTTTGTGGTCCAGGGTCACATCCAATATAATATATTATAATATATAATATAATATATAATGGAATGAGTGAACTGGGTGACAGCGCACTACATTTCTTTTATGTGAAAACGTGATATGTTATAAATGTACAGATTGCATTGTGTTTTATAAAATACATGCATAGCATTTAATCGTTCCATAAGATGATTTGGCTCAGTGGGGATGAAATGACTTCAGATCCAGATGTTTTAGTGATTTCTAAGCAAAAACATACAACAAAAGCAAGCGTGACTGATGCATTCAAGAGATCCTGTTTGCATGCATTGGGTTCAGTTTCCCCTAAATCGTGCATCCATAACAGCGCACACATGAGTCATATATCATGATGCTTGTTCAGTGTTACAGGCTCTGGCTGTGATCTGGGCCATGTTTGTGATGCATTCGTCTTTAATGTCATGTTCGACAGGAAACGGGATTGTACGAGTACAAAGTGTTCGGTTCTCTGGCCAGCTGCTCTCCAGATCTCTGTGCAGATGTTTACATGGACCTGAACTACAGGAGAAAGTGGGACTCGTATGTCAAAGGTAGTTATGAGAGGGGCTTGTTGGTCTTTCACAGCCAAACATCTTCATGAAACCATTGTTTCATCAAAATTCACCATTCAGCCTCAAAGTTAGCCTGAATCTCAGTATTACTAGTAAGGCAGGTTTAGACAGATTCCTAGAGATTACAGTTGATACACCCATTTCTATGGCAGAACAGCTCAAACGGGCTTTTGCTATTGGCACAAAAGTCATTATGTTAACACAAAAGTCATTATGTTAACTTAGACTTATGCTGGTGTTCATAATTTCCACGTTTGGCCTGATAGAGCTCAAGCAAACTGTCGCCCACTTAAAATGTGTCATAGGGCTTGTTGTTATTTGACACTTTTCTAATGTTTTTTTTTCCATATTTTGAAGTTCCTCCTGTTGCTGGTGGTCAAATACATTCAGATATGCAGGTAATTGGACTTGAGTATGTGTTGTAGTTTAGTATTTAGACTGATCCAGTGCTGTGTTTATTCAGTAGTTTGTACAGTAGGTGTGTAGAACGTACTGGTGTTTGGTAGTGGTGTGGTTTATAGCAGCACAGGCCTAAATACATGGAGTTTCTCAGTGGACTGATCCAGAGTCAGATCCATCAGTCCATATAAGGTCAGTCGTAAGCATTGTGAAAGGCAAAAACTGACCCTGGATCAGACTTCTTTTCATTGAGTGAGTTTGTACTTTGAATCTCATCTTTTCTTAACATCATAAAAGCTCTATCAGTGGCTGTTTACTGTTTAATCAGAAGTGTTAATAATTAAAAAAAAACAAAAAAAAAAAAAAGAAGAGGTGTGACATCATGTTTAAGGTGGTATAGTAGTTTAGTAGTGGGTAGTAGTTTAGCAGGTAGCTTTCCCTTAAAATTCAGGTTTACTGTTAAAAACAGGCATAATTTAGTTATGAGCATTTTCTCCATCTCTGACCCTTGACTCTTACAGTGCATAAAAAAACATCAAATGTTTTTTTTCAGATTTTCAGTGTCTTTCTAACAAAACAACATGAATGCTACTTGAATGTTTAAAATATTTATTTTAATTGCAGGAACTTTGACTTATGTAGAAAAATATGGTCTATTTTTAATGCTGTAATGATTGATTAATAGGCGGCAACAAATGAGGACTTTTTGCAATTGTTTTTGGTCTTTATAGTACATTTATGTCTTTTTTTATTTTTTTTTTTTCATCTGTTTGTGTGTGCATATTCACATCAGTGTTATTTTAGTATTATTGAGATGCTATTATAGTTTTTAATAATATTTTGAATCAGTTTTAATTTTTATATTTCCTGTTTTCATTTGTTTTAGTTAAAATAGAAGTAATTTAGTTGTGTTTTTTTGTCATTTCTAGTGGTTTGTTTTTGTTCATATAGATTTTCTTGATTTTTATTTATTTATTTTTTTTTAAACATTTTAGTTATTTTAGTATATCAAGTCAAACTAAGTCAAACTAAATGTTGCCCTAAAATAAAGGTTGAAATAAACTTTATTTTCAGTAAGTGTTTATTTTCAAGTAACAATGTTTTTACTTTTCTTTTTTTTTAGTTTTAGCTATAACTAATTTTTTTTAAATTATAATAACTCTGGTTAAATAAATAAATAAATACAGTATGAATAAAGCCACAGCAACACAATAAAAATATGGTTTTTAAAATGGTTATGTATTAAAAAAAAATCATAAAAAAGTCAAAGTCAATCAAATCAATCTCTCAATGCGTGTATATATATTATATATATATATATATATATATAATTTTTTTTTTTTTTTTTTTTTTTTTTTTTTTCCCAGTAAATGTTTATTTTATTTCAAGTAACTAGTAAAAGTAATTTTAATGGTTTTAAATTTAGTTCTAGCTATAACTATATTTTTTTAACTATAATAACCCAGGTTAAATAAGATAAATGAATAAATTCATTAAAAATAACATTCTATAAAGCCACAGTTTTGACTAGAGTTTTCTTGATTTGAAATAATAATACAATAAAAATTTATTAAAAAAAATAAAATAAATAAAATAAAATAAAATGTTTTTTTTAAATAGATATATGTATTATGTGACTTTATCTGTGTCTTTATAAAGTCACAGATTTGACTAGTTTTCATTATTATTATTATTTTAAATATTAATACAATAAAAATGAGAAATAAAATATGTGAATAAATGTCAGAAATCTATCAATGAATTAATTAATCAGTCATTACATTATTATAAAATGTGTAATTTTGCAAAGTATTGGTTCCCATATTAAATTTTTTTAATAATACTACTAATAATAATAATTATATATATATATATATATATATATATATATATATATATATATATATATATATGGTTGATACTGTTTTATTCTGTTTTATTTTGACACTTATTAATTATCATTTTTTCTTTTAAATAGTTATTTTTTGTGAATATGTAGGTTAATGAGCTTGTGGTTTTGTGGTTGTGTTAGCATAACCTTGGTGCTTTTTGAACAAGTTGTTTTTGCAGTTAACTTTTGTTAACAAATGGTCTGAATTTGTTAACTTGTCTAAAGCAGTTTTGCTCTGAAGTATTGTATTTTATTTCAAAAACGTTCCATGAAATGACCGTTTAAACAATTCTAATGTTCAAAATCATCAATACAGAGCTCGTTCTGTTCTCTCCAGATCTGGCAACAATTAAACCATCTTTAAAAATCACTTCAGTTCATGTTTGTGCTCTGCTTTGAGACATGAAATCTGTTTTCTGTCCAAAAGATCTGCTCTACATCAGCGGTGATCTCAATCTCCTTCATATTGCGTTATACATTTTAAGGCTTTTTGTTCTCATCCTAGACTTATTTGTTGAGAAACTGTGTATTTAATTAAATCAGCTCTTTATTTGTGATGTGAGGCAGTAGGGTGGTGTATTTCCCGCAAACACAAGTGGAGCGTGAATGTGTGCGTGTGGGTGGAGTGGCGTTTTATTGGAAACACATCTGCATGTGTTTGAGCTGATCTTTCATGAAGAGCCTCATGCGTTTCTGTGCTGCAGTCCTGATGGATGTGCTCTTTTCCTGTGGGGGTTTGTTTGTGGCATGACTGTCCAGAAATCCCACCCAAACCCTGCTTTATACACGGCTCTCCATTGCATAACAGCCGTTTACAGTTTGCGTGATTTTGCGCTCCAGTGTCATCGATGTCTTCACATAAACGCTTCAGTCGCGCTGCGGGAGTTGTTTTGTTTGTTCTTCTGAACATCATGTCTTTGTTTAGTCTTTTTTTTTCTCTGTAGTTTTGCCCGGCTGATGTGTAGTTTCACTGAACGCTCATCTTTGTGTTGTGTAATTTCACTCGTGCTTTGTCTTTTAATCACTGGTATGAATATTGTGTCAGACCACCAGAGCGGTGAAATGTGGTTTGTGTTAAATCAGTCAAGAATCGATTGTGATTACAATCACACGTAAACGCCTTCGCCTCCACCCTTGTTTGCTGAAGACGTCATCTTTTTTCACGGTCTAGATACACCCGTGAGCTGTTCAGATGTGGAAAAAACACGCCTGTGAGCCTATAGAGATAATTATGTAGTTTTTATTATGACTTTCAATCTCTTTTTATTTTTTTATATTTATTTGTTTAATGTTTTTTTTTTTTAATTGAAGATTAGTAATTTTGTTGTGGTTTTGACAACGAGCTAAAATAAAATTTGTTTATATTTTATATACGTTTATTCATTTATTTTCTTTTTATGTTTTGTTACAGTTTTAGTAATTTTGCTGTGTTTTTGTCATTTCTATAAGGTTCAGCAACTGCCTAAACTAAAATATTATTTGTTTATTTTTATTTATTTAAGTTTATTTTCCTTTATTTTGTGTAGTTACAGTTTTACAGTTTTTCTTTACATTACATTATTAGTTATTTTAGTACATTAAGTTAAGCTAAATAAAAATGAGAAATGTTGCCTTGGGAATTAGCAGGAAAAAGTATGTTTTATATAAAATATTATATTAAAATATATTTAATTTTATTTCTGCTAAATTTGATTGTTTTGTTTTAATTTTAAAGTCTTAGCTAAAATAAAAAAAAAATGTTTTACATTTTATTTATATTTATTTAAGTTTAATTTGATTGTTTTCACTTTAAAGTTTTAGTTATTTTGTTGTGTGTTTTTGGCAGATAGTTAAAATAATAATTAATAAATATGTATATATAATTTGTTTATATTTTATTTATTTATTTAAGTTTACTTTCGTTTTTATTTTAAGATTAGTTGCAGTTTTAGTAATTTTGCTGTGTTTTTGTCTTTTCTATTCAGCAGTTGTCTAAAATATAATATTTATTTTTGTAATATTTGTATTTTATTCATATTTAAGTTTATTTCTTTTTAATTTGGTTACCATGCATTGTTTTTTATTCATTTAAAATATTTTTTTATTTATAGTTATTTTAGTACATTAAGTTAATCTAAATGAAAATGCAAAATGGGAAATTCCTTGGCAGTTGACTAAAATAAAATAAGTTAATTTTGTATTATTTTTTTCAGTTTATAGTGTTGTTTGTTTTCATTGTAATTTTAGTTCACATTTTAGTAATTCTGTTAAAATATTAACTGAAATATGATTTATTTCAGTTAAAGTGTATTGCATTTCAAGTGATAAATGTTTTAGTTTTAGTTAACCATAACAACTGTAAATGCTCACAGTTGTATCTAGTTTACTCATCTAATTTCTTTGGAAGATATGATACCAACCTGGCAAATTTAGTCTGTTTAATAATATTAGTTTGTTTTGAGCTCAAGTGTTTCATAAAATGAAGCTGTTTTTGCACTGATGTGATGTTTGTGACACCCAACATTTAGATTCAAAAAGAAAAGCTTTTGTCCTCCTGATGGCCTCCACACTTCTGGGAAGGTTTAGATGTTAAATGTTGGACCAGGGTGGAGGGAATCACTCCCATAAGACACAGGAGCATCGGAGCTGTTGCTTGCTGGGAATTGAAGCGCAGGCCCAGGGTTGAGTTGAGGTTCAGGTCTGGGTTTGGTGTGGGTCAGCCAAGTTTTTCTCTGTGTCATGCTGGAACAGAAGAGGATCCTCCCTGAACTCTTGCCACAAAACTGGAAGCACACAGTGTCTCTGAAATGACATTTATTAGAGTTGCATTAAGATTCATTCACGCTGAAATAAAATGCCTTGTTAAACCTGACAGACACACAGATTTTCCCCTGGTAGTGTGGATTTAATTAGTAAAATATTTTATCCATCCAAATGAGGCTTTTTTATATTATATACGTTTTTTAATTACTATTGTAATGCATACCATTTACCTTGATGTAAAATTACACATACAGTGACTGACTTTGGTTATATTACACATTTTTCATCTTTCTGTGTATGTTTGTGTCGTCCTCAGAGCTGCACGAGAAAGACTACGACGGCCAGAAAGCCATATACTGGGAGGTGAAATATCCATTACCTCTGTCCAACAGGGATGTATCCTACAAATGCACAAAAATCCTGCCAAATTACAGTTTGTCTGTGGGAATAGACTGATTCATGTAAAAATAATAATATTAATATAAAATAATATAAATTGCCCATTTATTATATTTAATTCAAGTAAATGTAACGCATAAATATATATAAAAACATACATTTATTGGAAATAAATAGTTATATTTATCAAGTTATATATTATATTATGTTATATTATATATTTCCATTTATGGTAGAAACGCAATACACAATATATAAAAACAGTAGGCAGTATTTAAACAATATAAAACAAATTGTGATTTCCATTTACAGTATGTCAGTTTCACTGTAATTGAATTTCAGTTGAATTGAAATAATTACAAATGAATCAACCTCAAATACAAAAATTATAAATAAATACATTTATTAGAAATAATAATTATTACTATAGATTTTTATATTACAAATTATATTCTAAATTATATAAATGTGTATGTATATTTATGTGTGTATGCATTTTTAATATATATATATATATATATGTATGTATGTATGTATTTATATATATATATAGACAGATAGATATAGATATATAGATATACACACATTTATTATATATAATATATATGTATAATTATTATACATTTTATATTACAAATTATATTCTAAATATTATATAAATATGTGTAGATAGATAGATAGATAGATATAGATATATAGCTATACACACATTTATTAGAAATAATTATTATACATTTTAAATTACAAATTATATTCTAAATGATTATATAAATATAAATATAATTTGTAATAATTTAAAAAGGTATAATATATATAATATATATATATATATATATATATATATATATATATATATATATATATATATATATATATTAGAATAATTATACCTTTTAGAATATAATTTGTAATAATTTAAAATGATTATGTAAATATGTATTTAAATAAATTCATTGGAAATATTTTATTTTAATTATTTTACGATTAATAATAATTTATTATTTTTATAATGTTATTATTGTACATTTTATAATGTTGTAAATATTGTTATACATTATATTCAAATCATATAAATTATATGAATACAATATTTATATTTTAGCAATATAAAACCAATTTATTTCTAATAAATGTGGGTATATCTGTATCTATATATCTATATAAAATAATTCAGATATAGTGTAAATGAATCTCAGTTATTTAACATATATTTTCAGTTCAAGCAATTATGACATATAAGCTTAAATCAACCACAAATACAAAAGTAGAAATAAGTTTTCTTTCTTTCATCAGTGCCCCTTCATCAGTACCAAATCACAAATGTGTCTTACACTGTTTCTTTAAAATGAATATGGTTATTCTGCATATTATTAATTGATAAACCAAAGAATCAAAATCTTCTAGACTCCATTTTAAAGCTGTGTTTGTCCGTGGGTGAGTCCTGAACTCTCTTCAGTACGTGTATGTGCGGGAGCGCCGGGATCTGGACGTGGGAGGACGTAAGATCTGTGTGGTTTTAGCCAAGAGCTCGTCCGTGTCTAAGTGTCCAGAGAAGAAGGGCGTGATCCGGGTCAAAGACTACAAACAGAGTCTGGCCATAGAAAGCGACGGCTCCGACGGCACCAAAAGTACAAACACACATCTAACACACTCAACCACACGATATAATAATTTTTCATTTCTCGCTGAATCACATTTGTTTTGAATCATATTGCAGTGTTTATGAACTACTTTGATAATCCTGGAGGAATGATACCCACGTGGCTGGTGAACTGGGCAGCGAAGGTGAGTCGGCTGTTGTATGCTGTAGATGTACTCGTGCAATCGGTGTTGAGTTGATAGTGTTGATGGATGTGTTTTGCTCTTAGACGGGCGTCCCTGCATTTCTCACTGACATGAAGAAGGCGTGCAGTAACTACAGCAGCTACTGCAACAACAAGTGATGCACGTGTGAGCCTCCTCGTCTCCTCTGCTTCTGCTTCCTGTCAAGAGGGCATTCTGGGTAGAGCTATTACTGTTTCTGTGGTGAATGGAGAAAACGTGTCTGGAATCTTTCATTACTGTTCTTTTATTGTCTAAACTATACAATCGTCGGTTAAAGAATCAAATGAATCCAGCTTCCTGTTGAACGTTAGCAGGAAATTAGGGCTAGTTTGAGTTTGGAACAACTATTTTCATGTAAGATAGATTCATGATAGCACTTTAATTCATTATATCGTTTGAGAATGTATGAAAACATTAATTGTTGTACATCAAATGCACAAAACCAATCAACAAGCCTTCCTGAAGTCTCTACTGCTCACCAAAGCTGCATTCATTTGATCAGAAATACAGAAAAATCTGTAAAATTGTGAAATATTATTACAATTTCAAATAACTGCTTTCTATTTGAGTATATTTAAAAATGTAATTTATTTATGTGATCAAACCATGAATTTTCAGCATCATTACTCCAGGCTTCAGTGTCACATGATTCTTTAGAAATCTTTCTGATATGCTGATTTTAGTGCTCAGTTATTATTGGTGCTCAATTATTAATAATGGCTGAAATAGTAAAACATTTATAATGTTATGGAAGATTTCTGTCACTTTAGCATCAATTTAATGCATCCTTGCTGGATGAAAGTATTAATATCTTAAAAAACAAAACTCTGAAAGGTAGTATATCATAGTTTCCACAAAAATATGAAACGGCACAACTGTTTTCAACATTAATAATAATTAGGGGTTTAAGCACATAGGTGGGGGGGTAAAATACACGTTTTTTTTGGCGGGGTTTTAACACAGACTTTAACACTGTTGCCGCCGGTTGTTTTTCATGTCCGTGGGATGAAGTGACCCCAATAAAGTAATAATTAGCTCCTGGAATGCTAATTTTACCACAGGAAGCCCGCCAAAAAACGTGCATTTTACCCCCCCAGAACACAATTTTTAACAATTTTTTAAAATGCGATTGGGCTACTTTTGAGTAGTAATAGGGTGGGCCGCCTACAGTGTCACCAGTGCATGCTCCAATCAGCCTGACGGGGGCGCTACAGTGATCAAAAGTACGAAATCGCTCATAACTCATAAACCGTCAGTTGGAAGCTCAAGTGTCTTATGTCGTTGGAATCTTTGATTCACGACGGACATCAGATGCGATTGTGAGCCTGGCGCAATTTTTTTTTAGGTATTTTGGATTTTTTTTTGAAAAACCTACTTTTGCAAACTAGTCCTTATTTTTTTTTGGCCGATCGAAACCAAATCAGTGCAGAAAGATTCTCTGGAGAGTAAATATCGAATATCAAAAAAGTTGAACTTTCGACTCACCATCGCAAAGGGAAACCAAAACATTCGAAAGGGGCAGGGCCACTTTTAGTAAAATGCCTATAACTAAGATATCTCCGCCAAACTCAGAACACTTATGTAGGAGCTCAATCTGAGGCCACAGGACAAAAATCTTGGTGGTGCTATAAGAGGGGGAAAAAAAAAAAATGGCTATACCTATGCAACCATTTGTCTTCTCAACATAAAAATCGCTGTGGTTGGTTTTGGTCCAAAGTGCCACAAGTGTCTATAAGTACATTTGCGTATCTCAAAAAAAAAAAACATGGCCGCCATTGGCCAATTAAGTTTGAGCACCTATTAGACAAGGCTAACGGAGGCCAATGAGAACGAAACTCAGTGGGCCTGTTTGATTCACTGCCCCAAAAGTCTGTGAGAAATTTGAAAGAAATTGGCCACTGGGGAGCGATGTCGCATTTTCAAGGGTGTAAACGTGTGTATATTGCATAGTATTATTATTATTATTTTTTTTTTTTTTTTTTTTTGCACAATCGCGCGATATTTGTATCATATTATAGAACTCCTCATTCTCAACAGAACAGTTGCCTCTAGAACCACTGCTGTCAATCAAATAGTTTGTTAAATGATTGAGAAGATGTAAAAAAAAAAAAAAAAAAAAACCCTACTTTTGCAAAGTAGTCCTAGGTTTTTCGCTCAATTTGGGAAAAAACACTACAGTACAATTCTCTGGGTCAATAATTATCAAAAAAAAAATAAAAAATGTTGAAATTTACCCTTTGGGAAGCTATAATGTGATTGTTTAGAAAAGGGGCCTGTCCAATATGACCCAAAATCCTATAAAGCCTAAAGTAAAACTCAAAACTTCACGAAACCTGCTGAGCACATGTGACAGGTGATTCTAAACAAGCATGCAAAGCTTTAAGGAGATGGGACCACAACTGGCACTG
Organism: Cirrhinus mrigala; assembly: GCA_036247105.1. Lineage (NCBI taxonomy): Eukaryota > Metazoa > Chordata > Actinopteri > Cypriniformes > Cyprinidae > Cirrhinus > Cirrhinus mrigala. Next base: position 38,990,380 of record CM070009.1, on the reverse strand, counting down.
TATCAGTCATAAATGTTATAAAAAAAAACAAAAAAAAAAAAAAACATAATATTTCTATGGTAAATTACCTGGATTTGCCAAAAAATGCTTTTTTTAAATATTTGATTTAGGTGGTTACAGGCTTGCTAAATGAAATCTTTTTTTCATATGTGCTTAAATGCCTTAAAGAATTGTTGCTTGCAGCTATATTCAGAAATGTTTCTTGAGCATCAAATCAGCATCTTAGAATGATTTCTGAAGGATCATGTGACACTGAAGGATGGAGTAATGATGCTGAAAATTCAGCTTTGATCACAGGAATAAATTATCATTTAACATATAGAGCTTTTTTAAACTCTTATAATATTTCACTTTTTTTTTTTTTATATATTTTAGATTAAATGCCATCTTGGTGACTTATTTCAAAAACATTAAAGCATCTTTAGTATATAAATAAGCACGAGGATCACAGTATGTGATCTGAACAGTAATACAACAACAACTGAACACAATCATGCACTTACTGTATATATTATATGACATTTTAGCATGTACTGGTGCTGAATGACCAATGAACCTCTGCAGATTGGGCGTTATGGATTGTAGTGCTCCAGCGCCCTCTGCTGGTGGATTCAAGTGCTGTTTGTTAGAAGGGGACTAAGATTTGACATAGACACTGAAGTTCCCACTTATTTTATTTTAATGGCCAATGGCATTTTTAACTGTTAATGTAACTTGCTGTAAATTGGGAAATGTAATTATATTTCTGATACTTTGCAGATACTTTTAAACAGGAATGATTATCAGGATCCTGCATAAATCACATTTGACAATTGCAAGAATTCAGAGATGGAGCTATATTTATGAGCATTTGCATGGACAATATTATGCCTATATTCACGTCTGAAATCAAAAATGTGTGCTGTTTACATGGTAATGCTGAGCACAGAAAAATTTGGCTGTTGAAAAAATATTTTAATATGCAAAATCTTGTAATCAAGACTATTAAATGTCAGATTTCTGCAGTTCACATATGCAAAATGAAACTTTATATGGCGCAGCATGAATTTGAATGTTATGATAAATGAATGATGTGTTTGATACTCTAACAGCATCTTAAAAAGCACTTTGATGCAATGCATAATATCGGATTATATCCGCTAGTGTTTATATTGGAAATTATATTGATAGGAAATGAAGTGATATTGCCTTTGACTCCGTTTTGACACTCCCTAGTTTCGTTGTCTTTTGGTGTGTTGTTTTCCTCTGGTTCTGTTGTTTTTTTGACATCTCTACCTCTTAAACTCAGTGCTGAAAATTAAAAAAAAAATCTCCTGTACATTCTTCCTCAACCTCATCATTATTATATGTTTTATTGCAATAAACTGGTGTTTTGCCTTTGAATGCAGTTGACGAATGGTTTATTTATTTGTGTTTGAGAGGGATTGTGTTAAAAGCTGCACATAAAATGCCTATAATATAACATGATCGTGGATTTGAGTCCCAAAGATGTACAATATTTTCTAGCCTAAACTGAATGTAATAGTTGTGGCTCTACCTGCTGGTCAATAGTGTCATTGAAGCCTGCAATGTCAGTATTTGCATTTTTCTGTTTTGTTATATAAGACAGTCACTAAAGTAAACCTCAAAACAGTGTTATTTTAGTATCTTTTAGTATTTTATTTATTTAATTTTTATTTTACAGCACATAAAGTTTAAGTTAAAATGAGGTGTTGCCTTAAAATTATTTTTACTTTCAGTTAATGTTTGTTTTGTTTTTTTTTTGTCTTTTTTTTTTTTTTTTTTAATGGGTTTAGTTGATGACAATAACCTTGTTTTAAACAGGTCATGGATGAGTGAAAGTTATTGATATATATATATTTTTTTCCATCACTTCCCTTTCTTGCACAATAAATGAAGATGTTTCGTAAGTATTTGAACACTCATGTTATTAGTTATAAATGTCCTGCTATACATTATCAGGGTTTATTGGGTATATTTATATGGTGAATCAGTTTAGTCTTTTGCAGGTTGAAGCTTATTGTGATAATACGAACAGTGTAATTATACTTAGAGTAATTGTGATCCTGGTTCTGTACAGCTTGTACAAATATACTACCAATTTAAAAAGAGCAACTCTCACTGCAAATTTAAAATAAATCATATTTTGTATGAAAACATTGTTCATTTAGGACTACGGTTTCACACGTTGTGACATTATTTTCATGATTATTAAGCACATTTCACTTCCAAATTGTTATTACTGTAAGTTTTTCCAGATATTTTATTTTTGATTTATTATCATTAGATTCTCATTAATATTATTTCTTAATTATCAGAAATTGTGTTGAAGAGCCAGTAACGCATGCTGTATAAATACTGTACTAATTAAATGTAATAGATACAGTTGAGGTCAAAAGTTTACATACACCTTTCAGAATCTGCAAAATGTCAATTATTTTACGACAATAAGAGGGCTCATACAAAATGCATGTTATAAATTAAAATAATCCATTAAGAGCCGAAAACTTTTTGAATTTGAAGATCAGGGTAAATTTAATTATTTTGTCTTGTGGAAAACATGTAAGTATCTTCTGTAGCTTCTGAAGGGCAGTACTAAATGAAAAAAAAATATATAAGCAAAATAAGAAAAATGTTCACATCTTCATTCTGTTCAAAAGTTTCACCCCCCACTCTTAATGCATCGTTTTTTGTTTTTTTTCTTCTGGAGCATCAGTGAGTGTTTGAACCTTAAGTAATAGTTGCATATGAGTCCCTCAGTTGTCCTCAGTGTGAAAAGATGGATCTCAAAATCTGTCTATCTATGTAATATATATATATATATTTCATTTTGTGCTGTTTTGAATAAAATGTCGATTTTATTTATACAAAATGTAATTTCTTATTTTTCTTTTATTTTAGGGTTAAGTGCTACCTTGACAGGCTTTGTGTGATCGAGCCTTGTAAGTGTTTTTCTTGGCCGAGCTCCTAATGCATGTGTGCCCATTCGAGCTGGAGGAAACAATGAGGCTGAAGCAGAAAATGAGCTGCTTGAGATGGTCTATATTTGTCCCACATCTGATCCCTGAAGCGGCCCTCTTGAATAACATCAGGTACTCCACCGCTTCTTTTCCACTGGCTGTCCTTTACCAGAGCAAGGCAAATATATTTCTTGGCCAGCTGTTGTATTTCTTCTGATTGGTCATATACAGGACTAATTAGCTTCAGAAAGCGATACACTTCTCCTGGTCTGTCTGAAAACCTCCTCCGATTTCCCAGGTGCCCGTCTGTCTGAACAGACGCTCCGCTCAGAAACCTTCCCGTCTGCAGCTTTTGTGATTCTTAATAGATTACAATTAGAGATAGAGGGGCCTCTGGGAATAGGCATCCTTGATCCTGAATAGGCTTTTATGGGGTTTTTCTACAGCGTCATGCGCATGCGGTGAGTTTTGATGGAAGTTATAATTGCAGACGTTACCTGGCACTGCGTCTGGCCCCTCTATCTGCAGCCAAGAAGCCCCTGAACTCAAGGTTAGGTAATTATTTTCATAAGCATATGCTTTGCATTGTTGAAATCTTAACCGCTCTGGCGTCGAGGAGAGTCCAGGATCTGGTGCCAGTTTAAAGGAGTCCAAACAAAGTGTTTCTGCAGGTAACTCGTATAGATTTGTGCAGGGATTTAGCAACGCAAGAAAATATACTGGAGCTGTTTATTAGTATTATTATTAGTATTATTATTTTAGACTCAGAGAGTAAGAAAAACTATATATGGTCAACAATTTTGCAGAACACACTGCCTTATTGCTAGGGTGTTTTTGGATGGTTGCTAGGGCTTTGAAATACAGTTGCCAAGGTATTCTGCAAGTTTTTAGACATTACGGTTTCTAAGGCGTTCAGGGCGGTTGTTTAGTGGTTACTGTAGTGTTCTCTTGGTCTCTTGGGTGTTTTGGGTGGTTGTTAAGTCATTCCTGGGGTGTTCTGGGTGGTTAAGTGGTTACTAGGGTGTTCTGGGTTGTAGTTAGATGGTTGTTAGGGTGTTCTGGGTGGTTGTTAAGTCATTCCTAGGGTGTTCTGGGTGATTGCTAGGGTGTTATGGGGTGTTAGGTGGCTGCTAGGGTGTTCTTGGTGGTTGTTAAGTCATTCCTGGGGTGTTCTGGGTGGTTAAGTGGTTACTAGGGTGTTCGGGGTTGTAGTTAGATGGTTATTAGGGTGTTCTGGGTGGTTGTTAAGTCATTCCTAGGGTGTTCTGGGTGGTTGCTAGGGTGTTATGGGGTGTTAGGTGGCTGCTAGGGTGTTCTTGGTGGTTGTTAAGTCATTCCTGGGGTGTTCTGGGTGGTTGCTAGGGTGTTATGGGGTGTTAGGTGGCTGCTAGGGTGTTCTTGGTGGTTGTTAAGTCATTCCTGGGGTGTTCTGGGTGGTTAAGTGGTTACTAGGGTGTTCGGGGTTGTAGTTAGATGGTTATTAGGGTGTTCTGGGTGGTTGTTAAGTCATTCCTAGGGTGTTCTGGGTGGTTGCTAGGGTGTTATGGGGTGTTAGGTGGCTGCTAGGGTGTTCTTGGTGGTTGTTAAGTCATTCCTGGGGTGTTCTGGGTGGTTAAGTAGTTACTATGGTGTTCTGGGTTGTTGGATGGTTGCTAGGGTGCTCTTGGTGGTTGTTAAGTCATTCCTATGGTGTTCTGGGTGATTGCTAGGGTCTTCTGGGTTGTTGGATGGTTGCTAGGGTGCTCTTGGTGGTTGTTAAGCCATTCCTAGGGTGTTCTGGGTTGTTGGATGGTTGCTAGGGTGCTCTTGGTGGTTGTTAAGTCATTCCTATGGTGTTCTGGGTGGTTTTTAGGGTGTTCGGGTTGTTGGATGGTTGCTAGGGCGTTCTTGGTGGGTGATAGTAATAAAAAACGATAATAAATTATATAAATTATAAACTTTTCGTTTCGTTTTTCGTTTTTGAAATATACACATTTGAAAGGTGGCTGCCATAAAAACTTGTTTAATGATGGATTTATTTAAACATAAGACATAACTAACAAGTTAAGTAAAATATGACGAATATGCAATGTAATAATGTGCATATATTTAGCAATGCTCCTCTTTAGCGTTGTTTTATAGCTCGAGCTGTGGTCATTCAATTCTTAATTGAGGCAACAGTGACGTAACTTGACATTTACAGGCTGTTTTCCTGACGTGTCTCTGCGCTTGAAACATCGATTGAGCGATTACATGAGACCCGACACATTTCAGTAAGTTGTAACATTTCTTTTAACATACTTTTTGATACCTAGTCAAGTTTATTTGGCGCCGTAATTAGAAATAAAGAAGGAGAGACGATCGCTTCACATACCACTTGAACTGAAGCGCTGTCGCGCCACTTTAACCGACATTTAACCTTAGTGTTTGTTTTTGCCGATAAACTTGAAATATAAGACTTTCAAGTCAAGAGAAGCAAAGCACAAAGCTTATTGTCATTGTTGATTTTGTTGACGCATTAACAGAAAACGGCATTTAAGAAACAATTTAAGAATGTATATCGGTTCATCAAGATCGATTAAAGCGCTAGTTGCTAGGTTGTTTTGGATAGTTCTTCAGCAGTTACCAGGTGTTTTTGGGGAGGTTAAGTGGTTTCTATGTTGTTCTGGGTGGTTGCAATGTTGTTCAGTTTTATTGTTAAGTGCTCGTTAGACTGTTCTGAGAGGTTAAGAGTGCTTGTTAACTGATTTCTAGGATGTTCTGGCTAATTAAGTGGTTACTCACTGGTTCAAGTCAGAAGATCCATTCGACAGGTGTTGTATCAAATCCAATTGATCCAAATAGTCAGTAATAAACTATGCTGTGATGTTTTTGAGTGCATAAAAGTGCAGAGCATCTTACCACTTATGTATGACATACATTACATTACATTTCTTTGTTTGTTTATATTAAAATTTTACAAGCCAAATTTATATATGATTAATATGCATTTGAATTGTCTATGGGGCAATGCCTTTTGAATTATATTTCAGTCCCTGAATGTCAACTGAGTTTGCAAACAAGACGCAAAGGAAGTAGTGAATCTTCTTCCTCCAGAAGGGGGCGTTAGAGTCTCTCTCAGTGACTGTATTTTAATATCTAGTGTGTTTTTCCTCTTTTTTTAATGCATCTGTCATTTGAGATGTGCCACTAGAGTCATTTTTTCCCGTGTCTCCCCTGTAAATACATAAGGAAGAGAATATAAGAGCTGGCACGCCGTCTGATTGCAGCTATTTCCAGTGATTACAGCGAAACGTCTCTGTCCTCTAAACACTGCAGGACGGAGCCCGCAGGGACCCGATACCTCCATTATATCATTACTCCTGTGGCCGGAGAAAACACCAGACGACTGGTTTTACTTAGAACCCCAACCGCAGCCGTCTGCTACTGTAATGCAGCATTGCAGCGCAGTGAAAATCTCATTCACAGCTCAAGGGTTTCTCCAAGAGCACAATGAGATTGAATGAAGCAGTCTCATGTTTCTCCTTAAAAAAAGACCACAGCTACTTTAACTTACATGTGGCTCCTTGTGTGCAGTTAAAAGGCGGTGAACTTAATTTGAACTAAATTTTTCTCAGAACCATCTGAGACTAAGTTGAGCAATCTTTGAGCAATACATTTTCTTTGAAATAATCACACTGTATTCTTTTTTTATAGGTGCTTTACATTAACACTTACAGGTTTAGAATGAGTAAACGATGACAGAATGTTCATTTTTGGATGAACTTTCCATTTATTGCATGTGGTATGAACATATATTGAATCCCACCCAGCGTCGTGTCATGTCACAGTGGTTGGTTGTGCTTGTTTATTTGGCCTATGTACAGACAGACATTGTTTTGATTATGTGCATGTACTGTATGCTTTCCTTGAGAAATATAAGGCTGTTTTCAATAGATTTGACTCATCCCTCATTTAAAATTGTGGTTAAAGTGAGGTACGTTTAGTGTAAGTACATTGGGCAGTGGAATAAATGTTTAAATACCCGCACTTTAGAAGCCGTATTATAAATGTTAACAAGACAGAATGTGAATAAAATCACAGAAATACTTGAAATACTTGAAATCAGCCTGCATAGTAACTTGATACAAGAAAAAGACATTTTATATAGTGAAAAATGCAATTTTGTTCTCAGAAACAGATGTTCATCCATCTTAGCACAGTACTGCAGCAGCTAAAATTAAATGTAAACAATTTTACAGCTCAAGTAATAAACATTTTGGAAGAAATAAGTGCTATAATCTTGAGATTTTTGCCTGTAAACCCTGTCCTACCTCGTAGACTTCCACTGTAAGTGCATTACTGTTAATTATGGAAGCTGTTTCCACCACGTTGTGAGTTTTAAACTCAGGATTAAGATATTTAAAATCAGAGAGATTTTAACTCGCAATTCAGAGATTTAAACTTGGAATTGTGAGATTTAAACTCAGAATTGTGAGTTTTAAACTCAGAAATTAGAGATATAAACTCAGAATTGTTAAACTTGGAATTGTGAGATTTAAACTCAGAATTGCAAAAATTGAGAAATTTAAACTCAGAATTGTGAGTTTTAAACTCAGGATTTAGAGATATAAACTCAGAATTGTGAGATTTAAACTCGGAAATGTGAGATTTAAACTCAGAATTGCAGGTTTAAACTCAAAATTGCAAGATTTAAACTGAGAATTGACATTTAAACTCAGCATTTTAAGAAAAAAATATAATTGTGAGATATAATCTGAGATTTAAAACTCAGAATTGCGTGTTTTAAACTCAGAATTGCAAGATTCAAAGTCAGAATTGAGAGATTTAAACTCGGAATTGCGAGTTTTATATTCAGAGATAAATTGTGAGATAAATTTAAAATTGTGAGATTTAAACTCAGAATTGCGATATATAAACTTGGAATTGTGAGATTTAAACTCAGAATTGCAGGTTTGAACTTGAAATTGCAAGATTTAAACACGGAATTGCGAGATTTTAACTCATAATTGCGAGTTTTCAACTCAGAATTGCGAGTTTTAAACTCAGTATTGTGGGAAAAAAAGTCTGAATTCTGAGTTTATATCTCACAGTTCTGACTTCTGATTTTATCAGAATTGCAAGTAACAAAGTCCAAATTGTGAGATAAAAAGTTGTAGAATTCACCTTTTTATTATTATTATTATTATTTTTAATTCTGTGGCAGAAACAGGCTCCATAGTTAATGCATATTTGCAAGTTTAAAAGAAAAATGGGAAAGGAAAGTGGAAAGGAAAGTTATTTTCTGATTTAATCAACAAAAAGTTAATGGTAGCCATTGACTCACATAGTATGCATAAATGTTGGTTACGTTGGTTACCAACATTCTTCAAAGTATCTTCTTTTGTGCTCAACAGAAGAAAGAAACACACAGGTTTGGAACAACTTGAGGGTGAGAGAAAGATGACAGAATATCCCTTTTTAGGGTGAACTTTTGCTTTAAAAATGTATTGAATGTGTAGATGACGGTCGTCTGAGGGTGAGACAGAATGGAGGTCAGTGTTGTATGAGGGTGGGCAGTAACGGCTCAGACTGTAAACAGCTCTGCGTGGCTGTTTGTTATTGAGTGACTGCGGTTGGAGCCGACAGTAAAGCTGTCTGTGAACTGAACTAGAGTTCAATAAACCGTCCGGCAGCCAGTAAAGCCCCGTGCCGGACCCTGACGCACTGTGGCCAGCCACCAACCGCTTCACCATTAAGCCCCGTCCTGCGGCCTTTATTTATGAAGCATCTTAGACAAGATCAACTGATCTGGGATCAGGTTCCTGCTTCAAATGCGTTATAACTCCTCTCTGATCGTCACACCCCAGCTCAGATCATTTACACACACTGATCTGCGGCTTTCAAAGACAAATAAACCACGTCTGCGAAGAGGTTTTCACAATAATCGTTTTGTAGCTCAGCTGAGACGTGCAGACGGCCAATTAAGACCCAAAGCATGCTAATTAAATAAGCAAACAAACATCTAAAGACTTCTGTCCACACCAAATAATGAAGAGGATTTAAGTAAATGTTATTCAGTGATTGGTCATTTAGTAGAAGTACTAGACTAATTGTTTTGATGTTAATCACTGATTAATGTCACATGGACAGTTCCTGAATGCTGATTGGTTTTCCATTCATTTTAAAATACATGATATACTAAAATATAGTAAAATAGTGTTTTATTGAAAATAAATAAATACAAAAAAAAAAAAGTATAAAGCTCCACTAAATTTTAAATAAATCACGTTTATTAAAATGTTAACAAAATTAGAATAATGTTAATATTAATATTAATACACATATGTAATCTATAAGATAAAACACAATACAAATTTTAAATAAAACGTGTTTTAAATAAATTTTAAATTTTAAATAGAATTTGTTGGTAATGTAATTAGTTAATAAACATTTTAACATTTTGTCTTGTCATTCATTAAAGATAAATATTTTATTAACATTATTTTTTAAATGTGCTGATATTATTTAAATATTAAATATATTTGTACATATATGTACATAAATTTTAAATAAAACATGTTTTTGAGTAATTTATAATATGAAAATATAATATAAATCTAATTAAAATATATAAATATAATTGAAATATTTATAATATAAATATAATAATATAAGATGATATAAACTTTTTTTTTAATAATCTAAAATTTGAAATTAAAATTAAATATTAAACTTATAATTTGTTAGCAATGTAAACATTCTTTATATATATTTTCTTGTCATTCATTAAAGATAGATATTTTATCAACATTATTTTATAAATTGATATTATTTAAATATTAAATATATTTGTACATATATGTACATGAACACATTTTAAATAAAACACGTTTTTTGAGTAAATTATAATATGAAAATATAATATAAATATTAAAATATAATTACAACATATAATTAGTGAATATAATGTAAATGGCTAAAAATATATTAACATTTTTACTGTGTGTGTGTGTTTAAAATAATGTTTCACTGAACATTGGTGCAAAAAAAAATTTGAAATTAATAATTAACATTATTTTTGTATAATTTATAATTAATTAATAAACATTTTATTAACATTATTTAATTAATTTATTTATATTAATTAATACATATACATCCATATACACATTTGTAATAAAATGTTTTAAAATATAAATTATAATTTGAAATTTAGCATTGTCATTCATTATGGCAAAGATTTAATGCTTTCAGAGCACTAAAGGGGAACAGACAGTGAATAATTACTTCCTACATGAGATAGTTGACTGATAATTGATCTGTTTTTTGTAGGTCTGATGATCTGTTGGATTACGTCTGTAATGTGTTTGACCATAATTAGCTGTGTTTGAGTCTAAATCAGAGCAACAGAAATATTTCAGCCTGTTTTTGTTTGTAGAAGACTGCAATCATTTTCCGATGCCTCACTTTCTATTTTTTGTCTTCGCACTTAAAATGATCACAGATTCCCAGGAGGTGTTCAGATGGGAATTGTGTGTTTTCTTGTTACAGTGTGTTTGTGTTTGTAATTGGTTTAATTGTGGTCATTAAGCAACACTGCCAGTATATCGTACACTCACTCTGACGAACAGGAAGAGATCGACGCTTGAGAACAGCACAATGTAAACAAGTAAACATCACTGTTATAGAAGACCAATTATTTGACCTACTTTGACTCGAGTCTGCGTAACTTAAATTGTAGTGCGAGTTTAGCCAGGAAAAAGTCCTTCATAAAGAATTACAGATCACAGTTATGGTGGTTTCAGGTTGTAACAGCTCGCGTTAATTAATCCTGATTTATTCCTACATTCAGTACAATGTAAAAATATGTTTTAATAAACATACAAGTTTAGGTTTGGTAAGATTTTTTTTCCAGTGTTTTTGAAAACTCTGTTCTGGTTGCCTGTAGTTATTTGATCAAAAACACAGTAAAAACAGTAATATTGTAAACTTTGATTACAATGTAAAATAGTTTAGTTCTGTTATGAATATATTTAAAAATGTAGTTTATTCCTGTTGTGAAACCTGCATTTTCATTGCGTCATTTATAAAATGTGTTAGTGGAAAAAAGTTGTATAATATACATGTATATAAAAATAATAATTTTTATATAAAACATAAAATAATAATAATAATAATAATTGCCATTTTTTTGTAGAACTTATAATTTGTTAGTATAATGCCGGTTTAATACATTTGAAGTATTTTGTTAATCATAATTATTAGATTTATGTATGTGCAAATTTGAAATAAAATGTTTTCTAATTCTAATTTGATTTGTTAAATATTTTAAAAAATATTTATTATAATAATTTTTATTTAAAAAAAAATCTTACAATTTGTTAGTATAATGCAATTTTAATACATTTTAAATAAACATTTTGTTAACATTATTTATTCGATTTATACATTTAAATATTTGATAAAAAATGTATAATTTGTTAGTATAATGCAATTTGAATACATTTTAAATCAATATTTTGCTAAGATTATTCGATTTATATATTATTTAAATATTACATACAATACTTATAATTTCCTAATATAATGAAATTTTAATATAATATTATAAAAAATAATGTTGTTAACATTATTTGCTAGATTTATATACAGTTTAAATATTTGATAAAACATAAACTTATAATTTGTTTGTATAATGCAATTTAAATACATTTTTAATCAGTATATTGCTAACATTATTTATTAGATTTATGTTTAAATGTTACATAAATATGACATAAAAATACAACTTTAATATAATAAATTTTAGACATTATAAATAAATATTTTGTTAACATTATTTATTAGATTGATATATTATTTAAATATTTGATTAAAAATTAATGTATAATTTGCTAGTATAATGCAATTTGAATACATTTTAAATAAATATTTTGTTTACATTATTTATTAATTCATATATTAAATATTACGTAAAATACTTATAATTTCTTAATATAATGAAATTTTTAGTATATTATAAATATTTTATTAACATTATTTATTAGATTTATATATTATTTAAAGATTTGATCAAATAAGCATTTGTTAGTATAATGCAATTTAAATATTTTGTTAACATTATTTTTTATATATTATTATTTAAATATTTATTATATAATAGAAATTTTAAATAAAAACCTTTTTAAAATATTTAACATATAACTTAAATAATTAATTATAATGTGTAATTTGTTAAATTTTATTAAAATGTTATGTTTACAATTTTATAATACTGAATTTTCAGCATCATTACTCCAGTCTTCAGTGTCACATGATCTTCAGAAATCATTCTGATATGTTGATTTGCTGCTTAAGAAACATTCTTGATTATTATCAGTGTTGAAAACAGTTGTGCTGCTTAAAATATTTATGGAAACCATGATTTTTCAGGATTTTATGTTGAATGTAAAGTTCTAAAGGACAGCATTTATTTGAAACATAAATCCTTTGCAACATTATAAATGTCTTTAGGGTCACTTTTGGTCAATTTAATGCATCCTTGCTGAAAAATGCTAACTTTTGAATGGCTTGCTTCAATGCAATTACCATTACAAGTTTGCCAACACAGAAAAACCATATTTGTATCATTGCAATTTCATGCATTTACTTAACTTTTAATGCATGAAGTAACACAGTGAGAGTCATCTTTTCACAAGATCCTCAGACTCACAGATCTATCCAGCCAGATTTTTGCAGTGGAAAGTCATCATTCTGCAGAAAGCGCCCTGCTCCAGGCAGATTTATCTTGATTCTCCTGAGACACGAGAAATGGGCCGATTATTATTATTATTTTTAGGAGTGTGAGCCGGGCTCGTCGTCTTATGCTCCGTCTGCTATTATCTCTACTGTGTTTTCAACAGGGGTCGTCTGCGATTTCTCTGGGTCATTTACACGCCAATATTAGTCTTAGCGGAGCCTGGCGCTTTCTTGGCTCCCGCAGGTCATTTATTAAAATTGTAAGGCGACAAAATACTGTGGCGTATTCTTCAATGTCATTTTCACACAAAACAAGCGAGCCGGTTTGATCTCGCGATCGCTCGCATATGAAGACGCCCGTCTGTAGTTCAGAGCGAGCGGGCATAAATCAAAGCGGGAAAGGCCATTTCTCATCTGCGTCTGGGGAAACCACTGACTCACTGGTTGTGCTCCCGCGATAGAGACGGATCCATCAATATTTGGTCAGCGTGTATGTATTGTATATTTGAACATGTGGTTTCACGATTTGTTTTAGGCTCGGTGAGTAAGACCGAAGAGTGAGTCCGGGTGGGCGCTTTATGGCACAAACGCATTATTGTTCGGGGACACGGCCAGAATGCTTCATCATTCTCATCCTCCTCCTCATAGATGTCCATTCTAACTTGATTTTATAGAGTTACTGGTGGATCTTCAGTTTCGTTCTTATGATTTAATGATTTCTATGCAGTTGCTAGGGTGCTTATTTAGGTATAAGATTATTTAGGTACTTTTGGCTTTGTAGGAGCTTTGTGGTGCTTTCTTTAATTTTTTGTTTATTTATTTTTTTTTGTGTCTTTTTTCATAAATAATTTTAATTTATAAAATTATGTTTTAGTTTCAAATATTAAAAAGACTTTGTAGGGCCACACAACATTAATTTAATTTAATTTAATTTAATTTTATTTAATTTAATTTTATTATACATTCATTCATTCATTCATTCATTTCACATATCCCAAAAACATTATTACATATTATTTTATTTTAATTTATTACATTTATTTTTATTTTGTTTTGTTAACAATAATAAATAACTAAAAATTATTTCTTTATTATTATTATTATTATTATTATTATTATTATTATTATTATTATTATTATTATTATTATTATTATTTAAATACCAATGGTGTGCTAAAATACCAATGTGACCAATTTGTGAATTCAGGCCTTACTATTTTATTTTATTTTATTTTATAACAGTAATAATTGTTGTTGTTTTGTTGTTTTTATAATAATAATAATAATAATAATAATAATAATAATAGTTACAGCATCTTTTACATATCCCAGTGATCTCAAATGAATAAATAAATGACCCCATTCATTCATTTATTAATTTATTTAATTAATTAATTAATTCATTCATTCATACACATTTTAAATTGAAATTATTTTATAAATTATTTTGGGGGAGGGGGTGGGGTGAGTTATAAGTTGTTACTATAATTTATAAATATATAAATACTATAGTGTAGAAATATAATAAATGCGTGCAAAAAATTAATTAATTTTATAAATATTGTAATTAAAAATAGCACTATAGCATAGAAATACAAACATATATTAATAAATTATTATTATTATTATTATTATGCTACAATACAGTGTGGAAAAGTGGCAGTTTATAAATCTTGGCCTTATATTTTATTTTAATAATAATAATAATAATAATAATAATAATAATAATAATAATAATAATAATAATAATTTTCACATAAATATATAAATAAATAGAATAATTAAATATATTTATACACACATAAATACATTCGCAGTAAATGGGGTCAGTTTTGATTTCATGTTGACTTCAAAGCGTAAAGCAACTGTTTTGTATCATAGCATTATAAACAGGGATTTTTATTGGAGAGAAAAAGCATAGAGAAGTGCAGAAATCTCTGGCGGTTCATGGTTTTCATCACGTAATGAGCGCTGAAAGGCTCTGGCAGCAGACGCGGAGTGGAACGGCCCGTGAGAGGAGCGGCTCTGATATGTGACATGTGCCGCGCGTTCAGATAGATGTGTTTCCTTTGGAAAACAGCAGGAATTCAGACTGATTGAGTCCATTGTCTCTGCCACTAATGCGCCACACGACATATTTAAGGGACAGACGGGATGAATGACTGGTAGCCTTGGCCTAGAACGAGAGAGAGATTTCATAGCTTTCCTGAGAAGAGCCAGACTGTGAAACTCAAAGTGAGCTTCAGTTGGGTGATGTTTACAAGTGACTGCTGAAGAGAAAATCTGAATATTGTGATGTGAATGTGTTTCAGGACTGTCACAAGATAGTAAACATCAAACAGTCTTATGGATATCTGAGGTGTTTCTCCTCGAAAGCAATGAGATTAATGAGTGAATGGATAATTTTGCTTCTGATCTCCTGCTACTTATTTTTTTTTCTTTTATCCTGAGAAAAAGACCACAGTTATGTCACGTGTCTCATGTCAAATGCTTCAAACTGTGGCCAGATTTGCCAAGATACCAAAGTATTAAAAGTCAGAGATGTTTTATTTTATTTTATTTTATTTTATTTTATTTTATTTTATTTTATTTTATTTTATTTTATTTTATTTATTTTTGATTTAGTTTATTTTATTCACCTGTTGCATCTTTGGGCTCTGTAAAAGTTGTAAATACTACTACTACTAGTACTACTGCTAATATATTTTGTCATTTATATAAATTGTTTTATCATTTACATAGCACCGTTCACATATACCAAAGTTGCCTCACAAACAACAACAACATTATTAATAGTAATAATTATTATTATTATTATTACTACTAATAAATGTAAATACTAATGATGTGTTAAAATACAATACAAAATAAAATTTGTGAATTCAAGCCTCAACAAAATGTCAGCTATTATTTGTATTTTTAATTTAATTTAATTTAATATTTTTAATTTAATATTTGTAATTTTATTTAATTAACTAAATTTAACATTTATTTTTAATTACTTTTTATCAACAAAAATGATAATAATAATAATAATAATAATAATAATAAGTATAATAATCATAATAATAATATTTTTTGTTATTTATGTAAGTAAATATATATTATTTTTACAGCACCTTTCACATATCCTAAAATGCTTCACAAACAACAAGTTTAATTTCATTTCATTTCATTTCATTTCATTTCATTTTTTATTTAATTTTTTAATTTTTAATTTTTATTTTTTTTATTTAAATTTAATTAAATTTATTTTTATTTAAATTTAAATGTTATTCAACTTTACTACTAATGGGGCACTAAAATACAAAAGTGGAAGTTTGTGAATTTAGGCCTTAATATGTCAACAATTTTATTTTATTGTATTATAACAATAATAATTGTTGTTTTGTTAATAATAATAATAATAATAATAATAACAATAATTTGTTATTTATATAAGTAAATATATATAATTTTTTACAGCGCCCGTCACATATCCCAAAAATGCTTCACAAACAACAACAAAAAAACAACGGTAATATTTAATTTAATTTAATTCAATATTTTTTTTTATTTTTTATTTTTTTATTTATTCTCTTTTCAATTTAATTACATTTAATTTTACTACTAATGGGGAACTAAAATACAAAAGTGGAGGTTTGTGAATTTAGGCCTTAATATGTCAACATTTTTTTTATTATAACAATAACAATTGTAGTAGTAATAATAATAATAATAATAATAATAATAATAATAATAATAAAGAGAAAAAACAATAAAAACAATAATATTTAATTAATTTTTTTATTTAATTTAGTTTTTAATTATATTTTAATTTAATTTAACTAATAATGGTGCACTAAAATAGTGTTTTTTGTTTGTTTGTTTGTTTGTTTGTTTGTTTTTTAATTCAGGCAGTAAATTCTTAAACAGTATTTCATATATTGTCTCAATTTTAGCAGACACATTTAAGCTTACATAGATACTTGAATAACTGAAATCTCCATTAAGTCTGAGGTAAGAAAGCGCAACTTTCGAGGCTTTTAATGACATCAAACCAGGAGAAAATCACTTCAGCCTTTTTCCTCATCAAGAAACAAATATGCACTTCTTGACTTGACTGCACAGTTCATATTTCGATTGAGATTTATGATGACTGAAGCTACAACACAGATATCGAATGTTAACTAAAGCTGTCAGACACAGCATTACCCAGCATGCTCTGTGTCTTTCTGTTAGCGTCCAGGCCCGTGTCTCCAAGTGTTTATTCAGCGCTCGTCTCCTGCCCGGGTTTGTGTTTCTGTGGTGGAGTGATGGTTTATGGAAGGCCAGAGATCAGATGGTCGCGGCTCACCGTCTGCGTCCGCGCTCGCGGTCGGGTCGGCAGTGGAGCGGCACGCGCTACGAGACCTCCAGCCGTCTGTGTGGCTTTATATTCAGTGTGTTTATGAAACGGCCGTATAGTGTGCCTATGAGTTTATAGAGCGCTCATACGGGGTGTGTGTGTGTTTATTGAAGACGCATACGCCGCGTGTGTGGCTGTCTGCAGCTGTTTGTTTTGGGTCGAGCTCAGAGACGGTGGCAGCGCTGCTTGGCACGAGCGCTCAAATGTTTCTAGCGATGGTGGAGGCGACTTACGCTACTGTAACCTGAGGTTTAGTGTCTCCTTACTGGGTAAACGTCTACTGGAAATAGTGCGCTATCGTAAGAAATAAAAATCACACAGTCTCTTGGCTCTCAGTTGTTTCTCTTTGAGATTATGTGCAGATTAAACAGACACTTTTGACTTTAGGTCTCCTGCTTCTTAGATTTATGTCCTAAAGGAAAAAGACCCTGTTAAATTTAAATGTGTGTCAAATGTTTCAAACTATGGACCGATTTGCCATGATAGCCAAGTCAGAGATCTTAACGCGAAGATTTTTATTTTATTTTATTTTATTTTTCGTTTATTTTTTTTTATTATTATTTTTTTTTATTTTAGTGTTGTTGAAATATTCTTGGGTTTTGTGAAAGGTGCTGTTTGATGATGATGATGATGATAATAAAGATAATTATTTTAATATATAATAATAATAATAATAATAAATAATGTGTATATATATTATTCTTATTCTTATTTCATTTTTTAAATAAATAAATTCATTTATTCAGATTATTTTTTTCATTTAATAGTTTTATTATTTATTTTATTTTATTTTATTTTATTTTGATGTTGTTGACACATCCTTGGGTTTTGTGAAAGGTGCTATTTGATGATGATGATGATGATGATGATAACAATAATAATAATAATAATAATAATAATAATAATAATAATAATAATAATAATAAAAATAATGTGTATATATATTATTATTATTTTTTTTATTTAACATTATTTTATTTTATTTTATTTTAAATGTGCTATTTAATAATAGTAATAATAATAATAATAATAATAATAATAATAATAATAATAATAAAATAGTGTACATATAATATTATTCTTAATTCACTTATTTAACATTTTTACAGGTAATTTTTTTTTTACTTTTTAGGTTTTGGTCAAGCATCCTTGGGTTATGTGAAAGGTGCTATTCAATAATAATAATAATACTTTTATTTTAAATAATTTTTGCATTTAATATTTTTATAACTTATTTTATTTCTGGTTTTGGTGAAGCATCCTTGGGTTATGTGAAATGTGCTATTCAATAATAATCAATATGATAATAATAATAATAATAATAATAATAATATAGTGTATATAAAATATTATTATTCTTAATTCATTATTTTATTTTAAATAATTTTTACATGTAATATTTTATTTTATTTTAGGTTTTGGTGAAGCATCCTTGGATTATGTGAAATGTGCTATTCAATAACAATAATCAATATAATAATAATTATAACAACATTATTATAAATATTAGTATATATACTGTTATCATCTCTTGTTATTGTTAGCTATTACTATTATTATTTCACAACATTTCAAGTTTTTCATCTAATATTTTTAATATATTTATTTTATTTCAGTTAACAATAACAATTTTTATAGCTTTACAGTAGTTTAATGATAACAGCATATACATTTTGTTTAAAAGTTATATACACTTTTTTTTTTAAGCAGTGTCCAAAATTAACACTTCCTAATAATGTTAGTTTTAACTATAATACATTTTTAATATCAGGGAATATACTTCACAATTGAACCACTTTTCATCACTTGGAACTGACTTTTCATGATTTTAGTGGTGTTTCACTGAGGTTTTTAGATGGGCTGTGATGTTCTCTCTGATTTCTTCTCATCGTTGTGATGTAGAGATGAGTGTTTCTGTTGAATCTGTCAGCGTGGGCTGTTCCTCACACCTCAGGCGTACATCTCTCATCTCGAATAACCGCTAGAGTTTGGGTGGTCCGCTAGCGCTCAGTCCGTCGCGTGTTCGCTGGCCGCAGGGCTCGGCTCGCTGACCTGCGCAGGTATTTCCAGCAACTCGCCGCTCGATGGCTGATTTTGAGGCCTCGTGATATTTTGAGCAGAAGTCTCTCCTCCTCTGCGCGAGCGTTTTCATAGTCCCCCGCCTGGATCCGAGGGTTTGATGGCTTTGCCTGGTACCAGCGGCTCTGTCAGTCAAAGCTGGCAGCGTGAGCGCTAAAACAGATGTGTGTGTGATTGCTGGAATACAGTCTCTGGATTGTACAGAAGGATTATGACTGGAAAATTCAATCTCTCATAAAGTCCGTTGTCTGCCCCGTATAAATCAAAGCCTGTAGCGCAAGAATATTGAAGGACACCGCTGATTGAAAAAAGAGACGTGGAGGATGTGGAAATGGAGCCTGTTTTATTAGCAGAGTTTCATGCACACTTACGCTTCAGAACAATAGTTTGGCCACATCTTTTAAGTTACTTAGAAATGACAGCAAGACTCTTGAAATTTCATACATACTAGTGGCTGATATAATGACTGATTTTTGGTATTTTTAAAAAGCTTTTCTGTTTGGCTGTTGAATATTGTAAGGGGAACTTTTATTTTGATAGCGGTATCTAAAGTAATAAATAAAATGATAAAAATAAACAAATCTGTTATATATTCTAATGGCTAATCGTATAACGCAGTAGCTAACATATCAGCAGATATTTGGCATAGGTTTTGAGGTTTTTCTGTTTGGCCGATAAATGTTGTTAGCAGAAGTTTTATTTTGAAAGCACTATCTAAAGTAATATTCAAAATATGTGATTTTATTTTTAAGTTGTGCATTTTAATTATTATATTAGATTGCGCTTTCAAAATAAAAGGTCTACTTACAATAATAAGAAATACATAAAAACTATAGTGGCCAATCAATATATTGCCAAGACTGACATATCAGCATATGTGGCTTTTATTTTTTAATATTTTAAAGTTTTTTTTCTGTTTGGCTTGGAAAGACTTGTAAATAAAAACTTTTATTTTGAAAGTACTATCAAAAGTAATAATTAAAATATTTGACTTTTTTAATGAAGTTGCTCTGTTTGGCCATTCTTTTATTTTGAAAGCATTATTTAAGGTAATATTTAAAATATTTAGAAATAAATAAGTCTGTTATAAATACTACCATGTCCTATTAATTTCTTACCCAGGCTAATATTTGAAAGTGCTTAAGTAATAATTAAAATAATTAGAAATAAATAAATCTATTGTATATACTATTTGTTGATCAATATATTGCGAAAACTGACATATCAGCTGATATTTGGCTTTATTTTTTTCTGTTTGGTTGTTAAATCTTGTAAGCAGAACTTTTATTTTGAAAGCTACATTGAATGTAATATATATTTCAAATAATTAAAAGTAAATAAATCTGTTATATGTACTATTGGCCAGTCAATAAATCTCCAAGACTGACATAAACGCTGATATTTGGCTTTTTAAAAATAGTTTGGCAGATAAGTCTGGGGAACTTTTATTTTGATAGTGATATCTAACATAATAAATGAAATAATAAAAATAAATAAATAAATATGTTTTTTAGTGGCCGATCATTATATCATCATAGCTAACATATCAGCTACTATTTGGCATTTTTAATTTAATTAAATTTTTTTTAGTTGGGCTGATAAATGTTGTTAGCAGAACTTTTATTATTTATTATTACTTGAAATAGCACTTTCAAAATAAAAGTTCCACTTACAAGACTTAATGGCCAAACAGAACAACTTTTATTTTGAAAGAACCATCGAATGTAATACATAATTAAAATAATTAAAAATAAATTAATCTGTTATATATACTATTGGCTGATCAATATATCCCTAAGACTGACATATAAGCTAATATTTGGCTTTTTAGAAATAGTTTTTATGTTTGGCCGATAAGGGATCTTTTATTTTGATAGCGGTATCTAACGTAATAAATGAAATAATAAAAATAAATAAATCTGATATGTATTTTAGTGGCCGATCAGTATATCACCATTACCAACATATCAGCTAATATTTGGCTTTTTTTTTGGCCAATAAATGTTGTAACGTTGAAAGAATATTTTAATTATTACTTTAGATAGCACTTTCAGAATAAAAGTTCAGCTTATAAGACTTAATGGCCAAACAGAACGACTTAAAAAATAATATTTTAAATAAGTTGTTCTGTTTGGCCATTAAGTCTTGTATGTGGATCTTTAATTCTGAACGCACTACATAAATTAATAATTAAGAAATAAATACATCTGTTACATATACTATTAGTAGATCAATACATCGCCACGACTGTCATATGAGCTTATATTTGGGTTTTTATGTTTGGTTGATAAGTCTTATGAGTTGGAATTTTATTTTGAAAGCATAATCTAACGAAACACATAATTAAAAATAAAAATTCTAAATAAATGAGTCTGTTATGTAGTGACCAATCCATATATTGCAATGGCCGACGGCTGATATCTGTTATTTGTCATTTTTTACTGTTTGGCCGGTATGTGTCATAAGTAGGACCTTTAATTTGAAAGCGCTGAGTGCCTGAGCCCATTCTAACTCTTTATCAGTTTAGTGTGTTTGTTTAACGGTTCTTTCTAATAATTAATTAGAAATGGTGAACAAACACTAGCATAAATAAATAAATAAATTCAAAAAAAATGTTTCAGGATTGTTTCAGGATTGATGAACAGAGAGTGCAAAAGAATTGCTTCCATTTGAAGTAGAAATTATTTTTAACATTATGGATGTCACTTTTGATCAATTTAATCAATTTAATTGAATCTTTTGACAAAAAAATAGTATTAATTTCTTTCAAATAAATAAATAAATAAACCAGTGCTTTGAACAGTAGTGTACGTGACCTCAGAACATGCAAATATGAAAGTTATATTTCACAAAAGCTCTAATATGAAAGGACTCTGAATGTAGTTTTGCTGTGTCAGTGGCGCTTTCCCCGCATAAGTGTCTTTGTCCTTCAGGACTGTAGCCGAGAGTCTAGTTTATAAGAGTCCAGATCTAAACTTTCAAGGTTGCTCTCGAGTCATTTGTCTTCCTGTCTCATCCTTCTGTTAAACCAAACGGGTCTGAGAAGCAGCAGGTCAAACGCAGGGTCGTCCTGTGGCACCACGCATCCCGAAGCGCTCGCTGGAGATTTCAGAGGCGTCATTCCTGAGGGAGTTCAGGTTGCAGCGCATACCGGCCTGACAGGACAGGAGAGCAGAGGAGATCTCCTCTGGGATCAATCTCCTTAGTCTCCTCTTTCTCTTCCTCTCCAGCTCTCGCTCTTCTCCTCGACCGCCAGGGGTGATGCTGGGACCAATTTATATTTTATTTATATTTTATTTTTGAAGTAGTTGAGTAGTTTGGACCTTCCCCTGGAATTTTTAATTATTTTATTTTATTTTATTTTATTTTATTTTATTTTATTTTATTTTATTTTATTTTATTTTATTTTGAAGTGGTTGAGTAGTTTGAACCTTCCAAAGGAATTTTCATTCATTCATTTTTATTTTTATTTTTATTTTATTTTTATTTTGTTATTTTATTTTTGTGGTAATTGAGTAGTTAGACACAGCAAGTCTAACTGAAAGCAGACTGAAAGCAGTGGTTTGGTTCATTTGGTTTGTAATTTTTATGAAAGCAATCTAGACTATCCTGCATAAGTGATTATGCAGGATAGTCTAGATTGATTTATTTATGATTTATAGTTGACCTGTTCTAGTATAATGCATATTTTATTGCTTCTTGTCTCCACAGAAATTGCTTCTGGTGAGCAGTTTGCATTCTTCACAAGTCTTGCGATGCAAATTTTGGAAGTAAAACTAAAAGAACAAAAACATGCATAATAAGTGAAGGTGGTGTCGTCTGTGTTCTAGATATAGTAGTAAACAGCTTTTACTGGTACTCATAGTGCTATTTGAGTAGTTTAAAATTTTCCACATTAATTATTTCATTATTTTATTTTATTTTTAAGGTAATTAAGTAATTCAAACCTTGCATGGGAATTATTTTATTTTATTTACATTTTTGAATGTGATGAATGTATTTTATTTTATAAGGTAATTGAGTACTTTAAACTTTCCACAGTAATTATTTCATTATTTTTTCTTTTCTTTTATTTTTAAGGTAATGAAGTAATTTCCACAGGATTTTTTATTTTTATTTTAAGGTAAGTGAGTAGTTTGAACCTTCCACTTGAATTACTTTATATTTAATTTAATTGAATTTAATAATTTAATTTTTAATTTTTTTTAATTTTATTTTGTTTGAGGTGACTAAGCAGTTTGAACTTTCCGCATGAATTATTTCATTTTTTATTTAATTTAACTTTATTTTATTTTTAAAGCAATCCACAGGAATGAATTTTATTTTATTTTAATTGAGGTGATTGAGCAGTTTGAACCTTCTGCATGAATTATTTCATTTTTTTTTATTTAATTTAATTTAATTTTATTTTATTTTTAAGGCAGTTAAGTCATTTGAACCTTCCACAGGAATTATTTTTATTTTATTTTATTTGAGGTGATTGAGCAGTTTGACCCTTCCGCATTAATTATTTCATTTTTTTAATTGAATTGAATTGAATTGAATTGAATTGAATTAGTTTCATTTTTAAATTTTTTTTATTTAATTAATTTTTTTTTTTGAACCTTCCACAGGAATTGTTTTTAGTATTGAGCTAAACTTAATGTGGTGAACAGCTCAACAGATGATTTGATGAGAAATGTTTTAGTTCATACTGAGATCTCTGACTTGATTGAAGTCTGAGCTATTTTATTTTATTTTATTTTATTTTATTTTATTTTATTTTATTTTATTTTATTTAAGGTGACTGAGCAGTTTGTAGCTTCCACATTAATTATTTCATTTTTAAATTAAATTGAATTATTTTATTTTATTTTATTTTATTTTATTTTATTTTATTTTATTTATTTTATTTTATTTTATTTTGGGTTGTTTAAACCTTCCAAATGCATTCATATTTTTTTATTTTACCTTCCACATGAATTATTTAATTATTTTTTACAATTATATCTCTCTACTATTACTGCAAGACAACTGTTGACTCATTTGGCTGTTTTCATGTCTCATAAGGCATTTACTGTAAGATGCTTTAATGCATCCTACAGTAACTGAGATCTCGTTTGAGTCTCCTGATGAGAATTCCTGCATCATGAGCGAGCGTCATTTATCTCCTCTCGTCTCGCGTGTGTGTGTTTCTCGCTGTGGTTTGCGTTTAGCGCTTTTGGCAGCGGCACCAAAGCCGCCGTTCCCCGAGCGCGGCCGCGGCGGCCATTAAGCGTAATTTGTCTGGTATCCCTGAACTGCAAACTCACGACAGGACAGAGAGAGAGAGGCATTCCTCTGGTTGTCATGTGGAGATGTTGGGCCCCATGCGGCTCTCTGTGTGTGTGTGTGTGTGTCGGACAGCGACACTGAGGCTCGCTGGGAACTCCCACAGGACCCGCTCTGTGTTTGTGTGTGTTTTAAGGGGGAGGTTGGCAATCTGAGAGGGACGTCCCGCTCCGGACGGCGGGATCAAGCGCTCCTACGGCCAGCCAGGCACCAGCGATCCTGAGGGATTTACACAGCGGCCGTCAGCCTCGCGCTCGCTCTCGTTCTGCTCTTCTCCATCAGTCACTTCTCCCTCCAGCTCTCTCTGAGAGTCTCAGAGGGAAAGTGTGTTTCTCAGAGGCTGCTGTTTCATGCCTGAGAGACTTAATGGAGTCGTGTGTCATTTCACTGTCAGTTTGGTGTCATGTGTTTCTCATAGAATGCCTGAGGAGAAATAAAAACAGACCCCAGTGAGTCACTAGTCATCATCCAGTAAGAGTGTTGAGCTTTAAACTTAATGTGGAGAACCGCTCAGATCATTTGAAGAGAAATGTTTGAGTTTATACTGAGATCTCTATCTTGATTGCAAGTCGGAGCATCCACAAGAATTTATTTTATTTTATTTTATTTTATTTTATTTTATTTTATTTTATTTTAGTTTATTTTATTCACAACTAAAATTGTAACTACAATTTTAGTTTAGTGAGTGTTCTACAGCAATTGTTTTTTTTTTATTTTATTTTATTTTTATTTTTTTTATTTTTTTTGGGGGGGGGGGGGGGGTGTCATTTTTAAACTCCTTTGTAGGAGTTTATTTATTTATTTATTTAGTTTGATTTATTTTTTTTAAGATTAATTTGAGTAATAGTTTCAAACCTTTTGTAGGAATTATTTTTACTATTTTATTTTTGAGGTATTTGAGTAGTTTAAACCCTCTGTTGGAATTATATTTTATTTTATTTTATTTTATTTTATTTTATTTTATTTTATTTTATTTTATTTTATTATGTTTGAGGTAACTGAGAAGTTTAAACCTTTTGTAGAAATTATTTAATATATCATTTTATTTTATTTTTTGATGTATTATTTTATTTTTGTAGGAATTATTTTATTTTATTTTTTTTATTTTATTACTTTTTGACATAATTGAGCAGTTTAAACCTAATCGAGTAGTTTGAACCTTTTGCAGGAATTGTTTATTATTATTATTATTATTATTATTTTATTATTTATTTACTTTATAGAGGTAATTACATTTCTGCATTAATTATTTTATTGTTTAATTTTAGTTATTTAATTTGAACCTTTTGCAGGAATAATTATTTTATTTTATTTTGAGGTAATTGAGTAGTTTCAGCCTTCCACAGGAAAGTAAATGCAGTAAAAATATTTACAGAAAGAAATGTAAACTTTTTCTCTCAATTAAACCTAACTATCTCTCAAATATGAGCCAGTAAACATCAGAAAAATCACATTAATTTCATTAAGGATTTCTTTAATTTCACAGCTGTTTCTCCTGGAAAACAATAAGATTAAATGGTGAGCAAAATGAGACTTTTAAAGTTCCTATTTTTATATATTGTTTCATATTCACTCGCTCTGTACTCTTACTATATGACAACTACTGACTCTTTTCATTTCTCATAAGGCATCTTAAAACTCCTAAGCAAATCTGAGCACAGTTTGAGACACAGTTGAGATCTCTTCTGAACTCACTTGAGCTTGGTTTCATTGGTTTCTTTACCATCTCTCTTTTCCTGCATTACATTTTTTCTTCTACATTCTTCTTGTCGTTTCAGATTGGGTGTTTTTGAGTTACATGTATGTCCCCCAGTGCCCCTGCACTCCTGTGGACCACCACACACACACACACACGTAAACTGTCCTCTTCTGCTTTTCTTTATATGGTCATGTGTGTCTAGAGAGAGACAGACAGACGTGAAAGAGAGAGCCTCTGTTTTCTAGGAACTTGACCCTTATCAAACATGCGCTACTCTGTTATTGTGGTCTTGCTCAATTACCAGAGCCCAAACCAAACACACACACACACACACACACACACACACACACACTGCAGCTCAGAGACGCCCGGAGGAGACGGGAAGCTTAAAGCTCATTCGCTGCTTTATATTCAACCTCAAACCTACTTAATGCAAGCACACAAACACAACCATTTGTAAAAGCATACGCTTTATTCTCTATAGTGTGGCCTACAGCAGACATTAGCATTTGAGCAAACTGTCGTCTTACACATTCTGCTCATGTCTTTCAGATCAAGTGACAGGAGAATCTGACTTGCTCAAAACGTGTTAGCAGGGTTATAGCAACAACCTGAATAATAATAACACGTTTATTGACAAACTCTATCGCCACAAGAAAACACAACAGATCGCACTAAATCATTACCACATTTACATACATTACAAAAAAAAAGCTGGTGTAGAAACAATTTTCACTTAATAATTGATAGTAAATTTCTCACACAATTAAATTAGAAAATTTGAAGTAGAAAAACTAAAATAGTGTTTTCCTGTTAAACGCACTTGGTACTTCAAAGCAGGGTTATTATTGTTAAAAAAACTAAAAAACCTTTAAAAAAATTGCTCAGAAATAAAATAAACTTTAACTTAAAATTAACTATTTAAAAAAAAAAAAAAAAAAACTTTCCTCATTTTTATTAAGTTTAACTAAAATAACCAAACCTAAAACTGAAATAAAATGAATCAAAACTATTAGACACATTTAATAATAATAATAATAATAATAATAATAATAATAATAATAATAATAAATTACCAAACCTAAGACTGAAATGAAAATGAATAAAAAGTGTGACACATTTACTACTACTACTACTAATAATAATAATAATAATAAAAATAATCAAACCTAAAACTGAAATAATAATAAGCACTGTTTAGACACATTTAATAAATAAATAAATAAATAAACACAACTAAAATTGTAACTAAAATTTAAATGGGAAATTAAAAATAAAAAAATAGAAACTAATTTAAAATATGAATAAAAAATATAATCAATGATACTGAAATAACACTGATTTAAGTTGAGGTACTAAAATAATAAACTATCACTAACATGTATTAAAAGTTGTAAATAACACAATGGTTTGATTATTGTATATTTTACAAGAAAAACCATTTTATGTAATTGTGAATTTCTGAGTGAAAATTGTTTCAAAGTAAATATTTTCTGTGTAAACATTTAAAAAATGACAAAAGGAACAACAAAATTACTTGTAACTAAAATTAAAGAAAATATTTAAATAAAGTGTAATATATATATATATATATATATATATATATATATATATATATATATATATATATTTGTTTATTCATTTATTTGTTTATTTGTTTATTTATATTTTAATATTTACAAAAATGCCTGGTAATACGATATTACTTTTTTGTTACTTATCTATCTATTTACATTTACTTTTATCCAAACTCACTTGCATTGCCTTCCCTGGGAATCGAACCCATAACCCTGGTGTTGCTAGCACCATGCTGTATTGTTTGGCACAATCTTCCTTTGGCAGGGACCTTGAAAGTAAAAATGATTCATTATTATTAAATAATGTTTCTTTTTGTTGTTTTTTAAGTCTAGGGTTAGTCTGTAGTCATAATTAGCTCTATATAAAAACAATAAAAGTCTGTTCTCTCTTAGATAAACGTGTGTGTGTGTGTGTGTGTGTGTGTGTGTGTGTGTGTAAGTGAACTAATTAAATGTCTGTTGTTAGCATAGCAAATGGTGCAATAAATTTAAATTGCTGGAACAATGCAATTTGTCTGAAATGCGGATCTCCCCGTCCTGCCTTAAATATGACTGCGAGAGACGTTTAGGCTGGTTTGCTGTAATTAAAGCAGCGATTGAAGCGCCCGTGCCTCTGTCTGTCAGTCTGAGCGAGCAGGCGAGCGTTCGCTAGGTGGGTTAGCAGTGGCTGGGTGGCAGGGTGAGCGCGCGGGGCCTCCCTGGCTGGCGCCTGAAATTTTACCTTCCTATTCATCAGGCTGGTGTATTAATAATAACAGCACATCTGGAGTCACTTACTGTCTACAGTTAACCCTTTACACAGACGCCGTGCTCCTCTTCTCCTCTCTTTCTCGCTCCTCCAGTGCTCTAGTGTACTGCTGTGGCAGACAAACTGGGATGATAAAGTTTTTAATGCTCTACAGCAGCAGTACAGTACACAATTACAGTAATGATCAGAACTGTCATTATATTTTAATGGTTTTTGTAGATGCTATTTTGCTAAAATCATTTATGATAGCATGCAAATTAAAGTGCAGTACTACGTTATCTGGGGAATTAAAAAAAAATCTTAGGTCTGACAATACAGCAATTAAAAACACAGCAATTACAAAAACATTGAATTTTTCTGAGACATCTTTTAAGACAATAACTATATATATATATATATATATATATATATATATATATATATACAAGTTGATTTATATTTTAGAAAGCATTTGACTTATTTGACTTTGATTTAAATGAGCTGATGATATAAAGTATTGACATAAAATTGGCAAAAGTTAAATAAAAAAATAAAAAGGCAAAAATACAAAAACCAAATTACTACCAAGTCAGAAAAAGTTAAAAATATTATATTTTAAATGTTATTTTTGTGTTTAGTATTATATTAAAACAACACTAAAATAATTCAAACTTAATAAATAAAAAATAGCAAATAAAAACTTAATGAACTAACCATAAAACCTAAAATCATATATAAATATAAAAAAGTTAAAGAAAATAAAATCGGTATAATAATCAAAATTCAATTATTATAGAAATATAAAAACAACAAATATATAAAAATAGATAAAGATATATAAATTAATATTTAAAAAATGTATATTTATTGCATGCATATTTGCATACATATTAACATACATATTTAAATATATTTGTTATATTGCAAAATATTAATAAATATAATAATATAATAAACAAACACATTTTTATCATTTATTGCTAAAATGAATATATGTAATATAAATATATAGTATAAATCAAATTCAATTATTATAAAAATATAATAAATATAATTATATAAATAAACACACACACTCAAATATACACACGTTTTTATCATTTATTGCTAAAATAAATATATGTAATATAAATATATAGTGTAAATCCAATTCAATTATTATAGAAATATGTATTAACATACATATCTAAATATATTTGTTATGTTATTTAATATTGATAAATATAATTATATAAATTCTGTATATATATATATACACGCACACATATATGTGTGTGATTTATTCTTTTTTGCTAAAATAAATATGTAATATAAATAAATATATGAATATATAGTATAAACAAATTCAATTATTATATAAATATAAAAACAACAAATGTATAAATGTAGAAAAATATAAATAAATATTTTAAAAATGTATATTTATTGCATATATATTTGCATACGTAATAACACATATTTAAATATACTTTTTATATTATTTAATATTGATAAATATGATTATATAAATATACATATACACACACACATATATATATGTGTGATTTTATTATTTATTATTGCTAAAATAAATGTATGTAATATAAACATGAATCTACAGTATAAATCAAATTAAATTATTATAGAAATATAAAAACAACAAATACATACATATAGCAAAAATATAAATACATTTTTTAAAAGTGTATATTTATTGCATACATATTTGCATACATATTAACACATATTTAAATATATTTGTTATATTATATATGGTTAAATATGCTTATATAAATAAACACAAAATGAGTGTGCGTGTGTATATATATATACTGTAAAAAAATAAATCTGTAAAATAACTGAAAAAATACTGGCAGCTCATTACAGAGGACGTTATACATTAATTTTACGGACATTTCCATCAACTCTAAAACACAACATATTTTTTAAAAATGTATATAAACAATAAATACTAAAAAAAAAATTCCTTCAAATTATATGTTGTGTTTTATTTTTACTGATTTTTTCAGGACATGAAGTGTAGTTTATTTATGGAAAGTGCTGACTGTCTCGAGTCTTTTACACAGGCGATGGAAAGGGGGAACCCGGAGTCAGCGGGGGGCTCTTCACGGGCCAAACGTTGGCTCAGCATTGGCCGTCCCGTCTGGCCCGTGTACCTGCAGCGGGGCAGGTGACAGAGATCTGCGTCGTACCAAAGTGACAGGCGCGGCCTCATTACGGCATGGACTCACACAGCCGCGGCGTTGTTAGCCAGCAGAAAACACACGCGCGCACATGTACAGACAGTGGTCATCACTCATCCGCGCTGCAGTCAACACCAATGATGTCATCAGCAGGCGCCGCGCCAGACGCGCGCTAACTATAGCGCGGGAGTACCTGTATAAAGAGCCTTATTTAGCTTTTTGCGGCGGGAGAGAGAGACGGGAGAGCGCCTTCTGTTTTTCCGCAGCTCTGCCTCCCACTGAGAAGCACATTCGCAAATATATACATTTATTATTATACATAAACATATAGCATACGTCTGCATAATATGTTTATATACATGCATGTATTAGAAAAGGACACGTCAGCCTTGCGAAAACACGCTTGACAAACAAGTCGTTATTGCGCTAATTATTTTCTAAGAAAAACAAGCGCCGAGAAATTACGCCGTGTGTTTGTCTAAGACGGAGCTACTGGGGAATTTCGCTGCGAAAATAAATAGCGCTAATTGAATAAACGAAGGCCGGAGTAAAATGTCTGACATAGTGGATTCTGGACTGCGTTTGCAAATGTAAGGCCGTAGATTAAACTCTGCATTTAATCCAGCTGTATTATAAACTGTGGAGTCAAATCTGACTAGACTTTAGGCAGCATGACTAAGAAAGCATCAGAAGTGATTGAATTTAATGACACTTGACTAATGTAATTATAGTTATGAAAATTACCCCATGATTTATCCATCCTAGGTATATATGACTTTCTTCTTTCAGACGAATGCAATTGGAGTTGCATTAAAAAAAAATGTCCTGGCTCTTCTAAGCTTTATAATGGCAGTGAATGACTGTTGAGTATTTGAAGTCCAATAAACTGTGCCAATCCATCATAAAAGTGCTCCACGTGACTCTGGTGGGTTAATATAGGCCTTTTGAAGTGAATTGATGCACAAAATATATCAATACAATCGGAAGTGTTTTAAAAAATGTCCTGGCTTTTCTAAGCTTTATAATGGCAGTGAATGGCTGTTAAGATGCTGAAGTCCAAAAAAGTGCATCTATCCATCATAAAAAGTGCTCCACACGGCTCCTGGGTGTTAATAAAGGCCTTCTGAAGTGAATCAATGCATTTTTGCAAGAAAAATATCCAATACATTCGGAAGTATTTTAAAAAATATCCTGGCTTTTCTAAGCTTTATAATGGCAGTGAGTGGCTATTGAGATTTGGAACTCCAATAAAGTACATCCACCCATCATTAAAGTGCTCCACACCGCTTTGTGAGGTTAATAAAGGCCTTCTGAAGTGAATCAGTGCATTTTTGCAAGAAAAATATCCAACACAATCTGAAGTATTTAAAAAAAAAAGTCCTGGCTCTTCCAAGCTTTATAATGGCAGTGAATGACTGTTGAGATTTTGAAGTCCAAAAAAGTGCATCTATCCATCATAAAAGTGCTCTATACGGCTTTGTGGGGTTCATAAAGGCCTTCTGAAGTGAATCAATCCATTTTTGCAAGAAAAATATCCAACACAATCTGAAGTATTTTAAAAAATGTCCTGACTCTTCCAAGCTTTATAATGGCAGTGAATGGCTGTTGAGATTTTGAAGTCCAATAAACTGCGCAATTTTATCATAACAGTGCTCTATATGGCTTTGTGGGGTTAATAAAGGCATTTTGAAGTGAATTGATGCATTTTTGCAAGAAAAATATCCAACACAATCTGAAGTATTTAAAAAAAAAATGTCCTGGCTCTTCCCAGCTTTATAATGACAGTGAGATTTTGAAGTCCAATAAAGTGCATCCATCCATCATAAAAGGTGCTCCACATGGCTCCTGGCGGTTAATAAAGGCCTTCTGAAGAGAATCCATGCGTTTTTGCAAGAAAAATATCCAACACAATCTGAAGTATTTAAAAAAAAAAGTTTTTATAATAATAGCAAGCTTTATAATAGCAGTGAATGGGTGTTGAAATTTTGAAGTCCGATAAACTGCGCCAATCCATCATAAAAGTGCTTCACATGACTCTGGTGGGTTAATAAAGACCTTCTGAAATGAATCGATGCATTTGTGTAAGAACAATGTCCATATTTAAAACTTGATAAACCGTAATCTCTAGCTTCTGCTAACTGTCGTACGCACGTTCATGAGAGAGTGGAAGTCCTCTTGGCTTATGACCGGTGTTTTGTTTTGCTCTCTCCTTTGCGTTTCCGCATTTGTCACTTCGTCCTACGTCATCCACTGAAACGCCACTCTCTCATGATGATCATAACTGCATATGTCAGTTAGCAGAAGCTAGAAATTATATGGTTTATAAAGTTTTAAATATGGATATTTTTCTTACAAAAACACACTGATTCACTTCAGAAGGCCTTTATGAACCCACCAGAGTCATGTGGAGCACTTTTATGATGGATTGGCGCAGTTTATTAAACTTCAAATACTCAACAGTCATTCACTGCCATTATAAAGCTTAGAAGAGCCAGAACATTTTTTAATATAACTATGATTGTATTTGTCTGAAAGAAGGAAGTCATATACACCTAGGATGGCTTGAGGGTGAGTAAATCACAGGGTAATTTTTATTTTGCAGTGAACTAACCCTTCAACTAAAATTAAAACTAAAACCATACTAAAACCAAATTTTAAAGAAATACATAAATAAATAATTGTTTTGACAAGGCAATGTTTCTCATTTTTATTTAAACTTGATAACAAAAAAGAAACTGAAACTGTAATGAAAATGAATATAAACTCTATAGACGTAAAAACCCTAAAAATTACAAAACAACACAACAAAATTACTAAAACATTACCTAAAATTGAAATTAAAATATAAAAATAAAAACGTATTCAAAATATTAATAAAAACTAATATAGTATCTCAATGACTTGTCAGATAGTGTGGTTGTCTAATGAGCTTTTCCCATATTTTAGCTTTAATATATGTCTGTTTATTCATGAGAACAAATTTGGAGAAATTTAGCATTGCATCACTTGCTAACCAATGGATCCTCTGCAGTGAATGGGTGCCGTCAGACTGAGAGTCCAAACAGCTGATAAAAACATCACAATAATCCACAAGTAATCCACACCACTCCAGTCCATCAGTTAACATCTTGTGAAGCGAAAAACAGAGTGTGTAACTATTGCTTTCGGTTAAAATGTCCATAATCTATAATAACACTTCCTCCAGTTGTCCTCTCACATCAAAATCCAAAGCTGTTTTAGACTGATTTCCCTTGAAAACGGTGCTTGATTTGTGCATATTTCTCTCCTGATTCAGACAAGATGACATTTTCACTGGAGAAAACAACATTATAGATAGAGGTCTTGTATTTTAGCATATTTTAGCTGGAAGCATCGGTTTGAAGTTACAAACATCTTAATTAGGTCCTGAGCACTGGCGGTGCGAGGACCCTATTGGAATTGCTCAGATTCTTCTTCTTCTTCTCCAAAATGAATCACATTATTGCTCAAAAACTCATGAAACTGCACACATGCCAAAAGTGGTGAAAATTTACATATGATATGGGTTTCAGAAGTGGGTGTGGCAAAATGGCTTGATAGCGACATCTATAAAATTTCAACAAAGCATCTACCGAATGTACAAAATTCGGTACACACATGTAACACCAATACCTGCATAAAAAAGTCCCTCAGTATGAAGTCCGAAACCCAGCAGGAAGTCTGTTATTTTGAATTTTCTCTGCAAGTTTTGTGCAGTTTTTGTCATTTTCAGGTGTTGTAGTTAAACAAACACCTACCAGAGATTTAAACAGATTAACACCAAATTTGGTCAGTGTAGTCTAAAGCCCCTTGTGATGTTAAATTGTGAAGATCTTGAGTTTTCGTTGAAGAGGGTGTCCATGGCGGCCTGACAAACTTCGATGTTTTGCCATGAAAAAGTTGTTATAATTCAGGTATACAATGTCCGATCTGCACAAAAATTCACATATTTGATAAGAGTCCTGTCCTGAAAACATTCCCATGACTATAATCAGTTATAGTCATAGCGCCACCTGCTGGCAACAGGAAGTGGCAAGTTTTACGCTCTTTACGCTTTAACAAACTCCTCATAGAGATTTAATGACATCGACATTATATTTGGTCAGTCTACTCTGAAGGCCTTTGCGATGTTAAATTGCGAAGATCTTGAGTTTTCGTTAAAGGGCATGTCCTTGGCGGCCTGACAAAGTTCGATCTTACGCCGTGGGAATAGAAGATGTTGTAGGTCAACCATACAATGTCTGATCTTCCCCAAACTTCACACATTCGATAGGAGTCCTGGCCTGAACACATCTAAAGGCCAATATTCAGTTCTAATTATAGTGCCACCTGTTGGCAACAGGATTTTATAAAAGTGCTGGCCTGAAGACATCTACATGCCAATATTCAGTTATAGTCATAGTGGTAGTGGTAGCAGGAAGTTTAGCACATATAAGTGACTTTGACATATTCCTTCTATATTTACTACTTTAAATGCATATTGCCCACCATTCGCTGTTTTCCTAAAGCCACCGAGCCACTGTGCGAACGCCCTTCCAACGCTGCTTGCAGCTTTAATGATGGATTTGTTTCTTACAAACACACAGCTTTAGATGTTAATTGATGCACTAGAGTGGCGTGGATTACTTGTGGATTATTGTGATGTTTTTATCAGCCATTTGGACTCTCATTCTGACGGCACTCATTCACTGCTGAGCAAGTGATGTAATGCTACATTTCTCCAAATCTGATGAAGAAACAAAAACAAACTCATCTCATCTACATCTTGGACATTACGAGACGCTATCACGTGCGTTCCCATAGAGTTGAAATGAAGTTCTTCACCCTGCAGGTCTGGACTGCCGTTCGTCCTCTGAGCCCCTCGTCTTCATCTATCTCAATACGAGCGCCTCTCGCTTCATTAAACACGCACAGGGCATCGACACATGCGGCCGCCATCCATCAAATTGCGTTCTGTTTATTTTCAGAGCTAAGAAAGACCTATTTAACGGCGAGCAGGTTGCATCAGCGTGCATGTGTATGTGTGTGTACGAGAGCGTGAGGTGTGTGATTCACCTGTCAGAATGTCCCGTCAGGAGATTTCTGCTCTCACCTGAACTGAAAGGCACATTGATGGCGCGGCGGACAGAAATAACGGCTGATGTCATGTGTTTTGGGACGGAGAAACTGTGAGAGGCAGAAACATACGGACATTATTCAAACCCTGGCAGCTCGAACGCTGCTCAGATATTCGTCTGATACCAGCGTACGTCTCTCGACTATCAGCGTAAAACCAGTCAACACTGCAGCCAGGAACTGCGCACTTAGAATGACAGACATGTGAAGTGACCAATCATGGTTCTCTTTTGAACAGCATATTAGAATGACTGCATTCTAATATGCAAATTAGCATTCTAATTTGCAAATCAGCAGATTAGAATGATTTCTGAAGGATCATGTGACACTAAAGACTGGAGTAATGATGCTGAAAATTCAGCTTTGATCACAGGAATAAATTACATTTTATCATATTTTCACACACAAAAAAAGTTATTTTAAATTTTATTAATATTTTATCATTTTTGCTGTTTTTACTGTATTTTTTAATCAACATCAGACTGACTTATGAAGTCACACAATTGAGTTTGAGATTTTCACCAGCCGGTTTGTGCATTTGTGTGACGAAGCTTAGGCGATATTAACACCAGCAGCACAGACGTCTGCTTCCAGTATTTTCCATTGCATATAGACTCATAGTACAGCAGCGTTTGTAGACATGAGAAAGCTGCGCACAGTAGATGTTAAACACACTGTTCTCCCTTTCTAATAATGGCCTGTGAAACAGCCTTTAAACGCTTTAATGCCTCCACTGTGTGTACAGATTTAAAGTGTGATTTGGTTAATTAGCTTGTTTTGACACAGTGTGTGTTTAAATGAGAGTTTATAGGCAGAGAGAGGATCGCTGTGTGAGAACGCTGCTGTCTCAGAGCCTCATGGGAACACGAGAAGACGGGCCTCTTAAATGCCTTGGATGGTTTTATTTTATAGCAGAACTCAAAACATTCCCCTGGTGGCTTAAGGTGCCGATCGGATGGAGCCGTTTTCACTGGCTGCATTCAAATCCCTCTTTCATTGTAAATCACTGTTATTTTTTATGTCCATTATATTGTCCAGAAAGTGAAAATTGTCCGTTGTTTGGTAAATTAACAGCTCACTTCATTTACTCTAAAGTAATTAGTAAGTATTATGCATAACACTGACACGACTTTATATCTAACAGTTCTTTTTTCATGATATAAACTCACAATTGAGAGGAAGTCAGAATTGCAAGATAAAAATTCACAGTTCTGACTTTTTTCTTGCAA
Source organism: Cirrhinus mrigala (assembly GCA_036247105.1). Classification (NCBI taxonomy): domain Eukaryota; kingdom Metazoa; phylum Chordata; class Actinopteri; order Cypriniformes; family Cyprinidae; genus Cirrhinus; species Cirrhinus mrigala. The sequence goes on along the minus strand of CM070009.1, from coordinate 38,953,397 downwards.
ATGCAACTTTTTATCTCGCAATTCTGACTTTTTTTTTCTCACAAATGCAATTTATATCTTGCAATTCTGACTTTTTCTCACAAATGCGAGTTTGTCTTGCAATTTTGACTTTTCTCACAAATGCAACTTATATCTTGCAATTCAGACCTTTTTTTTCTCAAAAATGCGAATTTTATATCTCACAATTCTGATTTTTTTTTTCTCACAAATCAGTTTGTATTTTACAATTCTGACTTTTTTCTCACAAATCCGAGTTTGTATTTTGCAATTCTGACCTTTTTTTCCTCACAAATGCGAGTTTGTCTTGCAATTCTGACTTTACTCGCAAATGCAACTTATATCTTGCAATTCAGACCTTTTTTTCTCAAAAATGTGAATTTTATATCTCACAATTCTGATTTTTTTTTCTTACAGATCAGTTTGTATTTTGCAGTTCTGACTTTTTTCTCACAAATCCGAGTTTGTATTTTGCAATTCTGACTTTTTTTTCCTCACAAATGCAATTTATATCTTGCAATTCTGACTTTTTTCTCACAAATGAAATTCATATCTTGCAATTCTGACTTTTTTCTTGCAAATGCAAATTTATATCTTGCCATTCTGACTTTTTTCTCACAAATGAAATTTATATCTTGCAATTCTGACTTTTTTCTCACAAATGCGAGTTTGTATCTTGCAATTCTGACTTTTTTTCTCGCAAATGCAATTTATATCTTGCAATTCTGACTTTTTTCTTGCAAATACAATTTATATCTTGCCATTCTGACTTTTTTCTCACAAATGCGAGTTTGTATTTTGCAATTCTGACTTTTTTTTCCTCACAAATGCGAGTTTGTCTTGCAATTCTGACTTTACTCGCAAATGCAACTTATATCTTGCAATTCAGACCTTTTTTTCTCAAAAATGTGAATTTTATATCTCACAATTCTGATTTTTTTTTCTTACAGATCAGTTTGTATTTTGCAATTCTGACTTTTTTCTTGCAAATGCAAGTTTATATCTTGCAATTCCGACTTTTTTCTCACAAATCCGAGTTTGTATTTTGCAATTCTGACTTTTTTTTCCTCACAAATGCAATTTATATCTTGCAATTCTGACTTTTTTCTCACAAATGAAATTCATATCTTGCAATTCTGACTTTTTTCTTGCAAATGCAAATTTATATCTTGCCATTCTGACTTTTTTCTCACAAATGAAATTTATATCTTGCAATTCTGACTTTTTTCTCACAAATGCGAGTTTGTATCTTGCAATTCTGACTTTTATCTCGCAAATGCAATTTATATCTTGCAATTCTGACTTTTTTCTTGCAAATGCAAATTTATATCTTGCCATTCTGACTTTTTTCTCACAAATGCGAGTTTGTATTTTGCAATTCTGACTTTTTTTTCCTCACAAATGCAATTTATATCTTGCAGTTCTGACTTTTTTCTCACAAATGCGAGTCTGTGTCTTGCATTTCTGACTTTACTCGCAAATGCAATTTATATCTTGCAATTCAGACCTTTTTTTTTCTCACAAATGCGAATTTATATCTTGCAATTCTGACTTTTTCTCACAAATCCGAGTTTGTATCTTGCAATTCTGACTTTTTTTTCTCGCAAATGCAATTTATATCTTGCAATTCTGACTTTTTTTTTCTCGCAAATGCAGTTTATATCTTGCAATTCAGAACTTTTTTTTTCTCAAATGCAAATTTATATTTCACAATTCTAATTTTTTTTCTCACAAATGCGAGTTTATCTCACATTTCTGACTTCTTCTGAGAAAGAAAGTCAGAATTGCGAGACACAAACTTGTAAAGTCCAGTTTTGTTGGTGGAAAAAGACTGATATGTTCTCAGAATTGCAAGTTATTAAATCAGAATTGTGAGATATAAACTCAAAATTCTGACTTTATAATTTAGTTTATATCAAGCAATTCTGACTTATTTTCTCAGATTGCTAGTTTATATCTTACAATTCTGGGAAAATAAGTCAGAATTGCAAGATGTAAACACAAATGTAAGAAAACAAATCACAATTGTAAGATAAAATGTTTTAATTTTTTATTCAGTGGCAGAAAGGGGTTTCCATAACATTATGTATTTTAACCCTTGTTTTATCTTAAAATTCTGTTGGATTCAGTACAGTTCACCAAAAAATAAATAATTAATTAAAAAACTGTTAAAACAATAATATTTAGCAATATTTAGCAATTTCAATAATATTTAAAATGACATATCTTCAAATAAAAGCATCTGTCAGATGCCTTAATGTAATTGTAGAGGTAGTTTTGGTTTTATGGAGCTTCCTTGAACTGTAACATTTGTGGGCCAAAACTGACCCGCTAATATCGTGATCATAATAGAGATTTTGTACGCACATTTTTGCAGATGTGCTGATGACCCTAACTGAGAAACAATCACACAATTTCAAGAAGCACACCCTAGGTTAACCATATTTCTGTTTGAGTCAAATTCAGCAGGAACATAAGTGAATTAAAAACACACACACACAATTGCACATTTTAAGCACACTGAATTCGAGTGTGTTCAGCAATGTGGCCTCTATTAAACATGACTGTGGAAACTGTAATTGAGGAGATAATTTGTGTGAACAAGCCGCAGGAATCAGTACAAACCTCTAATTAGTGGTGCACGCTGAATTAAAAGCATCGCTATTACTGTTGCTCATACTTTGGGTTAGTGATGACTCAAATGAATGATTATGTGTATTACTTTACTTAGTGATCATATGCACTATTTTCACCTGCTAGAGCATAAAACAGGTGAAAAAATCCCACATTGAAGGAGGAACCCAAGCCACATGTGCACACTAGAAGATCTTTGACAACCTAGCAATGCTCTAGCATCGTGGCGGCAAGTTTTGCATGTGTGTGTTTGTGGCCTTAACAGTCTGAGAGGATTGTGGGAACAGAACTGACAGTGAAGCTGCAGACAGATGTGAAATGTGAAATGTGTCTATAGTAGTACAGAATCTGCAGGCAAATGTGGCCCAAATCCGTGGCCCAAATTTTTTGCTCACGGGACTCAGATCTGTATTTCTCATGACAATGTGAACAGCACAAACTGCATGGAATCTGACCTTTTCAATTCTGATTTGTGCCACTTCAGTACTGTATGGCTACGTTCACACTGCGAGCCGTGCGCAATTCCGATTTTTGTCAGATCCGTTCTTTTTTGTATAGCTGTTCACATTGTTGCTTTAAATGTAGCCACAACAAAATCCGCCCAATCGCTTCTCAAATCTACTCCAAAACTAGCCCAACCATGTTCAGTGGGGTAACTATCACGCTAGTAGGGTTGCGTCAAACCACGAAGTTGGAAAACAGCCAACAGCAATAGTGGAAAGAGTAACCCAATTCCGCGGGGAAACAGTGGATTTGGCAACACTTGCGCAGCACGCTGTCATGCGGAAGTAAACACGGAGGACATAAAGTAAGCGATTATCCGTTTATTTAGAGTGTGATCTGTCGCAGCGAAATTATGCACAGGCAATATGAAAAATAAAGACAAGGATGTGACAAAAGACAGCAGAGTTTTGAAACTTATGATACAAGCTCTCATGTTTTGCTTGTAGATAGAGTTGTCACTGTAATACTTGTGAGCTCTGACACATCACACATCCACTAATTACCTTTCACAACTGTCTTGATAACTTTGGGTATGTAAAATCTTTGAAGTGTCTCCCGTCAGTGCAGAATTATGACGAATGTCGATATGGAGTGATGTAGAAGTCGCATGAAATGACTGTTCATACTGCGGTCACATCGCAAAACATCTGACCTGTTTCGGATTTAATACTACATATGGAAGTGGCACAGATCAGAATTTAAAAGATCAGGTTCTATGCGGTTTGTGCAGTTCACACTGTCATGACAAAAACAAAAAAATCAGATTTGATATTCGATATTTAACCCCTAGGAATGCGTTTGAGCTAGTTTTGGATTCGTGACAAAATCATGAATGATCAGATAGCAAATAAAAGTACCATATTAAAAATAATATTAACTGTATTAAAATCAATTGTAACCTGCTTCTATTGTATTTATTTGTAAAGTTGCTTTGGATAAAATGACTAAATGTAAATTTAGGCCGACGGACTGCTGGCTGAACATCTGATGGAAACACTTAGGGAGTTTCGAAGTCATCATCAGATTGGTTAGATTATACAGGATTTCTGGGAGACGTGTGTGTTGCATTCTATAATGTTCCGCCTGGAAACAAAAAATGCTGTGGCGCCAAACCCCCTCACGAAAGAAGAAAGCCGTCGTGTTTACAACTATGATGACGAGCGCTTATCAGGATCAACTAAACGCTGGATTTTCAAAAGTATGTGAAAAATACACCCGTCTGTTATTGTGGCGGCATTTCCACCCCCCTAAATATGACGCGACACAAAATTAAACGTGATTGGTTGCTTTACCTGTCAGTCATATGGCCTCTTGGGTGGGCCTTGGCCATTCAAAGAGGCCAAGGTTCCCAGACCATCTGCCGCCAGAAGGTCGAGTCAGTTTAGAACCATGATCTGTTCACGCCGGAAATTGGATATTGGCCACATTTAAAACAAAAATGTGGACAGCTATACGAAAAAATCAAATCTGCGAAAAAATCGGAACTGAGCACTAAGACTCGCTGTGCCTTACACTCTTAAAAATGAAGCTTCTTTATTGCCATTGATGGTTCTATGAAGAACCTTTAACTTCTGGAATCTTTGGAATCTTGAAAATAGAATCTTTACATTCCACAAATTCTTTAAAGTGGAAAAAGGTTCTTTAGATTTTTTTAAATGTTCTTCACATTGAGAAGATATTAACTGAAAGGTTCTTTAAAGTTTGTTTCTTAATCAGATTTGGAGAAACACAGCATTACATCACTTGCTCACCAATGGGTTCTCTGCAGTGAATGGGTGCCGTCAGAATGAGAGTCATCTGGTCTGAATCAGGAGAGAAATCTGCACAGATCAAGCACTGTTTACAAGCTAAAACTGCCCAAAACAAATTTGTTCATGGATTTTGATGTGAGAGGACAACAGGAGATGAGCTTTTTCACTGGAGAAAGCATTATTATGGATTTTGGACTCAGAAGAAACAGTTTGATGTTATAAACATCTTAATTATGGATTTGTTTCTTGTTTCTCTACACAAGATGTTTATTGATGGACTGGAGTGTTGTGGATTATTGTGATGCTTTTATCGGCTGTTTAGACTCTAATTTTGACAGCACCCATTCACTGCAGAGGATCCATTGCTGACCAAGTGATGTAATGTTACATTTCTCCAAATCTGATGAAGAAACAAACTCATCAACATCTTGGATGGCCTCAGGGTTAGTACATTTTCAGCAAAGTTTCATTTTTGGCTGAACTACTTCTTTGAGAGTTCACCTCCAAATCTTTGACGCAATTTTGATGCGTTTGGTGTTTTAGCCATTGTGCAAGATTCGATGATATTTCTGTATAAATATGTGTGTCCTGGTAGCCGTGTATAAGGTTTCTGCCGTTGAAGGGGTCTGGTGTGTTTCATGACATGAGAAAATCCATCATGACCCGTTCCGTGAGTTTGCCGTAAGCACCAGCGGAAAAAAGACAAAACCATTAACAGAAATGGTTCAAATGAAAACATCTCGATAACTCTGACTATGGCAGCTAGATGCGTCACTGCTTATGTATTTTGACTGTGATAAAACTCCAGGAAAGAATCAAGGGAATTGCATGTGACAGACAGTGAGCCTAAGCAAAGCCAAATGCTGATCTTTTGCCACTTCGCAAAATGTTTTTAGGTTTTTAAGTGGGTAAGTCCTGCGTTGAAGTGAAGTGAAGTGAGCTGGTTATGAAACAGATTCTGAATTTCAATCTTTATTAAAATTCAGCATGAAGTGGCATTTGCAACCTTTTTTAGTTGTGCTTTGCATGTCAAAATGTGCACTTGATGAGTGAGTATTAAGACAAACATCTTGTTTTCTTTGGAAAACTGAAAAAAAAAAAAAAAAGGTTTAAAATAAAACCAGAAACATGCACTCATCTGTTTTGAGTTACGGCTGCACTTCTCCAAGCCGGTTATGTGTATTTTGAGTCTTTTATGTTGTGACAATGGCCAAAAATACACCTGTGACTTGCGTCCCAGACTGTTCTCGGTCTCCCTGCACAGGAGTAGCGGAGTCGAAGTGTGAATTAGCTCATTCAGACAGAAACAGAGATGCATTTATCTCTCCGTCTGCTTTATGGCCAGTGGAATGGCAGGTCACTTCTTCCATTAAACGATTTTTGAAGAACGAGTGTTTGACAGTAGCTCGGGGTTTCCGCGGCGCTGGCTTGGTGGGAGATGTTCGTTTTGGATTCATTTGGACAGAGTGTTTTATGGCTTTATTCCCCGTGGCCTGAGCGCACACTCGTATGTTTGTGCTTCTTGAAGTTGCAAAAAGATAGATAGTATGCAGTCATTTAGTAGCTGCTTTTCTTCAAAGAGACTTTCAAAAGACGTATTTCAGATTCAGTTCTCCTTGAGCAACCCTGAGGATGGAAGAGCTTTGCTCGAGGATATAGATAGTGATAGTTCATTGATTACTTATGATAGATAGATAGATGTATAGATAGATAGATAGATAGATAGTTCAGTGATGAGATATTAATAACCTATTGCATTGTTTTTATTATTTTTTTAATAGATTATTATTTCTGTATTTATTAATGCTTATCATTATCATTATTATATATTTGTTTTATTATAATCATGAATATTGTTGTGTTACTTTTTCAGGTTTTAATCTTTTTTCTTTATCATCACTGCAATGTTCAAATTATTATTATTATTATTATTATTATTATTAATAATATTGCTGTTGTTGTTGTGTCATCTTATTTTTATTTAATTGTATAATTTATCATTTACATTTTAAGTTAATTTTATGAAATTAAATCATTTAATTTATTATTATTATTATTATTATTATTATTATTGTTGTTGTTGTTGTTGTTGTTTGCCATCTTAATTTAATTGTATAATTTTTTATTTAATTTTTATTTAATTCAGATAAAGCACTTTTTATTAATAAAGTATATTACTACAACTACTACTACTGCTGCTGCTGCTACTGATGTTGTAGTTTTCTTTTTTTGTTTCTTGTCACTGGAATATTTAGCAGTCATGCATGTACTGTAAAATGAGAATAAAATAATTATTATTTTTATTATTAATGTTTCATCTTAATTTAATTTAAATTTAGAATGTATTATTTAATTTTTTATTTATTTCAGATAAAGTACATTTATTATTATTATTATTATTATTATTATTATTATTATTATGCACCTACTTAATTTAAATTAATTGTATAATTTATAAGTTATTACTTATTTTAAATTAATCAGATAACATACTTTTTATATTGTTATTATTATTATTATTTATTCATTATTACTAATACTACTGCTGTTGTTGTTTTCTTTTGTTGTTTCTTGTCACTGGAATATTTAGCAGTCATGTAAAATAAATTATTATTATTATTAGTTGCACCTCATTTTAATTCTAACATTTATTTATTTTTAACATATCATGATCATGATATGATAGTATTATTATCATTATTATTGTGTACGTATAACAAATAACAGTACCTACCAAGTACCTTTAAATTTACAATTTGAGATAGCAGTTAAAAAGTGAAGTCTGTCATAAACTCTCGCCGGGCAATGTCTCCCCGCACGTGGAGCCCGTGGCTTGCGGAGGCCGACAGGGGGCGTATCGGCTTCAAACCCCCGCATGTCTCCAACCACGCCTCCCTCTCGCCACTCTCTCTCTCTCTCTTTCTCTCTCCCTGAGGTCTAAAGGAGGTGTCGGGGAATCTCCTGCAAACAAACTCACACTGAAAAAACCAAAGCTGCTGTATTACATCACAGGGTCGCGCGTGTATATATCTGAGGCGCGCGCGTGAGAGAGGCATTCCAAGACTTTTGGCTCGCGCTGACGCGTCGCGTGCGGAACTTTAACGCGTGATGCTGCGCACGACTCCGACGCATTTAACCACCAGCGGGAACGTCAGCAGCAAGAAACCGTACGAGTGACATGGATGGATAGATCCAGGATCTGAGCGCTTTTGGATTCGCATCGGATAAAGTTGATTTTGTGTTATTTTACCGCTTTTTACGCCTCACGATGGATCTCCCGCAGTGTTTGGTGGCTGTGTACCTGCTCCTGGTGTCCCTCGCTCAGTGTCAGCACTATTACCTCCTCAGACCCATCCCGAGTGACACTTTACCCCTGCTGGAGCTCAAAGAGGACCCAGACCCCATCTACGATCCGCGGGAGAAGGACCTCAACGAGACCGAGTTAAGAAGCGCCCTCGGCGACTTTGACAGCCGCTTCCTGTCCGTCAGCCCTCCTCAGGACCGCTACACGGGCAACGAGGACCTGGACGAGCTGGATCTCCAGCAGCAGAACCCCACCGGGCTGATGCCCAAAGACATCAAGAACCTGGATTTCGACGTGCAGTTTGGCAAGAAGCGCAAAGCCAGCAAGAAGCTGAAGCGCAGGCTGCAGATGTGGCTGTGGTCCTACTCGTTCTGCCCGGTGCTGTACGCGTGGAACGACCTGGGGACGCGTTTTTGGCCGCGCTTCGTGCGGGCAGGGAGCTGCTACAGCAAGCGATCCTGCTCGGTGCCCGAGGGGATGGTGTGCAAACCGGCCAAATCCACGCACATCACGCTGCTGCGGTGGCGGTGCTTGCAGAGGCGAGGAGCGCTCAAGTGCGCGTGGATACCGGTGCAGTATCCCATCATTACAGAGTGCAAATGCTCGTGCGCGAACTGACCAATCACGAACGGACATCAAAACTCCGACGCGATGCTTATTTCTGGAAAAAAGTGCACAAACTATATAAAAACTGTCATATTTCTGGACTTGAGCTGATTACTGGACTTAAATCATGGAAAACATTTCTGAGAAATATTACTGTACAAACTTCAATCTGGATTTCAGTTAAAAAAAACTCTGAACTTTGAGCTTTGAAACATATTTCTAGAAGAACAAAATCTAATGCAAATTTCTCGATTTAAGTTATGAAAAACTTTTTATTTTGTATTATGGTAACACTTTATGCTGACTTTAAATTAATAACAAATGTAATGCTGACAGATCAATAATTCATATATATATATATATATATATATATATACACACATACACACACACACACACACACACACACAAACTGGGTAGTTACTGATTACAAGTAATCTGGATTACATAATCAGATTCCAAAAAGTTAAGTAGTTGTAATTAGAATATATTACATGTTAAAATGCTCATAATCAGATTAGTTACTTTTATAGATTACATGATCACATATTCACACAATGGCAGTATTTTTTCATAATTTATAGATTCTTCCCAATTTTCTGGACATAATATTTAAAACCTGAAGACTTTGGACGTGTTCTCTTTGCTTTATTGTAATCAGTATGTTTAAGACAAGTTTGGGAAAAAAAGTAATCCAAAAGTAATCTAAAAAGTAGTCGAAATACATTACATAACATGAGTTACCTATGTTACTAAGTACAGTTTTCATCATGTAATCTGTAATCCGTAACTCTTAAAAATAAAGGTTCTTTATTTGCATTAATGGTTCCATTAAGAACCTTGAACATCTATGGAACCTTTAAAAAATGTTCTTCAAAATGGTTCTTTTAAGAACTGTTCACTGAAAGGTTCTTTGAGGATCCAAAAAAGGTTCTTCTATGGCATCACTGCAAAAACACCCCTTTGGAGCCTTTATTTGTAAGAGTATACACACATTTCAGCAACTGTTTGAATGTATTAGCTAATGATTTGTTGAGCATTATGTATTATAATTTGTATAAATATGCATTATGTATTATAATGTCAGTTCCTATAAGTTATTATAAAGTGTTGCGTTTTATTTTTGTATGCACTATTGTGTGTAGGAATGTATTGTTATGTATATGTCGTGCCATCATGTAATGATCTAGCTACTTGTAAAAAGCCAGTATTATGTGTATTATCCAGAGTCTACTGTATTTGTGGAAAATATTGGTTAACGTTGTATTTATATTGCAGAGAGTGGGCTATGGAGCCGTTTGAGATGTTTTATAAGGTTTTCCACGCCGATGTGACGACCTCAAAATTTATTATGGATTTTTTTACGTCCCGAAGCTGCGACGGCTGCTTTCGTGGTGACGATTTATCCTGTAAATTAAGATGAACTGTTATTTATTCTTTATATTCAGATAATAAAATATCAGTAAAACCACAACAAACGGGACGCTCAAGCTTTTGTTTCCTAAGTCTTTTTTTCTTTTCATGACGCCTGTGAAGAAACTTCAAAGAAATTCTTCTAATTTACCATGACATATTCTCACCTGGCTTAAGGGCCCCGTAACCAGGCAACCGCTGGTGATGCTCACAGGGGCCCATGTGGAGGTTTTGGCACTTCAATCAAAAAAAAAAAAAAAAAAAAATATATATATATATATATATATGAAGAGTTCATTAGCAAAAACAGATAACTCAATTTTTTACAATTATCAAAAATCATGTTTTGTTGTGCATTACAGTTAATCTCAATCAAACTGCAATTTGGGTTATTTTGATTGAGTAAAAATAACTAAAAAAAATACAGCCAACTAACACAATAAAACGCAATAAAAACATGATAATATAATAAAAATGATTTTTGCAAATTAAAAAGAAAAACTAAGTTATCTGTTTTTGCAAATAAACTCTTCATATATTAAGATAAGTACTGAAAGGTACAACATATAATCTTTGCTAACCCTTTTTGTAATAACTTCAATAAGTCTTTAGCAAACATCCTACAATGCTTAATGACAGATGAATTTAAATGTGGATGCATATGAACATATATGTATAAATTAGATTTTTTAACTTTATGAATGTCCTTAATATGCAAAAAATGTAAGATTTATGTATTTGAATTGCATATAAAATTTCACAAATGCATATTAGATTACACAGTTTTAACAAACTAGTTAACTTAATGTGATGCATATTCAGTCATATAAATTAAAACAGGTAGTTCTAATAAACTGTTTTAAATAGACATTAACCAGGTTTGTCATTAATATATAGAAGCTCATTCTAGTCATATTTTAGCCATGTTTATTTTACTGCATAAATGTAATTTTCACATTTAGCAGATTTTATTTCCCCAATTTAAATAAATGCATTTTGAAAATGATTATTAAAATAAAATAAATGCAAATAATAAACCAATATCAAATTAGTTAAAATACCAGTTTTGAGTGCATGACTGACAAATATGCATCACATTAAGTTTATTAGTTTGTTTGTGTTAAACTGTAATCAAAATGTGACCCTGGACCACAAAACCAGTCATAAGTAGCACGGGTATATTTGTAGCAATAGCCAAAAATACATTGTATGGGTCAAAATGATCGATTTTTCTTTTATGCCAAAAAATCATTAGGATGTTAAGTAAAGATCATGTTCCATTAAGATATTTTGTAAATTTCCTACTGTAAATATATAAAAACTTAATTTTTGATTAGTAATATGCATTGCTAAGAACTTAATCTGGACAACTTCAAAGGTGATTTTCCCAATATTTAGATTTTATTGCACCCTCAGATTCCAGATTTCAAATCTATATTGTCCTATTCTGACAAACCATACATCAATAAAAAGGGTATTTATTCAGCTTTCAGCTGATGTATAAATCTCTTTTTTTTTTTTTTTAAAAAAAAAAAAAAAAAAAAAAAAAATGGACCCTTATGACTGGTTTTGTGGTCCAGGGTCACAAACGGATGGAAATTTTATATGCAACTCAAAAACATAAATCTTACATGTGTATATTAGGGTAATTAATTTGTCTTTTATTCACATATCCTCATCCACATCAAACTCCTGATCTGTCATTAAGCATCCATGCTAATGACTTATTAATGAAAGTTATTATGAAGTGTTAGCTGTGATTATGTGATGTACGTTTCAGTAGACGTCCCGTCTAAAGTAGATTAACTGCATTTTATGCATCAATTAATTCAAACAATTCTTAACATTCACAGCCTGGGAACCCGCATGTGTTAATTTGCTTATTTGGTCTCGTTAAAATCTTTCTGGATGCGTTTTCTGCCAGCTAACTGGGTTAAGGGTTACGGCGTGATGATGCAGTTTACGACAAACATGTAATGTAGAGCCTAATGGAGCGGCCGACTAAACTTTCTCACATCACGGGCGTTAAAAGGGCCGACGGCTCGCGCTAATGAGCACGTTAGTTTGCAGTCTGTAAAAAGCGCAGCTTATCTGAAGTGAAAATGGCTCTTTATCTCCATCTCAAGTGGTTTGTTTTCAAGCTTTTTATTGTGGGGTGGAGATGCATGATGATTCTCATTGAAAACCTGTTAACATCTACTGTAACATCCTGAAGAGATAAAGCACGAGGCCTGGAACAGCTGGAGAGCATCTCTCTCTCATGTGGCCCGGCCCGACTGCCACCCGCCCATTTGCGGCCCCGCGGGAGGGCCGGCCTCCCTCCGAGAGCGTGGAGCCAGTCTAACAGAGGAATAAACCCTGCCAAACAGCCCTCATAAAGAGCATCAAATACAGCTCTGTTTACCCCTGCAGAACAGCGCTTTATCCAAACACACCGCTGATTAGGACACCGTTACGGCCGCTTGGGCAAACTAATCACACGGGACTTCGTTTAAATGGATGTGTCCTGGCCAAAGGGTATTGAGGGCCTCGGGTCTGGAGGTTTCAGACCAAAATAAAGCTTCTTTTTTTTGGCATCGGCGCTTCCATAAAGAGCCTTTAACCTCAATGGAACATTTCTATTCCACAAAAGATTCTTTATAGTGGGGAAAAAAGGTTCGTTAGATGATTCAAATGTTCTTTACACTGAGAAACTTCTGTGTAAGATTCAAATCTAAACTAACAACTTTTTATTTTATTAAAAACTCTGTAAAAATTGTTTTGAGCTTCTGTATGGTTCTTTGGAGATTGAGATGCTTGAGAGTGTTGGGGGTAATGCATTAGTTATGTAATCAGATTACTGTTTTCAAGTAACTAGTAAAGTAATGCATGACTTTTAAATTTACAGGAAAATATCTGAGTTACTTGTAATAAAAATTGCTTTTTATTCATTGACAGCTTTCCTGTCAGTGTGTTCGTAGAAACTTGGAGTTGCAGAGGCACTTCCTTCAGGTTGAGGCTTATTAATGTCACTTTTGGTGTGAAGGGGCATTTACAGTTGCCAAAAATATAACTTCTTTGTTATTAAAAATCAAGCACGCCCAGCTCAAGTGATGAAACGTAATGCAAAAGTAACGTAACGTTCTATAAAGAGTAACTAAGTAATGCAATTAGTTACTTTTTATGGAGTAATGTAATATTGTAATGCATTACTTTTAAAAGTAACTTTCTCTAACACTGATGCTTGATGTTTTAGTTTTGTTTTTTCAGATCAGTGTTTTGGTTTCTAGGTTCTTACAGTTTAAAATAATTGGAAGTTAAAACATTCTTTGTGGAACTTTAAAAAGAACTTTTAACTGGAAGCTTTATTTTTTAAAGTGTTTACAATTGAAATTTTTTAAATTGTCATTTGAGCATCGTTTGAAATTCACATTATTCAAGTCTGAATGTGTGATTTTAAGAATTTTTGGTTTAAGATGAACCAGTGTCTTTTAGCGTAGCATTTATCAATTTTTGTTTGGATAAAAACTGTCAAATTGAATTCTTCAGTGCTTCTTATCGCAATAATTTATTTATTTTTTTTTTTTTGATTTATAGGGATCTTTAGCTGCTATATGGTTCTTTGGAGATTTGTTACATGCTTGATAGTATTGGGGGTAATGCATTACAAGTAATGGCAGTTACATAATCAGATTACTTTTGTCGAGTAACTAGTAATGCATTACTTTTAAATGAACAATACAATATCTAAATTACTTTTGAAGCTTATTAATTTCAACTTTGGTGTGAAAGGGCCTTAATAGTTGCCCAAAATGTAACTTTTGGGATTTTTGTTATTAAAAATAAATAAGCAAGTTGAACTCAGGTGGTAAAGAGTAATGCATAATGCATTACTTACAATAAAAAGTAAATAAGTAATGCAGTTAGTTACTTTTTATGGAGAAACACAATATTGTAACGCATTAACTTTCCCCAACACTGGTGCTTGATGTATCATTTTTGGTTTTTCAGATCAGTGTTTTGGTTTCTAGGTTTCTTACCACTCAAAATAATTGACAGTTAAAACATTCTTTGTGGAACTTTGAAAATAACTTTTAACTAGAAGCTTTATTTTTTTAAAAAAAGTGTTTACAATTGAAATTTCATTAATTTAATTATCTTTTTTTTTTTTTTTTGGATTTATAGGGATCTTGAACGGCTAGAGATTCATACAGTTTGCATCACATTTAACAGAAGCTTTTATCCAAAGTGACTTTCAATTGAGGAGGAGCATAATCAGTTCATTACAGGGCTAACAATATTCACAGTATACAATGCAATGTTTATTCAGAAGCTAGATTAGGAAACAAGGTAGATAGTTGTGATGGTTTCAGCAGTTCAGATTGGAAGTTGGCAGTTCATTCCACCAGAGAGGAGCAGAGAGGCTGAAGGTTTTGGAAAGCCACTTTGTGCCTCAAAAGTGGTTTAGTGGTTGATGTTTTCTTTTAGGTTCTTCAGATCATTGTTTTGCTTCCGTTTCTTTAAACACCAGATCATAGATGCAATTCCAAATAATCGGCAGTTACAACATTCCTTGTGGAACGTTAAAAAGAACTTTTAACTGGAACCTTGATTTCTAAGAGTGTTTATCATAGAAGAATCATATAAGAACCAATGCCATTTGTTGTCATTATAAATGAACTACTGTGGCTTTTATTTTTAATTTGGTGAAGACTGTCCAGTCATCACTCTTTAAAAATAAAAATAGTTTTCGTTCAGTAAAGCATTTTGATTTCTAGGTTTTTCCAATTCTAAATAATTGGTGGTTAAGACATTGTTTATAAGTGTTTATACTGAACTTTTGAACTATACAGATTATTGACAATATATCACGATTTGTAACAAAACATAACAGCAATGCCAGCAATAATGCAAAGACATTATTCAATATTCAGTTATTTAATTATTCAATATTTAACTAAGCAAACGGTCAATCACATATGCTAGCAGTCAAAAGTTTGAACACACTGACTCATTGTATTTTTATGACTGTTTCCCCCATGTTATAATAATATTTAAATGATGAAAACTAGTAATAATACAAATGGAAGTCTGGGAATGATGTGACGCACATGAAAGCCCTTTGAGCTGCTTCTTTGTTTAGATTCCAGATCTGCTTGTGGGCACAATTTATATTTGTCTACAAAACTTCAGATCAAGCATTTAAGCAGAAGCCTTCAGATCAAAAGATCACCATAAACAAACATTTGATTGGTTGTGCATGCGCAAAATACTCAGTATGAAACTGAAGCTGCGCTCGCCAGTATTGTGATCGAAAGTGTTATTTGTGTCAAGACCTGCTTTGACCTGCCGTCGGCCGCGGTGACGGCGAACGAGCCGCTGTTATCAGAGTGAAATACTGCGTTTGTGCTGCGTCTGAAATGACACTGTGCAGTGTGACCGTAGGGGTCGCGCTGATCAGGCCCTGTGACGACCTCTCTGTCCGAGTGGGGAGGGGGGTGGCGAGGCCTCGGCTCCTGCACGGTGGCCCCTAGGTACCAGCAGGGCCCTCTGTTTAACGGAGAGGCAGGCGTTCGTAAACACTGCGGGAGATGGCCTGTGATTTATACACTCATTCTCTCGTATATCTCTCTCCTCTTGTGTTCTCTTGTCTTAGTCTGCAGGAGATGCAGTCCCTGAAACCTAGGATGTGTTTGGAGTGGTTATATGACACACTGGTTGTGAAAAGGAAACAGTATCCAGTTTGTATACTAAGAAATGAATACTTTTTTTCAGTAGGTATGCAATAAATTGATTGAAAGTGACAGTACAGACATTTATAATGTTCTATTTTAAATAAATATTGTTCTTTTCAACTTTCTATTCATTAAAGGATCCTGAAAAATAAAATGTATCACAGTTTCCACCAAAATATGAAGCAGCACAAATGCTTTCAACATTGTTAATGTTTCTTGCGCAGCAATCATATTAGAATGATTTCTGAAGGATTATGTGACACTGAAGACTGGAGTAATGATGCTGAAAATTCAGGTTTGATCACAGGAATAAAATACATTTTAAAATATATTCACATAGAAAACAGCTATTTTAAATGGTAAAAATATTTTAAAATATTACTATTTTTTACTGAATTTTTGCTCAAAAAAATGCATCCTTGGTGAGCCAAAAACACTTAATTAAAAGCATTAAAAATCTGATCTGACTCCAGTCTTCAGATTTTTTAGATGTTTCTACAGAAACAAAAGTCATTATTAATCACTCGTTTCTAAATAATCTTGAGCTTCAGAAAAGATTGCACAATGAAAATTATAGAAACAAATAAATTAGAAATTAATACTTTTATTCAGCAAGGATGCTTTAAATTGGCCAAAAGTGATGATAAAGAAATTTATGTTACAACAGATTTATTTTTGCATAGATGCTGTTCTTCTGAAATTTCTATTCATCAAAGAAACCTGAAAAAATCTACTTAGCTGGTTTCAACATAATAATAAAAATATATGTTTTTGAGCAGCAAATCAGAATATTAGAATGATTTCTGAAGGAGCATGTGACACTGAAGATTGGAGTAATGATATAGAAAATTCAGCTTTGAAATCACAGGAATAAATTACATTTTTAAAATATATTCAAATAGAAAACGATTATAAATAGTAAAAATATTTCAAAATTTAACTGTTTCTGCTGTACTTTGGATCTAATAAATGCAGGTGTGCAGTAGAGACTTCTTTAAAAACATTAAAAATCTTACTGTTCAGAAACGTCTGACTGGTAGTGTACATGAAAATACTCTTTCTGCTTCAAACTTCTGTATGACAACTACTGTCTCACTTGTGTTTCTTTTTCAGGATAAACATCTTGAGACCAAGCTGAATCGTGAAATGAAATTTAACGGAAAACTCCTGAGCGATGAAAGAGGAACTTCTAAGCAATAAAATCGTCCTCTGTCAGTGCGTGCATGACAGAAGCCGCTCGTATTTATCAGAGATGTTCTTTTCATCTGGTTGTGAGTGTTGATGTGTATGTCTGCTCTGATATCTCTCCAGCAGAACGGCCTTATTTCTTAATATGGACACGGCGTTCTCTTGGGCAGACGATGGCGGTCTGGTCCATCTCTTCTCTTAAGCGCGGCTTGACCAGTGTCAAGAGTCTCCGTATCTCTGCGGCTTCAGGAGACGCGCCAAACATGTTTCTCCTGTGGCCGCAGACAGACTTCAAGTGATAATGGCAGTTTGTCTTCCTAATGCTGCGGAATGAAAGGGCCGTTCTGTCATAAAATCCCGTTCACTAACCCAAAGCTCTGTCCCGTGTCAGTGACAGGACGATTGAACGCAGGCCGTTGACATGCAGACGCTTCTAAGATATTTTGTCAGCATCTGAGAAGCAGCAGATCTGAGCCAAACTTTCAATTTGAGTTTCTTTTAGTTTCATTGCTGTCTAGGAGGAAAAATTTAGATATTAAGGAGATGTCAAGTGTGATTTCTATTTTTCAAAGGCTTCCTTTTATACCAACAGAGGAGAAATTTACATCACCGTTGATGACTTGATCCAGTAAGTTTTTTATCTAATTTCTGTTCTCACATTGAATATAATGTTTGCAAAAACCCAGCATTACTATAAATCCCCCCCCATTCGTTTCTCTTTTTTAGGCAGAATAGTTGGGTTGTTTTTAGGATAGAAGTCTCATTAGTGCTGCGCATTCTTTGAAGATTCAAGGACAGGAGACGATAATGAGGAAAATGCACATTAACCAAGACAGTAGACACTCCTCTGTTTTATGAGCTGTGATAACAAATGATAAAGCTCTTGTAGCATTGAACTATCATGGCATTTCACTGACATATATCACACACCTGCCTCTGTAGACGCTGTGCTGCTCTCGTCAGTCTGGTTTCTTCCTTCATAAAAAATAATGTTCATTCTATTAGGAATTTCAGAGCTTTTCATGTGCTCTTATGAACTGAAAGCATGCTTGTTTGTAAAGAGGTACTGACAGCATCAGCATGCCATTTTGTGTATGACTGTTCACTTATTACCATAGAAATAAAAATCAGGCCTAAAAAAAATCTAAAAATGGCATGTAGATAGATATAAATTTGAAGAAAGATTTATCTGTATTTGGCTTTTGTGTGGGTACTTTATTTACTACATTTTGAACATTGGTTTGAGTTTACATCTGAGTTTACATCTGGCAATTCTAATATCTTGAAATCTGTGAGATATAACATTGAAAAGTACTTATTTTTTCAGAAACAAGTTTCTATCCACTTTTTTCTTTCACGCAGAATTAAGCCTATGTGTGAAACTTCCGGTTCATTAGGTACTATAGGGATATAACTAGAAAAATAACAATGTGCGGTACACAGTAGCCTATAACTGTCAACTACAAACCAGTGTGTTCATAACTAAGATAATACATTAAAATAATATGGTAAGACACGCTAATTTGCAATATCAAGCAGCAAAACGAGCTGTCTTGTACAGCTAAAAATAGCTGGAGGCAGACTAAACAGGAAGCCAGACCCATAAAATTTACAAATAGACACGCCCAGTCCTACAGAAAGAAAAAGGTGGATAGAAATCACCATACAGAACGCGCTTTGCGTTTAAAAACGCGAGAGGTGGGGCAGTGGGATAAAAACGCGCCTTTTCACTTTTTAAATTTACCGCCACATTTCAGAACCCGCGAGCATAACGGTCAAACACCACTGTATTAGCGCTTGTTTACATAGAAAAAACTTTCCAAGCAACTTGAAACCTGTTCCAAACGGTGAGCATTTGGCATTGTGCTGCTTTCTAAAATTGTTTTGACTGAATTCTTATGTGTGTCACTTGTTATAGCTTATGTTAAACTGTATTGGAATCAGCTGAGTTTGTGCTTCATTTGAAATGCTAGTTATTGTATACGTAAAGCTTTCCAGATTAGCCACTTATGAGACTACATGGCAGCAACGCTAGGTTTCTCTTCATTCACACCGATGCGCGTCATTCTCTCAGTCTCTGATCTTCTTCTAAGCCCTGTGACCGATCAATAAATACAAACTCTGTCCGATCTCATCCACACCCACAGACATATAGAACATACATGTAGAGTTCAAAGACCCCGCTGATATGCACGATAACTTCCCGCTGCGCACATGAAAGCAGCCCGGTCCTGTTGATTTATACGCACCGGGCAAGAACATTAGTCTACGATAATGAGAAATCAGACGCGAGCCAAGTCTCTCTTCTAGACCGAGCGATATTGATGCATTTCCATGAAGTAATGCAGCGGTATCAGAGAGAGCGACATGGCCCGTGAACTCGTTGGCTTTCATTTCTGTGCGTATTCCTCAGCAGAATGCATGCTGTAAATACTGGTATTAAATTTAAATGCAGTATTTTTGGAAGCAGAACGTCGTTGATGAGGTAATGCCACAGACCAATGCACAATCACAACTGTAGTTAATCTTTCAAATTAAACTGAGATGTTTGTTTGAAGTGCTCTTGCTGCTGTCGTCCTCCACTGTAGTTGCATTTTTTTTCCAGAAGATGCATTTGTTTCAGAACATAGATTTTATATTAGACATATTATTATTTTATATAATTTTAGCATTGTTTTGAAGGTGAAGTCAAGTCAAATCAAAATTATTTCTAAGCAATTTTGACAATACACAATACACAACAATCAAATTTAGCATATAAGAGTTCACATAGTATGACTATTTAAACAATCACGCAGCTGAGGTTTGCTATATAGTATATATTGCTTTATGGAACTGAATGTATGCAAATAAAGTTGGATGTACTGTATATAGGCTGTCTAACTTATATTGAGAGCTGTGCGACAGTTCACATTTTGCAACAATATTGAAACATTTGTGCAACTGAGATTTGCTATATAGTATATCGCTTACTTGAGTAAGCAAAAAAAGTTACATTTACGACATATGTAACTTTATAGAGCTGTGCGATAATGTAGTTCACATTTTGTGACAATGTGAACACACAGTTAAGATTTGCTATGCGATATGTTACTTTACGTCAATATTCTGTTTGCAAACTAATTTAGATGTTCTGAATATATACCACTTTATATATAGAGTTGTGTGATAATGTAGTTGACGTTTTGTGATATAAACAATCTTGCAGTTGTAATTTGCAATATACATGTAGTTTATATTACTTTACGTTAGTATATTGTATGTATGTGAATGAAGTCTGTATACTATATAGCTAACTTTATATAGATAGTATAGTTTACTGTACATTTATCAATAACGATATTGCTTTACGTAAGTGTACTATGCGGGTAAATTTGGATATGCTATATAACCAACTTTCTATATAGAGCTGTGCGATTATTATAGTAGACATTTTGCGACAATATATTCAAGCAGCAGATATGTGCTATATAGTATATATTGTTTTATGCAAGTATACTGTCGGTATGTAAATAAAGTTGGCCGTACTCTATATAACTTTATATATAGAGCTGTGTGATAATATAGTTAACTTTTTGGACAGTATTAATAATCAAGTTGTTGAGGTTTGCTATCTAGTATGTAATGCTTTACGCAAGTATACTGTTTGCAAATAAAGTTGGATGTACTCATATAAAGCTTTATGCAAGTATACTGTATAAATGTGGGTAAAGTTTGATGTACTATATATCCAACTCTATATAAGACACAATTGACACACAACAGTCGAAATTTTGCAGCAATATAAACAATCACGCAGTTGAGATTTGCTATATAGTATATAACGCTTTACACAAGTATACAGTTTGCGAATAAAGTTGGATGTACTCCTGTGCAATAATGTAGTTGACATTTTGTAATGATATAACCAATCACCCAGTTGTGATTTGCGATATACATTTAGTATTTATATCACTTCATGTTAGTATGTTATATGTATGCAAATAAAGTTAGATATACTATATAACCAACTTTATATAAGGCTGTACAATTAATATAGTTGACATTTTGCAACAATATAAACAATCACACAGTTGAGGTTTGCTATTTAGTACATAACGCTTTACGTGAGTATACTGTTTGCGAATAAAGTTGGATGTACTACATAGAATAGTGCAACAATATAGTTGACATTTTGTGATGACATACACAATCGTGCAGTTGTGATTGCTTTATACATGTAGTATTTATTTTTACTTTACGTTAGTATATATGTTAGTTTCATATACCATATAACCAACTTTATGTATAGAGCTGCACGACAATATAGTTGACATTTTTCAATGATATAAACAGTCATGTGGTTGGGATTTGCTATATAGTATATGTTGCTTTCCGTAAGTGTATTGTGTGGGTAAAGATGGATATACTATTTATCCAACTCTCTATTGACATTTTGCAACCATATAATCAGGCATATATCATTTTATGCAAATGTACTGTATGTATGCTGAATAAAGTTGGATGTACTGTATATCCAACTATATATAAAGAGCTGTACCATAATATAATTAACATTTTGTGAAAATGTGAACAATCATGGTGCTGAGGTTTGCTACACAATATATATTACTTTACGTGAATATGTTGTATGTGAACAAATTTAGATGCAGCTTGATAATATAGTTGACATTTTGTGATATAAACAATCACGCAGTTGTAATTTGTGACATCCATGTAGTTTATACCAATTTACGTTAGTATGTTGTATGTATGCGAATAAAGTTCAATATAGCCTACTTTATATATAGAGCTGTGCGATAATATAGTTTACAAACAGTCATGTGGTTGGGATATGGTATATAGTATAAATTGCTTTGCATAAATGTACTATGCAGATAAAGTTTGATATACTATATATCCAACTATTTTACACTGTGACAATACACAATCACACAGTTGAGATTTAATAGTGTATGTCGCTTTACGTAAGTGTACGCAGGTAGAGTTGGATGTACTTATGGGAGATAATATGTAATATTCGGGATCCTAGGAGACAATGCATTTACAGATGGGTTTGTTGCCTTGTGCAAGGGTATCAAGTTGATGAACACAAAACTACGCTCTTCTAGGAACTAAATCTATAACCTTTGTGTTTGTAGAGCGGATCTCGGCCAGAGCCATTAGACCACGGCTTCCCCTCCAGAAGCCTCTTATCTCCATACGATTTGTTCCTTGTTTCAGATTCCCGTTTCTGCCCGAAGGCGTCACCTATAGTGAAGACCGAATGTCTGGAGCAGGCCACGGGAGACATATGATTCTCATTGTGAGGATGAAAGGCGTCTATACGTCTGTTTTCCCCGTCTTTTGTACGTCTGGGGAGCGCTGGATTGGGTGGGCGGAACCGCTTGTGTCGTGATCCCCTCTCATCCATGTGGTGTTGCTTTATGCTCCGTGGGTATGGATTCATTGTAGTGAAATTGAAACTTCATGACATGTCATTGTTATAAACTTATAAATAATTTATTTCGCCCCGAAGAGCGATCGCTGCTTCAGAGGTGCCCAATTGGCTGAGACAAGGTTCGTCTTTGACCCAGTTTGACCATGTTGAAACATTTTCCTTTTATATCTCTCGTGCGCGCTCACATTTAACTCTAGCCGCTTGTCAGCACGTCGCTTGGCCTGTTTTGAACTTTTTGCTTCATGAAAAATCCATAAAACCTTGTATGTCGCAATGCCTTTTTGTATTGTTTTATGACGGCTGCTTGGGAAGGGTATAAAATAATCATTGTAGAAATGATCCCTGTAGTCTTCGCTATCTCCCTTGTCATCGCTGCCAGCTAGCTCACTTGCTAACATACATCTGTCAATGAGCTTATATTTTCACCTTATCCTGGAAGACTACAGCTGGTCTACTCTTAACGCTCTTTGTATATAAACCCCGCTCTTAGTCGCAGGTGCTTTTTGCACCCTGCGTAGGATAAAGAGTCTAATTCATGGTAGTTTTTGCTTAAATCGTACAGTTTGTGCACTTGCCTTTTGCAACCCTGACCTATGCACACACTGAATCGGAAAAACAGTTTGTTTATTTGAGAATATTGGTCTGGTACTTCCTCCCACTGCAAGGTTAATTGGTGTCTTTTGAAAAGTTTGTTGATGTTGGGCCAGAAATATTTTTCTTTTAAAATAATTTTTGTAGTGTTTGATGCATGTTGGGGAATCTAGGAGTGAAGATGTTTCTGCTACCTGGTATGCAAGGCCAGTGTCTCTTTGATGTCCTGCTCAGAAACACAGGTATGCGGTTGATTAAGAAACTGGGCTGGTACTACAAAGGTTTGGGGTTCAATCCTAATCAGAATGGAGTGTTAACTAGATCAGACTCCATTGGGAACATTTGGTTTTCTGAAAGTTACTTTGGGTTAAAAAAAAAAGACATTAGAGGATAACAAGCAACCAGATCTCAGAAGGCTGTAAAATGGGCCCATTTTGGAAGCACTGCAGACTCTGGCTGGTTCAGGCCTAGAGGATATTTTTATTTTTATTATCGGAGGTTACTCTTTTATTTCTCATGAGATTCAGTGGAGGCCTCAGTTATTTGTTCAATTTGGTGTGACCTTTGTCTCAGATGTTTCTGCTAAAAATCCACAAGATACCTTTCTGTTCAAAAGTTTAGGGTAGGATGTTTTGGAAAGTCTCTTGTGCTCGTCAAGGCTGCGTTTATTTGAGTAAAAATACAGTAAAAATAGTGAAATACTGAAATTTGAAAAATATGTTTTCTATGTGAATATATTGTAAAATGTAATTTATTTCTGTGATCAAAGCTGAATTTTCAGCATCATTACTCCAGTCTTCAGTGTCACATGATCCTTCGGAAATCATTCTGATATGCTGATTTGCTGCTCAAGAAATATTTCTGATTATCGTCAGTGTTGAAAATAGTGTAAAATGGATACAAACGAGTCACTGTAAATCAGTATAAAGCTACAAAGTGTTAAAGTTCATTTTGACATCTTTGACTTGCACCTTGGCAAATTTGAGCACTGTTTGAGTGATATTAAATAGATTTCAAATCATCTAAAGAGACACGTTCAGAAGCTGAACATCTGTAACTCTGGAAGTGTTTGCAATGTCAAATCAAAGACGACACAGAGTTCACACGCAGCCCAGGAATTCACAGCAATTAACCCTTCAGCGTCACATGTAAATATGAGCGTTGGAGGCCGTTAGTCTTTCACACACACACACTGGGATCCGGCTTCTTTGTTCTGTCGGGCCCCTGGCCTGTTGCCATAGCGATGGTGCTGGCAGCACCTCACTATAATGGCTGGCGTGTGAGCTGTCCATCACTCCATCCCCCCGTAACACACACACACTGATCCACTTTCACCTGCACAGGCTTCCATTTAACTTTTCTTTTCTTTTCTTTTCTTTTCTCTGCATTTAAGCCATCTTTTAATTTTGCCTCCATTTCTGCCTGGGAAAGTCAACATTAGAGTACATGACAGAATAGAATAGAATAGAATAAAAGAGAAGCCAAGAAAGAGCGCACCCCCCCGACCCCACACACACATATTATATAGTACATCTGGAATTCTGTGCCATCTAGTGGTTCTTATCAAATTGTAGCTGTGTGTGTGAGCAGCTGTAAATGTGTAATAGTCCCTCAGACCTGATTAGATTTTGTGGAAGCCTGTTTTCACCACCAAATTAAAATAATAAAAAAATAATGAATTCTGAGATTTTTTTCTACCCAATTCTGAGAAAAAAAATGTTAGAATTGTGAGATAAATAGTTGCATTTACCCTTTTTTTATTTTTAAATCTTTTGTAGAAAAAAAAATCTGAATTGAGTCAGAAAAGTCAGAATTCTAAAAAGAAATTCAGAATTACAAATGTAAACTCAGAATTCTAAAAATAAAGTTTGAATTACTAGATATAAACTCAGAATTGAGACAATAAACTCAGAATTCCACAATGAAATTTTAACAATAAAAGGGTTATTGCAACTTTTTATCTTGTTTTTTTTTTTTTTTTTGTTTTTTTTTTCTGAATTGTGTGCTCACACAATTACCATTTCTGGCAAAAAACAAACTTACATATATTTGTGTTCTTCTGGTTTAGTATTAATAAAGTGTCATTTGTGATCAACAAAGAAATAAAACAAAATGACACTATGTGAAGAAGATCAACTGTTTTTTTCGTAATTTTGGTGGAAGCTGTGGTAATTTGTCCTGTTTTAGTCTACATTAGGACCTCAAAAAAAGGATTTTTTTTTTCTCTGAGAATTTTAAGCAGTTTTATAGTATGTAAATCAACTTTATTTCATTTTGTTCGTGAGGATCTGACATTAGGCCCAATGTCTTTGTAGCTGCATTCACATGCGTTATTATTGTCCAACTGATATCTAAATCTGAATGAAAACTTAGTATGTATATAATTTGAGAAAAATAAATTTCCCTAGTTAAAAGGAGTGGTGCACTATATTTTTGTGCATCAGATGTATTGTGTTAGTGACTCCCAGCAGTGTGTCTCTATCCCCCCGACTGTGTCTGTCTCACTGTTCTGCTGTGTTTAAACAGGGCACACTGGGATGGGGGGACAGAAGGGTCTTCACAGGGACCCCAGGGAGGCATTTTCTCATTTTCACCCCGATAAACAGGATACGCCCTCATTAGAGGCTGATGGAGGAAAAACATGTATGACTTCCAGCACTGTACTGGAGCTCGTTGGCTGATCTACTAATTTTGTGGATTTATACTGGCAGCTACATGTTATTAAAGTTCTTAATGTTTTTCTTTAGATAAACATTTTGGTTTCTGGGTTATTTAAAGCACCAGATCATAGATGTTTTTCTAGATATCTACCACCCATTTTGGTGATATTTCACCTCATAATCAAAAGACGTATTTTTTATATTTTTTATGACAATGATGTGAAATGATCGCAATATAGTAATGAGAATTGACATGACAATAATGAGAACTGTATTTACATTAAATTGAACTTATAAGTAAAACTTGCGGTTACCTTATGCAAATGTGAATCTGCTATAGCAATTGGATAGATAGATAGACGGATGGATGGATGGATAGATAGATAGATAGATAGATAGATAGATAGACGGATAGATGGATGATGGTTGGAAGGATGGATGCATGGAAAGAAGGAAGGATAGATAGATAGATAGATAGATAGATGGACGGATGGATGGATGGATGGATGGATGGATGGAAAGAAAAAAAGAAGGATGGATGGATCGATGGATGAAAGAAAGAAGGAAGGATAGATAGATAGATAGACTGATGGATGGAAGGAAAGAAAAAAGAAGGATGGATGGATCGATGGATGAAAGAAAGAAGGAAGGATAGATAGATAGATAGATAGATAGATAGACTGATGGATGGAAGGAAAGAAAAAAGAAGGATGGATGGATCGATGGATGAAAGAAAGAAGGAAGGATAAATAGATAGATAGATAGATAGATAGATAGATAGATAGATAGATAGATAGACGGATGGAAGGAAGGAAGGATGGATGGATGGAAAGAAGGAAGGATAGATGGATAGACGAATGGATGGATGGAAGGAAGGAATGATGGATGGATAGAAAGAAGGAAGGATGGATAGATAGATAGATAGATAGACGGATGGATGGAAGGAAGGATGGATGGATGGATGGATGGAAAGAAGGAAGGATAGGTAGATGATAGATAGATGGACAGATGGATGGATGGATGGATGGAAAGAAAAAAGAAGGATGGATGGATGGATGGATGAAAGAAAAAGGATGGATGGATAGATAGAGAGATAGATAGAGAGATAGATGGATGGATGGATGGATGGATAGACGAATGGATGGATGGAAGGAAGGAAGGATAGATAGATAGATAGATAGATAGATAGATAGATAGATAGACAGATGGAAGGAAGGATGGAAAGAAGGATAGATAGATAGATAGATAGATAGATAGATAGATAGATAGATAGATAGATAGATAGATAGATGGAAGGAAGGATGGAAAGAAGGATAGATAGATAGATAGATAGTTGGAAGGAAGGATGGAAAGAAGGAAGAATAGATAGATAGATACATACATACATACATACATAAATACATACATGGATGGATGGATGGATGGATGATGGAAGGATAGATAGATAGATAGACAGACAGACAGATAGATGAATGGATAGATAGATGAATGGATGGATGATAGATAGATTCATGTTTTATTATCTCTCTATATGACTGACTGAGGTTGAGAATTCAGTTTGATCCTGCAGTGTGATTCAGTCTGTTGTTGGTTTGCAGTGTCAGATAAACTCTTCATCACTGACCGAAGCTTTCGTGTGTCTGTTATATCAGCAGGAGCAGCTACTGAACGACACCAGAGATGGAAGTCAAAGCATGCGGCGGAAAAGACGCAACCCGTCCAATTATCGCAGAGGTGCGAGGCGGCGTGGGGCCGTTTCTCGGACCCTCTCACAGCCCGGATAACTGAGGTGTGAGTCGAGGTGCAAAACGCGCCTTAAAAACAGATGCAGGAGTGAGATGGTAAATGTTGGTTTTCACACACACACACGGGGGAGCTGGGAGGGTTTTTACACCCCTGTAGGGGGTAATAAAGCGAGTTAAAGCATCACACTTCTGTAAACTTAATCTACACGGCTTTAATTACTATTTGGCGCCTCTCTTCTCTCTCTGGTTTTCTCTGCATCTCTCCATCCGCAGCCGCTTCTCTGCTTGAGCTCTTGCTGACAGTCATGAAAACGAGATTTGCTCGGTTGGGGTTCCTGTTTGACTGATCGGCATGGAGCAAATTAACAACAAGCAACACACACACTTCCCCCATCTCTGTTTGTATTACCTTTTCTTTTTTCTTCTGAAGTACTGGAGCCAAAAGACCTTCCTGATAATCAACAGTCTGTACGCTTGCGTCTGTCTCTTAAAGGGATAGTCACACTAAAACAAAAAAACAGTCTTTATTTACTCATTATCACGTCAATTCACACCCGAATGACATTTTTTTTTTTTTTTAGTGAAGCACAAAAAGGAAATTATTATTTGCATGCAATGAAAGCGCATGGAGACTACAGCTGTCAAACAAATTAAATGTATCAAATCAAAGTAGTGCAAATTTCTCATGCACTATATTTTATGTCATATAATAGTTTTATATGTGGAATATTCAGTGAAAAAAAATATATATATTTTTTTTTAAATTAGAAAAAGTTTTCATTAGTTTTAGTTTAATTTGTAACAATTTTGTTATGTGCTTTTATCAATTTTGTGGTTAGTTAAGACTTAGATTTATTTTAGTATTATTAATAAAATATTATTTTTTTATTTAATGATTTATTTAATTGTTAATTAAATTTTATATTTATATTAACAGTTTTCAGGCATTTTATTATGTGCTTGTGTCAATTTTATGGTTAGTAGACTTAGAATTATTTTAGTATTATTTATATACTATTATTATGTTTAATTAGATTTTAGTTTTATGTTTTCATTGTGTTCATAATTTTAGTTTAGTTTAATTGTTGTTGTTTTTTTGTGCTTTTATTTATTTATTTTTAAATATTACTATTTAGGTTTAATTTATTTTTTATTTCAGTTTTAGTTTTAGAATAGTTTATTTCCAATTTTCCATTTATTATTTTTAGTGCTTCAACTTAAACTTATTTCAATTACTGCCAACATTTCTAATTTTGTAGTTTAAAATGTATATTCTAATAATTATATTTGATCATATTTCAGCTATATTTCAGTTAACAAAATTAAATAGCTTTAGTTATAGTTGATGATAATAATAACCCTGGTTTTAATCCTGGTGTTATTTTAGTATTAATGATAAACAATTATAGTTTTAAATGAATATTTTGAATTAATTTTTATTTTTATATTTCTCAATTTTTAGTTCAAATTTTAGTGTGTTATTGTCATCATTATTAAATTTCTATGTATATATGTCTAAATGTCTATATTATTATTATTATTATTATTATTATTATTATCATTTATTTTTAATTTTTATTTTAGTACTTCAGGTTAAACAAAAATTAGAAATGCTCAAATTATTATTATTATTATTATTAGTAGTAGTAGTAGTAGTAGTAGTAGTAGTAGTAGTATTAATTTATTTATTTATTGTTAGTTTTTTTTAGTACTTCAGGTTAAACTAAAATTAGAAATGCTAAAATTATTTATTTATTTATTTATTGTTTTATTTTATTTCGGTTCACTTTCAAGCAATGAAAGTGCTTTTTAATGGTTTTATTTTTACTTTTAGTTTTTGTTAACAATAAAAACCTTGGTTTGAATGGGGCTTTTATGGTGGGTTTTTTTTTTTTTGTCCTTTTTGCAGTTTGATGGCCTCAGTACCCATGGAAAAAAGCTCGGACATTTTGTAAAACATCTCCTTCTGTGTTTTAAGAAAGAAAGCAAGTCATACAGGTTTGAGATGACTTGAGGGTAAGGAAATGATGACAGATTTTTAATTTTTGAGCAAACTGTCCTTTAAAGATGATCAGCAGACAGGACTAATGCTGTCGCTTCCCTCTGTCTCTCTCTTTGATGCTCGTTAGTTCTTTCCCGAATGAATGTAAACATCAAGATGCTCTGCTATTGTGCAGCACATAATCCAGCAGATATGACGCATACAGGCAGACGGCAGCGCAGACAGACAGGCCACAGAAGCCCTCGGCCTGCGGAGAGACTCTGAGGTCTACCTGCTGCTGCTCGGGAGGGGAGACCGAGAGAAAGAGAGAGACAGACAGAACTGGAGCCAGTGTAATGAGCTGTGAAATTCAGCTGTACAGACGCTATAGCAGCACTGCATTCAGTGACGCCACAAATAACTGCCAAAACACGGGGATTACATTCAACAACAGCACTAAATCAGCTCAGAAAGTAAAGTTAGTAGCCCCACGGGTCAATAACAATAATACAATAGTTTGCTTTTCTCTCGCTGTTTCCATTCAGTTGAAGCCATTGCGCTTAATTGGCGTGACGAAAACTGTACATTTGCATCAGCAAAGCATTTTCCACATTCTATGAGGAAATTAGCAGTAGAGGAAATGGTGTAAACATAAAATAAAACTTTTATTAAAAAATTAAAAATTAAAAGTCGAATAAAGAAATAAAAACAAGAAAAGCAAAGTAAGTAAAATTAGAACAGTGCAAAAAGAGATATACATTAACAAATCAAATAATGATGCAAATTAAATCAAAAATAAAATTAGAAAGTAAAATAAAATCTTTTTAAAATAGTAATATTTAAAATATTAACAGTTGCAATATTAATATTAATAATGAACTTAAGAATTAGTGTAAGCAGTATAAAATAAACATAAATAAGTAAAACTAATATGAAAACAAAAAAAAAGAAAAATATAGTAAAATAGTAACACTAGGAAAAATATTGTAAATGGATAAACAAGCAATATTAACAAATAAACTAAAGCAGCAATATTGTAAAATAAAATGAGAAAAGAAAAATTACTTTTTAGTCAATATGAGAATTATATAAAAAATTAGATTATGAAATAATTAGATTATGAAAAAAAACAAAAAAGTAAAATTGTAACAATAGTGCACATATAGATATATAGAATATATTCATTAACAAATAAAATTATGCAAAATAAAATCATTGAAACAATAAAAAAATCACGTAAAATCAGGAAAAATAAAATAATAGAATAAATAAACAATATTAACAAATAAACTAATGAAGTAGTGTAAAATAAAATGAAAAAATGCATTTTAGTCAATATGAAAATATATATAAAAAATAAATATATATATATATATATATATATATATATATATATATATATATATATATATAATATTTTATATATATAATATATAAAAACAAATAAAATTATGCATAATAAAATTATTAAAACAAGAATAAATCAATTTATAAAATCAAGAAAAGTAAAATAAAAGAATAAATAAATAATATTACTAAATAAACTAATGTAATAGTTTAAACTGAGAAAAATAAATTAGATAATTTAAATATAGTATAGTAACATGGTAAAACAGTAACATTATAGTAAAATAGTAACATTAGAAAACATTGTAAATGGATAAATAAGCAATTTTAACAAATAAACTAAAGAAGCAATAGTGTAAAATAAAATGAGAAAAAAAAAACTTTTTAGTCAATGTGAGAATTATATTCAAAAATTAAACATGAAAAGTAGAATATGAAAATTAAAATAATGGAAAAAGTAAAAATGTAACAATAGTGCAAATATAGATGTATAGAATATATTCATTAACAAGTAAAATGACACAAAATAAAATCATTGAAACAATAAAAAAAAATCACTTAAAATCAGGAAAAATAAAAAAATAGAATAAATAAACAATATTAACAATTAAACTAATGCAATAGTGTAAACATTCTAAAATAAATAAAGATAAATGAATAAGATCATTTAAATACAGTATAGTAACATGGTAAAATAGTAACATTAGTAACAATAAAGTAAAATAGTAACATAAGGAAAATATTGTAAATGATAAATAAGCCATTTTAATAAATAAACTAAAGAAGCAGTAGTGTAAAATAAAATGAGAAAAGAAAAAAAAAAAAAATTATTTTATTTAGTTAATGAGAATTATACCAAAAAATTAAACATGAATAGTAGAATATGAAAATTAAAATACCAAAAAAGGAAAGTAAAATTGTAACAATAGTGCAAATATAGATAAACAAATATATTTATTAACAAATAAAGATATATAAATATTAAGATAATATAATATTAATAAATATTACGATATATAACGAATAAAATGATGGAAAACAAAATCATTAAAGCAAGAAAAAATGGAAAAGTAAAATAATAGAATAAGTAAATGATATTAACAAATAAACTAAAGTAGTGGTGTAAACAGTGTGGAAATAAATAAATAAGAGAATTTAAATTATATTAAAATGTAAATTTTATTACAACTTTAATGCAAAAAAAGTAATAAAAATTACAGAAATAATATGATGAATAGTGCAAACTGATAAATAAGCAATGTTAATAAATATAGTATAATTAAAAAAAATAAAATAAAACAAAGCAGCAATCAACAAATAAAAATATTTGCCAATAGATTAAACTAGTATTACTGAAGAAGGATAAAAACATCCAATATCAGCAATAATGAACAATGTTCAGCATTTAGAAACTGTAAATCTTTTACTCTCTCTTTTTCTCTTCTGTTTAAATATGTTCACGTAGATGATTATTAATGATGTCACTCCCTGTTCTATGTCAGCCAATCACATTCAAGACTAGGTTAGCTGCGTTTGGCTGTGCTTTGTTGTAGGTGGTTGCCGAGGCGTTGCTAAGGTGTTTAAAGTGACTTCGACATGTTGCCATGGTGTTCTAGGAATTTTCTTCCTTCTTGACGTGTCTGTGGGATTGTTTTAAACTGTTTTGTGGTCCAACAGGTGAAAAATTGTGCATCTGATCAGTTAGTGTTGTAACAGCAACATGATTAAAGAATTGTTCAAACACCGCAGGACATTTTAACACACTCGCACACGGAGCGTCACAGATATTAGCGTGCGACTCCAGGCTGC
The DNA here is from genome assembly GCA_036247105.1 of Cirrhinus mrigala. Classification (NCBI taxonomy): domain Eukaryota; kingdom Metazoa; phylum Chordata; class Actinopteri; order Cypriniformes; family Cyprinidae; genus Cirrhinus; species Cirrhinus mrigala. The sequence goes on along the minus strand of CM070009.1, from coordinate 38,920,713 downwards.
TCGTGCGATGACATCATCATCCAGCGCATCGAATCGATGTGTTTTCTCCTCAGGTGTCAGCGTGTGTGTGTGTGTGTTTAGTGGTGTGAAAAGTGAGAGTGTGTGTGTCAGACAAGTCGACTCCGCTGCTGTGATGGATGGTCTGTGTTGTAAGACAGATGACAGTGTGTGTCTGCGGCTGCTGTGTGTGTGTGAACACAGGCCAAACTAACGTTTATTTACACTGCCACACTGAAGGAGTGATTTAAAAACAGCTAGTGTGTGTGTGTGTGTGTGTGTGTGTGTGAAGGTATGCACAGATCAGATTTCTAAACAAGCCTTTGAAATGTAGAAGATCGTTAAAGCCGTAGAGAGTCCTAAATACAAGCAGTCCTGCCAAACACACACACACACACACACTGGCATTTCAGAAGCTCAACAAAACAACCGTTCCAAACTTCCAACACAGGAAGCATCCTGAGTGTCATCCTCAATGCTAAACTGCGCAAAATCGGCTTGTCCGATTTTAATAAACTTGATATTAACATGTTGCTAAACTCAAATTGACTCACATATTGAGTAAACTGCTCATTTAAAGAAGTCCACTTCTAAAACAAAGATTCAAATATAATGTACTCACCCCCTTGTCATCCAAGATGTTCGTCTTTCTTTCTTCAGTCGTAAAGAAATTGTTTTTTGAGGAAAACATTTCAACGTTTTTTTTTTCCAAATGATGGACTGATATGGAGCCCCGATTTTGAACTTCCAAAATGCAGTTTAAATGCGGCTTCAAATGATCCCAAATGCGGTTGTAAACGATCCCAGCTGAGGAAGAAGGGTCTTATCTAGCATAGCGATCGGTTATTTTCATAAAAATTATACAATTTATATACTTTTAAATGCCAAACGCTCGTCTTGTCTTACTCTGCCTGGACTGTTTTTTTTTCCAGTTCATGACAGTTAGGGCATGTCGAAAAACTCCCATCTCATGTTCTCCCTCAACTTCAAAATCGTCCTATATCGCTGTTTTACCTTTTTTGTTGAGGGTGTTTGATCTTCTTTGCATGATGTCTGTGTCGGTACTTCTGGAGTGATGTAGGATGATTTTGAAATGATTTTTGAAGTTGAGGGAGAAAATACGATTGGAGTTTTTCAAAATACCCAAACTGTCTTGAGCCAGAATACACAGAGTTCAGGCAGAGCAAGACAAGACGAGCGTTTGAGATTAAAAAAGTATATAAATTGTATTTTTTTTTTTTTTTTTTTATTAAAATGACCGATCGTTTCGCTACATAAGACCCTTCTTCCTCGGCTGGGATTGTTTACAACCGCAGTTGGAATCTTTTGAAGGGATCGTTTTGGAAGCTCAAAATCGGGGCACCACATCAGTCCACTATATGGAGAAAAATGCTGAAATGTTTTCCTCAAAAAACATAATTCTTTACGACTGAAGAAAGAAAGACATGAACATCTTGGATGACAAGGGGGTGAGTACAATATATGCTAATCTTTGTTTTGAAAGTGGGCTTATCCTTTAACACTTTCAGTATTGAATGAATTATAGTTATTCACTGTCATGCAAAATAACATTTTTAGGATTAATATTTACATGCAAACATTAATGCTCGATATCAGTACTGCGAGATCAACCTGGTCATTTAATTCTTGACTCTTGATTTGATTTGACTGCAAAATAGTCACTTTATTAATGAGATGATAATTGAATGTTGCTTACGGGAATTGAACGTTCAGCATAATGAGGTCATGTGACACACCATAGTCTACTAATCATTGCATGGTGCTTTTTTCGTACTAAATAACACTTGTCAAAAAAATCTGAAAGGTAAGATTTTTTATGTTTTTCAGAGAAGTCTCTTCTGCTCGCCAAGCCTGCATTTATTTGATCCAAAATACAGCAAAAACAGTAATATTGTGAGATATTTTTAATTTTCAAAATAACTGTTTATTATTATTATTATTCAGTAGATTTTAAAATGTAAATTATTCCTGTGATGCAAAGCTGAATTTTCGGCATCATTACTCCAGTCTTCAGTGTCACATGATCCTTCAGAAATTATTCTAATATGCTGATTTGCTGTTCAAGAAACATTCTTTTTTAATATTATCAATATTTAAAACAGAAGAGTCCCTTCTCATTTTTTCAGGATTTTTTTGATAAATAGAAAGATCCAAAGATCAGCATTTATCTGAAATAAAAAGCTTTTGTAACATTATACACTATACCAGTATTGTGGGAAGTATTATATGTATTAATTCTTTTATTTAACAAGGATGCTTCAAATTGATCAAAAGTGATGACAATGATGTTACAAAATATTTCTATTTCAGATAAATGTGATAATAGAATAAATAGAATAGATATAATAGTATAAATAGAATATATATATATATATATATATATATATATATATATATATATATATATATATATATATATATATATATATATATATATATATATATAATTTTTTATTTTTTATTTATTTTTTTTTTTCAGCAAATAAGAATATTAGAATGATTGCTAAAGGATCTTGTGACTGGAATGATTCTAAAAAAATCACAGAAATAAATTACATTTAAAATATATTCAAATAGAAAACAGTTATTTTAAATTGTAAAAAGTGTATATAATACTGGTAATGTATATAATAATCAATTTATATAATAAAGTATACAGTACACCTTAAAAATTCTGATTATGCTAGTTCATTTTTACAAAAATCTTATTTTTTTACTAGTTAATTTGTTATTTTTTATTTTATTATTATTTTTTTTTTAATTAAGTTGTAAATCTTTTATTTTGGATGAATACAGCTCTTAATACAGCATATTGGATATAATTTTTAAACATATTTATATATAACACCTACCGTTCAAAATTTCAGGGTCAGATTTCTTAATGTTTTTGAAAGAAGTCTCTTCTGCTCACCAAGGCTGCATTTATTTGATCGAAAATACAGGAAAATCAGTAACATTTTGAAATATGTTCACTGTTTAAAATAACTGCTTTCTGTTTGAATATGTTTTAAATGTAATTTATTTCTGTGATCAAATCAGAATTTTCAGCATCATTACTCCAGTCTTCAGTGTCACATGTTCATTGAGAAATCATTCTAATATGCTGATTTGCTGCTCAAGAAACATTTATTATTATTATCGCTGATGAAAACATTCAAAAGAACAGCATTTATTTGACATCTTATCCAGGAATATAAGTGTCTTTGCTGTCACCTTTGATCAATTTAATGTATTCTTGCTGAAAAAATTCTTACTGACTGTATATAGTGAGTATACTATTTTGAGAACATCCAATAACAGACTAAATCTGTTTGGGACGGTCAATGCGGGAGACAGTGACACAGAGGGAAAGATAAAGTGTGTGTGTTTCTGCATACCAGGCGTGTGTGTGTGTGTGTGTGTGTGTGTGTGTTGGCAGTGTTTACACCAGTGTATTCTAAGTGAATTCCAGCTCCACTGCTATAAATTTTCCAGTGTAGTTCTAAGCGTTTCTGCTCATGCTGTCGGTTTACACTCGCCGTGACTGTGAGGACAAGATCAGTGTGACGATGAGAGAATATGTGACCCTGGACCACAAAACCAGCCTTAAGTAGCATGGGTATATTTGTAGCAATAGGCAAAAATACATAGGTCCAAATGATTGATTCTTCTTTTATGCCAAAAATCATTAGGATATTAAATAAAGATCATGTTCCATGAAGATATTGTGTTCATTTCCTACTATAAATACATCATAACTTAATGTTTGATTAGTAATATGCTTTGCTAAGAACTTAATTTTGACAACTTTAAAATATTTAGATTTTTTTGTATTATATTCAAAATTTTCAAGATTTTCAAATAGTTGTATCTCAGCCAAATATTGTCCCATCCTAACAAACCATACATCAATGGAAAATTTATTCAGCTTTTAAATGATGTATAATCTCAATTTTAAAATGACTGGTTTTGTGGACCAGGGTCACATATATGATCCAGAGAAATTTCTGACATTTGATGGCAAATCTGAGCACAGTTTGAGAGTCAGTTAAGATGAATTATGAGATCTGTGGTGTGTGTTTCTCAGAAGAAACATCTGGAAACTAAAGGAGAACTCTCAGTTAGATCTCATTGCTCTCTAGAAGAAACAGACGAGATTTTAGAGATCTGATGTGTGATATTCAGTGGCAGACACTCTGGTGAAGCACCGATTCCCATGATTCAGAGCGAGTGGACGTCAGGGAGTCTCTCTGGCGTCTGCGGGTCAGATGTCAGATGTAGGTTAAGAGGGGCGGCGCAGGTTAACAGATCCGCTGAGAGTTCATGAAGACAGACACACACATTCCTCACACTGCGGAGCGGCTGCACACTGCTGAGTGTACACTAGATTACATCACACTGGACAGCGTCCTCATCACAACTCAACATGCTTTCCAGAGCAACAGCGCCATCTACTGACTGTTAGTTTTGTTTGGTAAATCAAGTATTGGTCATAATTTGAACAAACCTTTTGAATTCATGGTGCACAAAGAGGCCCCAGCTAACTTCAAAGATGCCTTAAATCATTTAAAATAAGACTAAGGAGCTAAAAGGACTGAAAATCAAGATATTTCTTATAATTCACCCTCAATAACTGCTTTTTCTTTGAAGAACCTCAATTCCCGCTGTCTTCGAAAAGCTGGATTAATAAGGACATTTTAAAATTGTGATTTTCTTTTTTCTTGTTTTGTCATGTAAATTAATGAAATCTTAAAATGCATTTTTTATGCATGCCAAGCTCTAAAATAGTTTATTAGGGTGAAACTGTGAATGGCAAAAAAATATACTTTTAAAATCCTAAAAAAAAAAAAAAAAAAAAAAAAAAGGAAGTAAAAGTTACTTTAAAAAGGTTACCAGTAAAAGTTTTACAATTGTTTTTGTTTTTTAAAGAAGCCTCTTCTGCTCACCAAGCCTGCATTTATTTGTTTCCAAATACAGCAAAAACAGTAAAATGTTGAAATATTTTTACTATTTAAAATAACTGTTGTCTATTTTAATATATTTTCAAATGTAATTTATTCCTGTGATTTCAAAGTTTAAGTTTTAGCATCATTACCCCAGTCACATGATCCTTCAGAAATCATTATAATATGCTGATTTGCTGCTCAAAAATTTACTAAAATTAAAAATTATTATTATTATGTTATTATGTTAACAGCTGAGTATATATATATATATATATATATATAATTTTTATTTTTTTCAGGTTTCTTTGATAAATAGAAAGTTTACAAGTCAAGATCTGAAATAGAAATATTTCACATCATTATAAATGTTTTATCATCACTTTTGATCAATTTAAAGCATCCTTGCTAAATAAAAGTATTAATTTCTATAATTTATTTGGCTCCAAGCTTTTGAATGGTATAGAGTACAATGTCACAATAGCTTTTCATTTCTGATAAATGCTGATCTTTGGATCTTTCTATTCATCAAAGAATCCTGAAAAAATTTACTCAACTGTTTTAAATATTGATAATAGTAATAATAATAATAATAAACTGTTGTAAATCAGCATACTAGAATGATTTCTGAAGGATCACGTGACACTGAAGACTGGAGTAATGATGCTGAAAATTGATTTTTGATCACAGGAATAAATTACATTTTAAAATATAATCAAATAGAAAACTGTTATTTTAAATAGTATAAATATTTTAAAATTGTACTGTTTTTGCTGTACTTTGGATCAAATTAATGCAGGCTTTGTAAGTAGACAAGAGTTTAATTAAAAACATTTGTCTATATATTTTTAGATTTTTTTGTTTAAGTACCAACATTTTTTTTATGGTTTTAGTTTTAATATTAGTTAACACACACACACACACACACACACACACACACACACACACACACACATTGTATAACAGTGAAAAGACAACAGTTACAGCAGTCTCTGTGTTCATGAGTAGATAAAGACACTGTCAGCAGAGAGACTGATTACAGAGACTGAACAAACCATCACAGCCAACAGTAAAATGCCATTGACTCAGTTAAGAGCTCATAAAAGATCATTTTGATCTGAATGTTTCAGAGTGTGTTTGTGTTTATGAGCCCTGAAAAGATTCAAAGTGATTATTTTTGAACACAGAAATAATATCAAAAAATACCACTGTCCTTTTACCAGATTTTTTGGGCATGTGCCAGGCTAATACCATGGTATTTTCTTTTTAAATCATTCAAGCTGAAATTTTTTCATATAATATTTTTTGTTTTATTTCACCTTTATGTAAAATTAACAAAAATATTTGAATAGTTCAGAAGAGTACTAACAAACACAATATTGTTAAAAAGTTGTGGGGTCCAACATTATCCGCATAACAGTGACTATGAAACTGGAGTAATATTTGCAATAAAACATCCGCATTTAAACCTCCATTTATTCTCCATAAGAACTTTTTTAGACATTTGACCGAAATAAAGTCAAACTGTTTAGTAATAAGTGGAGCTGGTCATTTTATTTACAACTTTGTAGTAGTTGTGTTTCTGCTCATCTCTTCTTTTTTTTCTGTTCTTGTTTCTCTTCAGTGATTCTGTTTGTTAAGAGCAGGTGTTCATCACTGATGCTGTTAGTCACTTAATTGTCTCATTGACTAGTAACTTTTTTTGAGGTTTGCTGTGAAGCATCTTGAAAGAATGTTCTAGGAACATCATACTAACCTTAAAAAGAAAAAAATGTTCCACTGTACATATGCTGGCTAATAATTATCCTCTTTCCTGTAAGCCATTCTTAAAATGAAAGTGAAATCCCGTAAATACAACCCAACATTGACATATGTTATACTCTGTACCTTGCAAACATCCATTAAAGTCAATATTTTTAGTGATCAATTGCTGCATAACCTTTTACTTCAAACCTTGAAATGTTTAAATCTCTTGACTTAACCCTTTAACTGTCACTCCCATTTTTGAACACAGACATAAAAATGCACTATCCAGACTTAATTTTTTTATCAATCATGAATGAAAACATAATATGATTTTGATGTACATTTTCTGTGGTAATGCAATGTCTGATTTTAAAATGCCTTTCAAAGGATGAATTTTGAGATTTTAAGTTTTGAACTGATATATAATTTCTTATGATATCTAAAGCGTGCTAGGGAAAAAGGCGACGAAGAAGGTCTTTTGTGACTCAGGTCAGAACTCATGATTTTTTAAGTTGCACTCTTGACATATATTAATCTATTACTTTTCCTACATAATTGATAACACAAAAATATGGTAAAATATCTATTTAGGAGTCTTAGACCATTCCAACGATATATAGTTTGTCATGATTAGATTAGGATTTATTTGTAATACAGTCATGTAAACATCCCACAGAGTGGACGGTGACAGTTAAAAGGTTAAAATAAAAAAAAATATATAAATATTTTTAAAATGTCTCTTTAATTATCAAACTTTCAAAATTATGTCTCAAACTTTCTAAACATTATTAAAATGCTGTTTTTGGAGCATTCTTATAATAACGTTGCTAATATTTGATGTAATGTTGAGAAAATGTTCTGAGATCAACATTCTGTAAACATCATGCTGTTATTTGTACATATGAAGAGTTCAGATGCAAAAGCCTCTAAGTGCCATGTGAAATTTTCATCTAAAATGAGCATTTTTATCAGGCTCCTATGTTTAGGTTCAGTAATTTCACTCTAATGGCAATGTATAGGTCCCTTTCTAGGCAATTAAAGTGAAATAATTGAACATAAAAATAGGAACCTGATAAAAAAAAAAATGCTCATTTTAGATGAAAATTTCACATGGCACTTAGTGTCACACCCCTGTGGACTGTCTATATTGGTTTATCCCTTCTGTGCCCTTACTTGGTCTTTCCTGTTCGGTTCCTTGTTAAGTCATTATTGGTTAGTCACCCACACCTGTCCTTGTATCTTTAGCACCAGTTTATAAGTTGTATTCCGTTCAGTGTTTGTCGTCGGACCTTAATGTTATGTTGGTGTGTGTTTTCCCCGGCCCTACCTGTCTGGATGTACCATTTGTGGAGTTTATTGAAGACTTTTCATTATATTACGTCTTCGTTCGTCTCATTCTCACACAGTGTGACACTTAGAGCCTTTTGCATCTGAACTCTTCATATATACAACATAACATTTTTTTTTTTTTTTTTTTTTTTTTTAGAGCAGTGGTATGAGCAGGCATAGGGCGTATACCCACTTCTTTATCAGTCGGCTTTGCGTATACCCACTTCTAAATCCCCCCCGATGAGCATCATTCAGTAGTTTCCTGCATTAGCCAAAATCACAACAGTCCACCACATGAATAGCTAATTCAGTCGCGTGTGAATAAATGCAAATATTCCCTAAGAACACCCAGTAAAGACACAGTGATGCGGCCTGGACCGTGATTGCGCTGGCGCCCGCTCCCGTTCCGTCCCCCCACCCCAAATGCTGCCTGTTCATACGCGCGAATATGTCAGGGGAGGCACGCAGACTGGTAAAATAATGAATTATTGATTACCAATTTAAATCAGTACATTATAATGAAAACAATGCCTTAAAATAGTATCTTTAAACCGGTGAACCCCTGCAAACATTTCAGTCCAAGGATTCACTAAAGGAATGCGTTCAAAAAGTTCAAGTTCAAACTTTTGACTAGTTTGACTAGATAGACTTTGTTTTTTTAAATATAACATTTGAGTGTTTATTTTTAGTTATTTTCATGATTAGAACTGTATTTAAATGTTGCAAAAACATTCTATTAATATTATTTTAAAAATAACATTATTCGAATGTTTATTTTTTATATCCTAATAAGTCATGTTTATTTATAATTTTATTATAATTTTATTTATTATCTAATGTTTGGTTGAGAATGTAAAAATGTCCCGTTTTCATGTTGTGATTATAACATTACTGAATGGTTAGTAAAGTCCTCGATTCTGATCTTGGGATTCTGAAAACCCGCAGTGTGCCAAAATCTGTCTGACTGACGTTTTCTCATGCTTAGACATAAGCAGATGTGTGTGTGTGAGAAAATATCGTATATAAAAAAAATCTAAAAAATAAATGACACTGCAGATAAGAGGAGTTCCTATTCTCTGTTTGTATGTGAGCTCCATCAGATGAGGTTACATTCTCTTGCCGTTTACTGTTGCTGTCAGGAACTTCGATGTTTTTGATGTTTTTCGAGATGAATTCGGAGTCCAGAAAAGACATGATTATATTGTGGTTGATCTTGACCAGAAAAACAGGCCAATTCATTTTGAACCAGTTAAAGAAGATATTGCTAGACAGTTAGAACAATATGAAAAACAGGCAGCAATAGGAGAAGAAACGACCATCGGAGAAGAGGCAACAATAGTACAAAGTGTAATCTCAGCTTTTCTTGAATATGTGCTTCCTTTCGCACTACTATAAGCCAAAAATGAAATAATGTTTTGAGGGTTGTACTTTAATACCTGCTGTATAAACCTCAATGTATCACAGTATGCTAGAAAGTTTATGAACAAATGTCATAATTACCGGTAATTTTGTCAACCCCTAAAGAAAGGTATTTCTTTATAAATGTATTTCAGTTGTATATTTTAATGTAACCATAAATCACACACACACAAACATGTTGAAAACTTAGTAAAATAAAATGCACCCAAAATATTATTTTTTTCCTGCCTTTTAATGTTCCTATTAAACTTTTTACAGTTTCATACAGTTTTGGAATACAAAACACAAATACTGTACATCAGTTTGTAAAAAATAAAAGTCAAATCTGCATCCAAACCAAACATGTTATAATAAATTACATTTTTACAATAAAAATGAGAGCTGATTGCATTAGAATAAAGAATATTATGCAGTCCATAAGTTTTGCCTCTTTGTCACCATCTCTGTTTGAAAACCTGCAATTGTGGTTAATTACGGAATTAGCTATTATTTTAATCGTCAATCTGTTATTTATCAGTTTAGATAGTTTATTAATGCTTGGCAAGTCAGCAGAAGACACAAACCACTTTTATATTCTAGTCGCGCTGATGGGGAACGTTATAACACTGCCTTACAATCTGCCCCACTATATTAAACTATGCTATTCTATGACATTAGCAATGCAATTTTCACTATTTACTACTACGAATTTTAAAAAGAAACCACAAGAAACAGGTGAATAAAAACTGACAATCAATGTTTAATGTTGAGAAATTATTATTTCAAGAAATGTAAAGCATTTTGGCTGGTTTATGTGTTTCGTGTTCTATGAGAGCTGTGTGTGGAGGGAGGGGAGTGGTTTTTTGAATGTCTGAATGTGTTTCATCTATTTGCCCACATTGTTTTGAACTATACTATATAGCTGTGTTTTCCGAGCAGGGCCGCCCCACGCGTGGTTGCGATGTGTTTTCTTAAAAAACGCCATTATTTTATTTGAAAAGGTTAATCATTTTATTTTATTGACAAAATATGTTGGTTTGTCGTGTATATATATTTTTTTTTTCATTCGATCAGACAACAATTTAAGCTGTCATATGGTCATGTTACAACGTGCCCCTCGCATGTTACAATGTACCTCACCTACGGGGCAGGTTGTCACGTATCACTTCCTTTCTTTTGAGGTAAATAACGAAAAACGTATACACTGTAATTATGAAACAAAGCCACATATTTGTATAAGACAAGTGTGAAATTAACGTGGATAAAAAATATTCTCTGAACCCCACGTGGATTTACACAAACTGAGAAATTCAAAAAGTGTTAGGCTGTGCCCCGCGCTCCCCTATGTGTAGCTGTCAGGCACCGCACCGGTGTGGAAATTCACTGTACTTAGGAATCACAGATTCTAGCCTACGTCTTGGAATATCTGACTCAAATAAGAATTTTCACTGGATATTGTCATCTAAAAGAGTAAGTAAGGAAAATGGTGCTAACGATCGGTTAGCTCATATCACATTAAACTAGCAAATTATTATTACTGTTATACTTTGTTCTCAAATTGTTCATGTCTACAACATCAGCATTGCGTAACGTCTTGGTTACGTATGTAACCCTCGTTCCCTGAAGGAGGGAATGGAGACGTCACGTCGGTGACCGACGAATTGGGATCTCGCTTAGAGAGACCAATCTGCTTAGAGTGTAAACTAAACGAGCCAATGTACATTGGCATGTGATGATTGCATCCAGCTGCCGCTGATCACAGCGTGAGTATAAATATGCAGCAGGTGCAGCGCATAGTCAGGTTTTCGCTAAGGAGCCGAGCCGGTGACGGGTCATGATGTCTCCGTTCCCTCCTTCAGGGAACGAGGGTTACATACGTAACCGAGACGTTCCCCATTCAGTTGGTCACTTTGAGTCACGTTGGTGACCGACAAATTGGGATCCCTACCAAAGCGCCGCGGCTGCTTTCCCCCTCCAGTGTCCTGAGCGAGCTCCTTGTGCCTGCTTCCTGGCCTAGGCCGGGTTCGCAACAAGAATACCAATCACTGTATAACATAGCACTACCCACTTCCGTGAAGCTGGAGCACTGGGAATGTGCGGAAGCCCCACCTTTCCTGTAGGAGGTTCGAAGTATTTACACACATGACTCATTTTTCAGGAACATATGGAAGATTGGAGGTGATTGTAACCTTCTTGGAATAACAGACGTTCTGCTGGGAAACACGGGCTCTGAGGCTATACCGTGGACTTTTACACATATGGGATCCACTTACACTTAGGTCTCTCATATGGACCCCAGCCCTCTACCGGTTCTCATGGATTCGTTGAGTGAGGGCCTGACGCCAAACGCCTGACGCTCCGCTACGTCTGGCTGCCGAAGGGATGGAGGAGCTCAACAGGGTCTACTGTATGGACACTCTGGAGCAGTTTTTGCAAGCCGACCCGAGCCGGGGCCACTCAGTGCTTCTACCCGTTTGAGGTGAGAACACAGGAGGATACCGGCTCTACACGAAGGCTATAGAATCTAGCGAACGTGTTAGGGGTCGCCCAGCCCGCAGCTCTAAAGATATCTGTCAGCGAGGCGCCACGAGCCAGCGCCCAGGAGGATGCAACACTTCTAGTTGAGTGAGCTCACAACCTGAGCTGGCAGGGCACACCCTGTGCCTGGTAAGCCAGGGTGATGGCATCCACTATCCAGTGGGCCATCCTCTGCTTGGAGACGGCATTCCCCTTCTGCCATCCTCCGAAACAGACAAAGAGCTGGTCTGAGGCCCTGAAGCTTTGTGTCTGGTCTACGTACCATCTTAGGGCTCGGACAGGACAAAGCAAAGCCAGGGCTGGGTCTGCCGCCTCCGGGGGCAGCACATGCAGGCTCACCACCTGGTCCCTGAAGGGAGTTGTGGGAACCTTGAGCACATAGCCGGGCCGGGGCCTCAGGGTTACCTGGGAATCCGCCGGCCCGAACTCTAGGCACGATTCGTCAACCGAAAATGCGTGCAGGTCCCCTACCCTCTTGATGGAGGCCAATGCAAGCAGGAGCAGAGTCTTTATTGAAAGGAACTTCAGCTCGACTGATTGCAAAGGCTCAAACGGGGCCTGCCGTAGTGCTGTCAGCACTAGGGACAGATCCCAAGAGGGTACAGAGGGGGGCCGGGGCGGATTTAGCCTTCTTGCCCCCCTGAGGAACCTGATGACCAGGTCATGGCATTAGTTCTGGGAACCAAGTCCGGGTGGGCCAGTAGGGTGCCACCAAAAGGACCTGCTCCTTGTCCTCCCTGATCTTGCACAATGTCTGTGCGAGAAGGCTCACTGGGGGAAACACATACTTGCGCAGGCCCCGTGGCCAGCTGTCTGCCAGTGCGTCCGTGCCGAGTGTTCCCTCGGTCAGGGAATAGAACAACTGGCAGTGGGACGTTTCTGAAGAGGCAAACAGGTCTACCTGAGCCTCCCCGAAACGTCTCCAAATCAGCTGGACCAACTGGGGATGGAGTCTCCAATCTCCGGGGAGTGCAGCTCGCAACAGCTCGTTGGCTGCACGGTTGTGCAAGCCTGGAATGTGAATGGCACGAAGCAACCTCAGATCCAAAGGAGGAGGCAGGCAGGCGAGTTGCGACATGCGACAGGAGCATAGACCACCTTGTCGATTGATGTGCGCAATGGTTGCAGCGTTGTCCGTGCGGACCAGCACGTGCTTGCCTCATAAGCGCCCTTTGAGACAGATCAAAGCAAGGCATACTGCTAGCAACTCTAGGCAGTTGATGTGCCAGTGTAGTTAAAGGCCCGTCCAAACCCCCGACACTGCCTGCCCGTCATACGTGGCCCCCCAGCCGGTGGTGGAGGCATCTGTGTGTACCACAGCATGCCTGGAGACCTGTTCCAGGGGGACTCCTGCCCGGAGGAACGTAAGGTCTGACCGCGGGTGAAGGTTTGGTGGCAGGCCGGTGTCACTTTGACCCGGTGAGTGCCGCATAGCCACGCCCTCTTCAGGACTCGGCCGTGGAGCCAGTGTTGAAGCGGTCTCATATGGAGCAGCCCCAGCAGTGTAACTGCTGCTGCAGCTGCCATATGCCCCAGGAGCCTCTGAAATAGTTTCAGTGGGACCGCTGTCCTGCACTTGAATGTATTCAGGCAGTTCAACATCGACTGGGCACGTTCCTGCGTGAGGCATGCCTTCTGTTCGACCGAGTCCAACTCCATACCGAGAAAAGAGATCCTCTGCGTCGGGGAGAGTTTGCTCTTTTCCCAGTTGACCCGAAAACCTAACCGGCTGAGGTGCGCGAGCACCAGGTCCCTGTGTTCGCACAACTGATCCCGAGACTGAGCCAGAATCAGCCAGTCGTCAAGGTAGTTGAGAATGCGAATACCCTGCTCTTTGAGGGGAACAAGGGCTGCCTCCGCGAGCTTTGTAAAGACACAGGGCGACAGGGACAGCCCGAAGGGCAGGACCTTGTACTGATATGCTTGCACTTCGAACGCGTACCGCAGAAATGGTCTGTGGTGCGGAAGGATCGAAACATGAAAGTACGCATCCTTCAGGTCGATTGCTGCAAACCAACCTTGAGGACGGACACATCTGAAGATGTGCTTCTGCATGAGCATCTTGAACGGTAGCCTGTGAAGTGCCGGGTTCAAAACACGCAGATCCAAGATCGGTCGTAACCCACCGCCTTTCTTGGGCACTATGAAGTAAGGGCTGTAAAACCCCGTCCTCATACCGGCTGGAGGGACCGGCTCTATCGCATCTTTTGCCAGTAAAGTAGTGATTTCTGCATGCAAGACAGGGGCATCTGCCTGATCTAACCTGATCTTATTGGTTTCCCTCATGTTGGCCAGACACAGCCAGAGATGGCGCTCCTGGACCACCATGGTGGACATGGCACGTCCCAGAGACTGCGTGGTTACCTTCGTCGCACGTAACGCAAGGTCTGTGGCGATACGAAATTCTTTAAGAACTTCTGGGCCGTGACCACCCCCGTACAGATCCTTCAGTGCCTTGGCCTGATGAACCTGTAACAACGCGATAGCGTGTAGGGCAGAGCCAGCTTCTCCACAGGCCGCATAGGCACTGCCAATCAGAGCCGACGAGTGCCTACAGGCTCGGGAAGGGAGCAACGGATTGCCCCGCCAGGCGGAAGCGGCGCTGGGACACAATTGCATCGCCACCGCACGCTCCACCGGTGGGACAGCCGTATACCCCCATGCTGTTCCGCGATCGAGGGTGGTGAGAGAGGATGTGCCACTGGATCGGTTTCGGGCAGTAAAAGGTGCCATCCATGTTCCAGTGAGCTCATCATGCACATCCGGGAAGAAAGGTACCGGGGTGGGGCCCTCAGAACCAGTGCGAGCCACCCCGAGATACCAGTCATCCAGCAGAGAGGGTTTGGGACGTGATGGAGGCTTCCATTCAAGCCCTACACTCTCGGCCGCCCGGGCAAGCTTAGCCATCATCTCAGGGTCCATATCCGGCATCGCTGACCGCCTGGTAGGCGCCAGTGTGCTCAGATCATCCTCCCCTGAGAGGTCTGGCTCACCCTCCGATGCTGCAATCATCATCCGATCGTCGGGGGGAGCCCCAAAAGATACAAGTGGTACCTCACGGGAAGGTCCAGCCTGTTCTTTTGGCCGCTCCACTGGCTGCGAGGTGCTGGTGGAAGGAGGAAGTTTCCTTTTTGGGGAATTCCTCACAGTCACCGTTAGACTAGCCAGCTCCCCGCCAGAGGTGGCGCCCTCCCGGCGTTTGCCAGGGGGAACGCTAGATCTGGGCAGAGGAACAGGCACCCCGCCCCTTTGCAAGAAATGGAGTCTGGTCCGCAACTCACCGATGGTCATCCTCCCGCAATGAGAGCATGACTCATCCACAAAAGCTGCCTCAGCGTGCTTAGTGCCCAGACACGTGAGGCAACAATCGTGACCATCACCCGGTGCCAGGTAATGACCGCATCCAGAAGCGCACGGGTGGAAGGGCATGTTTAAACGCTGCGTCTTTATAAAGACGTCCACCCGTGAAAGCTCTTTTAGGAAACTGCCCTGAGTGCTGAGGCGCACAGGGGAGATGGCCGCAGCAACACAGAAGGGGATAGTGCAGCCTAATGTGTGCTTTTTTCCCACTCGACAAAGGAGACCACTGCCGCTGAAGCGCCGTGCCGCCAACACACGAGCAGGTGCCGTTTGACTTGTTTCTTCTCTCTGTATCTTGCTCGACGACTCGATCGGCTCCGAAGCGAAAAGCTGACTATGTGCTGCACCTGCTGCATATTTATACTTGCGCTGTGATCAGCGGCAGCTGGATGGAATCATCGCATGCCAATGTACATTGGCTCGTTTAGTTTACACTCGAGGCAGATTGGTCTCTCTAAGCGAGATCCCAATTCGTTGGTCACCGACGTGACTCGGAGTGACCGATTGAATGGGGAACTACGTGTATCTTGACTACACTAAAAAAAATTCTGTAGTTTTTACAAAATAATTTTGGCAGCTGTGGTTGCCAGAATAATTTTGTAAAGAATACAAAAAACTGTAAACACATTTACGAGTTTTTTTCAGTAGCGTTTTTACAAAATTTTACAGTTAAAATTACACTTATTTTATTTACAGTGAAATAATGCTGAGGGTTGTGCTTTAATGCCTACTGTGTAAACCTCAATATTTCCCAGTATGCAAATGTTGTGATAATTAACAGTTTTTTTGTCAACTTTATAAAAGGTATTTGTCTAGTAGTGCTAATAATAAATGCATTTCAACTGTGAATGTCTAAAATGTTGAAAACTTATAAATCAATATCAAAAATATCAAATGCACCCAAAATATGTTTAATATTTATAATATGTTATGGGACCCCCCATAACACTCAAAAAATATACTTAGGGGGTCCCCTGGTTTTTCAATAAAACTACACTGCTCAAATAAAGGGAACACTTAAACAACACAATGTAACTCCAAGTCAATCACACTTCTGTGAAATCAAACTGCCCACTTAGGAAGCAACACTGATTGACAATCAATTTCACATGCTGTTGTGCAAATGGAATAGACAACAGGTGGAAATTATAGGCAATTAGGAAGACACCCCCAATAAAGGAGTGGTTCTGCAGGTGGTGACCACAGACCACTTCTCAGTTCCTATGCTTTCTGGCTGATGTTTTGGTCACTTTTGAAAGCTGGCGGTGCTTTCACGCTAGTGGTAGCATGAGACGGAGTCTACAACCCACACAAGTGGCTCAGGTAGTGCAGATCATCCAGGATGGCACATCAATGCGAGCTGTGGCAAGAAGGTTTGCTAGGTCTGTCAGCGTAGTGTCCAGAGCATGGAGGCACTACCAGGAGACAGGCCAGTACATCAGGAGACGTGGAGGAGGCCATAGGAGGGCAACAACAACAGGCACGTGGAGGCCACACACACTACTGAGCCTCATTTTGACTTGTTTTAAGGACATTACATCAAAGTTGGATCAGCCTGTAGTGTATTTTTCCACTTCAATTTTGAGTGTGACTCCAAATCCAGACCTCCATGGGTTAATAAATTTGCTTTTCATTGATAATTTTTGTGTGATTTTGTTGTCAGCACATTCAGCTATGTAAAGAACAAAGTATTTAATAAGAATATTTCATTCATTCAGATCTAGGATGTGTTATTTTAGTGTTCCCTTTATTTTTTTGAGCAGTGTATAATTCTTCAAACATGAAACTAGTGAAAATAAAAATTAAATGAAAATATTCAATTGCTGTATTAAATTTAGACCTGCTCACGTCACATCATATTTTATTTTTGCGCGATTTTACAGCATTGCTCATTACAACCAATCACACACGACTCTGTTGAGTTTAGAATGAATTGGCCAATCAGAGGTGTTTAGAACAGTCAGCTGAAACCCCGAGTCTTGTTCAGACTGAATCTCGCAAATTCCCTCATCATAAGCAAAAAAGTGCACATGTACGTACGATGTAAGTGAGAGATTCATTTATCATACAGAGTTTGGACAGCTTCATTTATTATAAGAGGAGTTATGATTGCTTAAACAATAGCTAGACTGACTGTGCTCATTTAAAAGCGCGTTCTTTCATAGTGTGACTCAGTCTAATAAAATGCATTTAGAATGTTCCCGTAATTCAAGGTATGTGGCAGAAAATGTATATTCATATCATTTCATATAGTTAATCAATATTACACGAAGAGTGTCATTTTCGCAAAAAAAAATTACTAATGTGATATTGATTTTATACAACAGTTCACATGTTACAATAAATTAAATTCGCACCATAAAAAAAAATACATCTAGAGCTGACTTTCTGATATACTCCTTGTGCTTGGGTCTATTGACAAAAGGACAAATGGAAAAATACATTTGACGCTTTGACGTGTCACTGACGCAGATTTTACATCTCTGTACAAAGTTGAGAAGGATCCCAAGGTCAGGGTCAAGTGAGTGGTGTATTTTAATGGCATCCCGGATCACATCGGAGGTTTAAGTTTGTTCAGAGCATTTTGTTTTATAATCGAGGCACAGTAATGGAGAGTTTGCAAAGAAACATTTATTGAATCTGACAGCTGCATCACAGATGTAAATTATTTAATAATGCTTTGTTTGTAAATTATAAAGTTTTCCAAACACTCACATGCAATAGCGTTGATACAGTAGTAGTGACGTTAGCCAATTTATAACAGTTGCCATCTACTCACAAGTCTTAAAGGAACAGCCCTTTAAAAATAATGATTTCAGAATATCAGAATGAGGGTATATATATATATATATATGGATGTGATCGGTTATACGATGAATCCCACCTCTTGTTTTTGTGCGAACTCTTGGTCTGAATGAGGAAAATGATAGCATTATTGACTAATTAAAAAGTCAACTCTACTCTCTTAAGTAAAAAACAACTCTCCTGCTTAGATATCACTGTTTTGTGTCATGTCAAAATGAAATGGCTTGAAAACGTATTGACTGTCAGTTTTTAGTGAGCATTTAGCTTGATAAAATGAAAGATGTATCTTTGTGCCTGTGACGGTGTTTGCAGAGCTTCTATGACGATAAGTTGACTTAAAAAGAACAGCTGAACATCAGTTTACAAATAAAAAGCGGAGTGTCTGTTTAACTGCAAATAGCCCGCCTTGTTAGCAGATGTATTTACACTATCTCTACTCTCAACGTGTGATTACAAAGCATTAGAAAAGACTGTTGTCCAATAATGGCTCCAGTGGCGCAGATGGTAAGGAATTGAAGTAATTTTCGACACGATTGACCAGGGTTCGAATCTGTGTTCTGACAATTTTTTTTCTACCTTTTCAAATCAGACATCACATCAGAAAGACATGTATTTTCAATAACAATGAAGGAAATAATCTAAAAGTTGAACTTAAATTATCGGGTAGGTGTAGGGAGGGATTTATGGTCCCAATAAGGTATCCATTTAATAATTTGAATGAAAATTCTAATTTAATTTATATATATATATATTGCAATCTGTTACTGATTCCAAATTACATGACAAAAATTGTTGTTTGTTACATAATCCATTAAATTACTAATTTTAGATGATATAATCAGGCTACTTTACATTACTTTTGAAATATCTCATTTATGGCATTTATTTAAATAGGATAATCTTGTAACATATAGATATAAATATACAAAAATCAAGAAAATATGTTCCTTCATTATTATTAACAACATGAAGTTCATTAAACATTATATTACATCAAGGTTTCCCAAACTGGGGTTTGTGAGTTTAATGAAAAGCTAATAATTAATTAAATCATAAAATGTTAAATTAAAATAAGTCTAAATAAAACAATTACTAAAAAAATGAAAAAAATAATTTGTTTACTCGCATATCATGTGACCATAACCAGCGTCAGAGAACCATTAACATGCAAATGTGATATTTAATTATTAAAATATTTATTTTAAAATCTCAGGGGTACTTCAGGTAAATATATGAGTGAAAGTTTGTGAATTCATGAACATGCATTTTAATGTGTTTAAAAGACAAAATCCTTCTAAAGACATATACATAGTAAAATAACCTGATAATTCATATAAAATAACAAAAATGTGTTCATCAGTAGTTGATGCAATATCGAAACACTTCAAACCTGAAATTGTTTTTTTTGTAAATCAGTGGACTAATGCTGTGTCGCCACCTGACTAGTGACTGGTGTCTGTGTGAATGTCTACAAAGCTGAAACTATTTTAGAAAGAGACATTGAAAAGATGAAAAAGAGGAATTTTGAATAAATAATATGTAATCATGTAATCCATAAAAAAGTATCTGTAGTCTGATTTTTAGTATTTAAAAGTGTAATCCAATTACAGTAATTTGAAATCTGATTATGTAATCCAGATTACATGTATTCAGTTACTAATATATATATATATATATATATATATATATATATATATATATATCTATATGTATATATATAAATAACAACAAAGTTACAGTTTACACTAAGTGCGTACAACCCACCTTGTTGGAAAAAGGCTATCCACTATACATCACAAGTCATCAGTGTCTGGTTTTGTCAGACAAAAATAAAAAATCAAACCAAAAAAAAACCAGACATCTTATTAATAGGAGTAGTGGCGTGGAGAAACAGCATTACTTTTGACGCGATCAGCCAAGTTTTCCTGAACTCCTAAACTCTTTCCAAACTCTCTCCTTTTTCCCGTCGCACATCAGATTGAAAAAAGCGTTTATTTATAAATAAAAATTGTAAATAAAGTGCCTAACAGGTATTTAATAGCATAAATAAATAAGTGGTAGGGTTAGGGTAGACGGTATCCATTTAATGATTCTAATAAATATAATCATATACACTCAGTATGTTGTTTCATACTGTTTTATACCACAAGAGGTGCAAATAGTATCTGCCACTATTTGCAGTAAGTACAACTAGCATCTAACTACTATTTACACTTAATGTAAAGAATATACTACTGTTATATATAAGAATATACTACTGAATATACTCACTTAGTGCAAATAGCATCTGTCACATACAGTGCAAATACCTCTGCTATAACAACATTGGCCATAACCTCTGATTGGCCATAATAATCGCATTTCCAAAATGTATTTATTCAGATTGCTTAGACTAGCTGACTGAAGCTTTATTTACTTCATCTTTACTAAACAAAGACAAACATTATTTTGTTTTCTTTCGGTTGTGTTTTCACTCTATGACATGTTTGGGTGTGGATGGAGGAGATGATTGTTAGTTTTCCTCAGCTCCACCCTTTCCACAGCCCAACTATTGTTTTACAGAGACTTTAGAGATGACTGTGCACTTGTGAATTCACATTATTCATGTTATGAAAGACATATCTTAATATGAAGGATTATACATGCTGAATCAGACTGATTGTTGTACATTAATTCAAATGAAAGAAAGGAAAGCACCTCCTGAGATATTCTTGGCACAATAATGTTGATGGACTTGATTATCTTGTGTGTCCTGTCTGCTTTAGACGCCCATGATCTTAAATCTTCTTACAGGAGGAACGAAGAGGGTGAAAGCAGGTCCAGGAAACATGTGACCTCAAAATCAAAAGAAAAACATACAGAATCATATTTTTTGTGAGGAAAATGAAACTGGTGCATTAAATTAATATATATATATATATTAATATATAAATTTATAAATATATAATTTTTTATTTTTTTTTCCTTTTTTTTTTTTCTTGCAGCATAAATGCCTTGCATTTGTACAATTATTTAACTAAAAGCAAAACCGTAAAGAACAATTTCACTGCTAGCAAGCTAAAACCATATTAGAAACACTAAAATTAAGTAATAATAATAATAAAACTTATATTTTATTTTGGTGTCATTTATCATTTAGTTTAACATTATGTAGTATAAATAAATAAAATATATAAATAAGCAAATAAATAAATAAATAAAACTGACAAAAATGCACAACAAAAATACTAAGACTTCATCTAAACCTAATGAAAACAGAAAAATATATAATTTAAATTTAAAATATAGATTAAAAGCTACAATAATAATAATAACTTAAACTTATATTTTAACTTGGTGTCATTTATCATTTAGTTTAACATTATGTAGCATAAATAAATAAATCAAAACTGACAAAAATGTACAACAGAAATACTTAAACTTCAACCAAACCTATGATGAAAACAAAAATTTTAAATACAAAAATGCAAAAATGTTACATATAGAGTAAAAGCTACAACAGTATGTATGCAGGTCTGACGTAATGGCGCTCAGAGGAAGCTGGCAGTGCAGCGCTGCAGTAACCTTAGCACACGTGTGTCCTGTTATCTCATTCCTTCTGCTGGTCTGTGATTATCTCAGTGTGGTCAGGAATGAGCCGCTCTGATAACAGCAGCCCTGCGGCGACACGCAGACGGAGCGCAGTGACTGCAAACATGTCAAACTGCTCAGAAAAAAAAATCCCAACTGCCTCTGGGCAAAAGCTGCTGCTTTACACTGTCAGCTGTCAACACTCATTTGTCACACGTCACCAATGTTTTAGTTTCACTCAGATGCTGCTTACAGTGGAAATACATTGATGTTTTTATTAATATTTTGAGATGTGTGCACGGTTGCCAGGTTTTCACAGCAAAACCCACCCAATTGCTACTCAAAACTAGCCCAAAAGTAGCCCGATTGCATTTCGAGGGGGTCTCCCGGGAAAAATCGCATTCTGGGAGGTAAAATACACGTTTTTTGGCGTGATTCCCCTGGTAAAATTTGCATTCCAGGGGCTAAATATTATGTTATTGGGTTCGCTTCAACCCGCTGCAACAGTGTTAAAGTAGCCCAATTCCATGGCAAAACCGCTGACTTGGCAACACTGGATGTGTGTGTGTGTATATATATATACAAAGTTTTAGTCATTAAAAAAAAAATGTTTGTATAGTTTTTTTTAAGTTGTTTTTTGTTTCAGTTTGAGTTGTTTTAATACAAGAAGTTAAACTAAAAGAAATAAGAAATGCTGCCATGGCATCTAGTTGAAATAAAATAAGTTTAGTTTGTTTTAATATTTTATTTGAAGTTTTTTTTTCTTTTCAAAGTAACGAATATGGAAACAAAAGCATTTATTTTAGTGAACTAATTTTTATTTCAGTTTTTGTTTAAATCATTTTAATACTTCAATTAAAAGAAAATTACAAATGTTGCTTAAAAAATAGGTTTAATTTTTTAATATATATTTTATTTCATTTCTTTAATAACGAAAATGGACCCCTAAATATATATATATATGTGTGTGTATATAATTTAAAATTTAAGATTTAGTTTACGATAAATTGTTGCACGAATATAATTTAAATGTGGTTAAATATAAATTAAATACAACAACAACAACAACAAAAAAAAAACTATGTACACATGTAATTCTATGAGAAAATAAATAAAATTCAACATTAAAAACTGGCTCAAATATATATTTTCAAAAACTCAATTTAATGTCTATGTCACCCAATAACAAAGAAAAATCATGTGTGTGACCCTGGACCACAAAACCAGTCATAAGGGTAATTTTTTTTTTATACATCATCTGAAAGCTGAATAAATACGCTTGTTAGGACAGGACAATATTTGGCCGAGATACAACTATTTGAAAATCAGGAATCTGAGGGTACAAAAAAAAAAAAAAAGAGAAAAATCGCCTCTAAAGTTGTCCAAATGAGGTTCTTAGCAATGCATATTACTAATCAAAAATTACATTTTGATATATTTAATGCTGATGTTTTAGATGTTTTTCCTAAGAAAAAGACCCCCATTATCTCAAGCGTCCCCCCTAGAGATTTAGAAGAGACCTCAACAATGTCTCAAACCGTGCTCAGTATTGCAATCATTTTTCTCGATATGAATTCAAATGATCTGAGCTGTTCTCCACATTTATCTTACAGCTCTTATACTCTTAATGGATGACATCTAGTGACTCATTTGTATCAGTTTCATTTTCAGGAGAAACATCCGAGGCCAAGTTAATTTTACTGAACAAACTAACCAGGTATGGCCACTGAAGCTATGGTTAGAGTGTGAGGTTCAGGGACAGCCGTGCGCCCAGAGAGACCACAGTAGAGTCTGTTTCAGGAAGCCGCCTCTTGGAATTCTTGGAAAATTAAAGGGTTTCTTAAAACATCTAAACCTGCATAATTAAATGGCCTCTCAGATGTGCAGGACTGCGGAGGAGATCAGACAAAAGGCAGACGGCAAATGCTGAACATGAGAGCTGCAGTACATGTTACTGTCAAGTAGCATCAAATGCTTCTTCTGTGCGTCAGATCGAGAGAAAAAAAAACAATCAATGCATTTGATGCTGACAAAAGATCTTCACAACATTAAAATTTTAGACTATCTTTAATATGAGTGTATTTTTTGTGACTGGTTGGTATAAAAATACAATACACTCAAATTAAAGACAATCTAAAAGTCTAAATATCTTATGCATTGTTGCTTATCAAGTATGTTTATTTTGTTTTAAGGATATTTAATGTGGAAATTACATATTAAAAGCTCATAATAATAATAATAGTAATAATAATAATATGTTTATTTTATATAGCGCCTCTCTAGAAACTCAAGGTCCAGCACCTTTCTAGAAACTCAAGGAAACTTATGAAGTCATTTTTGCATTATGGACTACATTATACATGTGAAATATTCAGGGGTTTAGCAACCATTACAATATAGCAAGAATTTTTAAAAATTAAAGTACGCCTTCACTTGTTTTAAGAATTTTTCCAAAGAAACTAAAGACTACACTACCATTCAAAGTTTTGGAATCAGTAAGATGATTATTATTTTATTTTATTTTTTTAACTTAATACTTTTTATTTACCAAGGATGCATTAAATTGATCAAAAGTGCATTTGAACTTCATATTAATGAAAGTTCTTAACAATGATAATAAGAAATGTTATTTGAGCAGCAAATCAGCATATTAGAATGATTTCTGAAGGATCATGTGACACTAAAGTCTGTAGTAAAGTAGAAAATTCAGCTTTGATCACAGGAGTAAATTAGATTTTAAAATGCATTCACATAGAAACCAGCTATTTTGAATTGTAATAATATTTCACAATTTCGCTGTTGTTTACTGTATTTTTGGTCAAATAAATGCAGCCTTGGTGAGCAGAAGAGACTTCTTCACTGTTTTTACACCCCTGATTATACACATCCATATTCTGAACTGTAGGTTTGACTCAGAACAGACAATAATGAATTTTGTATAAAAAGAACTTTACTGTGTGTTTCAGCATTTCACCTACCAACAAAAACCAGTAAGAAATAATAAATAAACAGAGAACTGCTGTGTAGTATAAAAGATGCCCACATTCATACCAGAAGGAAAAAAAACCTCAGTTATAATAGTTATCAGGCAGAAAGGGGACAGCTTTAAAATAGGCACCTTGAAAGACGTGATCTGAGATTCAGCTTTATAACATTTGTGGATAAATTTGTTCTGATCTTGTGACTTTCCTCTTTACTAATACTGTACTCAGAATCAACATCAAGAGAACATGAAACCATCCCTGAAGTGGAATCCAAGATGAATGGTCAATCATTTGTTCAGTAACACATCTACGCTTAACTGAGATTATAAACGTCTCTGATTGAACAGGTCTTCAGGCATTCGTCCTCTCAAAGAACTCCAAAACTGACCAACAGTCTGATTTTGAGTTAAAACAAGTAAAAGACAGTAAAATCCAAAGATTGAGAAGCACCAAACAGTTCTTTGATTTCTTCGAAACTTCTCCTGGAAATTATCCCAGAGTGGCGGCAGTTCCAGTTTTCGACATTCAATAATTGCGGATGCTAAAAAACCCAACGCTGGTGGGCGACTCCTTCACCGTTACGGTAACCAGGTTTGCAGTGACGTCGGTGACAAACACATGTTCAATCAAGCTTCGCGTCGGCCTCCAGTCCTGACCCGCCTGCACCGAGATGGCCAAGTCGCGGTTGGCGCTCGGAAATGAGGAATCGTGGTCAGAATCCGAGCTGGTTCCCTCTTCTCCGGTGCTCAACTCGCTTAGGATCTTGCTTGGTTTCCCGCCGTCCTTAGACGAGGACCTGTCTTGCGCTGATTGATCACGGCCCTCGGATGTCGGAACCAGAATCTTCTCCGCTCTACCTTGATTTTTCTTCCCGAGTCTTTCGGACAAATCATCTGCTTTGGATTTATCCCGTTGCGGACTCTTAAGGACTTGTTGACTGGTTGGGAATTTACTTGGCGTATTTGGTGCTGGGCTCTGCTCTTGTCTTGCGTTAAACCCAGAGCTTTTTCTACTAGGGGTGGAGGTGCCCTTCAAGTAGGAACCGTCGTTTGTGGAGTTCCCATTACCCTGAGCCGTTTTGTTGACGCTCTGTAGATTAAGAGCTTGAAGGCTGGAGGGAGTTTTAAGAGAGGAAAACGAGCTCGATGGGGATTTCTGAAGAGATCCTGATCTTTGCAGTAGAGTCTGATCTGAGGCCTTCGGGACATTCGGAGAAAGTTGCGGACATGTCTGTCCATTGCTGCTGTGAATATTCAACGCAGCCACTCCTGGAGATTTGCACGAGGGTGTTTTGGGGTCAACACCTCCGCTGCTCATATCCGAAACTGAGAGCTTGAAATCCGAAGCGGTTTTGGATTGCGGAGGCCGACTTAACGTAGTAGGCGACGAGGCAGATCCAACAGAGCGTCCCAAAGAACTTAAGGAACTCTTCTGGGTAAAAGAACCTCTATTCTGCAGTGCCATCGGCTCTCTTCCAGAGTTTCGGTTCAAACCGGTGTAGGTGAAGCTTGCGGGCATGAGCGGTTTCTTTATGCTCCCTCTGAGCTCCAAGTCTCTGGATATGGGCTTGAGAATCTTCCAAGGACCTTTGGCCTGACGCTGCGCCTTGAGCTCCGGAGGAATCGCTTTCCTCCCTCGCTTCTTCTTCGGCAGTTCCGGCTTGGCCACCACGATCTGGGCTTTTTTCTGAGGGACCGGGTGGTGCTCTCGTGGACGAGGGCTCGGCTTCGGATTCCTGTCAGTGTCGTCTTCATCGTCGTCATCATCTGAAGAAGAGGAAGACGACGAGGAAGATGATGAGGAACCAGATGACGAGGACGATGAGGACGAGCTGCTTGATTTGGACACCGCTGGAATGGTTTCCTGAGAAATTAACAGCGAAAATGGTGAGAACATAATGCGCTGTGCAACTTGGGGTTTTTTCCCCACCAGATCTAAAGCTTTTTTAAATATACTTACCAGTATTTTTCTGGGTCGTCCACGAGGCCGTTTCCCCTTTTTGCGGATCAAGAGTTCCCGCTCCTGTTCCCTAGGAATAGACAAAACGTTTGGGAAAAATTACAAAAAAAAGCAGTGATCAGCAATATACGTTCAACAGTCTTTGCTATTATTAAATTGTATTATATATGTGACCCTGGACCACAAACGTAAGTAGCATGGGTATATTTGTAGCAATAACCAACAATACATTGTATGGGTCAAAATTATCGATTTTTCTTTAATGCAAAAAATCATTAGGATATTAAAGTAAAGATCATTTTTTTAAATGTATCAATACTTAATATTTTATTGGTAATATGCATATGAACTTCATTTGGACAATTTTAAAGGCGACTTTTTTCAGTGTATTTTTTTTTCACCCTCAGATTCCAGATTTTCAAATAGTTGTATATCGACCAAATATTCTAATATCCTAACAAACCATACATCAATGGAAAGTGTATTTATTTAGCTTTTTAGAAGACGTATAAATCTCAATTTCAAAAAAATTGAACTTTACGACTGGTTTTGTGGTCCTGTGGTACTTCGGTATTAAAAGCCATTAGTCAAGCATAATTTATAAACAAGATTAATTAAAAGTGCTTTGCATAAAGAGGATTTAAATAAATAAATAAAAATAATCACAAACAAAACTAACAATAAAAATATAAAGAAATAAAGAAATTAAAAAGTTTATAATTTTTGGAAAAATAAAGTATTCTTTTAACAGTCTTTGCTAACATATGGCAAAATTGTGAAATTCAGTTCCTGTTCTTCTGAATTTAAGCCTCTTCACTTCCTGTTCTTTCTCCTCACTTCCTGTCACAACTCTCTGTTGTTGTAATTTGGACAAAAAGCATTACTTTTTTTGTTTTCGGCAGATGTGTTAGCAAAAAGTGGTGTTTCCTAAGAAGAGCAACATTTGTTATCCAGACATGAATGATTAGTGACCCGGGACCACAAAACCAGTCATAAGGGTACATTTTTTGAAACTAAGATTTATACATCATCTCAAAGCTGAGTAAATGAACTTTCCATTGATTGCAAAAATTGCTTTTAAAGCTATCCAAATGAAGTCCTTAGCAATGCATATTACTAATCAAAAATTACGTTTTGGGATATATATGGTAGGAAATTTATGGAACATGACCTTTACTTAATATCCTAATGATTTTTGGCATAAAAGAAAATTCAATAATTTCAATGTATTTTTGGCTATTGCTACAAATATACCCGTGCTACTCAAGACTGGTTTTGTGGCCCAGGTTCACATTTCTCAAACAAAGAAATATTTGCCTTGTGAACGATAAAACAGGAAAACAAAATTCTCCATGTGCTTGCATTGAAGGATGGATTCCGAGCCATATTTAGAGAAATATTCTTCTTAAAATGTAAAAATCGATATATATTTTTAAGAGTAGCAAGCTGGTGTCAACCAAGTGACCCAAGTCTCATTTTCACACCCATTCTACATAAACTGTGAAACCAAATTTAAAACGCTGGCAGAAACCTCTAAACCTAGTTCCTGTTGATAATGTTAACAATGTTTGATTTTCAGTCAGGCTTCAGAGGAACTCGTGAGCCCGGACACGTCTGCAGCTCCTGAATGGCCCCGTGAATGGAGCCCCATTTACGCCCTCCCAAGCGTTGCAGCCCATATTGTTTGCACATGGGGAAGGGGGCGTTGCTTTTGCACACAGGCCTGCTCGTCCAATGGGAGAAACCTCTTACCTCTTGTTAAACGCAGCCAATAGTCTCGGGTCAAGAAGGTTTTCCTGAGGTTCCCAACTGTTATGCCTGAAACACAGACACTGGCTTCTTTAGCATGTGAGTAGATGACATAACTTGCTCATGAAGTTTGATGCTCATTTAGCATCAAAAAGAGAGTTATGTACAAGGGAAAATCTATAACTTATTTCTTTCAAGTCTGACAAATTACATTTTTAAAGTACATATAATTCATATAGCCTTGCAAATAACATGAATCATATGCACATAACAAATTGCTTTATAATAGTTGAAAACACAGCATGTCACACCACAAGACGCTGCTTGAACTATATCAGCCTAACCAAGCATGCAAAACAAGTTATTTGTGTACCCCTTGAATATCATTTGGATAGCAATTTTGCATCTGCTACTGTAAATGTAAACAGAAGGTATGTGGAGTTGAACTGGACTTCAGGCACAGCTTGGTTGGCGTTATACAGCATAGGAAAAAAAAAAAAAAAAAAAAGAGAGAGATAAGATGACAGTTTACTTAAAAGGGCACTTCAAAGAGTCTAGACCGTCTGGATTTCATTTAACACACAAAAAAAGTAGTGATCTATCAAAACAGACGCCCTTAACCGGGCATTACTCAAAATCAACATGAAACGCATTCATTTTACTTCCATAACTACTACTGCTATGTTCAGCGGGGGGAAAAAATGTAAGACAAAGCTTGCTTTTATCCAACAAGAATTTGTTGGATGTTGAAAAGTGACAGGTGGCTAAAATGTGGGGTAAAGTTATTACATTTTGATTAAAGATTGAGATGAAAGATAAACTTTTTTAAACAATGTGCATGGATTAATTAATATGGAAGCCTGTTGCCACCACGTAATAAATAAAAAAAGGTAACTATTGCTTTTTCCTCACAATTCTGGCTTTTTTCTATGAATTCTGAGATTGCATGTCACAAATCTGTTTTTTAGTTTCACCTGGAGGATAAAAAAAAATTAAAATGATACTTGAAATTTACACCTAAGATTTTTGACTTTTTTTCCAGAAATCTAAGTTTATATTTCAGAACTTTATTTTGCTTCCACCACAGAATGAAAAAAATAAAATAAAATAATAATAATAATAAATAAATAAATGCAACTATTTCTCTCACAATTTGGTCTTTTTCCAAACAACTGCAAGTTTGTGTCTCATAATTTGGACTCTCTAAGAATTGCAAGTTTATTTCCCACATTTTATTTTCTGAATTGTGAAATAAAAAGTCACAATTACCTTTATTTATTTAAACCTTGCAATAAATAAATCAATCAATCACAACAGACCAAGAAAATGTGTTGAGAACTTCACTTACATCCATTCACAATATTTTAAATGTGCATTATGGAAACAAAAATGTATTAAACGTCTTATATTGTGAAATATATCAAGTGTTAAACATTAAGAATTCACCTCTTGTCCCCTTAATTGAATTATTTAGAGCATTTTAGACATTGTACCCCGAGAGTTCTGGTCAGTTCATGATTTTGGTTGAACAAGTATGATAACGAATAAAAAATAGATGAGATGTAAATAATCAATGAAGCAGATGGAAGCGCGCGCGGGAGGTGTGGCTCGTGTGATTGACAGCTCAAGTGCCCATAGACGGGGCAAAAAGGGGGCGACAATGTAACAGAGAGCAAGAGTGGGGGCATTAAGGGGGGTTGGGGGCAGCTGGAGTTTTTATTGAAAAAAAGTAGAAACAAAACACGCGCTGCGCGTTCTACAAACTGCGTTACAAAAGAACAAACTGTTACAAACTAACAAAAAGCGTTCTAAAACTGATACAATGTAACGCGCTTTGTAACACTGCTTTGTAACGCATTAGGCGATTCCTGAACTTAATACACGATATTTATCACTGAAAATAATAACAATAATAACAACAGTAAAATATCTTTGTGTTTCTTTCCGTTTATTTGTCGATTTTGTTTCACCAACCGCGATCAAACAGTCCAAGAAAAGCAAAAAGCAAAAACAACTTGATGAAAAGACACTGCAAAAGTAACTTGGAAGACAAAGAGGAATGCTAAAAACGAGGCAAAGGCGATCTGATCCGATGCAGTGTGATCAAGTAGAGAGCAGTGCACGAATTCACGCGTGGACGCGAAATTAAACGCGCAACACGCTGTTGTTGTTGTTTTCATTGTTTCTCTCTCTCTCCGCCTTCCTCGAGATTCACATTCAAGGATGTTTACTGGCAAAAGGCGCTGCACTGGTGAACTACCAGTCTATATGATCCACATATATATCGCCTATATGGTCTACATATATACACACATATATACATAATAAAGGCAGTAAATGTATCAGTTCTCACTTACTTGGACGACCATCCTCTCCACTTGACCAGATACTCCAGTTTGCCCTGTGGAAATCAAACACGCGTTGAGGATCGCGCACGTATTCGGATTCACGTGTGTGTTTGTGTGCGTGTTTGTTACCTTCCTCAGGCGTTTGTTGAGGATACACTCGGCATCAAAGACCTGCTCTCCCACCGCGCTCAGCTCCTCCATGACTGTTCTCATCTCATTCTCATTTCATTCTCCGTGAACGTGCATGTGTGTGTGTGCGAGAGAGGGAGCGAGGAGCAGGACAGAAGGGGGCGGATACGCAAACGCGCGGCGCGCGCACTGGCCCTCGGAGGACACCGTCCACGTGACGTCACACATTTTTTAAGAATGTGAGTTTTTGGTGAACAACATATAGATGTGAAAATGATAATAATCTAACTGTTGTAATGGTATTTTTGATAGACTGTACAAACATAAATGAGTTGGATTTACAAACATATTTAATAAAAAATTGTGCTGAATTGTATAATTTGAATTTGTAATATTCACGTGCTCAAAAAATACCCAAAACAACACATAAACATAAATCAAAACATAAAAACAAGATGTTTATTTAAATTGTTTATTTTATGAATTGTTATTTTAATCAGTTTATTCAGATTTTTTTTATTAATATCACTATAGTATTACACTGTAATGTATGTGACTTTTTATATTATTGTCAGCATTATATTGTGGTATTATATTTTTATATGTTATATTTGATATGTAATCAATATTATATTATAGTATGCAGTGTTTGTTTTTTATTTCAATTTGTTTTATAATTTATATATACAATTTTTTAAACAAGGATCCTATTGTATAGTGTAAAAATAAATAAATAAAAGCAGAATATGAGGTCAGTAAATGTGAAACGTTTTAGTAACTGTTAAAAATGTAAATATATATTGTGATGTGTGATTTTTAGTATTTTTTTTAACTTTGTGGTGTTATATTTTTTATTATTGTATTTTATATGTAATTAATATTACAGTGTATTAATATAATATTATATTGTAGTATAAAGTATTTAATTTTAGTGTATCAAGTTTATTTCTACAAGACTCCTATTGTATAGCATAACTGTAATAGATAAATAAACAAATAAAAAAATAAAAAAATAAATACATACATACATACATACATACATACATACATTTATACATACATAAATGAAAACAGAATCTGAGGCCAATAAAGGCAAAACATTAAATGATGAGTTACAAATAATGTAAATGAGATGCAAATTGAAATGTAATAAAAATAGAGCTACAAATAATGATATAATAAAAATACCATATAAAATGGCATATTAAATAAGCAAGGCCCTCATTAGTCAAGATTATAACAAATGACAAAAATCATTTTATTTCATATAAAGAGAAATTCAATGTGAAGAAATGAAAGACTATAAAATAATAATTTTGACAAATTGTGGAAAATGCTTATTCATATACATATTATCTTGTTTTATTTCCGTATTTTTTATTTTATTTTATTTTATTTTTTTGTCATGTGCAGCACTTTGGCCAACCAAGGCTGATTTTCAATGTGCTTTATAAATAAGATTTTATTTAATTTGATATTGGCTCAAAAATTACATAATATATTATATATAAATATATAATTCTAAATTACTTAGAAGTAATTATTATTAAATAATTATTCCCAAACAAAAAGATATCTTGTGGTAATCATAGATTAAGGTCATTAGCTAAAATTTAACATTTATATTCACCGAACATATTTAATTGTGCTTCGTCAATCTGTCGAGTGTAAATGAAAACTGAACAAATGACTGTATAAGCGTGTGCAACGTGCGCTTGAAAAAAACGGTTGATAAGATGAATTCAAACGCGGATACGCGGGAGAGCGAGCGGAGCCGAATCAGCTGAAGACCGAAGCAAACACAAGTAATTCCTAAGAGAAGACAGATATTTATCTTAACGAGTTTCAAGAGGTTACGGTGAGTATTGAGTACTGAAATTATTCTACAAGTTTACACATCATTTAGCAAAATCGCGGGTTCATGTATTCAGTGGTTTCGTGACCGTGTTTACCCCGTTACCCCATAATGATATGTTGGTAGCCTGTAGTTTTATTTTTCTCATGTTGCATGTGTAAAACATTCTGTTAGATCGACTGAAATGTAATTAGTGCGATTAGTGTCGCGCGACCGCAGACCACAGTTGGTACTGTATCGGCCTTATAAGCTTTCTCTTGTCAGTAACTTTCAGCAGCTTATAAACGACAAAACAAATACGTATTGATCGACACTGTATGTCTATATAGCCACTACCCTTTTCAGCAATGGGTGTGCATGTGTTTCTTTGCACTGCAATAGATCAAATCTGTTGGAAAGATATTTATGTGTGTGTCTTCTAATGGATTTCTGGATCTAAAATGCTGTTTGTTTTGTTTTAGAGTGTCAATCTTTCCATCTTCTGTGGAACTGTACAGTAAACCAAGAATACAAAACACATCCAGATCACTCTAGTCTAATGTTAATTGACTTACACTGATTGAAGTACACCACACATACATTAAAGGCTGCCTCATGCTGCCTTCACATGCTATTGGAAATTTCCTGCCCACTTATTAAGTTGTGATTTCGAGTTCACTGTATTCAAGTGCTTTGTTGTCAGAAAGAATAAAATGTAGCATCCCTTTGGTTGACAACCGTAAACATTCACCATGCTAAATAGTCAGAATTCTGGAATTTCAGTCAAAAACATGCTTATTTCACTGCTTATGAAACACAATGTGTTTCAGATGATTGTTCATATAGGTATGAACTACTTTAATGATGAGACAAGGTGTAGTTGTTCAAAAAACTAGTAAAGAATAGCATTAACAGCAGCAATCTTTGTCCCCTCTGTCCCATGTGTAAAGTTTATGGCCCGCCTAACTCGGAAAATTGCAGTTTTCCAGTAGTAAATATGACTTGAGAGGCAGTTCATGTCCAATTTCCAATTAGGAAGTTCGTATTTATGATTAACCCAATAGCACGCGAAGGCAGCATTAATGTATTTTTTTTTTATTCTGAGTGTTGTACTAGAAGTTGTGAAGGAAAACAGGGAAGGAAAATTCATGTCATGGCTGTTGTTTGAACTTCATAAACCACAAGCCAACATCTCCACTGTTCACCTGAACATGTTCAGTAGATCCATGTGCTGCTTTCATGATCTTCTGCTGCAGGAATTTAATGTTCTCCTTCATCTTGGGTAAAACACTGACACTGAACTTATCAGTGATGTACCGACTGACTTCATTTCTGATGAAACTCTTGAAGTGATCTCTGGGATTATGAATGTAGTCCATGTATTTGTCAAAATCCTCCTGTTCTGCCAGTGTCTTCAGGATGTGTTTCTCCATTTTTGATCTGTTTCCCTTCAGTGATTCACAGTTTGATCTTATTTCATCTGTCAGATTTCTGGCAGTCTTTTTGTAGACACTCTGCTCAATGGGCTCTTTCAGTTTCTGACAGATGTTCTCACCAAAAATGGCAGCTGATGTTGCTCCATGAATGTGTTTTTGGAAAACACTGTAGTACTCTTCTCTCTTCTTCTCAACATATATTACAGGATCATTGGCATCCCTGAACAGTCTGTGTTGGTCAGTGATCATCTCATTTGCTCTTTTACAGATGGAAAGAACCAAATCCATGAAGAATTTGTTCTTGAAAACATATTTCATTTGTCCTTCCTCATGTTTTTTAACTATTGATTTGATGTAATCTGTGAGTTGTTGAATGAAGCTGATGTTGTAGCCAATCTTTGAAATGTTAAATGACTGAATCATGTTGTCTGTCTGCTGAACAACATCTGTGATCAATAATTTTATTTGGGCTTCATCTTCTTTAGCTAGCGGGCCATAACCAAACATCCCTTTAGCTAATCTGAGTGAATCTATAAAATGTCCTGTTAATCCACTGGATTTCTTTAACTGTACATAATCTGAATAATTCACAGAGAAAATATCCCTGATCTCTGTCCCTATAGGAGCACTTTCATAGATGTTACTGAGGATCTCTCTAACATCTCTCATTACTTCAATATCTTTGATTGAAGGAGTGTCTGTGAAGATCTTCTTCACACTCAAATTCTTTCTTAAGTGTTTCTTCATCATTTGTTTTGCTTTTGAGTTTTAAGGCAAGTTCTTTGCTCTTTTCATAAAGAGCGTTTTCATGATGTGTCCTCTGAGCATCAATCTTTTTCCTCAGGTCTCGCTGATCAAGGATCTTATTTAATTTCCTCTTTGTTTCTCTCACAATGTTTTCCTGAAGCTCTTTGATTTTAATTTCAAATGATGTTTTCCACTGAATCAGTATATCTTTATCTCGGTCTTTCTCAAATAATTCTGACACAGATTTTTTCACTTCTTCACTTGTTTCCTTCAGTTCTCTTTGGAGATCAGTTTCCTTAACTTCATGAGTCACTTCATTTTCTATTTTGTTGTGCAGTTTGTTCTCAATTTCCATCATGGCTCTGCGAAGACTCCAGGACCACTTGCTGTATTCGGTCTCCAGTTTCCTGTAGGCTGAAATCTCCAGAGAATTTCTGAAGCTGAATATGAATCGTTCTTTCAGTAAAGCTTCCCAGAGATCTTTAATACGATCGTGTAGGTGTGTCAGAATCATTCCATGTGATTTTGAGGCATGAGAAAGAATGGACTTCTTCAGCTCTTGAATGTTCTCACAGTAGTTTGGGTTTGGTGGTGCCATTGGTGGGCTGCCCTCCCAGAGTTGAGCAAAATACTTCACATCATTCTGAACATCAAATCTAATGACATCACTGAAACATTCAGCATCACAGACTTCATCTTTAGCAGCGAGTTTTGTCATCTCATCCAGTGTCTTCTGCAGTCGTCTCCTTCCCTCCATGTTTCTGTCTCCAGCTGTGACGTCTGAAAAGTTCTGGTGCACAAACACACAGCTGGGATTCAGTCTGACCTTCTTCATCCTCATGAAGGCCTGAACGACGATCTGAAGAATGTCCTGCATCTCAGATGGGTTTTCTCCAAAGATGTTGATCAGTGTCAGATTTCCAAGACCAACAACAAATGTGGCCAATTCATTGTCATGATGTCTTGTTGATCTTCCAGCCAGTTCTAGAGAATGAAGACCTTCAGTATCAACAACCAAAATATAGTCAAATTTCATCTGTGTTTTCATCTCATCAGACACTTTGACCAGCTGCATGAAAGCTCCTCTGGTGCACCTGCCAGCACTGACGGCAAACTGGAGTCCAAACATGGCATTCAGCATGGTGGAAATCCAGAGATCATCATCTCTGCTGCAAGACTTGGGAGAGAAGAGAAGTGAATCTGCAGGTCTTTCTTGTTCTTCTTCACAGATGAACATGATTCATAGATCTGACCGATCTCCCTCATGATGTGCTCCACACCAAAGGTTGCAGCTTGAAGCTCCTCATATATTCTCTCAAGTTCCACTTGTTTAGATTTAAGTTATTCAGGTTTATCATTCTCTTTCATGTCTTTAATTTCTACAAGTGTTCTCCATGTTTCATTATACTTGTTATGTAAAGAAGAAAGATCAGCTGATGTATGTTCATCCAGAAGGATTCTGAGCCATTTAAGGAAAAACATCTTATGTTCAGCACATAAGTCCAGTCCTTTAATGAAGCGGTTCATAAACTCACTGAGGTCAGATTCATGCTGCTGTTTACGGATTTCTTTCATTTCTGTTTGTTTTGTACTTACTACTGTTTCTATTTCATCTGTTTGAGGTTGATGTAGTTCCTTGTTCTTCTGGCACCACTGATGCCACAGTTTCCCCTGATGGGGCAGAAATGATTCTTTAATTTCAGTCAGATCTTTCTTCTCCATTAAACTCATCATCTGCTGTGCTGCTGCTCTTCCTCTCTTGCAGTCATCATCATCTTCCTCATCTACTCTGATGTCTGAGTGTTTGGACACATCTTCAAGTCTGAAAGTGGAAGGTGATTCTGAGAGACAATCATGTAAAGTTCTTCTGAGTTCTTCAGACACCTCTGACTGATTTCTATCCTTCAGACCAATTTTGAATTTCCCTTTCTTCATCTGAGATAGAGTAGAGCCATCCTCATTAAAAAGGCAAATGAGTGGCTTGCTTTTCCTGTACAGGTTTTGAATTATTTTTGCACTTCTGTCATTGCTGTCAAGTCATGGTAGAAGAACAACATTAACTGAAGCCATTTCAGTGAGGATCTGCAGCTGTTTCTCATGGTCTCCTGCATCACCGTGTAGATTACAGAAAGCAACACAGTCAGTGAATTTATCTGTGTTTTTGCCAGAGGGGCAAAACCAGGCGATCTCCACCACTCCATCCATCAGGACTCTGGTTC
Source organism: Cirrhinus mrigala (assembly GCA_036247105.1). Taxonomy (NCBI): domain Eukaryota; kingdom Metazoa; phylum Chordata; class Actinopteri; order Cypriniformes; family Cyprinidae; genus Cirrhinus; species Cirrhinus mrigala. The sequence goes on along the minus strand of CM070009.1, from coordinate 38,883,622 downwards.
TGCTGCTGCCTGGGCAGTTCCTGTGGAAGAACGTGTTGTGTTTCTCATTGATCAGACTGTTCATCAGCTGAGACTTGGATGAAGACACAGAGCCAAACCTGAAGAAAAACACCATTGGAGTTTCTGCCTTGCAGATTGGCTTGATTTCATTTTTTATTTTATTTTTTTTTACAGCTCTTGTTGATTTGTCTGAATGTCCAGAGAGGAAACTCAATCTGTTGTGTAAATGGATCAGGAACAAGCAGAGGCAGAGCGTACTGACACTGGGACAGTTTAGTCACCATCAGCTGCTTCAGGAAACCATCAGCACAATGAAACACAGCCATCTGAACATCCATAGGATGTATTCGCTCAGACTGACTTGTTCCTTTGTCAGACAAAAACATTTTATTAAATATATCATCACTGTCTTCATATGAGTCAGTGTCTCTTCGTTGTTGGTGACCCTGTTCATTGACCTCAGTAACATTAATGTATCTTGGTCTGTAGTTCATCATCAGTAGTTTTTGTCGGAAAGTCTGAGACAGCATCTCTTCAGCACAAGACTCACGGGATTGTAATGAATGTGCAGTTAACTGAAGAACATCTGCAGCTCTTAGTTTGTTGTTCTCTTGAAGATGAAGTCTCTGAAATAGATGCTTACTTTTTTCCAATTTATTCTCTTCCTGTGGTTTGTGTTGATCTAGGCCTGTGCCCGCTGTTCCAGTGTCCTGGCTTTCTCTCTGTTTAGTAGACAAAACAATGACACATTTATTTTATTCATTGCTGTAAACAATCCTCAATATCAGATTCATCTATTTGTAGAGATCTGTGGAGATTCATGGATGAAGGTGTGAGTTAAATAAAAATTATTTCTTTCTTAGCATCTCATGAGGACTCTAATCTTTCAGGACTTCACTTCTCCCATAAAAAGGGCTTTTATTTAAACTTTCTGATGACAGCAGTGGGCGCTACTGTCTATGCTGTAGGTTGAAAAGACTTTTTTTTCATTAACTGAGGTTGTATGACTTACTGAATTGCAGTGTGTACAGTATTTTTATGTGTAGGATTTCTTTGTGTGAACGAAGCACAATAATGGGGGATGAGTACACAAAACCAAAACACACTAAACTTCTATAATTCAGTTTTTTATCAATAATAGGTCTGAGCTTTATGCCGCTGGATGCAGCTTGTGTCAAGCTAACATTATAACAAAAAACATAGATATCCTAGTAAATTCTGCACTCTTACCTCTTTAGCTGCTGTGATCGTCTGTGATTGTCCTAGATCTTGTGATCCAAACATGGCTCTTCCTTTCAGTAGTCCAAATAATCCAATCACTCCAGCTGACACTCCTTCTGAGGCTTCTGATTCTGTATGTGAGGCTCCTGATTGTACTATGAGTAGTACTGCCAATTGTAGCTTATCAGTTACACACTGTATTTTATCTGTTACCCATTGTAATTGTGTTTTTGCTGCTGCTACAGTTGCAGCTCCGAGTGTAGCTGCAGCTACTACTGATGCAGTTAGTGATTGTGATCCTGCCAATGACTGCAATATTGCTGCTGCTGTTCCTACAATGCTTCCTGCAACTGCTACTCCTTCTGTTTTTTCTTCCTTTTCCCATAGAAATTGTACAATTCCTGCTCCTACTGCTGCTCCTACTAGTGCTTCAGCTACTCTTGTTGTTCCTGCACTATCTACTACTACTGCAAATACTGTGACTGTCAGTGCTATCATTATTGTTGGTGATGTTTGTTTTCATGTTTTTGCTGGCGCTGACATTTGTCGAGCTGACTTTTTCTCTTTCACTGCTTCTTCAGGCACTGCAACAATTAAAGAAATAAGAAATTTCATCATCTAATGTAATCGTGACAGAAATCTTAAAATATACCCATTTGACATTATCTAATTAAATATATTACCCATGCTTTATTTTATATATTCAGGATGTAATGACTCTCATAATATCCTCTCCTAATCAGGTTTACAGCTTTGTTCTCCCTCCTTTGAAGAGATAAAGTTAAAAGAGAAGTTCACTTCTAGAACAAAAAATTACAAATAATTTACTCACCCCCTTGTCATCCAAGATGTTCATGTCTTTCTTTCTTCAGTTGTAAAGAAATGGTGTTTTTAGGGGAAAACATTTCAGGATTTCTCTACATATAATGGACTTCTATGGTGCCCCCGAGTTTGAACTTCCAAAATGCAGTTTCAGTGCAGCTTCAGAGGACTCTAAAAAATTGACAGTTTAGATACTTTTTAACCTCAAATGCTCGTCTTGTCTAACTCTGCGTGAACTCTGCGTATTCTGGTTCAAGACAGGTAGGGTAGGTTGACAAACTCTCATCTCATTTTCATCTCAAACTTCTAAATCATCCTGCATTGCTATTTTAACCTTTTTTGTAATGGACGTTTGATCTTCTTTGCACATTCACTTTGTAAACACCGCGTCAGTACTTCTGCAGCGACATAGGAAAGTTTGAAGTTGGAGGAGAAAATTGAGTTTTTCGACATACCCTAACTATATTGACCTGAAGATACACAGAGCTAGACAAGACAAGCATTTGAGGTTAAAAAAGTATATAAATTGTAATATTTATTATAGTTAAATATTTATTATAATTACGAAAATAACTGATCGTTTCACTAGATAAGACCCTTCTTCCTCGGATGGGATCATTTAGAGCCATTTGAAGCTGCATTTAAACTGCAGTTTGGAAGTTCTAACTCATGGGCACCACTGAAGTCCATTAAATGTTTTTCTGAAAAAACATTATTTCTTTACGACTGAAGAAAGAAATACATGAACATCTTGGATGACAAGGGGGCAAGTAAATTATCTGTACATTTTTGTTTTGAAAGTAAACTAAATGGCATCTAAATCATCCAGGCTCTTATAATCACTGAATATTTATTAGCATATTTATGAAGTGACTTTCTCACTTACATCTGTTTATCTTTACCCCACACGTACTTCTCACATTATTTCTCTCTTGTAAGAATATTCAATAAACTCATCTATTCCATGAGAATTTCAGATTTTGAAAGGTTCTGGAAATTCAGTGACATTAAAAACAATCTACTCATCAGTGTTTTTAGCCCTATGAATAAAGGTATAAATTAAATGAATTAGGAAACATTTAATCCTCAGTGGTGCATGATATCCACCTTATTTTCCAATGCAGAAGTAAGCTGCTTTCTGGTAATGTGTGAGACTTCTGGTTCATAAGCCACCATAGGGAAATAAGGAGAAGAATAACGAAGTGCAGTAAATGGTGAAACTGTTTGCACTACAAGCCGCTGTGTGCATAATTAAGATAATACATTGAAATAATATGGTGAGACACACCAGTTTGCAATTTCAAGCAGCAAAATGAGCTGTTTCGTACAGTTAAAAATAGCTGGACCTGGATGCATTCAATTTGCAGATGTCCGCGCCCTCTTTTACAGGAAAAATAAGGATAGCTATACAAAAAAAAATCATGATCTTGTGTTAAAATGGCTGATGCCATGATGAAGTATTACAGCAAAAGAATAAGGCCCCCTTTTAAAATTATATTGTGATAACATTATCAAAATTAAAAATACTTTCCTGGGTTATACTGTTTATTTATTTGCTTTCTGATATCCTCACATTCAAATAGCGTTTTTTAAAATACCCATTTTGGGAACAAATTTGTATTCATAAGTAAGTTAACGTGACAAAATCTCCTTTTACCCAATTTAGATAACTAAACGTGTGAGCGTGTGTGTAATCACTATAACAATCACAACGGTAACACTTTACAATAAGGTTTCATTAGTTAATGTTAGTTAATGTATTAACTAACATGAGCAAACAATGAGCAATTCATATATTACAGTATTTAGGAATCTTTGTTAATGTTAGTTAATGAAAATACAGTTGTTCATTGCTAGGTCATGTTAATTCACAGTGCATTAACTAATGTTAAGAAACACAACTTTTGATTTTAGTAATGCATTAGTAAATGCTGAAGTTAACATTAACTAAGATTAATAAATGCTGTAGAAGTATTGTTCATTCTTAGTTCATGTTAACTAATGTAGTTAACTAAAAATTCCTGTAATTACACAGGGACTTTTTTGTCAGCCCAGGGGGGTGAAGGGTCACCCACTTTAAATTGGTTAAGCAACTATAACTCACCATACTACAATACTCACATTCTCACCTAAATGTAATAAAGTCAAACCACAAACCTGAATTGAATCTGAATTCCAAATTGCAACACTGGATGTGCGCTGAATATCATATAACAGATGTATCCTGTATTCTTGATTCACCTGAGCAATGTAACGTTGCAGTCTTGAGTACTTGTACTCAAGTTATGCAGCTCTATATATCAGTCAGTCAGTAGGCTGCTGGTTCCCATTAAATCACATGACATGTAGGAAGTAACCATAGCAAGGGGTTAAATGTTTTTTCATGGTTCACTTAACAGCGAAACAGTGATAAAGGCAGAAGAATTTAAATCATTTTTTTTTAGTTATTTCCATCATTTTTATCTTCAGAATGACTAGCTTTTTACAATACAGATTGTTTCAAAGCAGCAAATGTCACATGAATATCAAGTATACATTAAGAACAAGATTAGATTGCTAACATGCTTTTTCAAGCCTGATGTCTATATGATATGTAACTGTTTTACTTCACAGTCTTTTTTCTTTCCTTTTCTGACATTGTAAAATCATAGAGCTTTTCTTAATAGACATAATAGATTTGTTTCAAATCAGCTTTAAAAAAAAGTCATAGTGGTGTCACAGGGGTGTCAAACTCAATTTCTCCCAGGCCATATTAGCATAATGTCTTTTTGCCTTTATAAACTTTTTAACTCTATCACACATATTTTACAGTAAATATACTTTACATAAACATACTATATACAAATACATACTGTACTATAACACAAACACACGCACACACACACAAATATACAGTATATGCAGTATACTGTATATTTGTGTGCCCTATTTTAACGATCTAAGCGCATAGTCAAAAGCACACGGTGCGGGTGCACTTGCTGCGTGTCTGAATCCACTTTTGCTATTCTAAGGATGGGAAAAACAGTCGGCGCACCCGGTGCATACAACCAATCAAAGTCTTATGTCCCGTTCCCTTTAAGAGCCAGTTGCGCCATGGCGGATTCGCTGTTTACACAACGGAATTTGCTAGAACAAAGACTGAACGCTTCTCTAGAAAGCAGGGCTGGCGCAAAGGGGGACATTCACAGGCTGAGCCCCCTCAAATGGGTTACTGTGCACCCCCTTTCAAAGCTCTCCCCTCCTTGCTGAACGTGATCGTTTTCTAAAACCAAAGTGAAACCAAAAAACAGCTCGCATAAGAAAGCGATTGACTGTCCATTATGACATGTAGGCATGTACACAATAATAATCTTTTACATTGTAATCCTTATCATTTTTAATAGTTGGCATGTTTGTGTGCTGATACGCGCATTGTGCACCTGCCTATAGGCACATATTACTACACTCTCAGAAAAAAAGGTACAGTTCTGTCGCTGGGGCGGTACCCTAAGGTACAAAAGTGAAAAGGTACAACTTTGTACCTTACCTACCCCTAAACAGTACATACTAGTACCTTAAAGGTACATTTTAGTACTTTGAAAGTACATATTGGTACCTTAAAGGTACATATTAGTACTTTAAAAGTACATATTTGTACCTTTTCACTTTGTACCTTAGGGTACCGCCCCAGCGACAGAACTGTACCTTTTTTTCTGACAGTGTAATGCATGTAGACAATAGAGGTATGTAATGTAATCAAACAATGTAACGCTTCATATTACAGTAGTCCACTTGAATTTACGTTATGCAGTCAATTATACAGATAAACAAATAAATATATGATATATATATCCCACACACAGGAAAAGTGTATTTGTGCATTTTCAGTCTATGCCATCGAAACCATAGCCATAGTTTACATCAGGAAATACTGACAGAGTATACTGTTACACTGACAATGAAGCATCTTGCTTGTGAACAATGACACAAGCACTTGTCATTCTTCTTCTTGACATAAATACTTACTTTTGAGAGATAAACTAACGATTTTGAGTAATCCAATGTTTGGTGCTGTTTGTACGCATTGTTTTGAAAAACGGACATACTGTTTGGAAATATTAAGAATGATTCAGGAAAAGTACCAAAGCGACTAAGAAAAACTGTAGGGAAGTTGATCTTAAACAAGTTGATGACTCTTTGCAACTCTTCACATGGTAAGTCTTGCTCGACAGGTAGGTTGAGATTTGAGAAGCTGCTTGTTTATTGATGGCAAAAGATAAATGCATTGTGGCATGACTTTAAGTTGTTTTTGTTTAAATGGGTCAGCAGGGACTTTAGATATTATAGACAAAATAGTATTTGTTACAGTAAAACATCCTCTTAAGCTGATTTGAAACAATGCAAACAGACATAACAAGAATATGCATGCAAACTGTAAACAATTGTACTTTTTGTTTTACTTAAATTTATAAGGAATTCAAATCTGATGTCAACAAAAAAACTCTAAATTCGAGAACTGAGCCAAAGCGAATGAGAAAAATTGAAGAGTGAGCTGCTCCTTTAAAAGAGTGGGCGCTGAATATGATGTGTTAGGACTAGGAGCCCTAGAACTTGATCCAAAGCAGTCAGGACCTCATGTATATATATATATATATATATATATATATATATATATATATATATATATATATATATATCCCTCTATGGTACGCATTATGTTCTTACCATGAAATATTTATGTACCACAATGGAAAATGTTGTTTTAGAAATTCATGTATCCAGTCTTAATTTCCATCAAAATCTGCCACACACACATACAGACACATAAACACATGCGCAAACACACTCATTATTATGGTCACAGAAGGCTAACTCATCCTCATTGTCATCACATGGAAGAGGCAACTCGGTATTGTTGTATTCATTTTTTGCAAAGACTAAATAATTTCCTTATTGATACATAAATACACATATATTACAATAAACACTTCAAATAAATAAATAATTACAATCAAATTATTGATGTTACTATATATAAAAAAAAATCCCAATGTAGAAATACATTACTTCAATTCCACCGTGGTAAAGCGTTGCCATATGGCAACATACCTATTTTTCCATAGTGGTACAGTGTTGCCATATGGCAACATTGATATTTTCTCATTTTACAGAAAAACTATGTTAGATAATATTGATTTCTGAATAAAAATATGTAATTTACTAACCAAAGATTATGCAAAAAAAATCTCCCTTGAGAAGAGACATTCAGAAAATAGGTTTACAGAGCAATTTCTGGAGCACTTCAACAGGTGTTCTCCATGCTGGGGTGACAGTGGGAAAAAAGTGTTTGGAGGAACATTCAAATGTCATGTGGCTTAAAAACAGCATATCATTGACTACCTTAAGGCCGGCCCTTTTAATTAACATATTGCATTATATTGTATTTTTTTCAGAATAACAAAGAAATAAGTAGAATTGTTGCCATATGGCTACACCGTATCATAGAGGGATATATATATATATATATATATGTATGTGTGTGTGTGTGTGTGTGTGTGTGACTTAGTAAAGGTGGAAATGTTACACAATGTAAATTAAAGTAATGATTATGAAATGAGATAAAATAGCAAAATAAAATGTCATAAAAAATAGTGTAATGATAATAATAATACAATCAATGACTGAATAAGGCAGACCCCAAGTTCCCTTTTCAATAGTCCAAAACATACTACAAATGATAAAATCATTATTTATTTTATATAAAATGACAAAAGAAGTATAGAACAGATAGGGGAAAAAAACAAATGATTTTGATAAATTAACAGACAACAGCAATAATATTGTTAGTATTACAGAATGTTGGTGTGTGTGTGTTTCTGGATCTAAAATGCTGTTTGTTTCGTTTCAGAGTGACACTTGTCAATCTTCCCCTCGTCTGTGAATCTGTGAAGTCAACCAAGAATACAAAAAGAACCATTTAGTGCAAAATCAGGTTCGTAATGGTCATTTTTATTTCTTTACCTCTTTAACAATAATCTTAAAAAGTCTAATCATGTTAAATTTGATATCTTTTATTTAGCCTGCCTGGAGCAGGGTGAGCTAAATAAAACTGACAGTTAATATAATGTTATTATTATTATTATTATTTTAATTATTTTTTTTTAGGTAACATGCGATTTAAGACAAATTAGAAATGAAAAGATGCCCTTTTGTTGTTTCTCAGACAAAATATCTTTTATGTCAAATAACAAAAATAAATTGAAATTTCAAATGTTAAAACCCATTCCAAATCACATAAATAATTAACAAGCAAGAAAGAAATCTCTTCATACTAAATATATATATATATATATATATATATATATATATATATATATTACAAGAAATATCAGCATGTCCACATTCACCAGCATATACTACACCTTAAAGCTAAAACAGAATGGTCTGACTACAAAAAACAACTAAAGCAGATGGGCTGAATGAGACGCAAATTCACTCTCTGACAGTACAGTGTCTCTGACACTCTTAGAACAGCCCCTTCCTTGGTTACCGCTGTAAACAATGCAGCACTGCAATGGGCTTGTTAAGTGATGACGTAATGCGTCCAACGAACGCTGTTTCCGGGTCCAAACCCCAGTTCATTTCACTTGAGAATACTATCTCAAGCAGCCGTTTATGAGCACTGTTTATTCATATTAAACATTCAAGCTAAACATTTTTTAGCTTGAATGCATCGTTGTCGAGTCCCATACCACCCCCAGGAATGTGGTTCTCTGGGCGGGCGACAACAAACTCTGAATGTGGCCAAGGACGACATCTCGATGCTGAACTGCCATCTCTCGAGACTGGGCCAGTATAAGCTAGTCGATATAATTCAACACACGGATGCCCTGAAGCCTCATTAGCACTAGAGCTACCTCCATGCACTTGGTGAAAGTGCAAGGGGAGAGAGCTAGGCCAAACTGTAAAACCCGATATTGGAACGCTTCGCCCCCGAAAGCGAACCTCAGGGACTTCCTGTGAGAAGGAATGATGAAAACATGGAAGTGTTAGATCTATCGTGACAAACCAGTCCTCGGATCTCATCTGACTCGCAATGGTAGGAATAGTGAGCATCTTGAACCTGAATCTCCTGAGAGAATGGTTCAAGTGCCGCAGATCTAATATCGGATGCAACCCCCCATCCTTCTTGGGAAGTACCAATTCTATGAAGTAGAACCCAGACTCCCTGTCTGGCGGAGGAACACGTTCTGTGGCCTTCTTCACCAACAGGGAGTGAACTTCCTGTTCTATCACCTGACCCTGCTCTAGGTGCACCACAGTCCAGACCACCCCATTGATCTTTGGGGGGCAGTAACCAAACTGCAGTCTGTACCCCCTTTCTACTGAATGCAGGACCCATAGAGATATATTCGGAAGGCATTGCCATGCACCGATATAATCTACTAAGGGAATCAGCCTCTCAAGGCTGACCTCAGGTTTTCTTCGAGTATCGTTTACGATGCCCTGAAGCGGAATACCGACAGGAAAAAAAGTTAATATTACGTTTGGCCACAGCATGAGTCAACACATCAACAAGCTCCTCATGTGCGTGTGAATGCAGTGGCAAGCTCTCTGCAATTTCACCCGCCTCGATGCTGAGCACGTCTACTTCCTCAGAATCAGACAGCTCAAACATTTGGTTCTCCGCCCGTGCGGAAGAACGCGCGGGGCAGGCTTCCGCATGGGGAGTGAGAACATCGGAACTGTCAGACGACATTCACAAACCACTGTTTTTTTTTAACTAAAAGCAATAGGCTGCTGCGTGCATGGTTGCAGAATGCACGGCATTTCGAGCGGTGAATGGATTCTCTGATTGTCTATTGCATTCCAGAAATCAGCATTGTTCAACGCTGCAAACACGTGTTATAAATAGAAACTCTGCCTATGCTTATGCCTGTTAATCGTTTTTGTTTTATATTAGTTGTTCTTGTTGATTTTGTGCAATAGATGAATAGCAATTCACTTGTTTTAGATATGTTTACATATTTCTATTTTTTCCTCAATGCACTATTATCAGTTACTGAAAGTACATTTGTGAAAGTATTTCTCCCAACAATTACTACACAATTAGTCCTTTCCTCCTTTCCGTAAATCAGACCAGACCCCTGTGCTACAGGATAAACCTGAACTTCCCAGTACTAGACAGTGGAAATATGCATTTAAAAACTCTGGAGACTAGAGCGCCTTTTTTTGGTGGCTTTTTATTTATTTTTATTTATTTATTTTTTTTTACAAATATTTAGCCAGTGAGATGTATTAAAAAGAGCTTGTGACTAAATCTTTTTGAATCCGCTCAAACTGTAAGTCAAACCTCATAACTCCACCCCCTCTATCTTGACAAAATGAAGTTCCACAGCAGCTGAGCTGAACGAAGTCTTGCGAGGGTAAATTAATATCTTGTTGTTCAAATAAGCACAGTGTTTTCGTTATGCAAAAAACTCTGTCTATAAAGGTTCATATTTTATGTATTTGAGGTCTGAGATGTGTGGGATTGGAGAGAGAGGGCTAGCATTTGCCATCTTGTCTATAGCCGTGGTTCATATGTCAAATAGACATGAACAAGTTCTTTGAAATACATCTACGACCTTCGAAACATGTCTAGTCTTCATGCCCTATGTTGAATATGGTTTCGCTAATAATAAACAAACATTTGCATAAAGCATCCATATTTGTCAATGCCCATTTTGATTAGAGTATTAAAAACTTGAAAACTATTAATTTAAGGTACATTTAGAAGCAATAAAAATGTGCTATTAAATTGCAATTAATCACAAGTTAACTCATGACAATCATGCGATTAATCGCGATTAAATATTTTAATCGATTGACAGCCCTAATTTTTTTTTTTTTTTTACATTGTATACAGAAAATAGTCCATAACTTAGATATGAATATTAATTAGTAACATGAAATACACTCAAAATGCAAAATATTAAAGAAAAATCATTATTGAAATTAAATTGTCACAGCTCTGTGGACTGTTTTGTGTGTTTCCCCTTGTATGCCCTTATTTGGTCTTTCCGTTTCCGTCTCTAATTTTTACGTCACTGTTTGATCTGTTACACCTGTCTCCTCTGATTGGTTTGTCTGTATATATAAGTTTGGTTGTGTTCCACGGTTGATTGTCGATTCTTAAAGTCTGGTACACTGTATTTGCGTTGGTTTTCCCTGCTGTTCCTGTTCGTACCTGTGGATTATTATTATAAACTCTATGTTCCGAGCTCCTCGTTCCTACTCCTCATTCCCCGCACACCACGTCGCCGTGACATAAATATTGTACATTCACTTCATAAAAATAAAATTAGTACACAATTATGGCCTCCAGTCTGTTCTGACCACACAAGTGTGAATCCCAAATGAACGATACCAGAGGGTTAAGTAACAGTTTCATGTGCGCACAGCAGGCAGGGTAGTTTCGTTTTGCGTGAAAACATGACGAAAAGCTTGGAGGTTCTAAAAGAGAACGAACACTTGAAGGTGTTCGTTTGCTAATGGAGAGTCGACAACTTGTTGAATTGGATGTATGGAAAGCACTTAATGTAATTACTTTTCCAATGATTAAAGTTTTATTTTCCATACTGTACAAAGAGTTTATCAAATGTATTTTCTAAAAGTGAAACATTGTTGTGGCAGGGGCCATGTGCTTTTAGGGGGCACACTTTTAAAATCAATCTTAACCTATTTTTGGTATTATTCATTCAGTCCTTTTTTCACCATGTCATGTATCACTGCAGTCTCTAAAAGTAAGCTATAACAATTTCAACTCAAATGAATGTTTCATTTATTTTGCAAATAATTTGGTATTGTAGTGTCAGGGGCGTCATGTACCCATTATTTTTGAGGGGGCATGAGTGAAGGGGGAGATAACCTAATCGTGTAATCTATTAACTGCGCATAAAACCCGTCTTTTGTACCAGATAAGGTTGTCATGTATTAAATGTTTTTAATATGACTGATTTTGTGTTTCATGTGAATTTAATAAAACATTAAAAGTTACTAACTATTACACTTTCATTATACAGAAAGAACTTCCATTAAAATAACTGAAGCTGTTTACACAACGTAAGTTTATTTGTAGTATACTTAGTGTAACGTGGGATGAAAACAGACGTAGGTGAGGATCTAAGTGCGGGGAGTATTTAAATCTTGCTTTATGCTGGGGAGTATTTATTTATCCTATTAGCCTTTGCTTGTTTTCTGCAGCTGCTTTTTGAACAACTGAGGAAATTATAATTAGTAACTTGCAATATTTTATTAAACTGTTATCATAGTAAATACAAATTCTGTCATATTAAAAATATTTTACAACATGACATCCATATGGTACTTGACTAAAATATGTAATATGTAGGTAATAGATTACACTAACTTTAGGCTGCTTTTAGCCTTACCATGGAGTTGGTTCACTCTCTGGCTATAAAATTAAGTAAGTAAATAATTAAATTAATAAGCACGATAATATTGTGTACTGGCAATATCACAGGCTGACGATAAGACTGCTCATGCATGTTGAGCTCGTTTACAACAGAGTGCGCAAACACGAAAAATATTTTATTTTTAATATTGTTTTTTATTTTTGATATTGTATTAATTTTTATTAAAAATATTGTATTTTTAAATTTGATATTTCACATACACACACATACACACTGACACTGTTGCGCTACTTTTCCGACATACACCACATCTATCAAGTAAGGGTACAGTTTAGTAATTAGCCTCAGACGTTATGCCCACAGACTGTTGGTTTGTAACGCCACGCCAGCAGAGGGAGCCCTCACCCACTGACTCTCTGTTACCACTCCCTCTGCTGCTTCTTTGGTTACTTCCTGTTTGGTGGCCATATAAGGAGGCCTAAACCAAACAGGCCCTCGCGAAGTATTGTTTTGCCTCTACCAAGCGGTTTTCCTGATTTCATTGCCTTGTTTTGTTATTTCCACGGTTTATAGTTTTATAGTCATCGTTTTGCCTTGTTCCATTGCCTTGTTTATCTGTTACTTTTGGACTGCTCTCATGGTATTTTGACCTTCTGCCTGATTTACTGGATTACGTTCTTGCCTTGCCCTGGATATTACTGTTTGTTGGAGATTGACCTTGCCTGTCTTGACTATGTTGTGTTTAATAAAGCTCACACCTGGATCTATCACGCTTCTCACGAGTCCCGTTACATGGTTAAACATCTGATGCATATCACAGGAAGCTCTTAAAGAGTTTCAAAGTCATCATCAGATTGGTTGAATTATACAGGATTTCTGGGAGACGAGTGTGTCGTGTTATTTAACATTCTGCCTGGAAACAAAGATGCCGTGATGCCAAACCCTCTCAGAGATGAAGAAAGCTATCGTGCTATATCTGTTTTGTCTGGTATCTGAACAACTAGTCAGCAAAGTCTTGTCTGGTACCCAAAACTGTATTAACAGTCTTCTTTTAGCAAAGAGCTGACTGAGTAAAGCTAGAGAAGAGCAGAAGCAGGAGATGAAGGTAAAAAAAAAGTTTATTGTACAATCTTAGTCTCAATGCTCAGACTTCATCTGATTACAACAAATTCACCAAATGATGTTACATCAAACCGATTTACAACAACATCCCATAAACTTTACATTTCCATAAACATTCCCTCTTATTTCTTATTCGTACAGACCAAACTTCATGAAAGTTCATGAAACCCCACAATCATGAGATTAAACAATAATAAAAATGCATAAGCAAGAAAAATAATAAGAAATATAAAAGCATAATAAAAATAATAAATGCATAAATGATAAAATAATTTAAATTATAATAAATCAAATAATAAATCACATAAATTACTAATGATTAAAATGATTATATGAGTATATGAAAAAAAAATTATAAATGAATAAAAACAAGAAAATCAAAACATCACAACATAAAATTTGAGGATCCTTAGATCCTTCAGACATCAGTCTAAAGGTCTGGATATGCAAGAATAGAGTACTGCTGGTGGTGGAAGAACAAGCCGGATCAGGGTGTACCGTCCCGACTCGTACCATACTGTACTGTGCTCAACACAGCTTGGTGGAAACGAGCCATTAGTGATCAAGGGAATTTGGTTGCCATGATGGGATGTTGGAACAACAGAGCCAGAATTTAAGAAGAGACGGTCTGGCTACTGTATCTGAGATCTTTCTCCAGAGTGCTGAGCTGTCTACTGTTGCAGACTGCGTGCTTATCTAGTTGTTGTACTGAGACCGAGCCAGTGTGTACTGAAAGCTGTAGGGAGGTGGGTGCCACTTTTATTTATTTTTTCCTGTTTATGGTCAGTGAGAGAGTTGGAATGTGTTGTTTATTCATTTTTAGACTAGTTAGACTGTAGGCAGCATGTTTTTTTTTTTGTTTTTTTTCTTTTGCATTTATCCTCCTCCTGAAGATTGTAAAAAAAAATGTTTTTAAATAGTTTCTGATGCTGTGCTATGAGGACATGTCATTCTCATTTTACTTGTTACTGCCCTTCCAGTACAGACACAAAGAACATAATGATTGTATGATTTCAAAGTAGAACAAAAAAGAAGTAGTACTTCACACCAAATTTTCAAACGCTACACTAAACACAAGTTTCTCTCTTTAACAACATAATAGTCAGAAAACATATTATTTTAAACTTTCAAAAACAAACAAACAAACAAAAACATTTTTGTTACTTCAGTAGTTAATGCATATATACTGAAATAAAAATAATATACTGAAATAAAAGTCTGCAGCAACTTCCGGGTTCACACAGACTTTAAGAAAAGCATTGATTCAAACTCTCAATAGCATCCTCTATTGTGTAGTCTTCCCATTCATCTGGGATTTTTCCACTACCACTGAATTCTTTATCATAATGCTTTTCCAGCTGATTCTGAAATTTGAACACAAACCATTTCCAGTAGGGCAGTTCAGAGAGATCAGGACTGATGCTCCATTTTTCATAAACTCCTTTTGCTTTTCTATATTCTTTATAGAGAAATCTCTCATCTGATACATAAAATTTTTTATCACTTGTCACTAAAGTTGTGCAGAAATCAGCACTGAGATGTTTTGTTTTTCTATAATGCCATCCATTGATCCCATCCACTCTGTGGAAAGGAACACTGTGATCTCCATCATGGTTTTCTATGGTGTTGGTGCAAATAGCTTTACAGAACGGACACTGAACCCAACAGCACTGACAGAAATGATCAGTCAGAAGCTCATCTGGCTTGAGCTTGACATCCAGTTTTTCATCAAATGTCTTTGTGTTGAATCTTTTGCTGATCTCAGTCATTATAGCTGGAAGCTCTTGTCTTATCACATCTTCTAGAACATTGAAATCATCAACATCTTCCTGTTTCACTCCACTAAGGTCTTTTTCAGAGAAGATCAGCTCATCTGAGAGGTGCTGTCTGAAATTCTTCAACCACAAATCAACACTGTTCTCTTGAACATGTTCAGTAGATTCATGTGCTGCTTCCAAGATCTTCTGCTGCAGAAGTTCAATGCTCTCTTTCACCTTGGGTAAAACACTGACACTGAACTTATCAGTGATGTACTGATCGACTTCATTTTTGATGAAACCCTTGAAGTGATCTCTGGGAGTTTTAATGTAGTCCATGTATTTGTCAAAATCCTCCTGTTCTGCTAGTCTCTTCAGGATGTGTTTCTCCAGTTTTGATCTGTTTCCATTCAGTGATTCACAGTTTGTTCTCATTTCACCTGCTAAATCTCTGG
This sequence comes from Cirrhinus mrigala, assembly GCA_036247105.1. Lineage (NCBI taxonomy): Eukaryota > Metazoa > Chordata > Actinopteri > Cypriniformes > Cyprinidae > Cirrhinus > Cirrhinus mrigala. The sequence continues at coordinate 38,867,848 of CM070009.1, read as the reverse complement.
CAGTTTTCTTGTAGACACTCTGCTCAATGGGCTCTTTGAGTTTCTGACAGATGATCTCACCAAAAATGGCAGCTGATGTTGCTCCATGGATAAGTTTCTGGAAAATACTATAGTACTCTTCTCTCTTCTTCTTAACATATATTGTAGGATCATTGGCTTCCCTGAATAATCTGTGTTGGTCAGTGAATGTTTTGTTTTCAGTCTTACAGATAGAAAGAACCAAATCCCTAAAGAATTCATTCTTAAACACATATTTCACAGGGCCTTCCTCATGTTGCATTAGTTTTGCTTTGATGTAATCTGTGAGCTGTTGAATGCAGCTGTTGTTGTAGCCCATCTTTGAAATGTTAAATGACTGAATCATTTTGTTTGTCTGCAGAGTAACGTCTGTGATTAATGATCTTATTTGGGCTTCATCCTCTCTAGATAGACTATATCCCAACTTCTCTTTAGCCGTTCTGTAGGCATTCGTTAAAGCTCCTGTAATTCCACTGGGTTTTTTTAACTTCACATAATCATTATAACTTTGCACATTAAAAATCCCTTTGTCCCCCCAGTGGTCTACAGAAACACTTTCATAGACGTCACTGAGGAGGAGCTTCACGTCTCTCATTATGTCAATGCCTTTGATTGGAGGAGTGTCTGTGATGATCTTCTTTACACTCTGTTCCCAAAACAAATCAAACTCTTTCTTCAGTGTTTCTTCATCCTTTGTTTTGTCTTTGAGTTTTAAGGCAAGTTCTTTGCTCTTTTCATAGAGAGTGTTTTCATGATGTGTCCTCTGAGCATCAATCTTTTTCTTCAGGTCTCGTTGCTGAAGAATCTCATTTAATTTCTTCTTTGTTTCTCTCACAATGTTTTCCTGAAGCTCTTTGATTTTGATTTCAAATGATGTTTTCCAGTGAATCAGTATTTCAGCATCAGTGTCTTTCTCAAAGAATTCAGACATTGATTTTTCCACTTCTTCACTTGTCTTCTTCAGTTCTTTTTGAAGATCATTCTCCTTAATCTCATGAATTGCTTCATTTTCTATTTTGTTGTGCAGTTTGTTCTCAGTTTCCAGCATAGCACTGCGAAGACTCCAGGACCACTTGCTGTATTTGGTCTCCAGTTTCCTGTAGGCTGAAATCTCCAGAGAATTTCTGAAGCTGAAGACAAACCGTTCATTCAGTAAAGCTTCCCAGAGATCTTTAATACGGTCTTTTAAGTCTTTCAGCATCATTCCATGTGATTTATAGGCATAAGACGTAATAGATTTCTTTAGTTCTTGAATGTTCTCACAGTAGTTTGGGTTTGGTGGTGCCATTGGTGGGCTGCCCTCCCAGAGCTGAGCAAAATACTTCACATCATTCTGAACATCAAATGCAATGACATCACTGAAACGTTCTGCATCACAGACTTCATCTTTAGCAGCGAGTTTTGTCATCTCATCTAGTGTCTCTTGTAGCCGTCTCTTTCCGTCCATGTTTTTCTCTCCAGCTGTGACGTCTGAAACATTCTGATGCACAAACACACAGCTGGGATTCAGTCTGACCTTCTTCATCCTCAGGAAAGCCTGAACAACAATCTGAAGAGTATCCTGCATCTCAGATGGGTTTTCTCCAAATATATTGATCAAGGTCAGATTTCCAAGCCCAACAACAAATGTGGCCAATTCATTGTCATGACGTCTTGTTGATTTTCCAGCCAGTTCTAGAGAACGAAGACCTTCAGTATCAACAACCAGAATATAGTCAATCTTCATCTGTGTTTTCATCTCATCTGACACTTTGACCAGCTGCATGAAAGCTCCTCTGGTGCACCTGCCAGCACTGACGGCAAACTGGAGTCCAAACATGGCATTCAGCATGGTGGATTTCCCAGAGCTCTGAATCCCTAAAACTGACAGCACAAAGACTCTCTGGTCTCCCAGTTTCTGGATGAGTTGATCTAGAACAGCAGAGATCCAGATCACAGGAACATGAGCAGCATCTCCATCCATCAGCTCCAGTGGAAATCCAGAGATCATCATCTCTGCTGCAAGACTCGGGAGTGAAGAGAAGTAAAAATTCAGTTCTTTCTTCTCCTCCTCATTTTTTACAAATGATGATTCATAGATCTGACCGATTTCCCTCATGATGTGCTCCAAACCAAAGGTTGCAGCTTGAAGTCCCTTTGATATTTGCTCAAGTTCTGCTTGTTTAGCTTTGAGTTGTTCCGTTTTATCATTGTCTTTCAGGTCTTTTAGTTCTACAAATGTTGACCATGTTTTATTATATTTGCGATGTAGTGCAGAAAGATCAGCTGATGTATGTTCATCCAGAAGGATTCTGAGCCATTTGAGGAAAAACATCATCTCATCTCCAACATGTGAGTCCATTCCTTTAATAAAGAGCTTAATAAACTCACTGATGCCAGACTTGTACTGCTGTCTACGGATTTCCTTCATTTCTGTTGTTTTTCTACTTATTTCCTTTTCTAGTTCGTCTCCTCGAGGTCGATGAAGTTCTTTGTTCTTCTGACACCACTGATGCCACAGTTCTCCCTGACAGGGCAGAAATAATTCTTTGATTTTTGTCAGATCTTTCTTCTTCAGTAAATGCATCATCTGCTGTGCTGATTCTCTTCCTCTCCTGCAGTCATCATCATCTTTCTCATCTACTCTGACGTCTGAGTATTTAGACACATCTTCAAGTCTGAAAGTGGAAGATTCTGAGAGACAATCATTTATAGCTCTTCTGAGTTCTTCAGATACATCTGACTGATTTCTGTATTTCAAACCAATTTTGAATTTTCCTTTCTCTATCTCAATGAGAGTAGATTCATCCTCAGTAAAAAGGCAAATTAATGGTTTTCTTCTCCATAGGTATTGAATTATTGCTGCACTTCTATCATTGCTGTCAAGCTGTGTAAGAAGAACAACATTGACTGAGGCCATTTCAGTGAGGATCTGCAGCTGTTTCTCATGGTCTCCTGCATCACCGTGTAGATTACAGAAAGCAACACAGTCAGTGAATTTATCTGTGTCTTTCCCAGAGGGGCAGAACCAGGCGATCTCCACCACTCCATCCATCAGGACTCTGGTTCTGCTGCTGCCTGGGCAGTTCCTGTGGAAGAACGTGTTGTGTTTCTCATTGATCAGACTGTTCATCAGATGAGACTTAGATGAAGACACAGAGCCAAACCTAAAGAAAAACACCATTGGAGTTTGTACGTTGTAGATCGGCTGGATTTGACTGATGATTTCATTTTTGGTGTTTTTCATTTTCCAGCTCTTGTTGATTTGTCTGAATGTCCAGAGTGGAAACTCAATCTGTTGTGTGAATGGATCAGGAACAAGCAGAGGCAGAGCGTACTGACACTGGGACAGTTTAGTCACCATCAGCTGCTTCAGGAAACCATCAGCACAATGAAACACAGCCATCTGAACATCCATCGGGTGAATTCGCTCAGACTGACTGGTTCCTTTGTTAGACAAAGACATTGCTTTAAATATATCACCACCAAATTTAGATGAGTCAGTCTGTTTTTGTTGTGTGTGATGCTGTCCCTTGGTCTCATTAACATATCTTGCTCTGTAGTCCATCATAAGTAGTTTTTGTAGGAAAGTCTGAAACAGCTCCTCTTCAGCACAAGACTCACAGGATTGTAATGAATGTTCAGTTATCTGAAGAACATCTGCAGCTCTCAGTTTTTTGTCCTCTTGAAGATGAAGTCTGTGAAATAGATGCTTATTTTTTTTTATTTTATTTTCTTCCTGTTGCATGTGTTGATCTTGTCCGATACCTGATGTTCCAGTGTCCTTGCTTTCTTTCTGCTTAATAGACAAGACAATGACACATTTATTTAATTTAATGCTACAAACAATCCTCATTTCTCATCCTTAGTCCTCATTTTTACCCAATTGTAAAGAAAGAAAATTAAGCGTAAATTTTCATAGAATCATGTCCAGTATTGATAATGAAAAATAGCCTTTTTTTCTCCACTTAACACTGTAAGTATTATAATAGCGTATTTAATTTCTGTCTGCATTATTTTCTTTTCTTGTCTTTTTGGATTTTATTTATGATATTACTAAAAGTAGTTACGTATGACTAATTGGCAGGTTTGGATAGTAGTTCTTAAATAAAATGTAAAATGATGAAATTTGACACACATTTTTGGGATCTCAAACAGTCTGGTACCACCACAAATTTAAAATGTCATGTTGCTTGTAACTTTTCACCAAATGGCAATCATCCTTCCATACCATATCAAACACTCAATGGTATTTCATAGCTAAATGTCTTCATTAACATTGAAATGGCTGGTAAAAGCTGTCAGGCAGAAAATGACTACAAAAAATTTCAGGTTGCTTTTAACATGGAGCCGAGCCGAGCCAGTGTCAGTATTTGATTAGTATTAGTCTCAGACGTCATGCCCACAGACCATTCACACTTTGTTCACTGAATGTCTAATGCATATGGCACACAAAACTGGAATCAAAGGCAAAGAGTCTGATTGGCTTCTAAAGGTTTTCTGGGTGCCTTGTGTGTGGCAATCTTTAATGGTCTGCTAGAAAACAAAGTTGTGTTTAAAAGTTCTGGTGCTACAGCAGTGAGCACGTCAGAGGACCATATTAACACTGGATTACAAAAAGTTTGTGAAGTTCATAGCTTAGAAATTGTAAACTATATTCAAGCATTTTGTTGGAGGCAAAGGAGATTTCAATGGATCATCCCCAGTTTCGGGTCAGATAACATTAATATCATGGTTGTCAAAGGTTAATATGTATTTTTGATTTGCCAAACCATCCATCCATCCTCCAGAGTGCTTGAGTGCCAGCATCTCAGGCCGTAGACAAGGAAACATCCTAGATGCATGGCCAGCTACATGCACACACACACATACTTACACACATTCACATGTTACTGTAACCTACTGAGAATTAAATTATGCTGGCATAAAATTGCATAAAACCAGTCTACTTCAGTGCGCCAAAGACTGTCTTTGAATACTTACCTTTGCAGAATCATCTGATTCAAGATCTTTCAACGTTTGCTCGTGGATGCTCTTCCCTGTTATACTCATCTTTGCAATTTCAGGTAAATCTAAAAAATGCAAGGAGATTCAAAAGGTAGGTACTGCTTGATAGAAATCTGTTTTTTTTTTTTTTTTTTTTTTTTCATTATTATTTCTTTACATTTGGACAATAGGTGATAAAATGTAAGACAAATTTGTGTGCTGAAGGGAAATGTTTCATATCGCTCTTATTTGATATTCAATATCTCAGGAAAGAAATAAGGTAGGAGAACATTCTTTTTTGGTGATGTTCCCTAACATATGAGCTGTATGCAAATTAAATTGGTGATATCTTGAAGTAATCAAAAGTTACAGTATTTGGAAACAAGTTAGCTTTTGACAGTTTAGCCAAGGTTAGCCCTTGATAGTTTTGAAATTATTTTGAAATTGAATTAATGCCTCACTCCAGTTTAGTCAAAGCCCCACACAATTATGCTTGTTTTGTTCTACTCTGTAAGACCTTTCAAATTACATATAACACATGACTATCTGAGCTGTTTGTCATTTTAGAGCACATTGCTCAAAAACAAATTTCCTAAATTTTGAAAACATTTTTTTTTTTATTTATCAGCAAATAACTCAGTACTACTTAGGAGTTAATCAAATGGCTATAGGCCTATGCATTGTAAAGGTTAGCCGAAGGTCAAATAAACAGAGTATATAATACACTGGCCAAAATTATAAATGCAACACTTTTGTTCTTGCCCCCATTTTTAATGAGCTGAACTCAAAGATCTAAGACTTTTTCTATGTACACAAAAGGCCTATTTCTCTCAAATGTTGTTCACAAATCTGTCTAAATCTGTTAGTGAGCACTTCTCCTTTGCTGAGATAATCCATCCAACTCACAGGTGTGGCATATCAAGATGCTGGTTAGACAGCATGATAATTGAAAATGTGTGCCTTAGGCTGGCCACAATGAAAGGCCACTCTAAAATGTGCAGTTTTACTCTATTGGGGGGCCTAGGGGGGTCAGAAAACCAGTCAGTATCTGGTGTGACCACCATTTGCCTCACGCAGTGCAACACATCTCATTCGCATAGAGTTGATCAGGTTGTTGATTGTGACCTGTGGAATGTTGGTCCACTCCTCTTTAATGGCTGTGCGAAGTTGCTGGATATTGGCAGGAACTGGAACACGCTGTTGTATACGCCGACCCAGAGCATCCTAAATTGATCCAGAGCATTAGTGGGTGACATGTCCAGTGAGTATGCTGGCCATGCAAGAACTGGGATGTCTTCAGCTTCCAGGAATTGTGTACAGATCCTTGCAATATGGGGCCGTGCATTATCATGCTGCAACATGGTGATGGTGATGGTCGTGGATGAATGGCACAACAATGGGCCTCAGGATCTCGTTATGGTATCTCTGTGCATTCAAAATGCCATCAATAAAATGCACCTGTGTTCGTTGTCCATAACATACGCCTGCCCATACCATAACCCCGCCGCCACCACGGGCCACTCGATCCACAACATTGACATCAGCAAACCGCTCACCCACACGACGCCATACACGCTGTCTGCCATCTGCCCTGTATATTGAAAACCGGGATTCATCCGTGAAGAGAACACCTCTCCAAAGTGCCAGATGCCACTGAATGTGAGCATTTGCCCACTTAAGTCAGTTACCAAGACAAACTGCAGTCTGATCGAGACCCTGATGAGGACGACGAGCATGCAGATGAGCTTCCCTGAGACGGTTTCTGACAGTTTGTCCAGAAATTCTTACAATACAAACCGATTGTTGCAGCAGCTGTCCGGGTGGTTGGTCTCAGACGATCTTAGAGGTGAAGATGCTGGATGTAGAGGTCCTGGGCTGGTGCGGTTACATGTGGTCTGCGGTTGTGAGACCGGTTGGATGTACTGCCAAATTCTCTGAAACGCCTTTGGGGACGGCTTATGGTAGAGAAATGAACATTCAATTCACGGGCAACAGCTCTGGTGGACATTCCTGCAGTCAGCATGCCAATTGCACACTCCCTCAAAACTTGCAACATCTGTGGGATTGTGCTGTGTGATAAAGCTGCACATTTTAGAGTGACCTTTTATTGTGGCCAGCCTAAGGCACACCTGTGCAATAATCATGCTGTCTAATCAGCATCTTGATATGCCACACCTGTGAGTTGGATGGATTATCTCAGCAAAGGAGAAGTGCTCACTAACACAGATTTAGACAGATTTGTGAACAATATTTGAGAGAAATAGGCCTTTTGTGTACATAGAAAAAGTTTTAGATCTTTGAGTTCTGCTCATGAAAAATGGGGGCAAAAACAAAAGTGTTTCGTTTATAATTTTGGTCAGTTTAAATCCAAATAGACCAGAGGTCTCAAACTCAATTTCTGGAGGGCCGCAGCTCTGCAGAGTTTAGCTCCAACTCACACCTACTTGGAAGTTTCTAGTAATCCTGAAGACCTTGATTAGTTGGATCAGGTGTGTTTGATTAGAGTTGGAGCTAAGCTGTGCAGAGCTGTGGCCCTCCAGGAATTGAGACCAATGAAATAGACAATCAAGGGAGAAAACAACCTCTAAACACAACATAGGACAAAGAAACAGAGGAAAAACGGGGCTATAAATATTAAACAAACGAGGAACTAATGAGCATAATAAACAAGAACCAAGTGAACAGAATAAGTAATCAGGGCAACTGAGGAAAACTAGGTCACAGGGACGAAAGCAATGAAGACAGAACTAAAAACGCAATAAATAAGTGACAATAGTGAGTTTGGGCTCCTTTTAATCAGGAGAATCTGCTATAAATAATGTGTGGTTTTTGAGCATGTTTTATGAAATTGCAAGCAATAAAGTGACATAAATGCTGCATCCATATATTGTTTTCATGTGGGTCTTGGGGTGACTTCTCGTACAAAAACTCAACCCAAACAATTATGCTTGTTTTATTCTACTCAGTGAGACCTTTGAAATGATACAAGACTATCTGAGCTCAGCTTTTTTTTTTTTTTTTTTCTAATTTGTCAGCAGATAGCTCAAAACTAGTTTGGAGTTAATCAAAGTGGCTATATACATTGTAAAGGTCAGACTCTAAGCTTTTAAATGATATCCATTTTTTGTTTATCAAGGCAGTGGATATGATTAGTAAAATATTCAGAGAAGTGTCCCGCCGGTGGGATTATTTTTACCTGGCATTAGAGAAGATTCATCTTTTGGTGAAGATTGGTATGTTTGTAGAGATCTCTCTGTCTTAGGAGATACATTTATTTGTGGAAATCTGTCTGTCTTTGGAGGTTTATTTATCTGTGGAGATCCGTCTGTTTTAGGAGATTGACCTGGATGTAGAAATCCATCTGTCTCAGGTGATTCGTTTGTCTGTTGAGATCTGTCTGTCTCAGAAGATTCGTCTGGATATAGAGATCTGTTTGTCTCAGGAGGTTCATTTGTCTGTTGAGATCTGTCTGTCTGAGGAGATTCATTTGTTTGTGGAGATCTGTCTACCTTAGGAGATTCATCTGTTTGTAGAGATCCATCTGTCTGTGGAGATTCATTTGTCTGTTGCAATCTGTCTGTCTGAGGAGATTCATCTAGATATAGAGATCCATCTGTCTGAAGAGAATCATTTCTCTGTGGAAATCCGTCTGGCTTAGGAGATTCATTTGTCTGTGGAGAATGAAGGTGTGAGTTACAAACTACATAAATAAAAAATTAAATTATAATTTCGTTCTTTGCATTTCATGACGACTCGAATATCCCAGGGCTTCACTTCTCCCATTAATAGAGCTTTTATTTAAACTTACCCAACACTGACTAGCAATCATGTATTTTTGTAAGCAAATGTGATTTGTAGTACACTTAATTACACTGTGTACAATATTTTTTTTTTATGTTAAAACATGCTTAACTTACATTTCAGTTGATAGGTCTGAGCTTTATGTAGTTGGATGTAGGTACAGTGAATTGTGCACTCTTACCACTTTAGCTGCTGTGATTGTCTGTGATTGTCCTTGCTCTTGTGATCCAAAAGCTGCTGATTCTACTCCTCCTTCCAATAATCCTCCAAGTAATCCAGTCGCTCCACTTGATACTACTGGACCAGCCTGTAAAGCTCCTTCTGATGCTGTTGATTCTATATGTGAGGCTCCTGGTTTTACTCTGGGTTCTGCTAACTGTACATTATCTATTGCACACTGTATTTTATCGATTACCCATTGTACTTTTGTTTTTGCTGCTGCTACTATTGCAGCTCCTGCTGCTGCTGCAACTACCGCTGATGCTGTTAGTGATTGTGATGCTGTCAGTGATGTCAATATTGCTGCAGCTGTTCCTGCTATGCCACCTGCAACTGCTACTGCTCCTGTTCTTGCTTCTGCTTCCCATAGCAATTGTAAAATGCCTACTCCAGCTGCTGCTCCTACTGCTGCTCCTACTAGTGCTTCAGCTACTCTTGTTGATCCTGCCATATCTACTACTACTGCAAATACTGTGACTGTCAGCGCTATTGTTATTGTTGGTGATGTTCGTTTCCATGTTTTTACTGGCAGTGATTGTTGAGCAGACTTGTTTTCTTTTATTGCTTCTTCAGGCACTGCAACAATTAAAGGAATATTTTTCATCATCAAATATAATCATCACGGAAACGTCTTAAAATATGCTCACTAGTAATTGTAATTTACATTTCTTACCCATGTTGCTAAATTTCCAGGATATAATGACTGGTCATCTCATAGAATCAGGTTTACAGCTCCTTTCCTCCTCCTTTAAAGAGACATTGTTACAATATGACATATAAAACTTCCTGAAATCACAGAATATTTATTCGCATATTTATAAAGCACTTTCTCAATTCTACCCGTTTATCATTACCCCATACTTATCTCATGAGGTAATCTTTCTTAATATGCAGGAGACTTATTTCGTTTAGCAGAAGGTATTTTGACCAAAATGGGTACTTGACTACTGTAACAGTTGTGTGTAGAAGGAGGCGCACGAAGACGAAATGCAATGACAAATCTTTTAATAATATCCACAACAGGCAAATCCACACATGGAGGGCTGGAAGACACACACAAACATAACCTTGTGATCGGACAACGAACACTGAACTGAAACCAACTAATAAAAGAATGCTAACGATACAAGGACAGGTGTGGGCGATTAACTAATAAGGACTAAACGAGGACAGGAACAGGAAAACCATACATGGGCACAGAAGGGAGAAACCAACATAAACAGTCCAATGGGGGTGTGACAGCTACTAGTATTTAGAAAGAACAGGTTTAGCCCACATACAATTTACAATTAAAGGGGTCGGATGCCCATTTTCCACAAGTTGATATGATTCTTTTGGGTCTTAATGAAAAGTCTATACTTTAGTTAGAAATTCTCAATGGAAGTGTAAAACAACACCCTTTTTACCTTGTCAAAATGAGCTCTGCAAAAATCATTTCATTCTGAGGGGATTGTTCCTTTAAATGCAAATGAGCTCTGCTCGCCCCACCCCTCTCTTCTCTCTGTGGATTGACAAGCCTGTTTACTTTAGCCACATTTAGCCGCTAAACTTGCTAACTAGCACACTATTAGGAAAGGCGATCGCAAAGATTCATGAAAACCCCCTTACATTCACTTCTGCTGTAAGTGAAGCTGGATCGCGAATTATTTGCACGAACATAGATTTATTTAACATAGACATTATTACATCCAGCAGCACAACACCTCAATCGCTCAATTCTTGTCTAACCTACTAACTGTTTGAAAACCTGCAATTGCAGTTATTTGCGGAATTATCTTCCTTGCGTGGGTTGTGTACCGGCACAGCTCCAGCACAGATGAATCTTTTGATGTGTGGCTGTCAACGTTTTGGAATATATCACCCAAATAAAAATTTTCACCAGATATTGTCATCTGAACATGCAAGTATCAAGTCTGACACTATTGTTCTGACCAACTGAGGAAAAAAAAACATTATGATAATAAATCACGCTACCAGTGGTGATTAAATCTAACAATCACTTAGCTCTCATCACATCAAACCCTGCAAACTATTATTACTGCTACACTTTGTTCTCAAATTGTTAATGTTAATAACATCAGCATTGCATGACTGTGTATATAGTGTGTATTAGCATGTAGCCTAAATTTCAGTTTCTGTACAGTCTAATCTCTAATTGTCAAACCATTCGATTTTCATATTAAAAAAATTATTTTAACCCAAAAACCAATTTATTCCTTTTTGTTTGCACAAGGAGTCTGACAACAGCCAGTGCTCCACACAGAGATCTGATCTCACCATCATTCAGTCTGTCTCTGGAATGACATGAAGAAATAGAAAAACTGAGACAGACTAAATCCAGAAGAACTGTGGCAACATCTCCCAGATGTTTCAAGTAACCTACCTGCAAAGCTACCTGAAAAACTGTGCACAAGTGCACATAGGGCAAAAGCTGCTTTAAATGCAAAGGATGGTCACATCAAATGCTTATTTATTTTAGTTAATAGAAGTTCTTTGATAAAGAAAATCTATTTATGACATTGTTTTTGACAGCATCTGCATTTTATGTGCCTAACTGTCTAAACATGTTAACCGTACTGTAGCTTCGTAGGTGTAGGTCTATTAAAGCATCTTGGAGATGTTGCCACAGTTCTTCTGGATTTAGTCTGTCTCCGTTTTTTCTGTTTCTTAAGACAGACTGGATTGAATGATGGAGAGATCAGATCTCTGTTTGCACAAGGAGTCTGACAACAGCCTGTGCTCCATACAAAAATCTCACTGGATTATTATAGTTAATGGCAAAATGAATGTTTAGAAATGTAAACTGATATTTCCTACTGACACACTACAGCAAAAGACAGACTTTAACTGACTTTAAACCATTTTTTAGCTGATGAAAATACTAGTGGCCTAAGACTTTTGCACAGTACTGTACATATGAAATTATGCTTTAGGAAAAACAACTAAATGAGATGCAAATTCACTCTCTGACAGCTGGTAAGTACTTATGGAACAGCAATAGTACAGCGTTTTCTCGGTTACCGCTGTAAACAAAGCAGTGCAGCGTGTATTAACACTACTTCAATGTGTTATACAGAGGCAAGATGAAAAAAAAAACACCATTTAAACTTTTATGAGGACAGTCAGTTCCTCACAGAGATACTTTCACACAAACCCCCAATTCAATCTTTATTCTGACAAACATTTGTATGTATTCGTGCGTTGTGCAAAGTGTGCGAGTACTGAATGTAGTTGTTTTTCACGTCTTGCTTGAATGCTTTAAATTTGCTTGAATTTTTTTATTAGCAAGGTTTCAAAACTCTTACAAATGATAAACCTTCATGATCGAAATCAGGCCACTAACAATTTTGTCAACTGTCTAGAGCGTCTTTCACGGTGGCCCCGGACCATCGAGCAGTCCTTATTGTCGAGCCCTGGGTTTGAAATGACATGAAGGTGACATTTTTGGGTGAACTAACCCTTTCATTTCCCACTGATATTTCTTAGAAAGACCTGGCTACAGCTTGCAGAATGTGGTGGGGCAGTATCAGAGGCACGGCAACATACACTTCACCCTAGAATCATATTTATTGGCTCAGTCATCTCTTGTAGGCATACATTAGGTGTTCATTATTGTGAACGTAGTTGGTGTACATGAACTTAGTTGGGGTGCATCATGCTGCATAAACATAACACCATGTCTGCATTGACATAGAAATGACAAACAAGCACTACGCTAAAATTTGTTTGTGTATACATTTGGGCGGTATTATGCAAATCTTCCCACACTGTGATGTAGACGTGGGGGCGTGTTTGAAAGAGCCGTTTTAGGAAGGCGTAGCTGAGTCTTAACTTTTATAAAGAATATATCTTTGGGTTTGAAACTTTAATCTTTGCAACTTCACAGATCTTATATATGCACAAACAGCTTGTAACACTCCAAAGATAAAGGAAAACATGAAATTGCATCATATGACCACTTTAAAATTAAACGCACGCACACACACACACACACACACACACACACACAAACAAATGTAATGAAAAACATACAAAATAAACCCCAATAAAAGGCTGTGTGTGGGTACTGGTATTCTTTACGTTATCAGGACCAAATGCTCTCACAAGTATTGTAATGAAGGGTCAGCAGAGTTGGGATCCATGTGCAGCGTGTTTAATAAAGACGATGTCAGACAGGCAAGGTACAACACAGCAAACAGGAATGTAGTAGGTAAGGCAATACTCAGAGTCGAAGTACAGGCAGAAGGTCGGGGCAGGCAGCAGACAGAGAACACAGAAGTCAATAACACAGCGAGAGGTCCAAGAGGCAGGCAGCAGGGTTCAAACAACAATAGGCAGTCCAAGGTAATACACAGATAATCCAACAGAGAAAATAACGCTCAGAAATGTCAGCCGGGGCAAAACAAGACTTCGCGATGTGTCTGAGAAACCCGGAAGTATTTATAGCGGGGAAACAGGAAGTGGAAGTCCATGAGGTCAGAACCAGGTACGGGGTTATGGGTAATGTAGTGAAGAGTGAAAGGGGTTAGTATTCGGGTGATAGCGACCTCTGGTGACGATCAGGGGGAACCACAGAGGCCGGGATCGTTACAGAGCCCCCTCCCTGCGAACGGCTCCTGACGTGAGGAGGCTGACGACGCCGGGGTCTACCACGGGAACGAGGAGCGGGTTTGTCCGGATGGTTTGAATGAAAGTCAGTGACCAGTGATGGGTCTAGGATGTCCTTGGAGTTAACCCACGATCTCTCCTCTGGACCGTAGTCCTCCCAATCCACGAGGTATTGGAGTACCCCGCCCCGGCGTCGAGAGTTGAGGATCTCCCTGACCCGGTACGCCTCCTCGCCATCGATGATCAGCGGAGGGGAACTCTGAGCCCGGTCCTCGTCTAGGTCGTCCGCCCGTCTCGGAGCACCAGCGGCCTTGAGCAGGGACACATGAAAAGTGGGTGAGATACGGTAATGAGCAGGCAGGGCTAAACGATAAGAGACTGGAGTTATCTGTTTTATGACTCTGAAGGGACCCACATACCTGGGACTGAGTTTGCGGCATGGGAGTCTCAGACGAAGGTCTCTGGTGGATAACCATACCCATGACCCGGGAGCGAACGCCGGACCGGGGCGACGGTGTAGGTCAGCAAATCTCTTTTGTCTACGGATGGCTTGCTGAAGGTGAGTGTGAGCAGAGTTCCATGTGGCCTCACTTCTTTGGAGCCAGGAGTTGACTGCAGGCAATTCAGTGGGTTCCCCAGACCACGGGAAGAGAGGAGGCTGAAAACCTAACACGCATTGGAATGGCGTGAGTCCGGTTGAGGGTTTGAGAATGGAATTTTGTGGATACTCAGCCCAGAAGAGAAACTTGCTCCAGTCTGTCTGGTTGTGATGGCAGTACGACCTGAGGAACCGGGTGATCTCCTGGTTAAGGCGTTCGGTCTGACCATTCGATTCTGGATGGTACCCTGAGGAGAGACTCACATTGACGTTAAGAGACTTGAAAAGAGCAGACCAGAGGCGAGAAGTGAATTGGGGGCCCCTATCAGACACTATGTCGTCAGGGAGGCCATAGAACCTGAAGACGTTATTGCAGAGTACCTGAGCTGTATCGAGAGCAGTAGGTAGCTTGGCGAGCGGGATGAGGCGGCATGACTTGGAGAACCGATCCACTACTGTCAGTATGGTGGTGTGACCTTCGGAGGGAGGCAGGTCAGTAATGAAGTCAATGGAGATGTGTGACCATGGTCTCTGAGGGGTTGGCAATGGTTGCAAAAGGCCAGCAGGGAGTTGTTTGGAAGGCTTGGAGATGGAACAAACCTCACAGCTGGTTACATACTGGATGGTGTCAGGGCGGATGGACGGCCACCAGAATTTGTTGGAAAGTAGTTCCAATGTAGCAGTGATTCCCGGATGTCCAGAGCTGGGGGTGTCATGAACGAGTTGAAGTACCTGTTTCCTCTTTGACTGTGGAACGTAGATCTTGTCTGGAGGACAGTCAGGCGGTGGAGGGTTTTTGTTCTGCATCTCTGCGAGTTCAGTTATGATGTCCCACTGGACGGGAGCAACTATGAGGACGTTTGGCAAGATAGGATCGGGAGAAGGTGGTTGATATTCAGCCTCAAACAGACGTGATAGAGCATCTGCCTTAGTGTTCTTTGTTCCAGGGCGGTAAGTAACAGTAAATTTGAAACGGGTGAAGAAGAGGGCCCACCTGGCTTGGCGGTGATTGAGTCTCTTGGCGGATCGGAGGTATTCGAGGTTGCGGTGATCAGTGAGAACGGTGAACGGAAGTTTGGCCCCCTCAAGCCAGTGGCGCCACTCCTCAAGAGCAGCCTTCATAGCGAGCAGTTCCCGGTTACCCACATCATAATTCTGTTCAGCCTGTGTAAGTTTGCGTGAGTAAAAGGCGCATGGATAAAGCTTGGGAGGATCGCCATGCCTCTGAGACAGTACAGCCCCAACTCCTGTATTGGAGGCGTCAATTTCGACGATAAACTCACGCTCAGGATCGGGATGATGTAGAATGGGCGCAGTAGCAAAGCGCCTCTTGAGGAGTTCAAAGGCCTCGCTGGCTGCCTGGGACCAGGATAACTTGCTGTTATTCTTCTTGACCATGGAAGTCAAAGGGGCTGCAACTGCGCTGAAATTTCTTATGAACCGCCTATAGAAGTTAGCAAATCCCAGAAACCTTTGTAGTTCTTTCACATTGGCGGGACGAGGCCACTTCAGGACTGCCTGAACCTTGCTATCATCCATAGCGACTCCGTCGGGACCCACAACGTACCCCAGAAACGTGGTGACTGTCTGATGGAACTCACACTTCTCAGCTTTGGCGTAGAGTTGATGAGAGATTAGGCGCTTCAGAACTTCCCTGACATGGGAGATGTGGGCGTCCATTGTCTCGGAGTAGACCAGAATATCATCCATGTAGATAATAACCCATCTGCCCAGCATGTCTCGGAACACGTCGTTAATGAAGGATTGAAATACGGACGGACTGTTGACCAGCCCGAAGGGCATAACCCGGTACTGATAGTGACCAGTGGTGGTAGAGAAGGCAGTTTTCCATTCGTCACCCTCCTTTATACGGATCAGGTTGTATGCGTTGCGGAGGTCAAGCTTAGTGAAGTACTTGGCTGACCGAAGTTGTTCAAGTGCTGGAGGTACGAGGGGCAGAGGATAGCGGTACTTGACGGTAATGTTGTTAAGGCCTCGGTAGTCAATGCAGGGACGAAGACTACCGTCCTTCTTCTTGACAAAAAAGAACCCGGCTGATGCAGGAGAGGTGGAGGGCTCAATGAATCCTTTGGCCAATTCCTCCTCGATGTAGACCCGCATAGCCTCCGTCTCGGGTTGAGAGAGGGGGAAAACTCTGCCTTTTGGGGGAATGGTTCCAGGAAGTAGTTCAATGGCACAATCTGAAGTGCGGTGCGGGGGTAGTTGAGAGGCTCGAGCTTTGCTGAAGGCCTCAGCCAGGTCCTGGTATTCGAGAGGGACATCTGCTGCGATCGGGGTGTCCGAATTGATGACGGGCGCCTTGTCAGTTCTGGGTCTGAGTGCGGGGAAGCATTGAGCAAAGCATCTGTCCGACCATTGTGTAACCTGCCCCTCTGTCCAGGAGATCTGCGGCTCGTGTTCCTGGAGCCATGGAAGACCAAGGATGACCGGGTTGCGTGGAGATTGGATGATGAAGAATCGTATTGTCTCTGTGTGAAAAGCGCCTGCTGTGAGCTGGAGATCGCTGGTGGTGAACTGGACCCGTCCCGGACCCAGCGGTCTCCCATCTAGTGCTGCCACTGACAAGGGAGATGTACATGGTATCAGTGAGAGACAATGGGTTTTAGCGAAACCTTCATCCATAAAATTGCCTGCTGCGCCAGAATCTATCAATGCGGTTGTGTCAATGAACTTGTCAGAGGAGGTAATGTGTACTGGAATCTTCACAGTCTGGGAAGAACTTGAAATCTGACTCACCGACTGACGAGGAGTGGACTTGACTGGACAGGAGGCCTTCATGTGACCGGCTTGACCGCAGTATAGGCAGAGATTGAGCTGTTGTCGTCGGCCTCTCTCCTCGGCGGTTAGGCGAGTGTGGGCAACCTCCATAGGTTCGTGATCTGGCGTGGGCGAGGAGACGTTAAGTAGAGTGGACCTCTCCCGGTTGGGTTTCCTGGAACGCATAAGGTTGTCGATGCGGATAGTAAGATTAATGAGTCCATCGAGCGATCTCTCCTCATCCCGGCAGGCCAGTTCTGCTTGGAGTTCGTGATTTAGCCCTCTGCGGAAGTGAAGTTTTAAGGGTTCATCGGGCCAACCCGTCTGAGCGGCTAGTGTGCGAAAAGTGAGAGAGAATTCCGCAGCGGATGATTTTCCTTGGCGCAACGTCAGAATGCGCTCACCGGCAGCCTCGCTCTCCTTGGGAGTGTCGAAAACCTCTCTGAAGCGGCGGAGAAATGCTTCAAAGGATGGGAAAGTGGGACGGTTCAGATCCCAAACAGCGGTGGCCCAGTCCAATGCTTTGCCTGTGAGTAGTGAGCAGACGAAAGCGATACGACTCTCCTCTGTGGGGTATAAAGCAGGTTGTTGAGAGACAAACAGAGAGCATTGAAGGAGAAAGCCCTTACATCTGGCGGGGTTACCATCGAATTTGTCAGGATAAGCCAAACGAGGGCTAGCTACGGGAGGATGTGCAGAAGCGGTTTGGGGTGTCGGAGTGGTAGTAGTTTGCGCAGTGCCAACAGCAGTGGATTGTAAGGAATGCAAAGTTTTTACCATCTCCTCTGTGAGCGTTGTGAGACGAGCGAGCTGTTGCTGGTGAGCCGCTAACACGTTAGCTTGAGCAGACACCTCCGTGGTTAATCTGTAGACTGCTGCTGGATCGATGTTTGGCGAAGTCTTCTGTAATGAAGGGTCAGCAGAGTTGGGATCCATGTGCAGCGTGTTTAATAAAGACGATGTCAGACAGGCAAGGTACAACACAGCAAACAGGAATGTAGTAGGTAAGGCAATACTCAGAGTCGAAGTACAGGCAGAAGGTCGGGGCAGGCAGCAGACAGAGAACACAGAAGTCAATAACACAGCGAGAGGTCCAAGAGGCAGGCAGCAGGGTTCAAACAACAATAGGCAGTCCAAGGTAATACACAGATAATCCAACAGAGAAAATAACGCTCAGAAATGTCAGCCGGGGCAAAACAAGACTTCGCGATGTGTCTGAGAAACCCGGAAGTATTTATAGCGGGGAAACAGGAAGTGGAAGTCCATGAGGTCAGAACCAGGTACGGGGTTATGGGTAATGTAGTGAAGAGTGAAAGGGGTTAGTATTCGGGTGATGGCGACCTCTGGTGACGATCAGGGGGAACCACAGAGGCCGGGATCGTTACAAGTATAGTAATGCCAATAAATTTTAACCTTGTGGGGACTTATTTTTTCTTTCTGTCCCCATGATAAATCATACGGAATGAAGTGTTTTGTATAAAGATAGAAAATGTGCAGTATTAAAAACCATTATCCTTGTGAAATGTCCCCACAAAAAAATAGAATCCTGTGCCTACTTAAACATATTTTGGGGACATATTTTTTTTCTCAGAAGTGAGCTAAACCTGACCAAATGTTCCAAATTTTTTCGTTTTGGGGATGTCCTCATTTGTAAAAAACAGTAAATAATGCTTAAAATCCAGAAAGTTTTCTGTTAGGGTTAAGTTATATTATTTATAAATAGTTGTATATAAAGCATTAGAAGTCTATCCAGTGTCCCCATTTAGATATAAGCATGTGTGGTAATCAGAATTTTGATAAATGTACATTTAGTTTTGAGTAAATGTTATATATCAAATAAACATGTTGAAACGTTTTGATTCAGTCAAGACATGTTTTGCCTGTTTAGCATAAATTAAAATCATGACAAATTAGTTTGATGTGATTTTCATTTTACTTTCCCCTCTCCTGTAAATATTCTGTAAATTTTACACAGGAACTACTTTTGTCATCTCAGCGGGGTGAAGAGTCATCCCTGTATCACATTTTAAATTAGTTAAACTGACAACTCACCACTTTAGAGAACTTCTGTGTCAAATCTGACAAACCTGGAGTGGATCTGGAGTCCAAACATCAAATGGAGGTTCTCTGCTGAATGTGTCTTGGATTCTTGAATCACCTGAGCGATTTAAGTCATTACTCTGTTCTTGTGCTTTATAGTACACTATGTGGTGGCCTTAAATATTTGTACTCAAGCTGTATAACTCCACCTGTCAGCCAATCAGAGGACATATAGGCTACTGGTTTCCATTAAATCACATGACATTTATGAAACTGCATTTTTGTTTTACATTCACCTAACAGTGGGTAATAAAAGGGTAAAGCTGAAGGCTGAAGGCTGGAGGTTTTAAAGCTACTTATCTTGTTATTTAAATCCTGCTTACCTACAATTTTACTGCAATTTATTCATCTTTTTGTTCATTTGTTTGTTGCAGTCATGGCCTTATGGTTAGAGAACAGAATAAACAATTAAAATAATAACTGTAAGCAACAGCATGCATGGTATACATACGTGACATACAGTTGAATAGTTGAGTGTGCAATACTGTAAAAATTGTGGGTGTGTTATCTCTGGAGGTAGGTAACTAAATGATGTGGAAATGTGTGTGAGAGTGGGTCGTTATAGTCCAGTCCACTATGTGAGTGCAGTTTTTATCTCAAAAACATTTTATCTTATCACTAAGAGTAGCAGTAAAAGTTTTACCTAAGAGTTTTCTCTTAAAACCTATTCACAAAGCTGCTGAGACAAACTTTTATAAGGAATAAAGAAAAGTCTTAAGCTAAGGGTAAGGGCTGGGTTGACCTCATTGATATGGATGATGTCAGCGTGTTATTAACTACTCACACAGTGATTGGCTGATAGGTGAGGAGTCTCTGTCAGAGATTTATTCATAGAAATATTGTAGAGTATAAAAATGTTGCCACATTCAAATAAAGATTTTAAATTGCAGGCCAAGTGTCACTAATTAAACAAGTATATATTCAGCTAACTGTCAGCCTCCACATGTGCTTCTCGTAAACAATTAGCGTATATGCATATAAACACCCTTTTATTTAACAGAATAGAATAATCATGGCTGATAGTAAGACATGCACATGTAAAAGAAAACCAAACCAGACACAAGAACAGCTGTTACTTCTTGTCCAACTTGTTAATGAAAATAAGGATATAATCAAAGTTTCAGATAGCCAGCAGCAGCCATTGTAGCACTGCTGAAAAAAAACAACAACAAAAAAAAAAACAATAGAAACCATCACAGAATTTTTAATGTATTTACTGGTTATAATGGGAATTGTATGGTAGCTGTAATGGTGCCTGTTGGTCTCTACTGGTAATTGGTCACCTTCTATATAATCAAAGGAAAACTGTCCCTGACAAGTTCTACAACAGTCATAATACCCCCGCGATTAAGGTGATACCTTTTTAAAAGCTCATTACAGTCATATGTTTCTAAAATGTTTCAAAGTCCTCTTCGCTACTCCTAATGTTTCACAGATTTAGGAGCTAGTTTTAACACTGAAACGCTTTAGAACAAAAATTTAGGATTGACATGCCCATAATTTTAGATTTTCTCCTAAATCGGCAAGTCATGAGCTACTTTTAGCCTTAAGATGTTTTGTGAATACAGGCCCTGAAATTAAGGAGTCTGATGGTTCGGGGAAAGAAGCTGTCATGCAGGCCCAAATGTATATGAGAGGGGTGTGTGGGTTCACCCGCAGTACTTGCGGATACAACGTGTGGTGCAGATGTCTGTGAAAGAGGGAAGAGGGACTCCATTGATCTTCTCTGCTGTCCTCACTATCTGCTGGTTTCTAAACCAGACAGTGATGCAGCTGCTCACGATAGTCCCTCATGTGCTCAGTGTGATGGTGCTGGAGAAGTTGTTTCCAATCCAAACTGTCTGAGGTCTCTCAGATAGGAAGACCAGGATCCAGTTGCAGAGGGAGAGGTTCAGACCCACTAGGTCAAATTGCCAATCAGATTCTGAGGAATGATCATGTTGAATGCTGAATTGAAGTCTATGAACAGCATTCTTACATAGCTGTCTTTATTTTCTAAATGGGTAAGAGCCAGATGGAGCGAAATCTTCTACGACAATGAACAGTGCAACAGGGTGTGCATTTTGCAATTCTCTAATAGCTCCACATAGCTCACTGAGTGCTTTGTTAGCTTTAACATTAGCACTAGTGCTAGGAGAAATGTACACACCAAATATTAACACGGTTTTAAATTCCCATAGTAAATAAATTTACTATTTAAATCATTAAGAAGACCTTTGTTTTAAAAAATATTGAATAATTTTTTGTGATTCTCGTTTGCTACTTACATGTAAAATGTATAATATAATTAAAAAAATTACATCAAATTAGCAAAGAATCAACTTTGCACTGCTGCCCGTGATCGTGTCAAGAATCCGCTAAATTTACCCATGCATCTTGAGTGCAGTATGGAGTGCCTCAAGGCTCAGTACTAGGGATGTTATGTTGGGAGAAACCAGGCTCAGTCGGGGGGCCAGTTCTCCTCTGGCCAGCAGTTTGTTCCATGTTGCAGAAAAGTCAGAATGTGCAGAGGACTCATGTTGTTCCCGTGGTCTTGTGCTGATGGCCGTCTAGGTGACGAGGTCTTTACTGGGGATCCGTCTCTGGGGATCATCTAGTTGACGTGGTCTCCGCTGACATAGAGGTCCTCTGTAGGTGCTGATCCACCGTCTGGGCTGGGTACAGACTGGCTCCGGGGGACTGCAGTGACCATCTGATCTGGATACAGACTGGATCTGTTGGCTACGGTGACCTCGGAATAAGAAAGAAACCGACTAATATTAGTGTAGATGTCATTCTCCTTATGATGCAATGAGTACATCTGGTGTTATAGGAAGTGTTCTCGGTTCTGGTTGACCTAATTAATGCAGCCTAACAATCCTTTAACGGATTTGAATTATAGAAATGTGTTAATGTATTATCTGTAAGCCACTCTAGCTAATGTATTTTAGATGAGCTGGAGTTTGTTTATTAAATGTGTTGAACCACCACCCAATAAAGCATTACAATAATCTGTCCTTGAGATCATAAATGCATGAATAAACATTTCAGCATTTGACATTGAGAGCATAGGTTGTAATTTCGAAATATTTTTGAGATGGAAAAATGTGGTATTGCAAATGCTAGAAATATGGCTTTTGAAGGAAAGATTGCTATCAAATAGCACACCTAGGTTCCTAACTGATGACGAAGAATTGACAGAGCAGCCATGAGGTATTAGACAGTGTTTTAGGTTATCAAATGCTGAGGTCTTAGGTCCGATAATTAGGACCTGGGTTTTGTCAGAATTTAGCAGTAAGACATTACTCATCATCCAGTTTTTTTACATACACATTCCATTAGTTTTTCAAATTGGTATGTTTCGCCAGGCCACGAAGAAATATAGAGCTGTGTATCATCAGCATAACAATGAAAGCTAACACCATGTTTCCTGATGATATCTCCTAAAGGTAACATGTAAAGCGTAAAAAATAATGGCCCTAGTACTGAGCCTTGCGGTACTTCATACTGCACTTGTGATCGATATAATACCTCTTTATTCACTGCCACGAATTGATGGCGGTCAGATAAGTATGATTTCAACCATGCCAATACACTTCCACTAATGCCAACATAATTTTCGAGTCTCTTCAAAAGAATGTTGTAATCAACAGTGTCAAACGCAGTGCTAAGACCCAGTAGCACTAAAAGAGATATACAATCACGATCGGATGATAAGAGCAGGGCATTTGTAACTCTAATAAGAGCAGTCTCAGTACTATGTTACGGCCTAAATCCTGACTGGAAATCCTCATAGATACCATTTTTCTGTAAGAAGGAACATAATTGTGAGGATACTATATTTTCTAGTATCTTTGACAGAAAAGGGAGGTTCGAGATCGGTCTGTAATCAATTAATTTGTTGGGGTCAAGTTGCGTTTTTTTAATGAGAGACTTAATAACAGCCAGTTTGAAGGTTTTGGGGACATATCCTTATGACAATGATGAATTAATAATATTCAAAAGAGGATCTATGACTTCTGGAAGCACCTTATTTAGTAGCTTAGAGGGAATAGGGTCTAACATACATGTTGTTGGTTTAGATGATATAACAAGTTTATACAATTCTTTTTCTCCTATAGTAGAGAATGAGTGGAATTGTTCCTGAGGAGATCTATAGCACACTATCCGATGCAATACTGTAGCTGACGGCTGCATGGTTACAAATTTAGCTCTAATAGTATCGATCTTGGAAGTAAAGTAGTTCATAAAGTCATTACTGCTGTGCTGTTGGGAGAAGTCAACGCCTGTTGGTGCTTTGTTTTTAGTTAATGTAGGCACTGTGTTGAATAAATATCTAGGGTTATGTTTGTTTTCTTCTATCTAGCAGATCTAGCAGCTTTTAATGCTTTTCTATAGGATAGGGTATATTCACACCAGGCAGGACAAAATACCTCTAGTTTTGTTTTTTCTCCAGCTGCGCTCCATTTTCCAGGCTGCTCTCTTTAGGGCGAGAGTGTGCTCGTTATACCACGGTGTCAGACTGTTTTCCCTAATCTTAAGCGTAAATTAGCGACCATATCTAGAGTGCTAGAAAAGACAGAGTCAATAGTTTCTGTTACATCATCAAGTTTTTCTGGTCTATTGGATATGCTGAGGAATGCAGATAAGTCAGGAAGATTACTTAGAAAGCAGTCTTTTGTGGTAGAAGTGATGGTTCTACCATACTTGTAACAAGGAGTTGAATTTACAGTTTTAGCTATATGGAGTATACACAATACTAGATAATGATCCTTAAGACTTTATCTGCAGCGAGCAGTAACTCAGATAGAAAATCAGCAAATCTTTTCATAAAATATAATAATAACCATTACTTCAAATGAGTTATACTTGAAGCCCGTTCTCTGAGAAATACTGAAGATATTGCTATAAATTGTAGAAACTCCTCCCCTTTTGATACTTATAGTTTGGTTTGGACGCATATTTTTGTATTTTCTAGCTCAGGGAACAGTCACAGTCTCTATAGTCTGACATCTAGGTGAAAAAGTCTCTATGTGCTGAGAATTAACTGATTTCAGTTCACGGCCCGACCAATTTAAAAACCAACAGAATGCATACTATGTATATAAAGCTGGATGACTAGTAATTTCCCACTGCTAAATTCTAAAAAAAAAAAAAAAAAAAACAGAGGTGTTAATCATCAGACCTAAAACCTCCGCATGTAATAACCTAAAACACTGTCTTGGCTGCTCTGTCAATTCTTCATCATTCAGCATTTGTAAAATCACATTTTCCATCTCAGAAATATATCTAAATTACAATTTATGCTCTCAATGTCAAATGCAGAAATGTTAATTCTTGCGTTCATGACCTCAAGGTTAGATTATTGTAATGCTTTATTGGGTGGTTGTTCAGCACGCTTAAAAAAACAAACTCTTAGCACCTCAGTACTTGAGTGAGCTCTTTTTACCTTATGGTCCTGCACATCCGCTGCATACTCAAAACTCTGGCAATTTGATAATACCTAGAATATCAAAATCAACTGCAGGTGGCAGATCCTTTTCCTATTTAGCGCCCAAACTCTGGAACAATCTACCTAACA
The DNA here is from genome assembly GCA_036247105.1 of Cirrhinus mrigala. Classification (NCBI taxonomy): domain Eukaryota; kingdom Metazoa; phylum Chordata; class Actinopteri; order Cypriniformes; family Cyprinidae; genus Cirrhinus; species Cirrhinus mrigala. The sequence continues at coordinate 38,843,201 of CM070009.1, read as the reverse complement.
GTGTTTGGGAGGCAGACACACTCTGTCAATTTTAATCTAGATTAAAGACCCATCAACCTGGTTTACACATAACACATTAACATATTTCTATCATTGAAATCAACCAGAACTGGGAACACTTCCAATAATGTACCTGTTACATTGTAAAAAGAACAGCATCTACGCTAATATTAGTCTGCTTCTTTCTTATCCCAAGGTCACCATAGCCACCCAGATCCAGTCTGTATCCAGATCAGATGGTGGATCAACACCTAGAGATGACCTCTACAGCCCTGAATGTCAGCGGAGACCACGTCAACTAGATGAGCTCCAGAGACGGATCCCCAGTAAAGACCTCGTCACCTCGACGGCCATCAGCACAAGACCATGGGAATCAGATGAGTCCTCTGCACATTTTGACTTTTCTGCAACATTGCTTGCTCAGTTAGGGACACTTAATTTCCAGCGATAATGTCGACTTGATTGCACAGATACTATTTGCTCCCTCAGTTTTGATTGGACACCTAAAAGTAATACATCACCTTAAAGGGTTTACTTTTATTTGTGTACACTCACCATATTAACAAACTTTTGTGGTTTTTAAAAATAAAGAAAATATACAGGGTGTCCTTTCAGTTTTCTCAGTCTTCGTGAATATCAAGTTGAAATGCGTCACTAAAATGAACTGAATCTCGAAAATACATGACACACAAACATGCAAGATATATTTATAGAAGGCTTGAAATGTCTACTTTTAAATGATGTAAGTCTTATCGAAAACAAATTTTCTGTGTTAAAGTAATCCGTATGAAACCAGCGCAATGTCCTGTTGTCTCCCTCGGAGCTCATTACCTCTAATTAGATCACACCCATGCACTGTTTGCACTATTGTTATTACAAACATCCACGTGAGACATGTGACCACCCACATCAGCTCATAAACAAAGCAGCAACGCGTTTGTGTCGGATACTTACGTTTTTGGAAGAAGGCGCTGAGAGGAATAGGCTAAGCTAATCTCACAAACAGCAAGCGCGGATACTACCATCTGAGGAGAACTCTTGTAAGTAATGTTTCTTATTGGCTTTAGAAAATGTGTTGCTGTGACATAAACTTGAACACATTTACTAGTTGGACTTTTCCAAAACGATAATTCTTGACTAAAATGTGTGAAATCAAGTACAACATTTTGAAATATGATAGGCAACCTTTCAATGCATCTGTAAGAAATTAGGAATGTTTTATGTTTCATAAACAATACGACATAAAAGTAGGGCTAATGTTTAGATGATATAAAAGTAATGTCTAAGAATGCTTAGACCAGTCTTTACTGTTAAATACTCTGTCTGCAAATGTATGCTCAAACGTGTTAAAATGTGCTTGATAATAATTTAATTTCTCATAAGTTGTTTTTGTATAATAATAAATACAAAGCATGTGTGCATGTGATAGCTATAAAATATCATGAGCAATGTTAGTGATTGCTAATGTAACAATATAGTTGCTTCTGGCCTACCAACATGCTCACTAATTTATTCATTTATTTATTTATTTATTTATTTATTTTAGTGAGCAGATATATGAATCTTTTTGGGATAGAAATTATAGAATGAATCCTTTTATTTAGCAAGGGTGCTTTAAATTGCTTCTGATATTAACATGCTCACTGATAGTTGTACTGATAGTTGTTTGTGAGCAGATACCTGTACAACATATGAATCCTGCAAACTGTTTTCCTCTGAGACCACTGTACCAACATCAGATGTTCAATTACACTGATATTCTGTGGTAAAACAAGTTCCTTGACTAGTGATGATGAGTTTTGCAAGCACTTAAATATCAGGTATGATTTGCTTTTTTCACTTGTTGAACAGAATTCAGAAAACAGTTTTCAGGAATTACACAACGTCTGTTCACATCTCTGTGGTTAGATCAGTGTGCTTAATAATGTGCCTTTGATCTTTTATTATGTATGTTTTGTGTTGTAAATACAGTACAGATAATCTAAAACCCCATTCTTTGAATCTTCTCACACTGTTTCTTACCTGACAGTCACAGTCTCATTAATGGGCCATTAGGAGAGGGTCTTTTGTCTCTCAGGTGTGAATCACTAAATATTCATGGCTATTGTCAGTTCCTCGCATATTCCCTTTCGACTTTATTAATCTGAACACAATATTCACAGAAGCAAATTTGGAAATTTGGTGACCAAAAGACCATATGCTTTATTTTTTAAGAGACACACACACATAGACATACGCAAGCATAATGTGTCTAACTTGACTCTTTGAAACTCCTCCTTGACTTGGGAAATAGGTTTCCATGTATTACATGCATTGCTGTCAGTGGTGAGCAAGATTTTGAACGGGTGTGGCTGACAAACACTTTACATCCATTTTACCTTTGTCATTCAACTGACAACAATTTTCTATACAGTTTTCTCAGCTTGATATTATTATATTAAATTTGAAGGATAATATGGCATATTCAGGGAATGTCTTTTTGTGTAGCCCTGATTTAATTATAAATTAATGAAAAAAGGTCAGAAAAGGTCAGTCGGCAGATCCTTTGTCATTGACATGCATGCAGATTTAAACTTTGTCATGCCATATTCACAGATAGGAACCAGAGTGACAGAAGTTCACCCACTTATGCTTACAATAGCATAGATAAGATAGATAAGAGAACAGATAAGATAAGAGAGAAGATAGATAAGAGAAGATACATAGATAAGATAATGTCTCATTTACGTTTTAATGTCACAGGATGTTGTTGTGAAGCAGTAATTTTCCATTGCTATTGCTTGTGGTTACTGATAATTATCACATTACATTTCAAATCTTTATTTCTTTCAAGTTTATAGGCGGATTTTTGCTCCTAAGTGAAAGTTGTAGAAACCAGACAGTTAATTGTGGTTTTAATCTATTATTTATGGTCAGAGCATGACAAAAAAACTTGACGTTTTTAATTCTTTATACATCTCATTTTTTTCCTGAACAAAATAAGTATCTTAACAGAAAAGTTAAGTTGCTTAGTATCTGCATGTTCTAATGAGTGATATTAGATTTCAAATCATGAAACAGGTTTGACAGTAGCTTGAGTTGACAGTAATAGTAGCTTGAGTTAGGATGCAGATATTTAGTTTGTTAATATATATAGTTTTATAATTATGTTTATAGATATATAGTTTGTTCATTGTCAAAAACATGAACATAAACTTAATTTGTGATAATTATCATTATCGTTTTATTGCTCAGCCCTGCTTGTGATATAATAGCATACACAACTAAGAGTAGTCAGTAAACTTTGCTCTTTTTATCATCATCACTTTGTCTCCTGCTTCTGCTCTTCAGCTTTGTTCAGTTAACTTCTTGGCTGATAGAAGACTTTTTTGAACATAAACTTAACAGTATTTGGAGAGTTTATGCAAAAGCCTCTAAGTTCATCTGACATTTTTCTTTAATATAAGCATTTTTATTAAAAGGAGGTTTAGGTACTTTAGGTGCTTTCTACCTAAGTACCGGTACTTCTGACTGGGCTGAGACTGGGATTTAGCAAGTATTCGATGGACGTATTAAGGATGTGACATGTGGCCAAGTATGGTAACCCATCCAAGTGCACACACACAGTAGTGAGTAGTGAACAAACACGCGCGCACACACACACCCGGAGCAGCGGGCAGCCCTATTGCTATCGCTGCGGCGCCTGGGGAGCAGTTGGGGGTTTGGTGCCTTGCTCAAGGGACTCATCTCAGTCATAGTACTGAGGGTGGAGAGAGTGCTGGTTATTCACTCCCCCCACCTTCAATCCCTGCTGGACCTTTCGGTTACAGGCCCGACTCCCTAACCGTTAGGGTTAGAGTATATATGTCCACGGCTGCCCGTGGACATATATACTCAGTATCATTATCTAATTTTTAAACTGGAGGTGGCTTGTAGAGCATTTTGCATCTGAACTCTTCATTTGTAAAAATTGCAGAAACCTCATTTTTATATGGTGAAATTGAATTATTCTGACTGTTTGAGTTTAATTATAATTAACCATTGGTCTTCCATAGTAGCATATGTTTAGATCATGATAAGTGCAGTTAAAACCACACAAAGCACCTCAATACCATGGTAAAAATGTAACTAGGCTATATGGTTTGTAGGTATTTGTATGAAAAACGGCAGTCTAAATACATTTAGTCAGGTCGCCTTTATTTATATAGCGCCTTTATTTATATAGCGCTTTTAACAATACAGATTGTGTCAAAGCAGCTTTACAATATTACATAGGAAAATAGTGTGTCAATAATGCAAAAGGATAACAGTAAATACTCAATTTTCAGTTAAAGGCAGTTCATCATTGAATTCTGTGCAATCAAGTCGACGATAACGCTGGAAATGAAGTGTCCCCAACTAAGCAAGTCAGTGGCAACAGCGGCAAGGAACCAAAACTCCATCGGTGACAGAAATGGAGAAAAAGAAAAAAAACCTTGGGAGAAACCAGGCTCAGTCAGAACCAGCCAGACGAACCAGAAGTTTATTTCACGTTGGAGCGATTTAGTATAAATGCACAAATGCTATGGCTTAATCACAAAAAGTACTGTAATTATATTCCATTACTCCTAATACATTTAATATGTGTCAACATTAATAATACAATATTCAGTATGAATACCCGACATTTTTTCATGGTGCAGTTACAGTAAATCCATGGTAAATGATGGTGATTTGTAAAAGTCGTCAGGCTGTATCATTGTGCAGTGTTTCTCTCTTTTGTCACTGCTGTTTCATCTGGCTTTAAACTAGCTTAAATCACAGAGTCATTTGTATTCCTTGCTGAATTCAAGCGCTTCACGCTGCATCTCACAGCACTGTTTAGTGCACGCATTACCAAGACTCATCAGCAAGTAACGCATCTGCATTTATTGAACTGTTGTTATTAAGAAAATTAGATTGCGATAATTATCATTATCATTTTATTGCTCAGCCCTGCTTGTGATATAATAACACTTGTTGGATTTGTGTTGGTCAGAGGAAGTCTGAACATTGAAACATACACAACTAAGATTAGTCAGTAAACTTTGCTCTTTTTATCATCATCACTTTGCCTCTTGCTTCTGGTCTTCAACTTTGTTCAGTTAACTTCTTGGCTGATAGAAGACTGTTTACAGATAAAGATAAAATACAGATTTTGGTACGGGACAAGACTGGCTCTTTTTGGGTATTGGACAGCTTTGCTGACTAGTTTTTCTGTTAGCAGACAACGGATATTTTCTGACAGGATCTGTTTCTAATTAAGATCATAAAGAGCTAAATAGGAGCAGTGATCTAATGAGAATCATTCTACACGTCTTTCTTTGTCTTTCAGTAGATGATATCTTTTGGAAAGATATTCCCATAAATATTTCTTTGTGTTTGTGTGTGTGCGAGTGTCTTTCTTCTAGATTCCTGGAATTAAAAAGCTGTCTGTTTCGTTTCTGAGTGACACTTGCCAATCTTCCCTTCTTCTGTGGAACTGTTAAGTAAACCAAGAACACAAAACACATCCAGATCATTCAGTGCAACATTAAAGATGTGGTCTGTAAAGCCAAAACCAAGTTAGCAATGATCATATGTATTTTTTTGTTATCTCTTTAATAATAATGATACATATAATAAAAATATCAAATCATATTAAACTTGATCTCTTTTCTGTAGTCTGCATTGAGCAGAACAAGCTAAATAACCTCTGTGACAATACAACACAAAACATTTCAACTTTCTCCTGTCAGTAACTTTCTTAAATTAGTGAAATTTACCTGCTTTTGTTCTTCCTGCGTTTGTGAACACCACGACTTAACACAACAACAAAGACAACAAACAGAAAACCAGCAACAGATCCCAGACCAATGAAAACACTGCTGAGAATATCATCATCAGACGAGCCCTCATCTGAAACACAAGACAGCTTCATCAGATAGATAGACAGACAGACAGATAGATAGATAGATAGATAGATAGATAGATAGATAGATAGATAGATAGATAGATAGATAGATAGAGGGTTCCCACAGTTCCTTGAAATTCTTGAAAGTTTGTGAATCTGAAAAAACAATTTCAAGGCCCTGGACAGTTTTTGAAAATAAACATACATAGATACAGGTCCTTGAAAGTGCTTAAATTTATTTTGTGCAAAAAGTTTTCTGGAAAAAATTCTATATAATTCCTTCTGATCCACTAATGTGTTATTTTGCCAGCACATTGTGCCCTATGCATACTAGCTTGGTTGATTTACGTTAGTTAGGGTGACTATATGTCCTCTTTTCTCCAGACATGTCCTCTTTTTGGACCTGAAAAAATGCAGCCACCAGAATTTCTAAATCGGCCAAAATGCCCGGGAATCAGCTTTTGCTTTCTACAGTCAACATTCATTGTGTGCGTTTTTGTATTAAAGCCCTGTGTGGGACTGTTTTCTTTATCCTGCTCCCGCTGAATTTTGGGCCATTACTGCCTGCTCACGCAATCATTCTAATATTGAATATAATTTTTGTGCATTAGGGAACCACTATAGTATGCGGAGCATTTAAATCTCTATTGAATGAGCAGCTATTCACTTTCACTTTCAATTTTTGCAATCACACACACTCTGTATAAAGGGAGCATATCTTACAAAATCAGATATGAGCACATTATCTGCTGAGCAGCAAATCCTCCAGCAGTTCAGCAGTTCAATCTGATTCCTGCAGCTTGTGTTGGATGCGAGGTTGCCAAATCTGCATTTTTTGCACAGAATTGGGCTGATTTTAAACTGTTGCAAAGGGTTGATTTTCTCCCGTGGGTTAAATTTTTTAAATATTGCATGACTTCATTTGACTGAAATGTTTGTATTGAAACATTGTGCATTCTACCTGTAATAAAACTGCAAGATGTCACTGGTTGGAAGCCTTTTAGTTGTTTATGATCAGCCTACACAAGGGTGACTGTAAAATATACATTTTGGGTATGAAGATGAAATAATTTTTGATAGTTTTGATATGGGATATGGTAACTGCGCTACTTTGGGGGCTTTTTAATTATAGTAATTAAGATTACCAGAAATGGTTTGCCAGTAGGTTGACCACCTGTCCCGCTTTGCAGTGTACCACACAGCATTTTCATCCCTTGTCCCGCGTGTCGCATATTGAGAAAAACGTCCCGCATTTTCATCAATCTCTTTTTATTTATTCTTTCTGCAGTGTAGTTTTCGCGCAAAGGATTTGTGGACCTCATCTAGCACCACCGACGGAAATGGCCGAGCGCAAACGGAAAAACACGATATTTATTTTATATTCACATTCATTTTAACCAATCTAAAAAATTGATGCAGCTTTCAGACACGACTTTCTTCTTATTTTAATAGTTTGTTTGAGGTGTTTTATATGATGTTATTTTAATGACAAATGTCTAAAGCACAAATCTCTTCTCTCACAGGTTCTCTCCAGTCTCTTTAAAAAAAGACATGCTTTCTCTCACTTACATGTGCGTGCTCAGAAATATAAATCACATATGACAACAGATGTAATCAGTGTTTACATAGCATAACAGTAGAAAATGTATCTGTCTCAAACGTATCTGCATTCTTTTGGCTGAATATTCTTTAGTTTTATGCAAAACAGAAATACGACAAATATAATATCAGATCTCTGTCATATGGCCAAAAATAAATGCAAAAGCCTTTTTGCATAGCTGTGTTTAACACATGAAAACTGTATCAATGTATCTTACAAGGTAACACGATGTAACCTTGGTCTCACTTGAAATGTGTCCCCACATTAAGTCCCTGAATTTGAGGGTATTGGACCTGGAAAGTCCTTGAAAGTTCCTTGAATTTGAAGTTAACCAAGATGTGGGAGCCCTGTAGATAGATAGATAGATAGATGTGTTTGATCAGATGTTCTTACTGTCTGTCTGTATGGAGGAGGTCAGCATGTGTTGTGTGGCGTTCAGGTGTCCGTCGTTGGGTTCAGGTGTGATTTTCAGCAGGTGGCACATCAGCGGGTAAATGTTGACTGTTTCAAACGGCCCCACCTCCAGATTCTTTTGGAAATCTGGCCCCACAGCCCTGAAGAATGGCTTCATGTCCAGAGCCTGGTTGTCATAGCCGTGCTCTCCCTTATGAAACTGCACTGGGAAATACTGCAAGAAATTAAGGAGAATATGTTGAATTATGTTTAAAATGTCTGGTTCAAACATCCCATTGGAAATGTGACAAATGCTCTGGTAGAAGATCATCCTGTTATTTCATGCATATTTGCACACTGTGCGCAGTACTGTACTACACACTCACTCAGTATCAGTAGTATGGTAGTTTGCTATTTGAAACAGCAGAGGGCGACACAGACCAGCTGATTTGACTTATGGTTATGGTCTGGCGTTGTCATGGCAACATGTGGTTTGTGGGTGCAGTTAACCTGTGAGGCCCCCAGACAGAGCTGGTCAATAAATGCAGCTGCTGAATCATTCAGCTAAAGTATAAGTTTTATTTGGCTCTAGGATCATGTTATGGTTAATAAGAGGTTTGGGATGCTGGCTTTGTTTGATTTTCTTATGGTTTGCACCAGCAGTGTTTTTAAATGGTTGTTAGTATGCCACGCTTGTAAAACTGACTTCTGACCTCTGTAGGTCAAAGGTCAACAGAAGCTTGAAGCACCCCATGTGCTTGACCTGACCTCTTAGGTCGTCATGAGAACAGAGTATTGATCGATTGATTGCCAGCAATGTAAATTAAGATGAGTCAAAGGCAAAAATGCTTTTTATACCCTAGATTTCAACCAGTTGATTTAGTTTAGTTTGTTTGCTTGTGATTAAATTTAAATAATTCATGTTTTCATTCTCAAGGAACAATTTTTTTTTTTTTTTTTTTTTTTTTGCATTTTTATGGATATAAGTTTGAAACAGACAACAGATAGGCCGTTCACCAAAGCATTAAATTAAAAAAAAAAAAAAAAACAATAATAATAATAAATATTTTTCATAAAGAAAAGGAAACCTATTTTAAGACTATTGTGAAAATAATAATTATTAATAAAATTACAAATATAACAAATAAAAAATATTATTTATTTATAATATATTTAGCATTTTTTGTATTTTCTTAATGTAGCACATTTACCCCCAGATTCTCATTGCCGTAATGCTAAATATTTATTTATAATAAAGATAAATATTTATTTATTTATAGTAACTTTCAGAATTAGTTCTTGCATTATTTTCATGGTGATTTTACCCACATATTCTTGTTAATTTAATGCAAAATTATTTATATTTGTAATTGAAATGTTATTAAATTGATTAATTAGTAAAGGTAATTTGGTACATTTACCCCCTTACCATAATGCAAAACATTTATGTGTTTCTAGTAATTTGCTTATTTTTTATTTTTGTTTATTTATTTATTTATTGTTTTGTCCATTTTAGTGCGTTTACCCCCAAATTCTCCTTACTGCAATGCAAAATAGTTTATTTATTATTAATTTGGTATTTTTTTTTTTTTTTTTAGGGTGAGTTAGTACACTTACCCCCGATTCTCATTAATGCAAAATAGTTTATTTTGTTTATTTATTATTTTATTATTAATTTATTTATTATTCATTTGATAATTTTTGTACATTATTTTTATGGTGAGTTAGTACATTTACTCCCCGATTCTCATTACTGTAATGCAAAATATTATTTATTATTTATTAATAATTTGGTATTTTTGCTTTATTTTCATGATGATTTAGTACATTTACCCTGAATTTTCATTAACGTAGTGTATATATATATATATTTTTTTTTGCAATATTTCTAACCTAAAAATAATAAATAAAATATTCTGTTATTGTAATGAAAATCTAGTGAAAATTACCATTGAGAAAAATGAGAAATAAATTTATATTCATAATTATGGCCTTTGTTTTTATCCAAAGTGACATTTCATGCAACATTTATATTTTTTATCAATTCATTCACTGGGAATCGAACCCACGACCTTAATTTTACTAGTTCCTCTCCTGTTCAAGCTACAGAAAGAAACTAATAGGAGATGTGCTTTAAAGTCACAAAAAAGTCATAATTAATAGCTAGCCTAAAACAAGCTTCCATTTTCTATATGCTTTCTATATTTTTATATTTATATATATTGGAAGTGAAATACTGCATAACCCAGACATGTTCTCATTAAATTCAGGCAAATATACTCATCAATTTCTAGATGAACATAAAGAAAACTTGTATTAAGCTGTAAATGAAGAGCTCACCCCATTAATGACATATCCTGGATCGGCCCAGAGGATGATGGGTAATATACGGTCATTGTGGGAGTAATGCAGGTGAGTGGGAATCTCCTCTTTCTTATAGACATGCAGATGTGGGTGTGCACCTTTTAGGGCGTTGTACACTTTATCGATTCGTCCTTCTTTAGGCAGCAGGAGTCCCACCGGTCCAAAGTCCACGATATGAAAGTCCAGATCTCTGAAAGAGAAGCCTGGGATCTTGGACAGGACGATCTCGTCCACCAGCCCATTGCGGTAGACGGTGCTCATGCCATGATCGGCTGTGATGATGATGTTGAGCCGCTCGCTCAGGCCATTTTGCTCAGCCGTGCTCCGCAGGTAACCGACCGTACGGTCCACCTGTCGGACCATCGCCCTCCGTTCGGGAGAGTCCGGCCCGTACTTGTGTCCCGTGCTGTCAGGCTCACCAAAGTACATGGACACGAAGTCCAGGTCCTGTTCACTGAACCAGGACTTCATCACTTTATCTACATTCTCTCGCCAGGCTGTTTCATTGCTGTAATTGTAGTTTTCAGGCTCCACTTCTTTCACAACGGCACTTTCACCCTGATAAGTAGACGCCGTTCCAGGAAAGTGAAGAGAACCGGCCTTCAGACCCTTTTTGGGGGGAAAAACATTCATATTTATTTAACAAAAACTTCCTTTTTCAATGCAACATAGGGCTTTTATAGTTAACTAAATCTAAAAGCTTAAAAACATATTTTGTTTCCTAAAAAATAAGATAATATAAAATAAAACCTTAAACTTATTTAAGTTCAGTTAGTTTCCAAGGAAACATTTTTTCATTTAACTTGATGTACTAAAATAACTAAAACTAAAATAAAAAATACTTAAAACGATAGACATAATAATAATAATAATAATAATAATAATAATAATAATAATGACAAAAAATGAACAAGAAAAAAAAGAAAAATATGAAATATAAATATAAAAAACATATTCAATATATTCATAAAAGCTATAACAGTAAACATAAAATAAAAAAACAAGTACTAAAATAACTAAAAAGTAAAAAAAAAAGAAAAAGAAAAGAAACACACAAAAACATGTTCAATATATAAATAAAAGCTATAACAGTAAAAACAAACTGAAAAAGAAAAAAAAAATGGATTATTATCTTAACTTCAAGTAAAGCCATAAAAAATCCTGTAAACATGTAAATAAGATAAAATAAAATAAAATAAAAAACAAGTACTAAAATAACTAAAAAGTACAAAAAGAAAGAAAGAAAGAAATCACACACACACACATATATATATATGTGTATGTATGTATATAAAAATACTATATCAATGTTTTTTTAAAATAACAACAAACCCGTTTAGATGAACAAACCAGAGTTATCTAAAAGTAAAACCATAAAAAGTGAAATAAAATGAAAAGAAAAAAAATATATAGAACTAATGTACAAATAAATAAAAAATACTATATAAACAACAAAAAAAAAAACTAATAAAACTGACAAACACAACAACATATAGGCTTTACAACAACTTTATGGTCTGGTAATGGTTTTTGTTTGGACTTTGCCATATATCAGTCATAATATGGATCCATTGCCTGGACAGGAGAAGCTCTGAGATGTTTTAAAACGCTTTTTGTTTTTAACAAGAAAGAAGAAAGAAAGTCATATGCTTGGAACCGCATGATTTCCTTTAAATTGCTTTGCTCAAAGGCACACAGTGGTAGAAGCTCATACATCACCTGTTTTAAGGGGGTGAACCTAAAACTCCATCTAAATTACTAACATTTTTTTAAATCATTGTTATTTATTACTGTGCACAAGTCATCATATGAGACTCTGAGCTGGAAATAATTGGTTTGACTCATTTTCTTAAATTAATTTGTCTGAATCACCTGTGCTTATCTGCTTCTATATGCAGAGGTTACTGGAGGAAATTAAATAAAGCAATCAAGAGGATTCAAAGTGAAGTGTTTCTGATCATTATCAGACCGTTTGCATGTGGGAAATAAGCGTCTTGCAGATGAACAAGTCAGTTTGAAATTGTCCTCTATAACTAACCCCAGAAACATATTCAATATATTGTCATCTATGATAAATCAGTTCATTTTACTATATTTAACATGTATTTTTTAATGGAATACTTACCACACACTACTGTAGTTCTATACTAGGCCTGCTTCACATATATATTCACATGCTGGTTAATAGGTTAAACATACTTGGGACTGAACTTGCAAACATTTTTTGGTAAGCATGAGACCTGTACCTGTCTCTGAGCCGTGATCCATATGGGTAAACTCCCGTTGTCCCACCATTCATTCACAAACTGGGACTTGTAGTAGGATTTCTTCTCCCAGGTGCTGCTGTTAAACCACATGTTGTGGATGACGCCGTGATTCTCAATGTATTTACCTGTAGACAGACATACTTCCTCAACGAGCTGCATTTAAAAACTGAGGAAGTGTCCTCTCATTTTACACAGGAATGATTTATCTATAAACTCATGTGTGATGTATTTTAGTGAGGGCCATCTTTACCTGTCAGAATGGTGAAGTGTGTCGGGCTGGTGACGGTGATGAACGCAGGCGTCACATATGTGGCTTTGACCCCGTCCCTTGCCATGGCGTCCAGGTGCGGCGTGTCCACATCCCTGTCATAGTCCCACCTGAAGCCGTCAAAGGAAACTAGTAGCAGTTTGCTACGCTCAGACGTCCCATGTCGTGCTGGGACGGGACCCGCCAGAGAGCAAATGCACAGACAGAGACAGAGAGTGGCCGTCCACAGCATGATCCGATCACACATTCGGCACAAACAGCGGCTCACAGCTGATAGTGTTTCTTTCTCCTGCTCAACCTCTTTTACTCATGTCTACAGACCAAAGTTTCATCTGGTTATCTTATCTGCTCATATCTGCACGAGTTGCCTTTTTTGAACATTCTATTTATCAAAGAATCCAGCAAAATACAATGCATCACAGTTTCCACAAAAATATGAAGAGCACCACTGTGCTAATTAGCTAATAATCAACAATGTTTGTTGAGCAGCAAATCAGCATATTAGAATAATTTCCGAATGAGACTGGAGTAATGAATTACATTTTGAAATATAATCGCATAGAAAACAGCTATTTTAAATTGTAAAAATATTTCACTTTTTTTTTACTGTATTTTTGATCACATAAATGCAGTCTTGGTGAGCAAAAGAGACTTCTTTCAAAAACACTAAAAAATCTAACTGACACCAAACTTAATGTATGTTATTTGTTTAAATGCTGCAGGATATTTTTTTTTGTCACTAGCTTAGCTTTTCTTTATCATTTCTGAAGTTTCAGTATCTTTTAATCAGCTTTAGTTTTGGTGGTTTTTAGTTGATGTGTGAAGCCAATTCTCCTCAAGTTCACAAAGATGTCCTTTAAAACCTAAAACTTGTAACTCTGATTTGACTTTCATTATTGACCTCTTTAAACTGTCGGCTTATCAACATCTTTCTGAAAGAGTGTTTTCTCCTGCAGTCTTTGTCCTTGACAGTAGTTCGGGGGAAATATCTAATCTGTGTGAAGATGAAAAAATTACATCTCTCAGATTGCTTAAGAAAAGATATTTTATTACAGCTTTTCTTAATAAACAGCCAGCCTTGACCGCTGTCAGTGGAGTGTTTGTGTCTCTGTGCGTGTTCTTATGATCCGTGATTGAAACTTGATTGGTTAAATACTTCAAGAATGTCTTACTCCTGACAGCGTCACAATAACAACCCATTACTCCTGACAGTGTCACTCTCACAGTCTCTTACTCCTGACAGCATTCCCGTAACATCCCCTTACCCTTGACAGTGACACCGTAACAACTCCTTGCTTCTGACATTGTCACTGTAACAACCTCTTACTCCTGACAGCATAACCATAACATCTTACTCTTGTCAGCATTACCATAACAACCCTTACTCCTGACTGTGTCACCTTAACAACCCTTTACTCTTGACAGTTTCACAATAACAGACTTAGTCTTGTCAGCGCCACCATAACGTCTTACTCCTGACATCGTCACTATAACAACCTCTTACTCCTGACCGCATTACCGTAACAACTTATTACTCCTGACAGCGTCACCATAACAACCTCTTACTCCTGACAGCGTCACTGTAACAACCTCTTACTCCTAACAGTGTCACCGTAACAACGCCTTACTCCTGACAGTGTCACTGTAAGAACCTCATACTCCTGACAGCATTACCATAACAATGCCTTACTCCTGACAGTGTCACCGTAGCAACCTCTTACTCCTGACAGTGTCACCGTAACAACGCCGTACTCCTGACAGTGTCACCGCAACAACGCCTTACTCCTGACAGCGTCACTGTAACAACCTCTTACTCCTGACAGCGTCACCGTAACAACCCCTTACTCCTGACAGCGTTACCATAACAACTTATTACTCTTGACAGTGTCACCGTAACAACTTATTACTCCTGACAGCGTCACCGTAACAGTCCCTTAGTCCTGACACCATCACCATAACAACGCCTTACTCCTGACAGCGTCACGGTAACAACCCCTTACTCCTAACAACGTTACCGTTACAACTTAATACTCCTGACAGCTTCACCGTAACAACTTATTACCCCGACAGCGTCACCGTAACAACCCCTTACTCCTGACAGTGTCACCGTAACAACCCCTTACTCTTGACAGCGTTACCGTAAGAACTTATTATTCCTGACAGCTTCACCGTAACAACTTATTACCCCGACAGCATCACCGTAACAACCCCTTACTCCTGACAACGTCACCGTAACGCCTTACTCCTGACAGCGTCACTGTAACAACCCCTTACTCCTGACAGTGTCACCGTAACAACCCCTTACTCCTGACAGCGTTACCGTAACAACTTATTACTCCTGACAGCTTCACCGTAACAACCCCTTACTCCTGTCAGCGTCACCGTAACAATCTCTTACTCCTAACAGCATCACCATGACATCCTGTTAGTGCAGTTCTCCCATCATGACTTCATCACCATTAGAACCCTTCAATCCTGACCCAGACACCTTGGCAACCTCTTACCGCTGCTCTCTCATCTTGAACCCTTAGAAATTGTCATTATTTTCAAGTTTAACATAAATCATCATTTTCTCAGACATCTTGCTAAAATTTCTCATTAATGACTTTATGTACAAAGGTTTAACATTAGCTTTTCAAATCTAAAGTTAAAACCTTTACGAAATGAACATCTTTTTAAACACATTCATGTGTTTAAATCACCCCCTTAACTGGCTTGAAAAGTGTTTTAAAACATAACAGCACAATAACCCGCTCATAGCTGTGAGGACTCAGTGTTTCTGTTTGCAATAATTATATGCTGTGAGTGGTTTTGGTTTCCAGTTCATTATCTCTGGTCACTGGGCTGCTTTTGTTTTTTTATTGGCACTGTTTATTAACTGGCAGTGTAGTTCACAGTCAGAGCAGAAGGGGGTGCACAAGTACTGCAGACAGGGAGCATAGTCTTCTGTTGCTCTTTTACATATTAACTATAACAGCTACAGACTAGTTTTGGCAGATCTAATTCTTTATTAATCGGTAAAGTAATAAATTGCATTGCAAGAGTCATATGGACTAATTTCAGGGTGTTTGTGTCATTTTTCAAGCTTAAAAGTCTGTTTTGATGCTCTATGAAAGAAATAACATCTTGAAAAACTTAAATGACAGCAGATTTCTTTAAATGGATGAAATAACCCTTAAACTGACTTAACTCAAGGCTTGTTGATAAAAAGCATGTGATGTAAGTCTTTATCTCCCACAGATTAGATATTTCTCTTCAACGCCTGTCAAGGACAAAGACAAGCGACAGAAAAGTGAACGTGATTATGAACAGAAAATCATATTAGTATGGATTACAGTCACATATGTCTCCTGAAACACGTCTGTTTGTGTTCATTAGTGAACTATTTCAAATCTGATATGGTTTTTATAGATTTGAGCAAAGCTTAAAATGATTAGAGGGAATTATTAATGAAGACCATTAGAAATGAAAATCAAGCAGATTGATTGAAAATTGTTTTTAACATTGCTAATAATCAGAAAATCACAAATAAGCATATTAAAATGATTCCTGAAGGATCATGTGACTCTGAAGACTGGAGTAATGATGCTGAAAATTCAGCTTTGATCACAGGAATAAATTACATTTTACAATATATTCACACAGAAAATATTTATTTTAAATGTAAAAACATATATCAGAATTTACTACATTTTACAGTATTTTTTATCAAGTAAATGCAGCCTTGGTGAGCAGAAGGGACAACTTTAAAAACATGTAAAAATGGTCTATTAATTCCCTCCAAATGTGAAGTTGTTGTAGTGCAGCATGTTTTTAAATGCGTGTGTTGATGTCTCTCTGTTTCAGTGATTAGTCTGGATGTTTTTGCTCTGGGAGTCATCAGCGAACTGATTCAAATGACTCCTGATAATGACTATAAAATGACCTGGAAGTGACATTAACCTTACAGGAACCTCAACCTGTGTGTCCAGCGTGCTGCAGCTCTGCTCTGGGGTAAAATACACACGCACACACTTTATCCTGACACTGAACGCCAGGGAATCCCTCCTAGTGAGGTGAGAGCAGTGTGTGTGAGTGTGTGCATGTGTGTGTGTGTGTGTGTTAATAATGACACTGCAGAGGCAAGGACCCGAAACCAATTTCTCACAATGCTCTAATCCTGTTCTCTCCCTCAGTGCCGGAGATAAACTAAGAGGTTAATGCAGGGAGTGTGTGTGTTTGAGCAATTAAAAAGATAGTTCACCCAAAAAGGTTCTGTCATGAGTTACTCACCCTCATGGCATGGTACAAAAAAAATAAATAAATAAATAAATAAATAAATGAAAATTATAAGAGAAAAAAGGGAGAGAGAAAGAAATTTTGAGTTTCCTCCTGTGAAAGTGCTCCAACTAGACTCCAACAAGGACTATAATACTTTTATTCAGCAAGGACACATTAAATTGATTGAAAAGACATTTCTAATGTTACCAAAGATTTCCATTTCAAATAAATGCTGTTCTTTTGAACTTTTTATTCATCAAAGAATCCTGAATAAATAAATTGAAAACTGCTAATGAGATTTGAGAGCTGTGGTAGTTTGGAAAATTTTAAATAAATAATAACTTAAAACACCAACACTAATGACACCCCAAAATGAAAATTCTGTCATTAGTTAACCTCATGTCATTTCAATACGTGTTCATCTTCAAACACAAATGAAGATTTTTTTGATGAAATTTGAGAGCTTTCTGACTCTGCATAGACAGCAACGCAACTACCACGTTTAAGGCCCGGAAAGGTAGTAAGAACATTGTTAAATGTTGCTGTCTTTGCAGGTTTAGAAAGCTTTCGGATTTCATCAAAAGTATCTTAACCCTTAAAGGCATACCTCGGGTCTTTAGCGACCCGGGACGTCATTTACACTCCCTCCTCCATTTTTTTAAGTTTGACATCAGCTTTCTTTGTATTCCTCAATCTATTCATTATAAACAAGAAAAAAATAATGAAGTATAAATGAATGTCTGTTTTCTGATTAAGTTTTTGTAAGAAGTGTATAGGTGTGTAATAATCTAAGTATATTTTTCATGCGCAAAAAAATATGTAAATATCTGATGATTTAATACATGCAAGTCACCTTTATTCCTCGAGGTGGCACTGTTTGAAAGACAATAATGACTTTATGTTTCACTCGTAATTATCGCAGGCATAAAACAAAAGAATATCATCGGCAAAAACTGAATTGGCTTGAATGGCTTCACTGCAGTGCAATTACTGTATGCAATAAATTATTTGATGGTGGATGTGGTGAATAATCTGCCAGCGATCAAACTATTGATTTTGAAGACACTGAAAACGATAGTTTTGCGAATATGGTTGAGATCGCGAATATGAGCCAGCTGCTGAATGTACTGTGAAAGTGAGCTCTGACCATGACCCCAGTGGTACAATCATCTGCTCAAACTGAACCCTTCTAAGTTTCAAAAGGAAACTAATAGGCTTTATTTTATTCTTTTGTAACTGTTCTTAAAATATCAAGAGAGTTTTTTGCTATTGCAGAAGTTAGAGATCCATCCACGCTGGCTATATAGGTCCGGGTCACTAAAGGCCTGAACATGTAATAATCAGTGATGGGAATAACGGCGTTAGAAATAAATGGCGTTACTAACGGAGTTATTTTTTTCAGTAACGAGTAATCAAACGAATTACTGTTTCCCCCGTTATAACGCCGTTACCGTTACCGACGATGAAATGCGGCGTTACTGTTATTTATTATAACTTCTCATTTATTTTTCAGTTCATATGAATGGATGCGTAGCGTACCTGTATTTGATGAGCCGTAGACTCTAGTGTGAAGGCACACAACTAGCCGTCGCTTTCTCTTAGAATCAGAATCACGAGGATTTTGTTGTGGTTTGTTGTGAAAGAAAGATACAGAGCGAGAGAGTCTTTTATATCATGCAGAACTGACGCGCTATATGTAAACGATATTCTTTGTTGTATTTTCCTGTCAAAATAACAGAGGTCGTTCGGAATTCTTCAGCTTCTAAGAACTGCCGGTTTCTCCGGTAGTAGGCGGAACTAATGCGCAAACGGCAATCTCATTGGCTGGCGCTCACCAATGATCGTCCCTGTTTTGATTTCAGCAAATCAGTTCGAGTGAACGCAGACAACGTAATTAACATTCATGAACCCAGCAGATCATTAATCTTTAGTGCGTTTTATATTGTTGTTAGCAGTAGAATTCGTAGTAGTTTTATCTTATCGGTATTATTTTTCCCCCCTTTTTTATAGATACACTAAATGACAAACAATATCTTAAGCACCACCACCAGTCCTAAGATCAGTCAACATGACAAATGCATTCGTACATGGTTATACTAGTAGTTCTAATTACTAAAATTTAATGCTAAATTATTATAATATATTATACTGCTTGACAGCAAAAGTGTACTTTCAGATATTTAAAAAAAAAACTAGCAACAACAACAAAATATGTACTAGCCAATGGCGATTCTATTGCCAAGGTGTCCATAGAAGGTTGATAATATTTACAACATATTTTTTTTAATTTGATAGGTGTCTCTCACATCAACATTAAAACACATTATAGTAGAGTAGTGTAGAATGTTTTATAATAATAATTTATTCTATTTAGTGTCCATTTCATTAATTTAACATACTTAATATTGGGGACATCCAAGTTACTTGACATATTTGAGCATTTTTCTAAAAAAAAAAAAGAAACACAGTAGTTATTTTCTCTAGTAATTAGTTACTTTTATAATCATGTAACTCAGTTACTAACTCGGTTACTATTTGTGAGAAGTAACTAGTAACTCTAACTAATTACTCTTTTACAGTAACATGCCCAACACTGGTAATAATGATTGGTGAAACAGTCATGCATTTAAGGGTTAATTTGTGCTCCGAAGATGAACGAAGGTCTTACGGGTTTGATATGACGTGAGGGTGATTAATGACAGAATTTACATTTTTAGGTAAACTATCCTTTTAAATTTGGGTCTGTTCCATACGTACAGCAACATTTGATATTATTTATATACTATTTTAGTTTTTTTTTTTTTAAATCAGGTTTTATATTTGTTAATATATGTATTTACATTTCAGCTTTATTTGAGTCATTTTTAGTTAAATGTCTTTAGCAGTTTTTGTTTTAGTTAATAATAATAACCATGCTTCAGCCACGTGTGTCAAATGAACTACTTCTATGGTACTTTGTAGTGTTTGTATGTTTTTTGACAGTGTCCGTTAGCATTTATTTGTTTATTGTATGATTTTAAATTGTAAGCACATCTTTTGTACATCTTCTTTTTTTCCACAGAAAAAAAGTCATACAGGTTTGGAATGACATGGAGGTAAATAATGAGTTTTCATTTTCGTTTAAGGTAGAGGCATCAAACCACCAATCAACACTTTCAGAGACCTTGAGACACACAGTCTTTCAAAATAACCCCTCAAAACTGACACACACACTCCGTTACAGAGCCGTCACATGCATCACAACACTCAGATGAATGCTGTACTTCTGTCTTTAGCATCTGAACATGAGCTTTCTGACAAACATGTCACAAGATGTAACATTTAAAATTAATTTCTTTATGTGTTGCTATTATTCATAAAGGCAAATACTTTTTGTTTGCTTTTTTTATTAATTATATTTTTAAGCTTTTCTTATCTCTGAATTTTAAGTTGCATTTAAGTTTCATTACTTGAAAATACAAGCTAGATTTTTTTAGATGCAGATTTTTAAAATTATTTTAGAATATTGCTATGTGGTTGCTAAGTAGTTTCTTGTCCAAGGCAAAAATAAATAAATAAATAAATAAAATATGTATTTGAATTGCATATAAAATTTTAAATACTCAAACTAATAAACTATTACATTTTTTATTTTTTTTTAATTGATGTATGACTCACAAATGTGACCCTGGACCACAAAACCAGTCATAAGGGTCAATTTTTTAAAATTGATATTTATACATCACCTGAAAGCTGAATAAAAAAGCTTTCCATTTATGTATGGACAATATACTACAATATTTAGCTGAGATTCAACTATTTGACAATCTGGAATCTGAGGCTGCAAAAAAAAAAAAAAAAAAAAAAAAACTATATATGGCTATATATATATATATATATATATATATATATATATATATATATATATATATATATATATATGGCTATTGCTACAAATATACAGTACCTGTGCTATTTCACATTAGGATTATTAGTTTGTTTATGTTAAAATTGTTCAATCCAAACTCATGGAAATTTTACATGCAGTTAACATACACAAATCTTAAATTTAGATCTAAATATTTTTTAGTAAAAATGCATGGTTGTTAAAGAAGAAAGATTATTTTTTCCCCACAAAATGGTGTCATTACTGCATCTACCCTCAGGGACCTTGCTAACCAGTCAAACCTTGACCTCTGGTCTCCTTCAGATCACACATGTGTGTTTCTAATCCTGTGATAATGATATTTTCAGTGTGTGTGTGTGTGTGTGTGTGTGTGTGTGCGTGTGTGTGTGTGTGTGTGTGTGTTGGGATGCTTGAATCGTTTCTCTCTGATCTGAACTATTGGAAATCAATCGCAGTGGAATCAGCCAATCAGAGGCCATTACTGCCACAGGATTCTTTCATTTCTTCCTCTTCTCTCTTTCACACACAGTCATCTGCTGATCACTCACTTTCTCCCTCCATCGCCGCAGGGGTCAGAGGTCAGCCGTGCCAGTCGTGTACATGCGTGCCTGTGTGAAAGAGAGGTGAAGGAGGAGTTTATTTTTGGATCCACTCAGGTAGAGTCGACAGGGAGGAAAACAGGTAAGAATCGATCTGTTTACACGAGGGTCACGAGTAAAGAACGACCTCCAGCAGCACAGAGAGAGAACATGACACTAAAACATCAGGACATTACTGCACCTGCCTGTGAATAACTACATTTACAAGCTGTGGACACATTTTACTAGCCATTAAGCTGCTTTTTTTCTTGCATTATTTATTTAACATCAGTGTTATTTCAACACTGATATACAAGTTTATTTTTATATTTTATGTTGTCATTTTAGATTCTGTTGAAGTTTTTTTTTTTTTTTTTTTTTGTCATTTGTAGCAGTTTTTATATTTGGTTTATTTAATTTAAGTTATTTTAGTACTTCAAGCTAAAATTTTTAATAAAATAAAAATAATTTAATCCAATATATTTTATATTTAATTTCAGTTTATTTATTGTACTTAAAGTAATGAAAGTATGTTTTTGAAAAATGGATTTTTATAGTTTTAATTTTAGTTAGCAATAAATTCTCTGCAAATATTTCCATTTTTTAAAACATATTTGATATTTTATTTTTTTAACAAATACATTTTTTTATTATTTTATTAATATTTGATTTCATTTTTTTTATTTCATAAAATAAAATATGTGTTTATGGTTTTATTTTAGTTAACAATTAAAACTTGCTTATTTTGCAAAACATATATGTATCTTCTCTACAATCCAAAAGTTACAATTTTTAATATTTCTCAATATTTTTTAATATTTTAATATTTTTTCTCCTCTGCTCACCATGGATGCTTTTATTTAATCAAAAATACAGTAAATCTGTAACATTGTGAAACATTATTACAATTTATTTAAAATACCTCTTTTCTATGTGAATATATGTTAAAATGTAATTTATTCCTGTGATCAAAGCTAAATTTTCAGCATCATTATTATTTTATATATTATATATATTTACCAAAATACATTTAAAAATAAAATGAAATAACAACCGCCCAAAAGTAATATAACTTAAATATATGCTGGAAAAAATATGCTAAATATATTTTGTAAACAGTGAAGCTGAAATGTATTTTTTTTATAAATTTAAATTGTGTGTGTGTAAGGTTTACAGAACCTCAGACACTTTGATCTTCTGAGACGGACAATACACACACAGTGTATTAAGATATAGACATTTGTTTCCACATCTCATTGAGAGAAGATGTGAGAAAAGTCCCTATCCGCCTATTCCTTCCATCCACTTGCCCTCACCCATCTCCTCTCACTCAGCTCACTTAGACTGGTCAATAGCATAATATAATGTTCTACATGAATACAAGTGATATCTATAGTCATGTTTGCTATCATTTGAACTGTCACTGTGTGTCTGGTACAATGGTCTCATTCTCACAAGGAGTAAACTAAAAGTAAACAGATCCTAAGAGTTCAGAGATATATTGCTCACTGTTAAGGTTGTACTATTTCCCAGTGTCTTCCATGCAAATTACCATCTGTCCCCAAAAGGTGCAAACGATCAAGTCTAGGACTTGATCAATGCAAATTCAAATTGTTAGTTCCTGTCTCCATTTCGGGGGATGTCTGTCTGGGTCTGAAGTACTTAAAGAAGTGTAGCAAGAAGATCAGGGCGCTTTCTGTAGCCAGAATGAGCCCATGGTATGAAGTGTGTTGACACACTTCGTACTATGTATTTTTCTCAAGTCAGGTATGCATCTTACTCCTAGATTCATCTTGGAGATTTTTTGTAATGATTTGATATCTTTGAATTGCCTGTATAATTGGTGTAATACATATTTACCTGACTTCTAATAAATTGTTACATTTGATTTTATTCTGATTTACTCTGAAATGATTTTCTCAAGTAGATTAAGTGAAGGCGTATGTTACCACAAATACGTGTCCAGGGTTAAGTACATACTAGATCTCAGGTTAGATGGAGCATGGGGCACATCAGGTGAGATTCTAGATTTCTGACTAACTGCTTGACTTTAGTTAAGTTGTTATGCAGTTGCATTAACTATGGGGGGCTAGACAAATTACTATTGGAGGATTAGCATGGTTCGGGCATATTTCATAGTACTAGCCATAACCTCTGGTTATAGTCTCAGCTTTATTCAAGTTGTTATATAGTTAGACTAACTATAGGGGGCTAGATAAAACACGATTGAAGTATTAGCATACTTCAGAGTGCTAGCCGTAACCTCTGATTTTGTTTGAGCTTTAACTAAGTTGTTACATAGGTGACTGTAGGGGGCTAAACAGAACCACTATTTAAAACATGACAAGCATGAGGCGGTCTATTAAATAGTTAGCCATAACCTCTGACTAATGATCAGACTGGAGGGTTTGTGATCGTGGGGCCCATGTAAATCGGCCAACATGAGGCACCCTGAGCGACATAGATTCCTAATGAAAGAGTAAATATAAAGTAAAGAGTTAAACAGAATAAGCAAATGTTAGAATAATAACAATTACAAATGGAGAAACAATCAATTCGTATGACAACCTAAATTCGAGGTCATAATAAAATGGAGTCAGATTAAACGATAAAATGGAGTCAGATTGAATTTAACTTCAATTAAATAACTGCGCACTGGAAAGACCCAACACGCAAGAAAACCTTCGGCCACCATTGGATACCTTCCTTGGGCCAGTTGCGTGGACCTTACAGTGTATATATACTATTATTTTTCTTAATAAAAAATAAAAAAAATAAATAAAAATGATCTTATGGTTTTATTTTAGTTAACAATTAAAAATATGTAACTTCTCTCAATTTTTTAAATATATTTTTAAGTCTCTTCTGCTTATCATGGCTGCATTTTTTGGATCAAAAATACACTAAAAATTGAAATATTGTGGAAAAATGATTGCAAATTCAAAAAACTATTTTCTATGTGAATATACTGCAAATTCAAATTGCAAATTTATTTCTGTGATCAAAGCTGAATTTTCAGCCTCCTTACTCCAGTTTTCAGTGTCACATGATCCTTCAGAAATCATTCTAATATGCTGATTTGCTGTTCAAAAGACATTTCTGATTATTATCAATGTTGAAAACAGTTGTGCTGCTTCATATTTTTATGGGAAGTGAGATATTTTTTTTATTTTTTAAGATTCTTTAATGAAAACGAAGTTCAAAAGAATAGCATTTATTTGAAATAGAAATCTTTTGTAACATAAATGTCTTTACAGTCACTTTTGATCTATTTAATGCGTCCTTGTGTACTTTTATATTATATACTGTAAATATATACATGGCAGGAATATTAGGAATAGTATACTTGAACTGAATTCCGTGAGAATTGTTGTGTTACGAACTGCATTATGACATGTGTCATAGCGCAATGAAATCAAGCTTGCGTAGCCAGAAGCATTTGTGTTCAGCCACTTGCGTCAAGTATATTTCAGGCCTCAAACTCACAATAAAAAAGCTTTGGAGAATAAACAACAGGGGAAGGTGATGCATGACAGCAGGAATGTTTTATTTCAGCGTGATGGATGTTGCTGAAAGACCTCTGACGGAGCTGACAGTGAAGTTACAAAGGCACAGACAGTCAAGAGATGTCATTTTCTGTTTTCGTAAAGAGAAGCGCTCTTCATCAGACCGTCTATTGCATCCGCAGAGACTCCGGCGGCTTTGTTTCTCAACCAAGGACTCGGATCTCAAGAGACGTTTAAAGGCAAAAAGCTGAACGGAGGATTTAAAAAGAGCGTGTGATGAGTCTGAGCTACAGATGGACATCAAGGACACACACATGCGGTGAGAGAGACATAAAAGACAGAAAAAAGTGTCCCATGATTCTTTTCTCTGGTTTCAAGAGTGTCTGGTGACATTAAGTTTATTGTTCTTTCCAGGACAAGGACGATGCAGCATTCAGGAAATGTGTCTTCAGAGGATCGTACAGAGACCACAGAGGTTCCTCGAGGACGTAGGTGGGCCGCATGAACAAAATCACGACCAGTATCACTCATTTTATTTCTGGATAACCACATATATTCCATATATATTTGACATTATAGTTATTTTTGCTGGAAATTTAATTGAAAAATGGTTAATATGTTAAATAACCATGTAGCCTATTTTTGCATAGCCCAGTTAATGAAAGGTGCTTCATCTTTGTTTTACTGTTTTGGCCTTTTATTTGGAACTTGCTGGAAACAAACCAAAATATTAGATAATAGCAAATGAGTGAGAAGTTTGATATTAGTGCCTCAGAAAAGCATGATTTCTATGCATTGTGAACTGGGTCCTCAGCAAAATGATACAAAAATTATAAAACATCTGATGCATATGTAAGTATGTGTTTGCAAACACTACAAGCTGAGTTTCAAGGATAATTGAGTTTTAATTCAGTTGATGCATCAAAAGTCATGCTTCAAATCATGATGCAGTGCACATGCACACTACATTTACACTACACTAATAATAAGCGTGAATGTAAAAATATATGATAAATATATGTTGTAAAATAAAAATAATATATATATATATATATATATATATATATATATATACAGTATATATATATATATATATATATATATATATACCTTTTAGAATTTTCTATATTTCTCCATAAATATAACCAAAAAGTTCATCAGATTTTCACACAAGTTCTGAAAATAATTGCCAAAGAGAACCCAATTAAACAAATGAGATGAAAATATATACTTTGTCATTTATTTATTATGAAAAATTATCCAGAGTTAAATATTTGTGAGTTGCAAAAGTATGTGAATCTCTAGCATTATCACTTAATTTGAAGGTGAAATTAGAGTCCATCTGTTCAGAAGTGTTTTCAGTCAATAGTGTTACAATTAGGTATCAATTTATGCCCTGTTTTATTTAAAGAACAGGGACGTCTTTTAACGTCTGTTTTATTTAAAGAACAGGGACGTCTTTTAACGTCTGATCATGTTTGTGAAAGTGAGTCATGGCACAAACAAAGGAGATCTCTGAGGACCTCAGAAAAAGAGTTGTTTTTGCTCATCAGGCTGGAAAAGGTTACAAAACCGTCTCTAAGGAGTTTGGACTTCACAAATCCACAGTCAGACAGATTGTGTACAAATGGAGGAAATTCAAGACCACAGTTACCCTCCCCAGAAGTGGTGGACCAACAAAGCAAAGCAAGATGTATAACCGTTTCACAGGTTGCAAAGAACCCCAGGATAACTTCTAAGCGACTAAAGGCCTTTTTCACATTGATTAATGTTGAAGTTCATGAGTTCATCATCAGGAGAACAATGAACAACCATGGTGTGCATGGCAGGGTTGCAAGGAGAAAGTCACAACTTTCCAGAAAACACTGCTGCCTGTCTGCAGTTTGATAAAGATCATGTGGACAAGTCAGAAGGCTATTGGAGAAATGTTTTGTGGACGGATGAGACCAAAATATAATTTGTGGTTTAAATAAAAAGTGTTATGTTTGGAGAAAGAAGAACACTGTATTCCATTATAAGAACCTCCTTATCCCATCTGTGAAACATGGCGGTGGTAGTATCATGGTTTGGGCCCATTTTGCTGCATCTGGACCAGGACGACTTGCCATCATTGATGGAACAACAAATTCTGAATTACACCAGCAAATTCTAAAGGAAAATGTCAGGACATCTGTCCATGAACTAAAATCTAAAGAGAAAGTGGGTCATGCAGCAAGACAACGACCCCAAGCACACAAGTCATTCTACCAAAAAATGGTTAAACAAGGACAAAGGTAATATTTTGGAACGGCCAAGTCAAAGTCCAGACCTTAATCCAGTTAAAATGTTGTGGAAGGACCTGAAGTAAGCATTTCTTACGAGGAAACCCACCAACATCACAGGGTTCAAGTGTTTCTGTACTGGGCTAAAATTCCTACAAATCATTGTGCAGGACTGATCAGCAGTTACAAAAAACGTTACCTGCAGTTATTGCTTCAAAAAGGGGTTACAACAGATACTGAAAGCAAAGATTCACATACTTTTCCACCTCGCAAAAATTTAACACTGGTTCATTTTTCTCAATAACTAATGACAAAGTATATATTTTTGTTTTGTTTGTTTGATTGGATTCTCTTTGTCAACTTTAAGGGCTTGTGTGAAAATCTGATGATGTTTTGCGTTATATTTATGCAGAAATATAGAAAATTCTAAAGGATTCACAAACTCTCAAACTATATATAATATATATATATTTCTTTTCTTATTTATTTATTTTTTGCCATATTCATATAGAATATGTTTCTCTAAACCTACACATTTTTTTAAAAAGAAGATACACATTGAGGTCATTACTACACAGTGAGTCTCCTGGTAATTCATATGAATTATTAGTTATTAATTAGTATCTTTATCTACACTCTATTCAAACAGGAATTAAAAATGCTTGGGAAAAACAAATAGTTAACTCCATCATACTGAGGTTTTTTACAGTAAAGCTAAAACGCACAGTGAAATTTTACAATCCGAATGCATGCTTGCAATTGGTTAGCCAAGCATTTGCATTTACATGTTTAAAAAATGCGTTTGGTCTCAGTTTTTGTTAGGAACAAAACACTTGCGTTCAGGTTTCCACCGGTGAGTAATTAAGCAGCATTCAGCACTTTCTAACATGAAAACAATGAAAACAACACTCTGTCTGCCAAATAAACTGTTATGAGGTTCAGTCCCACAATATCCCGCTAACTGTTCTCTTTCCACGTCGCTCTTTGTGAATGCACACAATCCCACCGCCGTGTTTTGGTATTGTGCTCCTTTATTAGCAGAAGAAAGCGTATTTCAAAGGCTTTCAATAAAGTCACAGTGTCAGGATAAAGAGCACACGTTCAGTCCAGAGAGAGAGTGTTTTCTGCTCGCTTTTTCCCTTCGGGATCTACAATGAAGAACAACAAGCGCTCAGATGAGTTTTCCCGGCGGGCACATCCTCGCAGTCATTTCTCCCAGCTCTGCCTTTGCCACTGACCTTGAGTCCTGCTGCGCTTTGAAAAGCTGCTTTATCTGACTGAAAAACACTGCTTTTGGAGATGCTCTCCATAAGGGGAATTGAAGATAAAAGCTCTTTATTTACACTTTTGTCATTCGCATCTTTAATACAGATTATGAAAGGAATAATTCATCCAAAAATGAAATTCGCTGAAAATGTACTCACTCTCAGGCCATCCAAGGTGTAGATGAGTTTGTTTCTTCATCACATTTGGAGAAATAGCATCACATCACTTGCTCATCGATGGATCCTCTGCAGTGAATGGGTGCCGTCAGAATGAGAGTCCAAACAGTTGATTAGAAACATCACAATAACCCACAAGTAATCCACACCACTCCAGTCCATCAATTAACATCTTATGAAGTGAAAAGCTGCGTGTTTGCAAAAAACAAATCCATCATTAAGACATTTTAACTTTAGCCCGACTCTTCTGGGCAAAATATGAGTCCATAATTCATATTATAAAGTCCATTGTTTAGAGCTGTTTTGGTTTGTAAACAGTGCTTTATATGTGCATAATTCTCTCCTGATTCAGACAGGGTGACTTTTTCACTGGAGGAAGCATTATTATGGATTATGGACTCATATTTCAGTCAAAAGCAAGTATTTTAAGCTAAAAATGTCTTAAGGATGGATTTGTTTCTTACAGACATGCAACTTTTCCCTTCACAAGATGCTAACTGATGGACTGGAGTGGTGTGGATTACTTGTGGATTATTGTGATGTTTTTATCAGCTGTTTGGACTCTCATTCTGACGGCACCCATTCACTGCAGAGGATCCACTGGTGAGCAAGTGATGCAATGCTACGTTTCTCCAAAATCTGATTAAATAAACAAACTCTTCTACATCTTTGATGACCTGAGGGTGAGAACATTTTCAGCTAATTTCATTTTTGGGTAAACTGTTTTCAATCACTCTAGTTCTTCAAGGTCTTGCTCTTGAGCTTTTCGCAAGTTTGTGTGATAATTGCATCTTGATTTTTGTGTGTGTAACAGGTCACAAGGTCTTCAGAGATGTCACCCCTTTTATTCCCCTCTCATTTTGTGTGTTTTTCTCTTGGCTAAAGGCGAAAATCCAGTCAAAGAGTTCCTCCTGCTGCTGTCTGAGGCCTTTCTTTGTCTCTCAAGGTTATCAAACACTCACACAGGATGAGAGGTGCTCTGGGTCTAGGAGACGGCAGACAGAAGCTGACCAAACATCTCTGGGTCAGAGAGGAACAGACGAGAAGCACTTCAACAGAAAGTTATAGGACATGTTGAAGTTTGTAGAATAAACAGATGTGGAGGATTTGCTGCTCTTTCCACAATATTTCATTGGATTAGACATGCATTAGATATGCAGATGTTATTGATCTGATGAAACTATAATTTTACATCTTAGATGGCTTAGACATCTTAAGGCGCAGCAGATGAACACAATAACTAGATATAACCATACTTCCCTAATTAATCATAGTAAGACTTTTAGAAATTTTAGAAATGTTATTTTAAATATGCAAATTAGGTATTATAATTTCCAAAACAGAAACCTGCACGTTGGATAAAGCCTGGTTCAAAATTTTTGTTTGGTTTTGTGATATATTAAAGTTTATTTTTTTTTTTTTTTTTTTTTAAGTAGCAGTTTTGATATCTCTTTTCATCACTCCATAAATAAAATACTGTAGAAGACCAAAAATAAACATTTTCATCATGTTTTTATGAATAAAATGTTATATGAATCAGGTGAATATATGAAAAAAACTCTGTAAAAACCTTTAGAATATAAAGTAAACTAAAAAGCACTGGGTTAAAAACAACCCAACTTGGGTTATTTGGCAACCCAGCACTGGGTAAATATTGGACAGAAGACATGCTGGGTTATTTTGACCCAGCTGGTTGGGTTAAATGTTTTTACCAAACATGCTGGGTTATTTTATTTAAGTCAACTATTGTTTAAAAGTTATTATATTGCTGGCTTAAAATGGACTGGAACTTATAAAAAGCACATACAGAATTACTAGAGGCAAAAGCAATAATCAAAAGATGAATATTTATTATTAAGCAAGAACACATGGACAAAATACAAGACAAACTGAATTTATTTGCGTGAATACAGCATAGTTTATGATATTACATACATTTCAACTCGTTTAACAAGCATTTTAGACATTAAAAAAAATGTAACATTTAAAAGTAGCATTTTAATTTTAGTGTAGTCAACCATTCTCTGTAACTGCTTTTTACCGAAATAGCGCTAATTCTTGTGCCAGTGTGTCGCCAAAATCTGACTGTAACTCAGCAGCTGGGTTGTTTTGTCTGAAACAGGCTCAACCCATAAGTTGGGTAGAAAAAAAATGACACAGCAACTTATTAAATATTAAAAAAATATTAAAAATAACCCAACAAGTTGAACCCAGCATTTGTGTTATAAAAAAAAACTGGGTAAAAATGTTACAAACAACCCAATAAAATGACCCAACGGGCTGAACCCAGCATTTTTTAGTGTGTGCTTTAGTAGAAAATGTGCTGTTGAAATGGAGATTTTTGACACATATTGAGGAAACGTTTTTAATTGTACAGATGCAAATAGACAAAGTGTCATAAAATACTTTTTTTAAAACACTTTTTTTTTTTTTTTTAATAAACACCAATTTTTTTTAGGATTAGCCCAAAATCAACAAAAGTGACCAGTCTTGCCAGTCAACATAAAGTCAACATAAATGAAAGTTGACTATTTATTTCCTGGTCACCAATGATGGTTTATTTGATTAATTATGTTATTTATTATGGTTTTATATTGATTTGATTTTATGTGAAATTATATGATTATATGAGAGGAAAGATATGAACAGCTCATGCTACCCAGATAGCACACGTACGTCTGCAAGATATCTGTTAAAGATCTCTTGATCTGGAAAGCGTCTGCTGTGTACAAACATCTGACAGACGTCTGTAAGATATCTTAACAGATGTTTATTTGACATTTGATTGGAAACGTTCTATAGACGTATTGCAGATGAGCAAACACCCTAATTAATACATCTTGCAGATGTAAATGCAGACATCAAATAGACATCTCCGAAATGTACGTGTGCTATCAGGGTAGCTAGGCTACACAAATCGCATTTATTTTCATATTAGCATTGTTTTTGCAGTTTACACTATTGAGGTGTTGTTAGCATCTGTTACGAATCTGGTCGGTGACCTGCGGTCTGCTCACCACCAGATGTCGCTCTCACCTTACCCACACACTCTGACTGTTGTACCACACCCCGGACTACGTCTCCCGTCATGCATCACGCTGATTGCGTCAACACATGTGACCAATCAGCGGCACCATAAAAGCCCCGGTCTTTCCCCATGCAAGTCACGGATTGTTGTTAGTGTTTTTCCCCATTGTTAGCGTTCTCGTTTCTAGTTCTTTGTGTTTAGTTCCCTCGCCTGGCTCCTCGTTTTCGACTGTTCGCCGCCTGCCTACGGACTATCGCTCTTCATAAAGGACTATTCTCTCGTCTCGCCTCTGACACTCCTGTTTACTGTTGTTTTGACCCTGCCTGTACGACCACGTATCTGTCTCGTCCCTATAATAAAAGCTCGCAAGTGGATCCGCTCGCCTCTCGCCTCTTACTCCCCTTTACAGCATCGCTCCATTAATGCAGCGTTGTGTGTTTATAAAGTATATTCATGAATGTAAACAATGCCACTGAACCTAGCAAAACTCACAAATTTTGCTAAATATTGCTGTACTAATCTGTCTGACCCTCAAAAACATTTGGAGTACTATAGACTGCCAAATGTTATAACAAATCAAAGAGAAGAGTGCCAAAAACTCGCTGAGGAATAAAATGCGTTTGTTGTTAGGCAAACTGAACCAGGATTTCCAGAGCAAGAATCTTGACAACATTTGTGTTCTTTCTTATCATTTCGGTCAGGCTGGTGAAATAAGGCTAATATCTTAATCAATACTGCTCGTACGTATCTTTACCACGTTAACTTAAGTTTGTCAAAATATTGCACCCTTTTCTGCCTACTAAGTCCTTTTATATATGATTTAACAGTTTCCACAAGTTTTTTCCCGTGGTTTATACAGCAGAAATTAGCAGAACACTGGCAGAACTTGTTTACATCCGAGTATCGCCGATAAGGCCGCGCATCCGGGTAACTGACTAATCGTTACTTAAGTGCAAACTATCTATTGTGACATTGCACTTGAAATAATGCTGTCAAATAAAGTTTTTCTCATTGCATATGAACTCAGCGAATTGGAAACGCAGAACATTAGCAGTCTGGCAACTTCCGCCGTCAAACATCAAACTTTTGCAAAAACAAAGGAGGAGACGCGTCTTTTCAAGCTCCAGCACATCACACTTGAGAAGCAACGCTGACAGACTGACTTTGAGCAGAGGTCACTTTTTAAAAGTTTGTCTGAGGGATTTCAGCAGAGCTCGCCTTTCTTTCCCCCATCCCGCAGGAAACCCTAGAGGCTGGCGCGGTGTCGGGGTTAGGATACGCCCCAGTGCTTTATATTAATGGTGACTTTGGAGCTCCTAACGCCGATTCTCAGGGTTACAGCCCCCCGGGCGCCCACTGAGCGGAATACGAAAAAGAGAGATGGGAGCGCGCGCGAGATCGAGGCGGTAAAAAATCCATTTCCCCCCGCCGTCCGCCCTTCCTGGTCACCAGGGTCCCTCTCGCTCTCTCCCACTCAAGGTGAACCGAGCACGGGGTCTGTCAGCACTGACCCCGTCACTAATGATTTCAAATGATGGTCTCACACAGGAAACAATAACGACATCACCTCTGTCTCTCTCTCTCGATCAGAGAGGGCACCTTTACTCAGCGGCAGGTTGCCATGACGCCCGCTGGGAGAAAAAACAAGCGCGCTGCCTGTGATCAAGGGCTCCAACACCCCCCGCCCGCGCACAGGGCACCATTCATTAAACGCCGCGCTCTTCGTTACCGAGCTTTCCGTTATCACTTCGATGACATTAGCTGGGGGAACGTCCTGCCGATATATCCTCCAGCGCTGGTCACTCGGAGTTGGGCTCGCTTTGAAAAATGGCTGCGTTTCATGTGGCTTTTAAAAGCAAAGTTTCACTCCAGCAAGAAAGAGGGAGAATGCCACTGTAACTCCGGGTGGGTTTTTGTTAAATTGTTTGTTTATTTAGGAATAAAGTTTGCCCTTCATTCATGCCAAAACTGAATTTCTCTGTTAAAAATAACTGTTTGTAAAAGCGTATTGCTTTGAGTTCAATACCTAGGCTACAATAGTGGTAACACGTTACTGCGAGTTATGTAATCAGATTGCTTTTTTCTAGTAAACTAGTAAAGAGATTTTTAAGTAAACATGCATTTACTCATCTCACTTGCACAAAAACCAGATTCATTATTCCTCAAACTGAATAAAAACAGTGAAATGCAAACTCAGAATATGATGCAAACCTGCAATAATTAAATATGTTAAAGACACAAAACCCCCTTATGTATTTAATCCTGTTTTATTAACCAACGTCTTTGCTGCTGACCTTTGATGATCCAATTCAGCCATACTAATAAGAAAAAATGACTTTAGGTAAAAAAAAAAAAAAAAAAAAATAACAAAACCACAGCAGTAACAAATTTGTGTTGGTTGAATATAGGCTATTTAATAGCTTTTACAGTTCAAGATAAAACTTAAAAGATGTAGTTATTAAATTAAATCTAAAATATTTCAAATTCATATTGAATGCATTATTTATTTCTCATACCATTAATATTTAACTTATTTAATTTGTAGTGAACTATATATAAGTATTTAAATAATTCACCCTTATAGGCTGTTTGTGTCTGAGCCTAAAAGCTTAAAAGTACTAAAATTTGTTATACTAGTAATTTTATAATAAATTGAAAAGCAAGACTTGAAACTACGGAGTTAAAATGGCAGCTGCAGCCAATGAGTAATCTTCTGCTGCCATCTTCTGGTTATAACAGTAATTTCATGTCATTTTCATCTTAAAAAGTCGTTCTTTTCTGTAAAAAGACATTTTTTCATGTCGTCTTTATGAATGAAAAGTGAATCTTTGAAGTGAATTTTACTGCACAGCTGTAGAGTTTAAAGATAATAAAGGCTCTAAAATATTACAAGATTTTAAAAAAGTGTTAATGACTATGAAGGCAAGTTATTACTTATCAAGAATACTATTAAGATGTCATTGAAGAGAAGCATGGTTAGCTAGCTAACGTTAGCCTTAACAGTTATGATGGTGTTTAGCTGTCAGCATTTAAATGTGTGCTGACACAACTACATGTCTAGGTACTCTCCTGGGATTACCAGGCTTGGCATTTAAATTATATGTTGTTAAATAATAAGAAACCGTTATCATTATTTACTATGTTGCAATTATTATTTTTCTCAGTTTCTGATAAGAACGAGGCAGGAGAGGAGTCTCAAGAGTCTCCACCTACATATAGCACATATAAAATGAGCTTAACCAGAAGTTTCCCAGCAAGCAATTTTCTAGAAGTGTGTTACAAATAGCCGGACTATATCGGGTCTGTAGTTAA
Organism: Cirrhinus mrigala; assembly: GCA_036247105.1. Lineage (NCBI taxonomy): Eukaryota > Metazoa > Chordata > Actinopteri > Cypriniformes > Cyprinidae > Cirrhinus > Cirrhinus mrigala. Next base: position 38,808,146 of record CM070009.1, on the reverse strand, counting down.
ACCAGACGTTGAAATCACGACTATTGCTTGCTGGGTTACGAGCTGGCTTATCATTATGCGGAAGTTCTAAAGAACGCTTCGTGCATATGGAGGAGTGTTGAGCTTTCCTCTCCTGCATCTTTTTCTTCATGCAATCCAGATTGGCAGCAGAGCTGGGAAATTGCTCCGACTATTCATAGTGATTCATAGTTAATAAACCAAACTATTAAAAACAAAAGCAACATAGCGTGACATCACGTCCTGTTCGTTGTGGTATCCGACGAAATTTCACAGGCTTGTCACGTCTTAAAAGTTCTCGCTCATGGGCATTCAGTATTTACAGATTGAACCTACCGTGCCATTAATTCCCATGTCGAAAAAAAATAATTCACCCAAGTTGTGAGCTTGCGGTGAGAAATAAACGTCATGATAAAAAAGACACGCTTTTAAGTCGTCAGGACTACAAATACAGAAAGATCTAGTGTAGTCCAGTTCATGAATAAATGACTCTTATATAAACAGATTCTTGTGAGTAAATCAAAAATACCGTGCAAGCAGCGTAGTCTGATTTACAGATAAATGACTCCTTTGAACTAGTGATGGGAAAAACGAACCTTTTCGAAGCTTCGAATCAATTGAACCAACTGCTTCGCAAAATGATTCACTCGAAGCGCTCGAAACACAACACGCTAGTGACGCCAGTTGGTCAAAAGTGTGTAAATGCAACAAAAACTCAGGCAAAAACGCGCCTAAAAAAACAACTTTTGAAACCCATTGCAAATGTTTTATTGAACGTATATGCATTCAATGTAATACAAATAATAAAATACCATTAAATATGAAGTGTCAGTATAATATGCAGTTTTTGAGGCGATGTGGATACTATTAACTACATCTTACCTTTTAATTACACAAATGTCTCGTTAAAAATGTCTACAAATTGATGAAACTGATCCGAGATCAGGTAAAAACCATAGACGCTGGTTCAATGGTTCGCCGCCGATCTCAATGAACTCACGCGATTCACGGGTTTACCGAGATCGCACCCCAACGGCAAACCATTGATTTTTTTTTTATCGCAGTTTTCAGAACAAAGAACATACAAGGAGAATAATATATAAATTACATCAAAACAAATACGATAAATAACAAAAAAACAATAAAATGTAAAATAAAATAAGGAAAGCAATAAACAAGTACATATATATATATATATATATATATATATATATATATATATATATATATATATATATATATATATACAGGAAGTGACCTATTTGTAATTTTTTATTAGTTTTTTTTTTTTCACTGCCCATTTATATTTGTGAATAAATCATTTTCCATAGGCCTATAATGAGTAAATTCACAATATAGCAAATTTTGAATACTCATAAAAAAATAAATATCACGGCAAACCACTGATTTTTCGAAACGTTTCGAAACGGTTATGACGTTATGAAGCCTCGTTTACTGAAATCACGTGACTTTGGCAGTTTGATACCCGCTCTAAACGAATGACTCGGAATCTTTTAAAATGCAGGCTTCAGTCCGACGACAGCTTCATCCACATGTAGTTTATATTATAAATAATGATATGTTTATTTTCGCATTGAAGGTGGCAAACCTAGTTTAGGATGTTTTGTATAAACATTTTTGCGGCGACTTTCGTGTTCCGCAATCGGAGGCGCGGCCAAGTCGGCGTCAGGTGCACAAGACAGCAACGTACAGCACCTGGACCATCGCCAGCAAAGCACGAAACTACACACACTGACCAGGTAACCTCTTATTCTATCTCTGTATATCTAGACTCCAGGACTATATGCGTATCGATTAAAGCCACAGCCGTCTGCCCAGCCAATTCAATAGGGCTATGCTTATCTCGACGAAGTGTTTGTGTTTGGCAGAAGTAACGTTAGTCTTGAACTCATTTTTCACAGCATGCAAATTGGGAAGCATCATCTGTCTGTGTAAATTCTCGTAGTGCTCACTTGACTAGTAATAATGCTGTTTTAATGACAGATGTGGAGCAGGTGTTGTAGTTGTTGTTATGGAAACTGAGATGATGTTTAAACTTCATACAGCCCGGCTAATATTAGTAGATTTAAAGAAAAACGTGATTTGGTCGACGTGAGATAATGTCCTTTAACGAGTCATTTGTTAGTTTGTTTGTTTTTAAATAACTAATTTTTGGGGATTTTGACATGTGTTAACAAACACTATTGGCCATAATAAAAGATTCACTGAATGTCTGAATTTCAAAGAAATAAGAAATTGTGTTTTAAATAAATGAAATATATTATTTGATTTCATGTTTATGACTGTGATGTTTTAATTGTGCCTGTTTTTACCGTGTTTATGATTTTTGTTATTGTCTCGTAGTTTTTTTTTTTTTTTTTTTTTTTTTGTATAATGAAATTTTAAATTATTAAAAAAACACTACCCCAGTTGTCATTACTGCAAGGTGGAAAAAAACACTGACATTAAAAGACCATAGAAAATATGATTTTTTTTTCCCCCTCATATTTTAGGGTGAATATGACCTGAATATGTTCTTGACAGGTTTCATGAGACTCAGTGATGTGGATGTAATTCTGTCTGTCAGTCATTCCTGTTAGTCTGTGCTGCAGCTCAATGGTGGTGCAGCGACAATGCATGACCATGAAATTCATTTCACACCGTGTGTGTTCAGACGGCTGTGATCAGCGTAACGTGCATGTGAAGCACGTATGACTCGCAGACTCCTGAAGAGAGGAAAGATCACTGTAACTCACCTGCTCTGAAAACACACCATTATGTCTGACAGGTTCGATTACATGACTCACAGTCCACAGAAAATGAAGCTGCGCGTACGAGGGAGAAAACGCATTGGCAGTCTATCAGCATGCATCTAGTCTTGTGTAGACGATCAACATACAGTGTAGTCAGTTCGCAGCTTATTTTGGTCAAAACACATTTTATTTGCTTATGGTGTACATACAGTGAATAAAAAAACGCTTTAGTGTTTTTTTTTAATTTTGTCTGGCAGCATCTCATGTTCAAAAAGGTGTAAAAACACATGACCTTTGGATACATGTGACTTTCCATGACGACCATGTGACCTTTCAGCTGATGTAAATTAACACAAAATCACATGGTTTCCATGGATACGTAAGGCCCGTTTAAAATCCATTTGATTTTTATCAAATTCTGTTTTATTTTTTCCAAGTTCTCTAGGCCTATCTGTATTCATGCTGTGAAAACACCATGAGCATCATGTGTGCTTGAGACGCAAGATGCAGACTTCATAACTGAATAGCAGTTGTTTGTGGTTAAGTATTCACAGACATCAAAATTTGCCAAAATCTGTGACATTCCACTTTATGCAGTTAATTCCGTTTGTGTGACTGGATTCTGTAATTCTGTTGCAAGTTTTCTGTATTTTGTAATTTATAGAGTGCTAGATATGGATTGTTGTCATAATCTCACATTTCTTTTTGTGTTTCTCTCTAGTCTCAGATCGCTCTCATGTGTATGGAAGCACATTTCTGCCACGTAAAAAAAAAAAAAAAAAATCATGCTTTGTTCAGTCATTAGTATGAGATGAAAAGTTGAAATTGTGACATGTGAACTATCATATGTGATATTAAAATGTGAACTTATGACTGTAAATGTTGAAAATTTGACCCAAGTCAATAATTATGACATAAGTCAATAATAAGTCATAATAATGAGCTAAAAAATCTAAATTATGATATAGGCCTTTTTTTATCCTATAATTTAGATTTTGACTGTCATAATTTATACTTTTAAAGTCTCATTTTTTATCTCATGATCATAATTATGTCCTAAATTTAACTTTTTATCTCATAATTGTGACTTAGTATGTCATAATTTCACCTTTTAAAGTCACTTTGGACTTTTTATTTCATAATTGGCTCCTTATGTCATAATTTCAACTTTTTGTTCTCTTATTTATGACTTAGTATGTCACTTCAACTTTTAAAGTCAACGTAATTTTTTTTTTTTTTATGTCATTATGACTTTTTTTTTCTCATAATTATAATTTAGTATGTCATTATTTCAACTTAAAATCAATGTCGACCTTTTATCCCATAAATGACTTGTCATAAATTTGACTTTAATCTCAGTTATGATTTAGTATGTCATAATTTCACATTTTTAAATCAAATTTAACTACAGTTTCAGGTCTTTAGGTCAAATTTAACTATCTCATAATTACGACTTACTATGTCACAATTTGAAGTTTTTAAGTCAAATTTGACTTTTTATATCATAATTATGACTTATGTCATATATTTCAACTTTTTAAGTCAGTGTCAGCTTTTTATCTAATAATTGACTGGGGTCATAATTTTGACTTTTTAATTTCAATTATGACCTTATTATGCCAATTGCAACTCATTATGACTTAGTATATCGTAATTTCAGGTATATAAGTCAAGTTTGACACTTTTTATTTCAACTTTTAAAGTCATTTTTGACTTTTTATCTCATAATTATGAGTTCGTATGTCAATTTTGACTTCTCTCTTAAATTACTTTTCATGCCGTAAAATCGATTTTAGCTCCTTATCTTTTCAACTTTTTTTTTCTTACAGTCTTAATTTAGACTTTATATCTCATAACTGATTTTATGTTGTAAATTTGACTCATTGTTATGTCTCATTATTATGACTTAGTATGTAATTATTTCAAGTTCATAAGTCACATTTGACTTTTTTCATCTCATGATTGACATAGTACCGTATGTCATAATTTCAACTTTTAAAGTCATTTTTTGACAGTTTGTCTTAATTATGAATTTGTATGTTGTAAATTGTAAGTCATTTTTGACTTTTTATCTCATAATTGAGTTAGTTTATTAATTTTGACTTATATTTAATTTACTTTTTATGCTGTAATATTGATTAGCTCCTTATTATGAATTAGTGTGTTAGAATTTCAACTCAATTTAGTCAATTTAGACTATATCTCATAATTGATTTTATGTTGTAAATTTGACTTTATCTCATTATGTCATAATTTCAAGTTCATAAGTCAATTTTGACTTTTTTCATCATATAATTATGATTTGTCATCATTTCAACTTTTAAAGTCATTTTGACTTTTTATCTCATAATTGACTTGCATCATAATTTTGACTTTTTAATCTCAGTTCTGACTTATGTCAGTTTCAACTCAATATGACTAAGTTTATAAGTCAAAATGTATTAATTCCCTAATAACTTATTTTATAAACTAATAGTGTAAATTCATGTTAATTACCACAAAGGGTTCTCATTATAATAGTATGTCACATAATTTCAACTTTTAAAGTCATTTTTGACTTTTTATCTTATAATTATGAATTAATATGTCAGTTTTGACTTATCGCTTAATTTACTTTTCATACCGTAAAATCAACTTTAGCTGCTTATTATGAATTAGTATGTTAGAAATTCAACTCTTAAAGTCAGTTTAGACTTTATATCTCATAATTGACTTTGTTGTACATTTGACTATCTCATGATGATGACTTAGTAGGTCATAATTTCAAAATATGTCTTTTACAGTCATGATTTCAACTTACGAAAGCACAGTTTTTTTTTGTTCTTACACGGCAGAAATGTGCTTCTGTACATGTGAGTTCTCAAAGCTAACAGAAAAATCAGCGCTCAGTTTGGGCTGAAATCATTCCTCTGATGTGACTGCCGCCTCTCTCACAGCTCGCAGGGAAAATCTCCGGCTCTGTTCGGAAACTTCAGCGTCCAGGTATTGTTTGAGCGGCGTTCCGACAGGTGCTGTTGAATATTCATCCGCTGAAAGGTTTTCCTGCCCGCAATCAAGCTCAATATGCTCTAGTCCCGCGTCTGTCAATCACAGACGCCCCAAATGAGCCGCGCCGCTCGCTGGTCATGAAAATTCATAAAACGCTGAGACTGTTCCTCACCCCAATCCGCTGAAGGGCAGAGGGGATTTTGACGTGTGTGTGCGTGCGCGTCTGCAGATTCTCCTGCTTTATGGTTCAGATCAGTTTCAGTGAGGTCACACACTTGTGTTTCCATCAGGATGTTTTTTTTTTTGCAGCTGAACTGTTGTTTAAACCTGGCTAAACAATAACAATGCTATTTTTCCCAGACATGTTTTCTTTTTTCATTTCTTTTTTCATTTTTTTTTTGTATTTGTACGCAGAACGAATCAGCTTGAAGTTTCTCTTATCTTCCAAAACAGCACATTTAACTGTTTTCAAAAAGTTCATGTAAGTCTGGAATAATTAAAGAATAAACAAGTCTCTTATGCTCAGAGGCTGCCTTTATTTGATCAGAAATGCAGTAAAAATAGTGAAATATTATTAGAATTTAAAATAACTGTTTTCTATGTAAATATATATTAAAATGTAATTTTTTCCTGATCAAAGCTGAATTTTTAGCATCTTTACTCCAGTCTTCAGTGTCACATGATTCCTTCAGAAATTATTCAAAAATGCTGATTTGCTGCTCAAGAAATCTGATTGTTACCAATGTTGAAAACAGTTGTGCTGCTTAATATTTACATTATTAAAAAAAAAAAAAAAGATAAATGTTTCTTTAGCAGCAAATCAGCATGTTAGAATGATTTCTGAAGATCATGTGACACTGAAGACTGAAGTAATGATGCTGAAAATTCAGCTTTACGTCACAGGAATAAATTACATTTTAAAATATACTCTTACAGAAAATAGCTATTTTAATTAGTAAAAATATTTCATCATTTTGCTGTATTTTACTGTATTTTAACTAAATAAATGCAGCCTTGGTGAGCTGAATAGAAATCTCTTGAAACGCAGCCACACACACACTGAGGCTGTGAGGACAGTTGATTATTTATTTGCTGTCCTCTGATATCTGTTATCTCTTGTTCACCTTGTTCGCTCCTGTCTGAACCTGCTCGCTCGACACGTCTGACCTCAGATCAGTCTTTATCAGAGATCACACTGTTCCCTCTCTGTCTCTCTGTTGGTCTCTCATTCTCAGCCGTTTCAAGAGTCTTAGACTAGGGCTGGGCGATAATTTGCTAACGATAATTATCGCACTATAATTTTCCGATGATAAAAACGATATAAAGAGTTCGATAAATACATAATTAGTATGTGCCAAAAGCAAAACGAAACAGCATGACTCAGTCGCACCACACGGACCGTTTATCCGCTCAGATCAAAGTTCAAACTGATGCGCTGCACGAGTTCACTAGACAAGATGCCTTTATTATCTTGATGCAGCGCGGACCTGCCTGGAAAAACCGAGCAAGTAGCGACCTGTAACGCCTGTAACGATCTGTTAATAAAGCTCGCAATTTGATCTTACACGCTTCCTACGAGTCCTCATTACACGACCGTTATGTGAACGGCTCCGTCACGCGAGCACTAAACAGTGCCGTGAGATCCAGTGTGAAACACTTGAAATCAGCGACGAACACAAATGACTCTGTAACTCAAACTAGTTTAAAGCTGTGTGAAACAAGACAGTCAGAAGGGTTTTCAATCTACACATCGCCATCATTTACAATGGATTTACTGTAGTAACAATCACTGCACCATGGTATTGTGGCAGCAATGTGGGATATTCGCTTTGAATTTTATTACAGGAATAATGGTATATAATTATAGTATGTGTGTATTTATGATTAAGCTATAGCATGTGTGCATTTATACTGAATGTTTTTAGACTACTGTTTTTTTTCATACAGATAGGCTACCTATAAAACCATGTAGTTATATTTTTACCATGGTATTGAGGTACCATTATGTGTGGTTTTAACTGTTTATATCATGATTTAAAATGTATGCTTGCTACTATGGGAGACCAATGCTTAATTAAAAAAAAAAAAAAAAAACAGAATAAATTTAACCATATACAACTGAGGTTGCTACAATTTTTACAGATTTTAGAGACAAAAAAAGTGATATTATTATTATTATCATTATTATTATCAGACAACCCAGACCTGTTTCTTGATTTGAAACAATGTAACGCATTAGAAGATGCAGAAATTAATTTTTCTATTTAGATATTTATTTTAAGGAAAATTAACGGTCTAGTTTATACAACTTTCACTTTGGAGCAAAAATCTTTAAACTTAAAAGAAATAAAGATTTGACATTTATCGTGATAATTATCGATATCGACTAATATGAAAAAAAATATCGTGATAATATTTTTGCCCATATCGCTCAGCCCAAAGTATCACCAGCCCTATCTCAGACAAAAAGGTACAAAAGCCATCACTGTGGCAGTATCCTTTCAAATGGTACACTTCTATGTACCTTAGTTACACCTAAAGGGTGCATATTAATATCTTACAGACACATATGGTATATTAGTACCTTTTGAAAGGCCCCAGTGGCAGCTTTTGTACCTGTTTTTCTGACAGTGTATTTGCTTTATTTTTGCTGCTAAAGGGCAGGAGACTCACTACACAGTCAAATGTGTTCATAACAGCATCTTTGTTTGCATTCTTTGAAGTTGTCTTAATTTCTGTCATGTCTGATTGATTTTTGGGGGTTTGCAGAGTTTGATCTCAGTTTTTGTCATCTGTAATTAAATTCTGAGTCTCTGAAAATGTGCGGTGAACTCACTGCATACTGTGTTTTTGATTAGAAAGGTAAGGCAGCAATTAAACTCACGATTGTACTTATTGCTGCATTGCTTCATAACTTCTGAAGATTTTATTAGTTTCTAGAAAGCACAGTTTTTAAAATTTCCTCATTTATCTCACGATTCCCTCACATTCTCTCAAGACCTTGGAAACCCTGGTTATTAAAAAAACGTGATTGTTATAGTTGTTGAGGGAAAAGAATAAGAAATATGTCAGTGTACATCTTGATTTGTACTTGTTTTTACTTATTTTTAAAGCTGGTTTAGTTTTATTTGGAATAATTTAAAGCCATTTTGTTGCTGCTTTAAAGTTGCTGATGCCCCATAAAAACCATAAAATGTTTTTACTTTTTGTTACATTAAATAAAATAAAAGTGAATATTAATAAAAAAAACCTTAAACTTATTTTATTTTAGCTAGTTACCTTTTTTTTTTTTTCATTTTGTTTACTGTAAGCTGAAGTACTAAAGTAACTATAAGTAAAACAAAACAAAAAAAAAATAAATAAATAAATAAAAAATTTATATATAATAATATATATATATATATATATATATATATATATATATATATATATATATATATATATATATATATATATAATATTATTATTATTATTATTATTATTATTATTATTATACATATATCAACAAGAACATATATTCATTTTCTTAATAAAATATAATATAATAATATACATTTATTATTATTATTATTATTATTATTACTATTATTATTATAAATATATTAGCAATGTCATATCATATTAAAATAAAATTACAGCTATGGTCAATAATTGTATTAATTACACTGAATTATTATTTTTTTATTAATTAATAAATATTAAAATAATACTTATAATAATTCATTAATTAATAATAATAAATAAATACTTCATATTCAATAATTAATTAAAAATAAGTACAAATGGCTAAAACTTAAACTAAAATGAAAATGAAATCAGAAAATATGAAAGATGTTTGAGAAAGTTGGCATTAAAAAAATGAGATATGCTTGAGCAAACTTGATAATTCCACTTTGTTCTCAGAGTTTTGTCTAATTTCAGATTTCCTTTTTTTTTTTTTCTTTCTTTCTTTCTTTCTCTAAAACGGTCAAGTGGGCAGTTCTTGGCCAGAATACACTGAGATCCGGACTGGACCTGCACAGGACTCTTCTAGTGTGTTTAATATCCGCTGTCAGAGGGTTTAAGAGCGTCTGGCTGTGTTTCTGTCCCTCTGTCACTGAGATGAGAGACGAGAGCGGCTGAGCTGTCGTTACAGAGATCCAGTGCTCTCTGGCTGCAGATCTGACAAACAGAGGACTCGTTTCAGTCTGTTTTCTAACGGACGCGTCTGTAATTAGTGTCTGTGATCATTTAGTGTCACATCCACAGAAACACGGGCTGACGGACACCAGTGGTTGTGTTTGCATGTGCAACAAAACTATGATAGCTGTTATGAATTACTGCCTTTACATTTGCATTCATGCATTTAGCAGATGCTTTTATCCGAATCAACTCACAAAAAAGGAGGAATCAAAATTCAGAGCAATAATTTATGTGTGCAATCAGGTTTTACTTAAACTAGTTTGACTTTTGCACTGTTTAATGTGTTGACAAGACACCTTTGGGTTATTAGATATAATTGGTGTAATAATTAATAATTCAATCTGACCAATTACTAATGTAATTACTATTTTTTTAAATGAGTTAGTATTAGTTCTAATTATTTAAAAATAATTACATTTACATTATTTAAAATAAATGCATTTTAAATCATCTTAATAAAACAAATCATGTTAAATAAGATTGACAGTTTGCCTAACTGCGTGTGATTTTGCAGATATAAAGTCTTGTTGAATTAATCTGGAATTCAATAGAAGTGCAGACAGTTAAAATTGAATGTGCAGACACACATATTTAATCTTCACAGACAGATGGAAATTACAACAGACAGATCTAAACCCCGCAGACTGACAGAAAATGCTGTAAACATTCAGACAGATCAGACCATCAGAGCTCTCAGCTCGCGCTCAGATATTAACTCCTGAAATAGACATCTGAAGAGGGAAATGTGCCCCGATGGAGCGCTGGACCGCAGGCTTTTACACCTCTCGCCAGCCGCTGAAACACAAGAACACCAGTGCAAATTCAGCCCGAGATGGACAGAGACTAAATGAGGGAGGCAAGAGAGTTTGCAAAAAGCATTTTCCATTTCTGCAGCCAACAAAAACTGAAACTAAAACTGAAATAAAAATTAATATTAATTATATATTTTTATTATAACTAATGAAAATGTCAAAACACAACAAAATTGCTAAAACTTGATGTGAAATTAAAAAGAAAACAGAATAATATATTAATGATAATAATAATAATATTGATAATAATAACAATGGTATCATTAAGCATGTTTATTTTACTATTATTTATACTATTATAATTTATTAATTTATTAATATACTATTACAGTTTTTATTAAGAATTTTATTTCTTCTTTTTATTTTTTTAATATTTCATTGACATTTTAGTAATTTTGTGATTTTTAGTAGTGTACTATTATTTATATGCTATTTTAAAATTTATGAATACTATCACTGATGTTGTTGCTATTAGTTCTTTCTATCTCTAAGCGTAACTTTTGCATATTTCATTAAGGTTTAATATAATAATAAATAATAATAATAATAATAATTGTTGTTGTTGTTGTATTTTCCATTTTGGTTTCATTAGTTTTATTAATAAACAATTGAGGTTTTGTCTGTATAGTTCTTATGTTTCTAAATATATATTAACATTTCATATATAATTTTTAATACATTTTAAAATTTTCATAAACGAAAACTAGGTGAATTCTATTTATTTTTATTATTTTTTTAATGTTTTTTTTTTTTTCTCAGGTCATATTTCAAGTATTTTTTAGGTTGGTTTTAAAGTTTTATTTTTAGTTTTAGTTATCATTAATAACCATGCTCCTTATATGACTTTTGAGAAATGACATATGACAAATAATGTTTTTATTTTTTTTTATATATATATATATATATATATATATATATATATATATATATATATATATATATATATATATATATATACAGAATTTTTTTTTTTTTTTTTTTTTAATTATTTTAAATATTTTTATATACAATTGTTTTTATTTTATTTTTAATACGCCTTTATTTTTATATTTCCCCAAGTTTTTTCAATTTTAATTTAAATTAAGTTTGATTTAATTTTGTATTAATGATTTTTTATGATTTTTTTTTTTTTTTTTTTTTTTTAAGATCATTGAAGTGTTTTACACTATTAATAAAATGCTATTTACGTTTTTCTATTTTAAAATTTCATGTTTAATTCAGTTCTCCAGAACTTGCTGTTTCTTTAAGATTGTTTGTGAAATTCACTATCAATTTCTAAATGAAAATTCAGTGATTAATGCGATTAACACGGTAAATAACCAGATACAAACAACCTTGCATCTTCTGAGAAGGAGTGTGGAGTGATTTTGTAGCTGTAGTTTTGAGTTAGGAGCACTTTATGAAGTCAAGAAACATGAGAATGATGGGCTGAACTGCAGAAGAACCCTGTGTGTGTGTGAGACAGACAGACAAGCGTTAGCTGCAGGGCACATCCAGTGCTCCTCAGTGAGCGAGTCAGTCGACAGGTTCACAGCTTCCTGCCTGAGGCCTCGCCAGAGTCTCGTCAGTAATTGCTTCCCATGTCACTCTACGACACGTCAGCCTCAACCAACTTAACCCAGCCTGAACCAACCTAAACCAGCCACAAACATTTCAAGCCAGTCTGAATCCACTTCCATCACTCTCAACCAAACACAACTAGCCTCATTATTCTCTCAGTTTTTAATTTTAAAAACTTAATTTTTAATTTTAACTCAAGTTTGTTTTTTATTGTGATTTCACCATTGTTATGATTTTTTTTAAATGATTTTATGTGATTTTAATTTTTTTCATGTAAATATTTCTATTTATCTTTAACTTTTATTTATTTTAGTTTTAGTAAATTTAGTACTTAGTAATGTGTTTTCTGATTTTCATTTTCTTTTTTTGTTTTTGCAAGTATTCATTCATTCAGTCACATTCATTTTAGCATTATTTAAATTAACAGTAATTAATTCATTATAATTAATTTGTATAAATAATTATTTTTAATAGTTTTTGTTTTAGTTAAGTCACAATAAAATCAAAATTGACAAATCTTGTTTTTATTATATTTATATATTTTATTATATTTATTATATACCTTTTATATATATATATATATATATATATATATATATATATATATATATATATATATATATATATATAATATTTGCATTAAGGTCATTTTTTTTTTTATTCATTTTAAATACATTTTTAAATAATTTAAATACTCTAAATTTACTTTTTTATTGTTGTGATTTTTTTTTTCAAATAATTATTTTAATTCCTTTTATGCGAAGCACTTTGAATTACCTGTGCTATAAACTTAAATTGCCTTGCCTTAACATTGTACATTTTTCTGTCTTTCTCGTTTAAAAAGCCATTTCATTAGAATATTTCCATTTCATGTTGACTTAAAAAAACAACATTGCTGCATTATGCAACAGAAAAGAAGATATTTTGAGAAATGTCACAGCGTTTCTTGTCCATGCAGTGTAAGTCAATGGGGTCCAAATTTGTTTCGATCCCAAAATTCTTCAAAAGCATCTTCTTCTGTGCTCATTATGAAGACAAACATTGAGATCTGCATGCTGACATCTGGGTCACAGCATAAACTCTCTTTTGCCTTATCAATGATGTTCAATCTGTCATCGGTCCTCTTGTTTATCGCGCAGATGAATTGTGGGTAATTTAATAAGGCTGAACAGCGGTGGAATGATTCAGATAAAACGCTGAGCCAAATATCCACGTGCTTATTTCACAGATCAGAATCGACTGACGAGTCTGTCTGGGTTTATTTCCGTCTGGTTTACTATCATGCGTGTGAGTGTTTTCTCGCTGTGTTCTTGCCGCAGGCTGGCGGTCTTGGCTGAGAAAGAGGTGAATGCCAAGTGTGTGTGTTTGCAGACATGCATATGTTTGTGCAGGTGTGTGTGTGTGTGTGTGTGTGTGTGTGTGTGTGTGTGAATGGATGGGTCCCTCCAGGAGCTCCAGCCAATGAATCACGGGTTACTTCATTGTTCTCGGATCATAACACACCTCTAATTGGCAATTCCTCTTTTTAATTGAATTTGGAGCCGTTTAGGACGATAACACGGCTGTGTGTGTGCAATCGGGAATCTCACGTCCTCTTGCATGCTGGTTTAACTCTCTTTGATTGTCTTTTCTCTCTTTCTCTCTGTGCTGTTGCTTTACTAAGTAATCAGATGCATGATTTGGATGACAAAACAGGTGATTTCTAAATGCGAGAAGATCAAATGTTCAGAAATTAATAGTCTTATTTAGCATTAAATTGATCAAAACTAATCAGTCAATCAATTAAACAATCAATCAGCATATTAAAATGATTTCTGAAAGATCGTGACACTGAAGACTGGAGTAATGATATTGAAAATTCAGCTTTGTCATCACAGGGATAAATTACATTTTAAAGCATTCAAATAAAAATTGTTATTTTAAATTGTAATAATATTTCACAATTTTACTGTTTTGCTGTGTTTTGATAAAATAGCTGCAATCTTGGAGAGCAGAAGAGACTTTTTTGAAAACATTTAAAAAATCAACTGAAAAACTTTTGAAAACATAACCATTTTCATTATTTAAAAACACTAAACAATTTTCATGAATTGAGATAAAAAAATTAACTGAATAAAATATAAAAAGCATTTTAATTTCATTTGATTTTATTTTATTTCTCATTTTTATTTAAGTAAAAGTACTGAAATAACAAAAACAAAGTAAACTAAAACTAAAACCTAAAATGTAATTAAAAATATAAAAAACAAAAAATATTAAAACTTTCACTGTAATTAAATAATAATAATAATAATAATAAATAATAATAAAAAAATATTAAAAAAAAATAAAAAAAGGCTAATTCAAATTATTAATACATTTTATAATAGTTTATGAATAACACTAACAATAATTCAAAGTCATGAGCTTGGTTGTGTTTGACTTAGAGTCAAAAACATTAAAAAAAAATCAACTGAAAAACATTTGAAATTTAAACTTTAATTAATTTTCATTAATTAAAAACAAACATAATTTTCATGAATTGTAATAAATTAACTGGAATAAAATATATTAAAAAACAAACAAACATGTATTTTATTTTGATTTGATTTGATTTGATTTCTCATTTTTGTTTATGTAAAAGTACCGAAATAACTAAAACAAAGTAAACTAAAACCTAAAATTTAATTAAAATTACAAAAAAAATTACGAAAACTTTAACTATATTTAAATAAAAAACCTAAATAGGTTAAAAAAGGCTAGTTCAAAATATGAATACATTTTATAATAGTTTATGAATAACACTGTAATTCAAAGACATGAGCCTGGTTGTGTTTGCTGAAAAAAATGGATGCTGAAAATTCAGCTTTGATCACAGGAATAAATGACATTTTAAAATACATTCACATAGAAAACAGTTATTTTAAATCGTAATAATATTTCACAATATTGCTGATTTTACTGTATTTTTAATCAAATAAATGCAGCCCTGGTGAGCAGAAGAGACTTTTCTCAAAAACATAAAAAAAAAAAATCGTACAGACCTCAAACTTTTGAATGGCAGCGCGTGTGTATATATTGGATCTTTTTCAGGAGATTTCAGAGCCAGAACTATTTGTTTCATAATGTGTGGCCTCAAACACAAACACTAACATTCACTGGTCTGTTTGACGTGCGATCATCTTTCTCTCCGTCTACACACACGCTCCCTCTCATGGAGCAACAGACCAATCATTCTCTCTCTCTCTCTCTCTCTCTCTCTCTTTGTGTGTCTCTCCTCCTTTTCTCTCATTCTCCCACACACGCTTTCTCATTCCCGTGCTGTCCGTGTTTCCAGGCTGCAGCTCTTCATCAGAGGAAGAAGAGGAGGGAGATACCCTGTGGACGACTTCACTGTGGAGATTACACCCCTCACACACAAACTGTGAGTACAGGAACCTCTTCATCACACAAACACACATACACACGCTGACCGCTGGCTGAATCTGAACGCTGCTAGATTTTTGTTTGAGTGTTTGTGGAGCTTATTCCGGGGGGAAAACATTATTGCTCAAAGGTTTCTCTATCAAAGCTCAGTTTGGAGGAATAAAAAGAGACTCAAATGAGTCACTAGTTGTCATCCAGTAAGAGTTAAGAGCTGTAAAATTAATGTGGAGAGCAACTTGGATTATTTGATGAGAAATGTTTGAGTTCATACTGAGATCTCTGACTTTTGATGGTAGCATTTTGTCATGGTTTGACAGCTTTTCTAAAGCTTTACATACAGTTTGTGAGATTATTGGAGTCATTTTTGTCAGTACAAACATCTGAGAAATGGGAGAGTTTAACAAAAGTCTCAATTCAATCTCAATGAATCTAGGAGAAACAATTGAGACTTTAAGGAGAGAAATATTTATTGTTTCTTTCCAGTTTGAGTATTTCTAGATTT
The DNA here is from genome assembly GCA_036247105.1 of Cirrhinus mrigala. NCBI lineage: Eukaryota > Metazoa > Chordata > Actinopteri > Cypriniformes > Cyprinidae > Cirrhinus > Cirrhinus mrigala. The sequence continues at coordinate 38,791,947 of CM070009.1, read as the reverse complement.
TATGCAGAGAGATCACGGATCAGAGATAAGTTTTATTATTCAGGACACTTACTGTAATGGAGTTCTCTGTTGTGTCTCAGTATTATCTCAGATGTTTCTCGTTTAAAATCCGTCAGCTCAGGTTGTTTGATCTTGAGAACTGAGATGAGAGTTAATTGAATTATATTGAGGTCTTTGACTTTTGATCCCAGACTTTGGTATCTTGACAAATCTGAGCGCAGTTTGAGACATTGTTGAGATCTTTGCTGAAACTCTAGAGGAGAAATGTAAGATTTTTTTTCAGGAAAATCATTTGGAAAAAGAAGGAGATTCAACAAATGCCTCCATTTCATCTCATTGAGATGTAGGAGAAACAATTGGGTAAATCTGAGTAAATCACAGTTTGAGACTTTAAGATGTCATTAAAACTTTAGATGAGACACGTAAGATTACTGGAGGATTACTGTGACATTTTGTCTGGAGGAAGTCTCAATTTAATCTCACTGAAGTCTAGAATAAACATTTGAGACAGTGAAGAGATCTCATTTGTGATTTCCCTTTGATTTTGAGTGTTTCTGGATCTTTTGCTGAGAAGTCAGCGATCAGAGGAATTATTTATTTCTCAGTTATGTCTCCGTATGATCTCAGATGTTTCTCCCGAAAACTGATGGGAAAAGTGTGGATGTCAGCCAGATTATTTGATTTGAGGAGAATTTAATGAGAAATGTTTGCATTGATATTAAGCTTTCTAACCTTTGCAGATTTTGGTATAATGAGAAATCTGAGCACAGTTTGAGACATTGTTGAGATCTCTTCTGAAACTCTAGAGGAGACATGTGAGATTTCTCTCATCTTTTTTTCCAAGAATAATCTCATAAATGCAGAAGACCTCAACAAAAGTCTCTCTTCAGTATAACTGAAATCTCTGAGAAACAAATGGGATATTAAAGAGATCTCTTTTTTTTTTCTCTCTCTTTTCGAGTTTGAGTTTTTCTTGATCTTATGCTGAGAAATCAATGATCAGAGGAATGTTTTATTGCTCAATTCTCAGTTACGTGTCCATATCCTCCAAGATGTATCTTCTGATATCTTGAGAAAGAGAATGTAGATAACAGCCAGAATTTAATGAGAAATGTTTGAGTTCTCATTGAGATTTCAGACTTTGGTGTTTTGGCAAATTTGAGCACAGTTTGAGACATTGTTGAGATCTCTTCTGAAACTCTAGAGGAGACAGATGTGAGATTACTGAAGTCTTTTCATCAGAAGAAACATCTGAGAAGCAGAAGGCTTGTGCTTAAGTCTCAATTTAATCTCACTGAAATCTAGGAGAAGCAATTAAAGAGAGCAAATTTGGTGACTTTTCTTTCTAGTTCAAGTGTTTCTGGTTATGCTGAGAGATTAGAGCATTTAAAGTCATGTTTTATTGCTCAGTTCTCAGTTATGTCTCAGTATCTTCTCAGATGTTTCTTTTAGAATCTTTTGGGAGAAAGAAAATGTGGATATTATTTGATCTTGAAAGAATTTGATGACTGGTATGTGAGCACAGTTTGAGACATTGTTGAGACCTCTTTAAAAACTCTGCAGTAGCTTACTAGAATCTTTTTGTCAGGAGAAACATCTGAGAAGCAGGTGACTTCAGCAAATGTTTCCATTTAATCTCATTAAAATGTAGGAGAAACAACTGAGACATTAAAGAGATCTCATTTGCTATTTTTCTTTTCGGTTTGAGTGTTTCTGGAGATCATGTTGCTAGACAGTGATCTGAGGAATGTTTTATTGCCCAGTTATATCTCGGTATCTTCTCAGATATTCCTCCTAAAATCTGTTGGTGAAAAAGAACATTTTGATCTTTGACTTCGGTATCTTGGCAAATCTGAGCACAGTTTGAGACATTGTTGAGATCTCTTTTGAAATTATGGAGGAGAGTCGTGAGATTACGGGAGTGTTTTTGTCTGGAGAAACATCTGAGAAGTAGAATGCTTTTGCTTAAGTCCTTAAATCTCACCGAAATCATTTGAAACATTTGAGACATTAGAGATCAGATTTGTGATTTTGTTTCAGTGTTTCTGGATCTTATGTTGCAAGACAGTGATCAGAGGAATGTTTTATGGCTCATTTATGTCTCAGTATCTTCTCTTTTTGTATTTTGGCAAATCTGAGCACAATTTGAGACATTGTTGAGACCTCTTGAAACTTTAGAGGAGATACATGTGGGATTACTGGAGTCTTTTTGTCTGAAGAAACATCAGAGAAGCAGGTGACTTCAGCAGATGTCTCCATTTAATCTCATTGAAATGTAAGAGAAACAATGGGAGTAAATCATAGTTTGACACATTGTTGAGATGAAACTTTACTGTCATCTGAAAATTTACAAGAGACAGTGATCATAGGAACATGTCATTGCTCATTTATGTCTCAGTTTTAGCTCAGACATTTCTCTTACAATCTGAGCTCTCTTACAATATCAAGTCTTTTTGTCTCGATAAACATCTGAGAAGCAAGACACTTCTGCTAAAGCCTCAATGTAAACTCACTGAAGTCTAGGAGAAACAACTGAACCAGAAAAATGTAATGACTGACATTGGTATCTTGGCAGATCTGAGCCGAGTCTGAGACACTGTTGAGATCTCTTCTAAAGCTCTAGAGTGGTTTCTTGGCAAATCTGAGTACAATTTAAGATCTCTTTTGAAACTCTAGAGGAGAAATGTGAGATTACTGGAGTCTTTTCATCTGGAGAAACATCTGAGAAGCAAGAGACTTTTGCTGAAGACTCAATTTAATCTCACTGAAATCTAAGAGAAACTTTATGGAGATTACGTTGCAAAACAATGATTAAAGGAACATTTTTATCACTCAGCTATGTCTCAGTATCAGCTCAGATGTTGCTCCTAAAATCTCTGGGGCGAAATAAAATTTGAATGACTGACTTTGGTATCTTGGCAAATTTGAGCCAAGTCTGAGATAAAAAACGAGAATTGTTTTTGAAAATAGAAATGTCCTTTGACTCTTTCTAGAGTGGATTACTGGAGTCAGGTGAAACATCTGAGAATCAGACTATTTTTTTGCAATTTTTCTTCACATTTTGAGTGTTTCTAGCACTTATGTTGAAAAATCACTGATCAGAGGAATGGATTTTTTTTGTTCATTTATGCCTCGGTATCAGCTCAGATGTTTCTCCTAAAATCTGTTGGGAAAAAGAACATATGGATCACAGCCAGGTTGTTTGATCTTGGGAGATTTTGATAAGAAATATATGAGTTTGTATTGAGATTTCAATCTCCAGTTGTCCCCAATTTTATCCCTTTGCCATTCAGGAGAAACACCTGAGCTCTAATTCGTGATTTGTCCAGCTGTTTCAGTGCTTCATCTCTAGCAAACTCCTGAAGCTCAGGATATGATGAAGTGATTTTCCGCTTCACTTTTATCTCTGTCTGGTGAAAGCCGTGAGTTTGCTGAATATCTGCTGACCTGTTCGCCGCCGGAGCTCGTGTTTCAGAAATGTGAAGCGTCTGTTCGCTGAGCCTGTAAGACGCTCCATCCGTCAGTCTCTGTGTTTGTCTCTCAGACAGATTGCCGCATCTCTGGAGGATAGTTGTAGTGTATTAAAGTGCTCCGTGCTGCTTTACACACCATCTGCTTCAATGGCATGAGAAATTCACAGAGAAACAGACAGCAGAAACAAGACGTTATGAGAGAAAACATTCAATTGTTCAACGATTATGCGCCATTTAAAACACACAGTGATGAAACGCAAAGGTTTGACCTTTATCGAGTTTATTTTTAGACCGTTTATCAGCAGGAATCATCTGAATGTCTCATTGAGGTGAAGCTTAATGACTGTTTCCTACAGCTCAGCCATAGAAAATGACAGAAGACTTCATTTTGTGTTCGATATAAGGAGAAGGAGAGGAGAGGAGATAAAGCGAGACAAGAAAGGAGATGAGATCCATCAAGTTCATGATTTCTCCATCTCTCATGCAGGTGGTTGGGCTGCTTATGGAAATATCAGGTGAAATTAAATTATTCCTATAGTAGGTATATTAAAGTTTTCCATCACAGAGGGTTGAGGCGGTCTTTCTGCTGGACTGAATGTTTCCTTCCTTCCTTGTTTTATAAAGCTGTGGAAACACACACACATAGTGTAATTGATTATTAGATGAACCTGAGCAGCATTCGATGTAAATGTATCGCTATGGTTCTCTCAGGCCACTTGACTCAGAGACTGTACAGTGAAGCAGGGGATTATGGGAAAGGAAGAATTTACTGATGGTTCTGTTGATGTCACGCTTATGGGTTTGAAAACAATATAATTTCATATCATGATTAGGAATCTTAGTTCTTCATTCTCTTTTTGAAGATCTGAATTAAAGTCCTTTAGATTTATCAATACAATCTTTTTAGTTTAAATTATAAATTAAATTCACATTTTAAGTAAATGAATTAATTCATTAATTAATTAATTCATGTATGTTATTTCCTTCACTTCAGTTATTAAAGCAGCAAGTTGTCTTAAGTGTAATTTAATTTTGTTTAAATGGTAAATTATTTAAATTGTAAATACTTAAATACTTAATTTAATCAGTATTTATTTATGTTACTTCCTTTACTTTAGCTAATGAAGCAGCAGGTTGTTTTAACAAGTGTATTTTATTTTATTTTATTTAAATTTTAAATTATTTAAATTATAAATCAAACATTTAATTTGATCACTTCATACAATTCACAGTATTATGTAATTAAATTTAATTAATTAATTTATTTATTTATGTTCCATCACTTTAGTTAATGCTGCAGCAAGCTGTTTTAACAAGTGTATTTACATTTTTTTTTTAATTTAAATGTTAAATTATTTGAAATTATAAATCAAATATTTAATTTAATCACTTAACTTAATATTTTAAAATGTATTTTTTATTTATGTATGTACTTCCTTCACTTTAATTAATGAAGCAACAGGCTGTTTTAAGTGTATTTTATTTTATTTTATTTTATTTTATTTTATTTTATTTTATTTTATTTTATTTTTTGTTTTGTTTTGTTTTGTTTTGTTTTTTGTTTTGTTTTGTTTTATTTTGTTTTGTTTTGTTTTATTTCATTTAAATTATTTAAATTATAAATCAAACATTTAATTTAAACTCTTAATTCACAGTATTTTGTAATTAAATACAATTTATTTATTTTATTTATTTATTTACTTCCTTCACTTTAGTTAATGAAGCAACAGGCTGTTTTAAGTGTATTTTATTTTATTTTATTTTTATTATTTTTTTTTATTTTGTTATTTTTTTTATTTTGTTTTATTTTATTTTATTTACATTTTAAATGATTTAAATTATAAATCAAACATTTAATTTAATCACTTAATTTCATTATTTATTTATTCATTCATTCATTCATTCATTCATTCATTCATGTATGTTCCTTCACTTTAGTTAAGTATTTAAATTTGTTATTTTATTTATTTATTTATTTATTTATTTATTTATTTATTTATTTATGTGTATTTAAGTGTTTATTTATTTATTTGTTTTTTTAATTTTGAATGATTAAAATTATAAACCAAATATTTAATTTAATCAGTATTTTATTAATACTGTGTTCATTCATATAGTTCGTCTTAACTGTAAACTCAAAATAGCTTGTGATTCATTATGATATGAATCAAGTAATGTATAAAGGACTTGATTTTGTCTATATAAATTAGACTGAATCATGAAAAATAATGCAACAGTATTGGTTAATGTTGTTTTGCCCCGTCCATATGGCCTTGGTGACATCAGGAGGAGAAAGTTTAGTGGAAATGATTACATTTTGATGAAACATAATAAAGAAAACCTTAGAATAATAGTCACCAAAGTGGTGAATTTATCTGTGTGGAAACATGCCAAAAGATTGACGTTTCATTGTAGAACTCTCTGGCATACTTGATTCTGATTGGTCAGTTTGCTGTCTCTAGTTTTATATTTGTTAGTTAAAGTTTTGTCCAAACGTCTGCTACAGTCGCTGTTAGCGTCGCATTGCATTCCCTCTCTGGCATATTAATAACTAGATCAAGGTATCTGTCGATTCCCATTCGACACAGAATAATTGTCGAGTTATTAAATTCATAAATGTTTATAGGAATCAGAGTTTTCTCAAGAGATAAAAGCAGCAGAGAGAGAGTGTTTTAATGCATTTCACCTGTCAGCGAATGCGCTCATCACCGACGCCGCAGGAAATGAGATCAGTGCCTCCTCCTGACAGCAGCGCTTTAAAAACACAGACACGCCATCATTACATTCCCCTCCGACACGCGCCGTTATTACTGACTGGAGAAACAGATACAGCCTTCTGCCTTCATTACCAGCTCCATCGCCATGTGTTTACATGCTCACAGCTGGAAAAACTGAGCTACACACTTTACACCGTCAACTTAGCGGATCTCATGAAGAAATTCAGAAATGTTTGGTAACACTTTACAATAAGGTGTCATTTGTTAATGTATTAACTAACATGAATGAACGATGAACATTTATGACACTATTTATTCATCTTTGTTAATGTTAGTTAATAAAAATATAGTTGTTCATTGTTTGTTAATGTTAGTTCACAAAGCATTAACTAATGCTAAAAAAACAACTTTTGATTTAATAATACATTAGCAAATGCTGAAATTACATGAACTAAGATTAAAAATGCTTATTGCAACAACATTAACATTAATATTAATGTTGATATTAGTATTCATTAATTCAGTAGTATTTATATTATTTTTATTTATTTTAATTATAATAGTATAAATATTCATATTACAAAATGATCAATGTTTATATTGCTATTAATATCAGTATTAATCTTCATTCATTCCTTATTTTGTAGTAATATTATTTTATTAATATGAATAGTAATATTTGTATTACTATAGTAACAATAACAATTGTGATATTCATATTAATATAATTTCATTGCTATTAATGTAATCAAATTATTTCAATTTTAATATTGGTATTAATATGCATCCACTCTTTATTTTTTATTATTATTATTTTGTTAATATTAACAGCAATATTAGTATTAATACACTAAGAATTAATAACAATTGTGATATAGCTTTCCATATTTATTTTTTATTGTTATTAATAAAATTTAATTGCTATTAATATCATTAAATTATATTCATTTAAATATTGCTATTAATATTAATATTCATGCACTCTTAATAGAATTTAATAAATGTATTACATTATTTAAATGTTTTTTTTTTAATATTTTAATACTTTATTGATATGAATGGCAATATTAGCATTAATACAATAACAATTAATAACAGTTGTGTTATTGAAAAAAATGGATTATTATTTAATATAACTTTTCATTGTTACTATAATTACATTTAGTGCTAATATTAATATTTATGCACTCTTTATTTTAATATTATTTTATTAATATTGGTATTGTAATATTAATATTAGTATGAATGCAGTAGCATTAATATTTTATTGCATGTATTAAAACATTACATTAATTAATTTTAATAAATCGTAATATAATTTCATAAATTGTATTAAATGTATTAAAATATAAACATTTATTTAAATGTTATTTTATATATTAATAGTTCATTGATATGAATATCTCTGTTAGCATTAATACAATAACAATTTCAGTAGTGGTATTAATAATATTGGTAATAATATTAGTAGCAATATTAGAATTACAGATATTAGTAAATAATATTAATATTAATATTGTTATTATTATTAATATTAATAAAAATAATAATATTATTACTTATTTTATGGTTGATTTAATAGTATTATAGTATAGTATATTAATAGTATTTGTATTGTAATACAATATGATGTATAATCAGTATTTGTGTTCATTTATTTATTCATTATTTTATACAAATATTTTGTTTATGAATATTGAAATATAATATATATGTTTTTTTCTTTTTAATGAATTAATGTTAATTATTTATTTTTATTACTTATTCATTAATTTAGTTTTAATACAGTAATCATTAATAAAAATAATATTCATGTGTTTAGTCATTGTTTGGTTGATTAATTGATTGATTGATTTGTTGTTAATAAATGAATGGATGGTAAGTTGATGTTTGATAGGTGGTCTAATTGATTGGTTGATCAGTCGTGTAATTGGTTTATATCTGGTTTGTTGGTGATTGATTGACCGATTGTTTAATTAATGTATGAGTGCTTGTTTGATTTGATGATTAACTGATAAATCAATGCTTTTGACTGACAGCTTACCTTCCTGCAGTTACAGATCCTAATTATATTCAGCGAGCGCCGGTGAAATCGTTGTGTCTGAATATGATTTCATGAATGTCAGAGGTCTCTGATCTCTGAAGAGCTTTGGGAAAATCTGATTCAGCGCTAATAGAAATAACGCAGGTATCTGCAGTGCTGCTGGAGAAGCGTCTTTCATACGCCTATTGTTTGCTAATTAGTCGTTTGGCAGCGTCTCTTTGTGTTTTATTTTGAGTTGGCGGTTCATCTGTCCCTCAGCGAGCAGGTGTGCGCTAATCTCGTGCTGAGCCTCGTTCTCTGATGGTTTGCTGTGATTTCAGCAGCGTTTAGTCATTGACTGCACTTAATCTGCTGCTATAAGAGTCGTCCCGCTGGACTCATTCCTGCAGAAACCAATCAAAGTCCTAAACCAACAAACCCGTACACTGACTGACGTCTTCACATCGCCTGCTCATTTACAGCTCGCTTTAATCCAGTTCACCTCTGTCTGGAGAACAGGCCTCTCAGAGGAGCATCGGATCGCTTAGAGGTTGCTCAGATGATTGAGTGGTTCTCCGTTATATTGCATTTATAGTTGGGATCAACTTACAAGTTCCAAATGTTGCTCAGGTATTTAATTAAATGTTTAAAATGAAAAAAGTTTAAATTAATCAAATTGGAAAAAAAAAAAAAAAAAAAAAAAGTTTATTTATTTATTTATTTAAAATGAGAATTGTATTAAAAATGTTTACAGTTATATTTTTTTTTATTTTAGATAAAAAGAAAATAAAAATATTAAAATAAGATTTTTATGAAAAATGTTCTGTTATATTCCAGTTATTTCATTTACAGTAAGATGGGTGTTGGGTGTTAATTCAATGAAATAAATATTTAAATGTTAATTTTATTTTATGTATTATTTTTGTATTTATTTTGTGTTATTTGTATTTTATTTGTTAAATAAAATGTTCCTCACTTATATTTCATTTACAGTAAATATCAACTTATATGTTAAGAAAATAAAACAAATATTAAAATTTGTACTTTTATTGTTTTAAAATGGTAAGAAAAATATTTTATTAATTTATTTTTGTGTTATTTGATTTTTTGCATTTTTTATATATTGGATTATAAAATAAAGATGAAAGAAAAATAAGTGCTCAGAAGCACTTTAATCGTTTAATCTGTTATATTTCATTTACAGTATCAACTTTGTCTCTGATGTTAATAAAATAGAAAAAAAAAATTGTATTTTTTTATCCTTTTAAAATGTGTTTTTTATTTTATTTTATATATTGTATTATTTATTTTTTTTGTTATTCATATTTATTATTATTATTATTATTATTATTATTATGTTATATTTTTGTATTTTTATATATTGGGTTTATTTATATAAAGATCAACTTTCTTTCAGAAAACAAATATTTAAATTTGTATTTTTGTATTATTATTATTTATTTATTTTTATTAGTATTATTTTATTATTTGTGTGTTATTTCTATTTTATTTTTTGGATTTGTTTGTATTAAAGAGAGATAAAAGATAAATTAAATATTAAAATGAAAACTTTATTTAAGATTTGGTTATTCATAGCTCATGAGATTTAATGGTTTAATCTCAGTTATGTTTTATTTACAGTAGTCATCAACTTTGTCTCAGATGTTGCTAAGGTATTAAATTATTAAGAAAAAAAATATTTTACTTTCTGTATTTTTTATTTATTATCTGAAATTTGATGTTTATATAAAAGAATACAAAAATATTAAATATTAAAATTAGAATTTTATAATATTTTTAATTAATTGCTCGTAAGATTTAATGCATCTCAGTTATATTTAATTTAAATATAAACTTTTTCTTAGATGTTGCTAATATGAAAATGAAATGAATAAAAACAAAATAAAATAATAAAATAAAGAATTCTAATTAAATATTTGCTTATTCATTGCTTAGAATATTCAGTGGTGCTCATTTAAATATCAACTTTGTCACAGATGTTGCTCAGATGTTAATAAAATAAAACTTTTACATTTTATTTTAAATTTTATATAATAGAAATAATATTTTAAAATTAATAAATATAGGAATAAGTAAAGACAATTGAGTCACTAGTTGTCATCCAATAAGAGTCTAGTGCTGTAAAATGAATGTGGAGCAGCTCAGATGATTCGATGACAAATTAGTTCATATTGAGTTTTTTGATTGGATATTTCAGTATCTTGTCTAATATGCGCAGAGTTTAAGACATTACTGAGATATCTGCTGAAACTCTAGAGCTGATTACTGCAGTCTTTCTGAGGAGAAGCAGACAGGAGTCTCCATTTGTTCTCCGTTTACTCTGAGACGAATGATCGAGGCGTTGTTAAGATCTCATTTGTGATGTTTCTTCCTGTGGGCATCCAAGATCTGGCTCTGAAACAGGCGTTTGTGGGTAAACACGATATTTCAGCAGTGATGGGAGGATTTATCTGTGGTTCTTACAGTCGGTGACGTGCGGTGTGATCAATAGCGTATCCGTGAGAGTGTGTGTGAGTGAATCAGCTGAAGAAACGAGGAGAAAAAGACAATTACCTGTCAATGCGCCAGTGGAGAGACATCCGTTACACGCTCGACCTTCATCTGACAGTCATGTGACCTCTCTGTCTTCATAATGCTTGTGTCCATTTCTCACTCTCACTGTTTAGTTTTGCTCCCCTCATCCATGTGATGCTGAAGGTATGAGCTTGAGTAAGTTTAGCACAGGAGTCTTTTGATTACTTGTCCTGTGTGTGTTCTTATGCGCTGGCATTGAATGGTGTCCCGTCAGTTTGTCAAAGCATCATCTGCTGTGATTTACACACTCGATTGAAGCACCATCAAGCAGTCTCAGGGATAGCCACACATGCGGCCCGTTATTAACTCCCGCTTTCGTTTATCTAATTCTTATGAATCTTATTGTCATATCCAGGTTGACGTTTGTCTTATCACTGGACCACACTGAATCTGGTCACTTCTTTTACATTTTGTTGGGGAAAGTTGGTTAAAAAAAAAAAAAAGGTATATGCACAGAAAGCAGCTGTCAGTACCTAACTAAGTTTTCTTTCATGTCTTATTGTGCTTAAACTGTCAAATACACAAGTTTATGTTACAAAAACACACACACACACACGGCTTTAGTGATCTAGTCTGGATCTTAGACAGGTCTGGTATTGGTCACTTGCTTTGTTATCCGCTGGTGGAAAGAAGCATCATAGATCTGGATTCAGTATGAAGTCTGTAGTGAAGTATGAACTCGAGAAGAAAGAAGGAGAGAAACAGTCTGTCTTGTCAGAAAGTGTGTAGTTCATCACTTACAGTCTCTCCTCATTCTTTTAGGCCTGTTGTGTAAATCTTATATCACCTGTCTGTCCATTTAAACATCTGTCTCTTTTTAAACAGATCCATAGATGATACGCGTCTCTTTATAAAGGTATCTGTCAGTAAATGGACTGTCTGTCTGAAAGCTCATTCGTGACGTCAAAGCTCTTTCCAGCCTGATAAAACTTGTTCAGCGTGAGAGTCGATGGCAGATGATAAGAGTGGAAACATGAAGACAGAAAACTGACAGAGTCAAAAAAAAAACTGAGAACAATGTATAGGATAGAAAGACAGATAGATAGAACAATAGAGTGATAGAACAATAGATGGAATGAGACTAGGGATGCTCATTTTAACCGGTTAACCATTAACTGACAGAAAGAATTTTGACCAGTTAATACAATCAGTTAAACGGTTTAAAAGGCCATTTAATTTTTTTCAGTAATTTATCAAAATTTTTAAAACGTTTGCTGAATGGTTAAAATAAAATTGCATTTTTGAGAGAAAAAAAAGATAAATCACGTAGGCCTACAACATTAAGTCGCATATTATTATTACATTCAGAAACAGACCTGATGCCGACGCGAAATGTTTACAAACACTATAAACATAGGCTAGGCTATTTTAGTTCCCCTCACTCCACAAAAAATCATTTCTGAATTTTTTTTACAATTATAAATAAATTAAATCAATCTGAATACTTTCAATTTAACAGTATTCAAAAAAGAACAAGAATGAAAAATATAAGAAGCTAGGCTATATTAACGACAAGCCAAAACGAATTTATTTAGGCTAAAGCAAAACTGAAACTAACGTTTTTGTATTTGAATGCCAAAATATTATTTATTATGTAAACCTGGTTTTGTGCTTCACTTGCATTCAAATATCCACATAAAACAAACTGTTTGGCATAATATCACGGCAGTACATTGATAACGATTAGGCAGTGTGATTTTTCCATATATTTGGCTGACTGTGTTTTATTATGATAATGGAAAAGTTGCATTGTCAAGTTAGCAATGCTTAACTGTGTGTGTGTGTTTGTGTGTGTGTGCGACTCCTTCTAGTCATACAGGTAATCAAAACTGTAAACGGTTTGTTTTTATTTGTGTACATTCACAATAAAAACAAATCCTTTTTAAAAATAGGATGCCGTTTTCAGCCGTCTTCCTTTCGCACAGCGAAACCAAAACTCTGCATCCTAGCTACTTGTTGCACAGTTTTTTCTTTTGCTTTGTTAAGTAAGAATATTTATCGTATAGGCCTATTCATTCATTATATATAGCCTAGCCTAGCTTTGTTATGTTTTTCTCCGTTCGCATGCAGAAGCGCTGCAGGTGCGTGATGTGATATGTCCGTGTAAATCCCATGGTAAATCCTCATGTTCTGTTATTTGCTGCTTTTTGCGCATGTAAAATTAATCCCTGGAAAACAAATTTTGGTATTTTTAACGGGTCACAGACACTTATCCTTTCTAAAAGAATTAAATTCTAGATTGAAATAATATTGCCTGTTAACGGTTAATAATCGGTTAACGAGTGTCGGCTGTCGGTTAGGAAAAATAACCAAAATGAACATCCCTAAATGAGAGTGATAGAACGATAGCACAATAGAATGGTAGATAGGACGATGGAAAGAATGATAGAGTGATAGATAGAATAAAGCAACAGAATGAACAATAGAATGATAGAGTGGTAGATAGAACAACATAACAACAGATAGAATGAAAGAACAATAGTAATAGATAAAATAGTAGTAATAGATTTAATAGAGCAATATAATGATAGAGTGATAGATAGACAGAACAATAGAGTGATGCATAGAATGACAGATAGAACGAAAGAACTATAGAGTGGTAGAATGATAGAGCAAAAGATAGACCGGTAGATAGAATGATAGAGCGATAAATAGAGCGTTAAATAGAACGAAAGAATGACAGAGTAATAAATAGAATGATAGAGCTATAGAATAGAATGGTAGCGCGATATAATAGAGCGATTTTATATAGAACAATAGAATGATAGAGCGATAGATAGGATGATAGATAGAACAATAGAGTGATAGAGAGCGATAGACAACAACATACAGAACAACAGACAGAACGAAAGAATAGAATGATAGATAAAATAGTAGTAGAGCAATAGATAGAACGATAGAGCAATAAAATGGTAGAACGATAGAGCAATAGATAGAATGATAAAGATAAATAGAAGGACAGATAGAATGAAAGAATGATAGTGATAGAATGAGAGCAAAAGATAGTGATAGAACAATAGATAGAATGACAGAGTGATAATAGAACGACAGATAGAACGAAAGAATGACAGAGCAATAAATAGAATGATAGAGTGATATAATGGTAGCGCAGTAGAACAGTAGATAGAACAATAGTGATATATAGAACAATAGAATGATAGAGTGATAGATAGAACGACAGATAGAACAGTGATATCTAGAACATTAGAATGATAGAGCGATAGTGAGAACAATAGAGTGTTCAATACAATGATAGAGCGATAGATAGAATGATAGAACAATTGATCGATAATAGAATGATAGATAGAAAGAAAGAATGACAGAGCTATAAATAGAATGATAGAGCGTCAGAATGGTAGTGCAATAGAACAGTAGATAGAACATTAGAGTGATATATAGAACGATAGAATGATAGAGCGATAGAACGATAGAACAGAGTGATATATAGAATGATAGAGCTATAATTAGAATAGTGATAGTGAGAACAATAGAGTGTTCAATAGAGTGATAGATTGACAATAGTATGATAGATAGAATGACAGAATGACTGAGCGATAAATAGAATGATAGAGCGACAGAATGGTAGTGCAATAGAACGGTAGATAGAACAGTAGAACGATATACAGAACAATAGCACGATACAATGATAGAGCGATAGATAGAACGATAGGTAGAACAATAGAGTGATAGAGCGATAGTGAAAACAATAGTGTTCAATAGAATGATAGATAGAGGGATAGAATGATAGAACGATAGATCGATAATAGAATGACAGATAGAACGAAAGAATGACAGAGCGATAAATAGAATGACAGAGCGACAGAATGGTAGTGCAATAGAACAGTAGGTAGAACAATAGAGCTATAGATAGAAAAATAGAACGATAGAATGATAGAGCGATAGAACGATGGATAGAACAGAGTGATATATAGAATGATAGAGCTATAATTAGAATAGAATGATAGTGATAGTGAGAACAATAGAGTGTTCAGTAGAATGATAGAGCGATAGAACGAAAGAATGACAGAGTGATAAATAGAATGATAGAGCGATAGAATGGTAGTGCAATAGAACAGTATGTAGAACAATAGAGCTATAGATAGAACAATAGAATGGTAGAATGATAGAGCGATAGAACGATAGATAGAGGGATAGATAGAACAATCAAATTATAGAGCGATAGAACGATTTGTAGAACAGTCGATAGAATGATAGAACACTAGAGCGATCGATAGAAGGATAGTACAATACAACGCTAGAGCGATAGAACAATAGAACAATCGACAGAGCAATAGATAGACATGGATAGATGGGTAGGTAGATAGATAGATAGATAGATAGATAGATAGAGATATGTTGATTAATACTTTATTAGCTGCTTTTACAAGTGCAATATCAGTCTACTAATATTGTAACTAATACAGATGGTGTCACCTTTAGTAGTTTAAAAGCTGTTTAGCTTCAGCAATGCTCACAGTCAGATAGTGAGAGGGAAGGAGAGGAAAACCCACAAGGCTTTCCTCTGCTGACACTGT
Organism: Cirrhinus mrigala; assembly: GCA_036247105.1. Classification (NCBI taxonomy): domain Eukaryota; kingdom Metazoa; phylum Chordata; class Actinopteri; order Cypriniformes; family Cyprinidae; genus Cirrhinus; species Cirrhinus mrigala. Next base: position 38,776,604 of record CM070009.1, on the reverse strand, counting down.
GGAAATGATGCATCACAGTTTTCTCACACCTTATGCCGAGCTGAATCTGTTGTCTTATTCACGAGCGCCAACCCACCCTCAGATCAGAAACACGCAGCGGGACTCCAGAGACAGAGAGAGACGGGCGGTTTCCTCTGACAGCGTCTCAGCAGGCCGACACATCCGAGCGTAAAGATCACATCTGAAGCCCGAGCCTCCGTCATGACGCGGGAAACTCTGACGCGCCTCAGCGTTTATGCAGCATATTGCTGGGTAATTTCCTGAAAGACGCAAACCTCGCGGGGGAAGAGAGTCGCGACGCCTCCTGAACTGCTCTAATGCAGCTCTTCACGTGCGCCGTCCCACGACGCACCGCGTTTGCCTTTTGGAGGGAAAATGGATTGCGCCTGAAGGGGAATGTGACCTAGCTCAGATATCATCGCCGCATCTCAGCGGTGGGAAGATTGCATCTGCGCCTAAGCCACTCGCAACGCATAAAAATGTCTGGTGGAGAGAGAATGAGATTTGAGTTTTTTTGTGTGCAACATTCTTGCTGCATCCTTTTTTAAAAAAAAATTAATAATAATAATAAAATAAAATAAAAAGGGATGGTGACCGGCTCTGAAATAGACAAAAAGCATCATAAAAGTATGAGAAACAGACCCACAGTTTATGGTCTTCTGCACATCAAGGTTGCATTAATTTAATAAAATGTGAATATATTGTGAAAATATTTTAAGTAAATGTGAATATATTGTAAAATGTAATTTATTGCTGTGATGTAAAGCTGAATTTTCAGCATCAATACTCCAGTCTTCAGTGTCACATGATCCTTTAAACATTTATTATTATTTTTAAATTTGTATTAAATAAAATGTATTATTTAATAAAACATGTTTATTAAGCATTAAACATTTATTATTATTTATCATTTATCATAAATATTAGGTTAATATAGTTATTTATGTGATACATTTTATTTTTCAGGATTGTTTGTTGAATATAAAGTTCAAAACAATTTATTTGAAACTGAAAACTTTTGTAATATTATAAGCGTATTTACCGTCACTTTTGATTTATTTAAAATAATATTAAAAATAATACATTTTCTAAATAAAAAATAAATATTATGAAAAAAATTTAAATGATAAAATTGCTGAATAAATATTAATTTCTTATAAAAAAAAATCATATAAGCTCGAGCAAGAAAAAGTGTAATCAGGGTTAATATAGTTAAACTAAAACCATTTAAATATAACTTAAAAGAAAATAAAACATAAAAATATAAGATAAATATAAAATACATAAACTAATTTTATTTCAGCTAGCCTTTCAAGCAGCATTTATCAGTTTCATTTAGTTCAACTTGATGTATTTAAATAACTAAAACTAAATAACTAAAACTAAATAAAAATAAGAACTTATTTAAAAATAATAATGATAAAATAAAATACTAAAACAAAATTAATCAATTATATCTACATATTAAATAAAATAAATTAAAATGACAAAACAGTAAAATGTAATGATGTGCTAAAAAATGTGCTAATAATGCTAGAAACATGCTACCGACATGCTAATTCACGTTAGCAATGTGTTAAATTATGTCTGCAACTGTCAGATGTGACCCTAGACCACAAAACCAGTCATACGGGTCAGTTTTTTGAAACTGAGATTTATACATCACCTGAAAGCTGAATAAATAAGCTGTTAGGATATGAGAATATTTGGCCGAGATTCAATTATTTGAAAATCTGGAATCTGAGGGTGCGAAAAGCTCGAAATATTGAGAAAATCGCCTTTAAAGTTGTCAAAATAAAGTTCTTAGCAATGCAGATTACTAACAAAAAGTTAGGTCTTGATATATTTACAGTAGGAAATTTACAAAATATCTTTATGGAACATGATCTTTATTTAATATCCTAATGATTTTTGGCATAAAAGAAAAATGTATCATTTTGACCCATGCAATGTATTTTTGGCTATTGCTACGAATATACCCGTGCTACTTATGACTGGTTTTGTGGTCCAGGGTCACAAATGACAAAATGTAGTGAAATTTGAGATATAAAATTAAAATAAAAACAGATAAGCTAAAAATGAAAAATATATTTATATCTCAATTGTACTAAACTCTTTTTTTGGTGCGCTGTCACTTTGATTATCAAATTGAGCATTCGAAAGCTTTGCATCTGTGTTTCTCGCCATAGTTTATGGTTTTTCTCACAATCTCTATGACATTCCCATCAAAACATGACATAGAGGAGATTTCATTCGTCATATATGTGTGGTCGTTTTATAGGAGGCAGATTCACAGTTCCGCGACCTCCTCGTGTAATAAAGAGAAAACAGGAGGATCTTTGCATGCTTCGGTCACGGCGATATTGAGAATGAGTTTCATGAGATCTCAGTCAAGGCCTACGGAGACTGAACAAAATCACTTCAGCTGACTGACCCTGGACCAGCCCGTGATTTACAGCACCGGTCGCTGCGCTGGAACCAGGGGGATTATGGGATGTTAACGGTGGGACGACACCTTCAGAGCAGGACAGTAAAGGGCACAGCGGGAGCCTTGAATGTTTTCTTCATGTTCGGCCCTTTTGTGTTGTTTATTGCTTAGTTTGAATAGTGCATCTCATTTTCATATTAATATCGTATTATTTCCTGCTGGCAGCAGCTGCTTACCACGGTAACAACACCAGACGAGGAGATGCCAAAAACAGAACGTGTCTTTCGCTTCACTCATGTTTTTGTCTCTTTGATTTTGCTATCAAAACTACCTACAGATCGCTGCAATAATCAGACAAACTCCTTCCTAACTTCCTAAAACACCTACATAATAATGCCTCGTGAAGTAGTAAAAAAAAAAATTCAAGTTAAAATTATATCTCAGAATTGACATATAAACTGGCAATTGCAAGTTATAAAATCAAAATTGCGAGATATAAAATCATTTGTGGGAAAAAAGTCAAAATTTTGAGTTTATTTTACAATCCTGACTTTTTTCCCGCAAATAAATTTAATTCTGAGCAACTGCGTGTTATACAATCAGAATCCTGAATTTGCAATTCTGAGGAAAAAAAGTCAATTGCGAGATATAAACTCACAATTCTGAGGAAAATCGTTACAGTTGCAAAATATAAACTCATATTCTGAGGAAGAAAGTTACAATTATGAGATGTATAGTTACAATTCTGAGAAAAAAGTTACAGTTGTAAGATATAAACTTGTAATTCTCAGGAAAAGTGTCACAATTGCAAGACATAAACTCACATTTCTGAGGAAAAATGTCACAATTGCGAGAGATAAAGTCAGTTCTGGGAAAAAATCACAATTGCGAAATATAAACTTGCAATTCTGAGAAAGAAAGTCACAATTACGAGATATAAAGTCGAAATTCTGAGGAGAAAAGTCACTTGTGAGATAAAAACTAGCAAATCTGAGGGAAAAAGTCGAGATTACGAGATATTACGAGATATATATAGTCACAGCTATGAGAAAAAAGTTACAATTGCGAGATATAAACTCAATTCTGAGTAAAAAGTCACAATTGTGAGATATAAGCTTGTAATTCTGAGAAAGATAGTCACAATTACGAGATATTTAATCGCAATTCTAAGAAAAAAATTATAATTGCGGGATATAAACTCGGAATTCTGAGAAAAAAGTCACAGTTGTGAGATATAAACTCGCAATTCTGAGGAAAAGCGTCACAACTGCAAGATATAAACTCGCAATTCTGAGAAAAAAATATTTTCTGAGTTTAAAAAATTATATTCTGAGGGAAATAGTCACAATTACAAGATATACAGTCGCAGCTCTGAGAAAAAAGTAACGATTGTGAGATATAAACTCAATTCTGAGTAAAAAGTCACAAATGCGAGATATAAACTGCCATTACCTTTTTTTTTTTTTTTTTTTTTTTATTCAGTGGCGGAAACGTGCTTCCATACTTCCATACAAACCTGCATTTACTTGACTTGAACAATTACAGGCTACAGTAAAAACAGCAATAATGTTAAATATTTTTTCTATTTAAAATAACTATTTTCTATTTAAATATATTGTAAAATGCAATTTATTCCTGTGATCAAAGCTGAATTTTCAGCATCATTACTCCAGTCTTCACTGTCACATGATCCTTCAGAAGTCATTCTAATACGCTGATATGAGTTTGGAAAACCGCATTCACACTAGCCAAATAAACCAAAGTTCATTCTTTCAAATCAGTGAGATTCCACAAGGGGCACGCAGGTAAATGTATGCGTCACGTCTTTATTTTGCGGGGAAAACCACAAAACAGCGTTTTAAATCATATGCAGCGTGCGTGTCGCACTTCATGTCGAGTTTTTGAACTCTTTGAGCGTACGAGCGTTTGATACCTCAACAGAATGTTTTATCAAAACCGCGAGCTCATCAAGAGGAGAAGCAAGTCACGTCGAAGCCCTTTGATGTCCTGCGTATCGTGACAACACTGTATGGGGACACGGGCGACGTAAATAATTGATCAGAAACACAGAGCGCTTTAATGGCGGTGCATTCGCCGTGTGAGGAGTCGTCCTGAGAGAGTTTGCAGCGTCTGATGCCGTGCGGTTTGATGTCAGACGCAGATGTGAACCGAGGAACCTTCGTTAGGGAGAGCTTGGAGCTGTTTGTTTATGATGGGATGGTGAGATCGGGCCAAAGGGCAGCTGAGCGCTTTAGAAGTGTCTCAAAATCGAGCGTGTAAATAATAACCTCACTGTAGATTTCACCAGAGTGACTAACTACATTTTCAGTTGCTCAGCTGTTTTCAGACTGTCTAACTTTAGCGATACCAAACTACTTTTGAAATAAAAACACCATGTTGCTGTTTTGTATTGGGATTCTTTAACTTTTCAACTGTCTAAGCTGTCCAGAAGTGTTGGGATTCCTGCCAGTTTGTTTCATTTTTAGTCACATTCAGTCCTTTTGGTAGAAAAATTAATGTTTAGAAAATAAGAATCTATCTGCTTCCTGTCAATCATCTTCCTTATTTGGGATTGCTGATGTCTGATTGCCGATGTGTCTTTAGGGGGCGGGTTTTTTTTAGGTGTCTAAAAAATTCTATTCTATTATTTTTTTTCATGCCAAACAACTTGCATGAAATGTAATGAATTCATATATCACAACAAAAATGGATTAAGAATACAAAATATTTCATTTAAAATATTATGAAATTAATATTTCTAATAATATAGCTTAATCATTCATTTTGGTTCCACCATATGACAAATAATTGTGACGAATCATAGTTTATCTTTGTCTGCATTTTAATAATGTCCTCTTTCGAAAGTGTTAATTTAGCGTTGTTTATTTAATAGTATTTATATTTCGATGTAGCTTCCAGAACAACGATTGACAGATAATGTACTCACCCCCTTGTCATCCAAGATGTTCATGTCTTTCTTTCTTCAGTCATAAAGAAATTATGTTTTTTGAGGAAAACATTTCAGGATTTTTCTCCATATAGTGGACTGATGTGGTGCCCCGATTTTGAACTTCCAAAATGCAGCTTAAATGTGGCTTCAAACGATTCCAGATGCGGTTGTAAACGATCCCAGCTGAGGAAGAAGGGTCTTATTTTGCGAAACAATCGGATATTTTCATAAAAATAATACAATTTATATACTTTTTAATGTCAAACGTTTGTCTTGTCTTGCTCTTCCCGACCTCTGTTTTTTTCTGGTTCATGACAGTTAGGGTGGAAAAACTCCCATCTCATGTTCTCCTTCAACTTCAAAATCATCCTATATAGTTGTTTTACCTTTTTTGTTAAGGGTGTTTGATCTTCTTTGCATGTTCGCTTTGCAAAGACTGGGTCGGAGCTTCTGCAGCGATGTAGGATGATTTTAAAATGATTTTTGAATTTGAGGGAGAAAATACAATTGTTTTTTGACATACCCTAACTGTCTTGAGCCAGAATACACAGAGTTCAGGGAGAGAAAGACAAGATAAGCGATTTTTTTTAATGAAAATAACCGATCATTTCGCTAGATAAGACCCTTCTTCCTCGGCTGGGATCGTTTACAACCACATCTGTGATCGTTTGAAGCTGCATTTAAACTGCATTTTGGAATTCAAAATTGAGGCACCATATCAGTCCATTATATGGAGAAAAATCCTGAAAAGTTTTCCTCACAAAACACAATTTCTTCACGACTGAAGAAAGAAAGGCATGAACATCTTGGATGAAAAGGGGGTGAGTACATTATCTATAAATTGTTGTTATGGAAGTGGACTTCTCCTTTAAATGCTTCAACATATTTTCATCCCCTTTTTTTTATAGTTTTAGTTAATAGAAACTAAATATAATCAAAGATTCCATCTATGATGTGGCTATTAAAAACATAACATTTTAATTTAATTAACATCCAATGAATTAAATCACTTAAAAATCTATTTATTTTATTGAATAAAATTCTTTGATCAATTCAGTAAAATGATCTGATCATCCGATCACTGCTACAGATGGTTTCAAGTACTGTACATCTGTATATTATGCACTATATAGCCTGGTATACACTACAAAGTGTGATCTATGCACTGAACTAGTATCCTCTGACTTGATCCGGTTTCACTCTTTTACAGGAAGTCGCAAATGTAATTCATTATCATGAACCTTATTAATCTGCTAATCTTTGTGTTAAGCAGGTGTGGAGCAGATGTTGAGGTGTCTGATTTCTAGTATGCGTGCTGTAAGTTCAGGACCTTCATATTCGTGTGTTTGGAGGTTGTGCGAGGAGCACAAGGCCTTCAGCTTGTCTGAGAGAGTAAGACGACTCATTAGGATTATAAATAGCGTGTGTCACGTCTGTCATCATTTCAATCATGGCTTAATGGGGTGAAACCTGGAGAAGGGCGTCGCTGACAAACACACACTGACATCATCTGAAGAAACATCCATCAGGAGGTAAACAATAGCAGAAGCAAACGTCAGTCAGAAAGACAAAATATTTTTATGAAAGCACAACAGAATCAGCAGGAAGGATCTCATGCTGTTCACAGAGATGAAACCGCCATCATCGAGACTGGGTTATCTGACCCGATGTCTTTAATTGATGGGTATAGTGAGATTAGACTGAAGCGTGTGCTGTTGACCTCGCACAATCACTGCTGCTCTTCTGTCATCTCAAGTACTTTGGAGGGTTTGATAGCAGTGAATTACAGTTTGTTTCCCAGTGTCTTCACACTGTGTATGTGTAGTGTTGTTTTAGTATTATTTACAGTATATACTATAGGTTTTATTATTATTATTATTATTATTATTATTATTATTATTATAATAATAATAATAATTATTATTATTGTTATTTATCTTTTATTTTTATGTGTTCAGTTTTCATAAATCTATTTAATCAAATGTTAAGCATAAGAGAATCTGTTTGTGTGTGTTTCTGGCCTATTTAGAATCACTGTGTTGAACGAGTGCATGTTTGGATCCTTACGTGTTTGTTTTCATTGCTGTTTTACAGATGTTAATGTCTCTTGAATTATTGATGAGGTTCGAACACTCCTCGCATGACAATGTCTGACTTATGCAGATCAGAAGGGATAAAATCTCCATGACTTATATCTCTGATCCTCACACATGCTGTCTGAATCTGATCACAGAAATGCATTATAAAGAGCAGAAGTATGTGAGATGCTTTCAGAGCCGTACCAGCTTTCAAAGATAAAGATTTGGGGTGTTTTTATTACTTATTCACATATAGAGTGGTTTTTCAATTTTTTTCTTTTTCTTTTTCTCAAAATTTAGACTTTTTTTCATGCAATTGAAAAACTTTGCAACTTTTTTCTCGCAACAATAACTTTTTTTTAATGCTTTCTTTAGTAAGAAATAAAAAACAGAATTCTGAGATGTACACTTAGAATTCTGAGAATATAAAGCAAAATTGTGAGAGGTAAACGTAGAATTCTGAGGGGAAAAAAAGCAAAATTGAGAAAAAAAAAAAAAACAATTGTGAGAGGTAAACTTAGAATTCTAAGAAAAAAAATTGCAAGATACAAACTTTCTGGGAAATAAAAACAATTGAGAAAAAAACTGAATTGTGGGGAAGTAAATTTAAAATTCAGCTAAAAAAAAACCCCAAAACAATTGTGAAATGTAAACTTAAAATTCAGAGAAAAAGTCAGAATTTCAAGATGTACACCTAGAATTCTAAAAAAAAAAAAAAAAACAGAATTACATACGATGTGAACTTAGAATTTTCCTAAAAAAAATTGTGAGAAAAAAAAAACAAAATTGCAAGTAGTAAACTTGGAATTCTGAGAAAAATACGGAATTGCGAGATGTAAACTTAGAATTCTAAAAATAAAAAACAGAATAGCAAGAGGTAAACTTAGAATTCTGAAAAAAAAAATTAGAATTGCAAGATGTAAACTTAGAATTCTAAAATAAAAAACAAAATAGCAAAAGGTAAACTTAGAATTCTGAAAAAAAAACAGAATTGCAAGATGTAAACTTAGAATTCTAAAATAAAAAACAGAATTGCGAGAGGTAAACTTAGGATTGTGAGGGGAAAAAGAATTGCGAGATGTACACTTAGAATTCTGAGGGGAAAAAACAGAATTGCGAGATGTAAACTTAGAATTCTGAGTAAAAGTCTGAATTTCAAGATATAAACTAAAATAAATATAAACTGTATATAAACTTTAAAATTCTCAGAATTACAAGAGGTAAAACTTAGAATTCTGAGAGAAAAAAAACTGAATTGCAAGAAGTAAACTTAGAATTCTGAGAATTCTGAGGGAAAAAAAAGAATTGTGAGATGTAAATTAGAAATCTGAGAAAAAATACGTAATTGTGAGATGTAAACTTAAAATTCTGAAAAAAAAAAAACAGAATTGCAAGACATTAACTTAGAATTCTGAAATAAAAAACAGAATAGCAAGAGGTAAACTTAGAATTCTGAAAAAAAAAGAATTGCAAGATGTAAACTTGTAAATTCTGAGAAGAAAACTGAATTGTGGGAAAGTAAATTTAAAATTCAGATAAAAAAACAGAATTGTGAAATGTGAACTTAAAATTCAGAGTGGAAAAACAGAATTGTGAGATGTAAACTTAGAATTCTGAGAAAAAGTCAGAATTTCAAGATGCACACCTAGATTTCTAAAAAACAAAAAAACTAAAACAGAATTACAAATGGTAAAACCTAGAATTCTAAAATAAAAACAGAATTGTGAGAGGTAAATTTAGAATTCTGAGGGGAAAAAAGAATTGCGAGATGTACACTTAGAGTTCTGAAAGAAAAAAGCAGAATTGCGAGATGTGAACTTAGAATTCTCCTAAACAAAAATTGTGAGATGTAAACTTAGAATTCTGAGAGGGAAAAAAACCTAAATTGCAAGTAGTAAACTTAGAATTCTGAAATAAAAAACAGAATAGCAAGAGGTAAACTTAGAATTCCGAAAAAAAGAATTGCAAGATGTAAACTTAGAATTCTGAGAAAAAAACTGAATTGTGGGGAAGTAAATTTAAAATTCAGATTAAAAAAAACTATTGTGAATTATTGAGAATTCTTAAAAAAAAAAAAAAAAGGTAAACTTAGAATTCTGTAAAAAAGAATTGCAAGATGTAAACTTAGAATTTTAAAATAAAAAAAAACTGAATTGTGAGAAGTAAACAGAATTATGAGGGGGGGAAATAATTGTGAGCTGTAAACTTAGAATTGTGGAAAATAAATAAATAAACTTGCAAGTGGTAAACTTAGAATTCTCAGAAAAATATGGAATTGCGAGATGTAAAGGTAGAATTCTAAGAAAAAACGGAATTGCAAAAAGTAAACTTAGAATTCTAAAACAACATAATTGTGAGATTTAAACTTAGAATTCAGAGAAAAAAACAATTGTAGACCTCAAGATGTAGACCTCTCAGAAAAAAAGTCAGAATTGCAAAATGTGAACTTAGAATTCTGAGTTGGCTTTTTTATTTTTTATCTTGCATCTTGCGGCAGAAACTGGCTTTCATAGCAACATCGCTGTAAGTTAATTTGCATTTAAAACATTTGTCCAATGATAAACACCTGACAGCTCTTTTCACTCAGCTTCTCCACCCATCTGTGCTTCGGTGGCTTTGGAATTGGTGTTAAATCAGGATTTTGCAGTTTTTGTTGTTGTTGCCAGTGCTGCAGAGGAGGGGAGGAACCTACGGCATGCATGGGCGGCAGAAAATTGCATAATCCGTGCTGTGTTTCTCTGCATGTGTGTGTATATGTGTGTATACGTGGGTGTTTTCCTGGCCCAAAACATCATGGAGAGAGCAGCATGACTCCACTGAGGAGGAAAACCCGTCCCACACTCCTCTCTGCTTTTCTCTGTCTCTCTTTAATCTCTCTTTCTCTCCTCCATAAGACGCCTCTCATGCTTTTGGGTCTTTCATTTCAATTATTCCTTCTCTTTAAGTAGTTAAACTCAGGTGAAACTGCATTTGAAATATAGTTAACTACACTACAAACTTGATAAGAGGACAATATTTGTTTAAATATGCAATACAAAAAGTTTGCAATAATTACGTTATTATGAATCTAGTTTAATCGGTAAAAGTGTCACTAGTTCTAGTCACTTCTCCCCTTCTGAAAGAGCAGATGAAAAGAGTGCAAGTGAAAAAGAAGGGAGCGTTTGTTGAAAGACGGATAGAGGAGAGAGCATGAGAGAGGTCAAACTCACGCTATGTGTTCAAACCCCTGTAGAAAGAGCTTTTACTTGACTTTGCACCTTACCTGCGGGTTTCCTTCTCTCTCTCGCACTCACACACACCTCGTCCTCTGACAAACACTCTGATGTTTAATTCATTTCTCCTCCGCGCCGGAGGACATTCATAACAGCACAGAAAGAAGAGATGGAGAAGAGAATGAGAGGAACGTTGTTGATGTGACTGTGGGAGGTTTAGCTGGGGCACAAACACTTGTGTCATGATATAACAGAAAACCTTGCTTCACACAAGAGCTTGAGTCTGTTTCTGATCTGAATATTGGGACAGATTTGTCTTTTTAATGTCTATGACGGTAGAATCCTTTATCTGTGGTGCAAAGTTAAGTTACAGCTTACAGGTAGATGTGAATTCACTCATTTCCATGTCGTTGAAGTTTCCTGTTACCTGTGCCGTTCAGCGACCAGCACACCTGTGTAATTGCCCCACGCTCTTGTTAGGGCGACAGTAAACCTGTAAACACACGTCTGGGAGGGTGTTTCATGGCTTTTCTTATTCACTGTAAGGTTCGTGTCAAACTGATTTTCAGATTTATTGTTGTTCCTCTCCCTGTTGCGCTCTCAGATGTCAGGCAGGTTAGTCTCCTTGGTGGTGTGTTAACTTCAGTATTGAGCGTACGGTGACTGATGGAGTCCACACTTGAGCAGTGTCAGTCCTGAAAGAAACCTTCAACAGCGGCTTAACAGAAAACGGCACCCTGAATTGCTTTTAAAAGGGTCATGTGGTCACTTTTAGCTTTTTATTTCTTCACCGAGACCCACTTATGTTGTTAGTCAAGGTTTATAAGTAGAAAAGAGTCAGAATTTAGTTTTTACATGACCATGTTTTTGTCCTGTAAAATTAAACTGCTGTTTTTAAAATGTAAAGATGTTTTAGTCATATTGACATTTAAATTGACACTGATTAAAATAAATAAATAAATACAGCATTTTAAAACACCAAATCATCCAAATTGTGGACATTCTTGTCTTTCATTTCATAGATTTTGTTCCATAAATGCTGAAAACATTTCATAAATGTTTTACATCTTCCTATCATGATTACACAAGAGTGCTTGATTTTCTAAACTTTACGATGTCCAGAAAGCAATTACCAGGAATGATGCACATGAACACAAGTAAGATTTACTGACCATTTAGTTACTTTTTTTTCCAGTTGACAGGAATGTGGAGCCGGTTGACAGTTTATAAGCAGCATTATGCATGGATGAAGTGCGAATCTGAATGCGTTGGTCTGTGTGTGATTTGTATTCATGCACAGGTGGGTGTTTGCGTCTCTGATCAGGTTTAATCTTTGATTTGGATTGTATGTTTTGAATGTGGAATTAGTGTGGGATTATCTCTTCCGTACAGATGTTTAGCACCTGAGTTTCAGGATCATCTCAGATTCATCCTAAATCTTATCAAATATAAAATTCAAAACCATCACGTCATGCATGACAAGCTGTTTGATCAGAATATTAGCAGGATTCAGCTCTTGTTGGTGTGTAATTAGATGTCTCTTTAAAGTGTCAAAAGACATTAACATAAACGTCTCATATTCAAGAATGGATTATGACAATCAGTTGATTATAGAAATGCAATTGCAATAAGCAGATTACTTTGTTTACTAGTCTTACACAATAGATAGATAGATAGATAGATAGATAGATAGGATGATGGATGGATGGATGGATGGATGGACGAAGGACGGATGGTTGGCCAGATGTATGGACCGATAGATGAATAGATAGAAGGACAAATGGATGGGTGGGTGGACAGAGGGATGAATGGATGAACGATGGGCAGACAGATGGATGGACAGAGATTGATGGATGGACGGATGGACAGATAGACATATGGACAGAGATGGATGAACGGATGGATGGATGGATGGATGGATGGATGGATGGACAGAGATGGATGACAGATTGATGGTTGCAGGATGGACGAATGGTTGGGTGGACAGATAGATAGATATATACAGTAGATAAAAGATGGATGGATGGATGGATGGGTGGATGGATGGATGGATGGATGGACGGACGGACGGACGGACGGACACACAGACAAATTGACAGAGATGGATGGACAAATAGATTGCTAGATGGATGGATGGGTTGATCGATGGATGGGTGGATGGATGGACAGGGATGGATAAACAAATGGATGGACAGATGGGAGGATGGATGGATGGACAGATGGATGGATAGATGGATGGAAAGACAGATGGACAGAGATGGATGGACAGATGGAAGGAAGGACAGACAGACGGATGGATGGATGGATGGATGGATGGATGGATGGATGGACATAGATGGATAGAAGGATGGGTGGATGGACAGACAGATAGATGGATGGATGGATGGATGGATGGATGGATGGATGGATGGATGGATGGAAGGATGGATAGATAGATAGATAGATAGAGATGGATAGATGGGGATGGACAGAGATGGAAGGATAAATAGAGATGGATAGATAGATAGATGGATAGATGGATGGACAGATAGACAGATGGACAGAGATGGATGGACAGATGGAAGGAGAGACAGACAGATGGATGGATGGATGGATATACAGATGGACAGAGATGAATGGACAGATGGAAGGAGAGACAGACAGATGTATGGATGGATAGATAGATAGATGGATTAGATAGATGGACAGATAGGCAGATGGACAAAGATGGATGGACAGATGGAAGGAGAGACAGACAGACGGACGGATGGATGGATGGATGGATAGATAGAGATGGATGGATAGGGATGGGCAGAGATGGATAGATAGATAGATAGATAGATGGACGGACAGATGGACAGAGATGGATGGACAAATAGATGGGTAGATGGATGGGTGGGTGGATTGATGATGGACATGGATGGACAGATGGAAGGATTTGTAGATGGACAGATAGATAGATAGCTAGATAGATAGAACAGCACAACTAAACTCTGAAGTAGATGTCTATTACTGTCTAAGTTGTGATATTTCCGATGCCTCAGTAGTAAATGTTCTCGTTTGAAGAGCTGCTCTCACTTAGGTCCTTGTGTTTCAGACAGGCGTGTGCGTGTGCGTGTGTGTGTGTGTGTGTTCAGGATCAGCGGAGGGTCGCATGTCCCGTGGCGTGTAGGTGAAGTCGTCCTTTTGTGTGAGCGTTTCTCGGTTCTGCCCCTCATTGTCCGGGGCTGTTATTATCTGTCCCGCCGTTCCTCTCATTCATTCTAAAATGCCACTCTCTGCCGTTCCGAGTTCCGGTATCCATGGAAACTCAGAGCTTTGAAAGTTCCATGTCATTTTATGACCTCCCACAAGCACACACACATTGGTAATATCATCTCATGCTGTCTGTCTCTCTCTCTCCGTCTGTCTGTCTCGTTCTGTCTGTGGAGAACACCGAAATATTTCACTCATCCTGGAGAGCTTTTGAAAAATCATTTCTAATTAAGAGTGGTACACCTCAAAATTGACAAAAGATATGAATGAATAGATTCTGGTGCTTCAAGGGAATTTGACATTTTAAAGAACTGCAGCAATAATTCACTGAGTTCTTCATTCAAGGAGGAGGCTAAAGTACGGAATCATCTCTACAGGCTTTCTAGAGTTTTTCCTTCACACTTTTAAAGTGGTTTTACCTTAAAATATATTCTACCTGCATCTTATAGAGAATTTGCTTCAGGTACTGTCTGGTTCAGTAGCTTTTAGAAGAGATCCAGGTTTTTTTTTTTATTTTACTGTATTTTATTAAATGCGATTTTGTGTTGAAAATAAATGTACCATGTCTAAAAGGGTGTTTATTATTATATTTGTTATTGTAATGTATGCAGTTTTGCTTTTAAAACAAATTTAGGGGGTTTATTTTAAGATTTGATAATTATTTTATTTTAAGCTATTTTTATTTTAAAGTACACTTCCTCTAGTTTAAATGACATTTAATATCATTTTAATTGTAATATTTATTGTATGTAGTTTTACTTTTTAAGTACATTTACCTTGGTCCAATGATTTTGTATTTTTTTTTATGTAATGTTAGGATAAATATTTTTATATATTTTTTACCTTTTTGCTTTTGAAGTATTTTAAGCCTGGTTTATTAATTTTATTTTTAACTATGCAGTATCACTTTTGAAGTAAATTAATCCTTGTTTAAATAATTTTAAGTTTGCATATTTGTTTTAAGATACATATTTGTGTTTTATTTTACATACTTTTAACAATATTTTCTTTTTAATTATATTTTACATTTTATAGTATTTTTATGTGTATTTTTTTAAATAAAATGTTGCATTTAAAGTATGCTTAGTCTGTTTTAAAGGATGTTTTATATTATTTACATTTATTTTTCTTTTGCTTTTGAAATAAATTTACCCCAGTTTAAAGGATTTTTAATTCTATTTTAAGATAAATATTTGTATGTTTTATTTTGTACAGTTTTGTTTTTAAGGCACACTTATTCTGGTTTAAAGAATGATTAAAATTATTTTAAGTTCAAAAGCAATGTATTTTATTTTATGCAATTGTGGTTTTAAGGTAAATTTATCCTGGTTTAATGGATGTTTAAATGGAAAGCAAGACATTTCTTTTTTTATATTATTTATTTATATATATATATTTTTTTTTTTATTTATTTTTATTTTCCAATTGAGGACGCCTCAATGTTGTTGCCAGATTTAGCTCACTACTTGGCAGTTATTTTTTTATTTTTATTTTATTATTATTATTATTTTTTTACCACAAACAACAGCTAAATAAATCATGTACATGTATATATTGTGCTCTCTCTCTCATATAACAGGTGTTCTTGTGTCACTGTTGGCCAGAGCCCAAAGGGATTGTGGGATTTCTTGTGTGTTCTTGTGATTGGAACACAGAGATCCACAAGCTGTGGTGAACGTCTGATGGCCCAGACCTGCAGTTTAACTGCATGCAACAAAATGCTCAAATATACTTTCAAATATTTTGTTCCACAGTCTTATGAGACACAGTCTTATGAGTTCAAGACCGGAAGTTGTAGTTCCTGTTAAATGTTAAATGGTGAGAATCACGTGGGACAAAGCTGCATTCGACACACCGAAACTCACTTGTGTTGCTGCGGTTGTTGCTGCTTTTTATTTTGTTGTTGATGGATGTTTTTCTTTATTTTCATGGACTTCTCTGCCATACTGCTGCTCGTGAGAATGAATGTCAACACGGCAGCAGCGTTGACACGTCAACAGACAAACCCCTGAACTCAATAAAACATCATCTGACTGTCAGGGATGCCTGACCCTGTGCTGAATACATAAACCCCTCTAGAGCAAAGCACAGATGAGTAATACCTGTAGTGTGTGTCTGTGGACTCTGAGGATCAGACCAGAAGAATTACACCATTTAATATCGGCAGAGTATTTAATGACAGTGATCATAGTGAAGTTTATGTCTAATCGCTGAACACTTTTCAACTGCACAAGGGAGATTCACTTTCTGGGACATGGCATTCATGATGTTTTTTCTAAAGAAAATTAAGCCTTTTAGGACCTTTAATGCGCACGCATACAGATATATGTATCTGGTAAGCATCTGGAAAATCCTGCATCCCTCTATCTGCTTTGTTGGCCGTGATTTTATTGTTTGCACTTGAGAGACTTTAAATTTGATTTAGGATTGGAAAGGCAGTCATCATCTTTGATAAAAAGATACTGAATGCTTTTTATTTTCTTCTTGAGGAAAATCCCAGAATATTTATTTTTGTTTGATAAAACGTCAAATGCATCATAACACTTCATATTCTAGAGATATGAAAAAGCCTCAAGGCAGAAATAACATCTAAGGCAAAGATCAGGGCTGAATGAGATGAAGATGAATAGATGCTGTGTATTTAGAGTCATTTATACTGTAGATTTGATGATTTATAGTCAGAAGTGTTTCTCTCTGAAGGAAATAATGATGGTGATGATTCTCTGTCACCTGTTCACAGATAAACAACAGCACATCAGTGATGATTTATACTTTATCTAGTTTACCCATGGAAACTGTAAAGGACAGTAGAAACTGTCTTGTTGTTCAGGAAAACATCTTAAATATGAAAAATTGACTGCAAACTGATGAAAAAAATGGGAGGTATCAGTAAATATATCTACATAACTAGACTGAATGTCCCATTACTAATGCACTATGTCTTACTACATGCTCAAAACAGTGTATACTTTCTCTAATAAAGTGCATCCCATATTGCGATTTTATATTTTAAAATATATTTAAGATATATTTTAAAACAAACAAGAAATAGCCAAGAACCATATTTGCTAAAATGTTTCAAAATATATTTACATAAATATATATATAAATATATATATATATATATATATATATATATATATATATATATATATATATATATATATATATATATATATATATATATATATTATTTACCAATTTTATTTATGTATTAATTATTTTTATTAATTAATTAATTTATTTACTTAGAAAATACAGTAGTCAACATTCGAAGTGGATCAAAACCTTTAATCAAAGTTGTCCTAAAACCAAAACAATACCTGTTCTTGTCTTAGGACAACTTTGATGAACTTTTTGATCCACTCCAAATGTTGACTACTTTATATGGTAACACTTTTCAATAAGGTGTTATTTGTTAGCATTAGTTCATATATTAATTAATATGCCTAAACAATTAACAATTCATTTCTTACACTATTTATCAAGCTTTGTTTATGCTACTTAATAAAAATACAGTCACTAATGTTAATTAATGAACCTTATTATAAAGTGTAACCAAATATGTTTAAAAAAAAATAAATAAATATATATATATATATATATACTTGATACTTAAATTCAAGAAAAAACATTCACATTTGTTGCATCTGAAGAAAAAAAATATATATTTAACATATTTAAAATATATTTTGACGAAGAAAATATATACTTTTTGACATATGGAATACATTTTGAAATATATTTTGGTATATGAAAGTTGCAAATAAATGCATTATCATTCAATTTTCAATTTTCAAAAAATAAAATAAAATAAAATAAAAATGCAATTAAAATTGTACTATTTAAAATTTGAATTAAAATTAAAAATGTAACACTTTACTTTATGGACTTTATTTAACACTAAAATATTGGCTGCTTTGTAGTTATAAAGCACACTGTAAAAATAAATAGTTGTTTCAACATAAAATAAATTGTTACCTCGCTGACTTAATTTTTAGTTTAGTCAACTAAAATATTCCAGTTTTCACTTAAATTAACATTAAGTAACTTAAAACTAAACTAAACTAAAAATTAAGTCAGCGGGGTAACAAATTATTTTAAGTTGAAGCAGCTTTTTGAAATATTTTTTTTTTTTGCAGTGTACATTAACAAACAGCAAATTGAGATGCAAAAGTTAGTTATGTATAGTTAGTTAATAATAAGATTTGGTTTCCTAACTAAAGTGTAACTATTACTGGTAGAAGCCTGCAAACACGTTTTCAATATGAAGTTGGTTTACCTAAATCATAACACAAATTATGCTGATTACAGCCATGCTGTAGATGAATCTACTTCAGCAGCTGAAATGTGTGGGCAATTAATAATTCAATGATTGTTCAGATTCTGTGTGTTGGTGGCGGCTGATAAGAGGTGTGTGTGTGTGTGTGTGGCTGAAGAGAGAGGAGGTGATGGTTAATGGCCGCTGATAGTCTTATCTTTTACCCATAATCCTCTCTTTGTGCTCTCTGAGGGCCCCGGCCGCCCTGACGACACTATCAGAGTCTCAGCGGCACAGACTCTCACCAGATCACAAACCCAGTCACTCCTGTAGGGGGAAGAATATGTAGGCCTTCTTTACAACAAAACACATTAGACTGATTTCTGAAGGATCATGTGACACTGAAGATTGAAGTAATGATGCTGAAAATTCTGCTTTACATCACAGGAATAAATTACATTTTACAGTATATTCACATATAAAACAGTTATTTTAAATTGCAATATTTCATAATATTAATATTTATTTCATATTTTTTAATTTATTTACTTTTTTTTTTATAAAATACATGCAGCCTTGCTGAGTAGAAAAAAAAAAACTTCAAAAACATAGTAATTATTCCAAACTTTAGGTTTTAGGAAGTGATTTTGTTTTTTAACTGAATAGTTTCCTGAAGATCTGTCATATTTTGATTGGACAGTGGACATCTGACACAGTGCTGAAAGAAGCAATATGCTTTACATCACCTCTGTTTGCATCTAATTGAATGATTGTGTGGAAATCCAGTGTAGCAGATCAGCACAAAGGCATGCGCGTCTTCAGGTGACTAACATATTCAGATATTCAGACTTCTGTGATTTCTCTCATTCTTTTCTTGCAATCCCATTTACTTGTGTTTGTGCTCCTCACATGTATGCAGAGCTGTCAGGATGTAAATGGACTGCATGATTGTTGTAACTGCGCATACAAAGTTTAGTATGCAGCACACTCTCTGAGGGTTAAAGAGGTTTACCACCTACAGTCTCTCTCTCTCTCTTTTCCACCCTTGTTCTTTTTTTCCCCCCTCACCTGAGGCTGTTAATCACAGACGCTAATTGCTGCTAATTACTTATTGTTGGCCCTGAAGTGAGTTTCCCTCAAGACCCTTTGCCAGTGGAGTTCTCAGAGTTCCCACAATCCCTCGCTGCTGGACGGGACCTTTCAGGTGACTAATGAACTGAGGAGCTGAATGTGAGTGAGGGATTCATTATTTATCGGTTTGTTTGTTTACTTGTTTATCGTTAACCTTTGTGACGGCTCTTCACAGTGGCCGCACATGCCTCGCTTGTTTATGATTTGTGATTACAAACACCTCTACGCCTCCATTACCAAAGTCCAGCGGGTCAGTGTTTGGGAGTTGTGTTCAAACGCCATGCAATTCACATTTGTTTGTCAAATCCAGCATTTAGGACTGATTTTCTGCATTTGGTAGTTATGCTGTAAAAATCAAAGTTAATAATGCTTGATAATAAACAGTAGGCCTAAATCATAATATTCTGATGTTAAGTCCCAATCACATTCTTCCCTGCATGCCCTGGAGGATGACTAATTAATATGGTTGCACTGTTTGACCAACTGCATTTTGATTTCTGTTTAGTGATTTTATTGTACGTAAGGTTAGGATGAGTTTGATTGTTACCACCTAATTTGTTTGAACAGTTTAAAGATATTTTTGAAAAGCAGATGATAAATGCACTGCATTTTTGGATTGACTTTAGAGTAACAAGTGATGGAAAAAAGTACTTGAAATCTGACCAGATGGAAAGACATTTCCAAAAACCAGATTTAGTAGGATAAAATCAGGTTTGAGTTTCATTGTGGGTTTTTACTGTTCAATAGCATTATGATATATTCATTTAATGTCTCTAGACACATACAGCAGTTTTCTAATGGTTTTTGAGGCCTTGGTTTATCAGGCTAGCTGTTCTAGTAATTGTCACAGGAGGCATGTTTATGTTAAAACAGGTAAATTACCTATAGATTCATTTTTGATTGATTAACATCTTTAGCATTGTTTTTCTGTGTGATTTCAAATCAGGATGTAGTTATGTAATTTTTTTTTTTATTTACTTTTGCATATTTAGGGTTCATAAAATGGTAGCTAAACCATCAGTGCACTTGGTTCTTATGAGCTTAATACAATAAACAATTGCAATAGAAATTATGTCAGATTTTCAATTTATTTAAAAACTAACAAATTTAAAATAAAAAATCCATAGAAGATAAATAAATAAATATCTGAACTATAATAGTAATTAATCAAAAAGTAAATACACTTAAACCATTTGAATATGTGTTGTGCGAAAGATTATTTATAGTTAGTTTTGTAACGTTTCCGTTAGAGTTAAACAATTTTACCGCAAATGAAGTTTTCTAAAAACTGTAATAATGACAAAAACATGAACAATTAAAGTAAATATCACTTTATTACATGCCGTTTTCAATCAAGGTAATTTTGTAAAATTAAGCAGAACATGTAAAATGATCATTAACTTGTACTGTATATATTTATTGTACATAAAAAGCTACCAAAACCATCAAAATAAAAATTCTAATAAGCTTAAAAAAGGTAGTTTACCCAGAAATGAAAATTCTGTCATTATTTATTTACCCTTACATTGTTTTAAACCTGTATGGGTTTCTTTCTTCTGCTGAGCACAAAAGAAGATATTTTGAAGAATGTAAAACCAAGCAATTGACGGTAACTTTTAGGTGACCAACAGAATTTTAATTTTGGGGTGAACTATCCCTTTGGAAATGATCAGATTTTCGATTTGGAAAATGCAGGATTGCAATCTAATGAAAATACGAAAAAAACAATCAATCAATAAAATAATTTGAATGAAAAGTTGTCAAACTCAAACCATTTTAATTAGGGCTAGATGATTAAGGGAACCGTAATCGAATAAAGCAATAAGCCCCAAGAAGCCATGGTTCACAGTGAATTTATAACAGCTAAGGGGCATTGTTACACTCTTAAAAATAAAGGTGCTTCATGATGCCATAGAAGAACCTTTTTTGTCTAAATGGTTCCATAAAGAACCTTTAACATCTGAAGAACCTTTCTGTTTCACAAAAGGTTCTTTGTGGTGAAAGAAGGTTCTTCCGATTATAAAAAGGTAAGAAAGAGATGGTTCTTTAAAGAACCTTTGGTTCTTTGTGGAACCAAAAGGGGTTCCTCTATGGCATCGCTGTGAAGAACCTTTTAAAGCACCTTTATTTTTAAGAGTGTAGGCACGACGCGAAGCGGAGCTTTTATAGAACGGTTATTCCATATACGTAGTAAGGTTTCACAAAATAAAACAGAGCAATTAAGTGTAATGATATTAATAAAAACATTATTCTTATGCCAAACAATGTAGTTCCTCAGAAACGGTTGTGGATGCAACAGAGTGGTTACCGAGCAACACACAGACATGTACAAAGGTGTATGTTTGTAGAGTAATAGACCAATTCGGTGTTTGCAAACCATTATGATGTTTCTTGTGGGCGGAGCCTATCTGGTAGCAGAAAATGCCACTTTATTCCCACAATTCCAAGATTATATCTCACAATTCTGATAAGAAAAATCAACTCGTCATTTCCTTTTTTGAGTTTATATCCCACACTTCTGGCTTTTTTCCCCTCAGAATGGACAAACTCACCATTGTTGAGTTAAATCGAGTTAAGTCTGAAACACGACATATAAACTTGCATTTGCGAGAAAAAAAGTCAGAATTGTGAGATAAAATAGGTAAATGTAAAATGTTATAGGTTTAAATAGTATTTCATGCTGTAACTGTACAGCTAATATAATATGTTCCCTATGAACTGCATATATGAATATTATGTAGGCCAATAGTTTAGATCAAATTTATGTTTTAGAAGTACAGTAATCATAGCAGGTTTCATCCTTAAATGTGTGCATTTTGCTTCAAATGACATTTTTGATGACAATACTCTAAAAATGATTTGCATTCCGATTCTGACATCCAAAAGCACAATTTTCTCATTCTGTGGATTTTTCCCATTTCACTCCACTTGTTACCAGTGTTCTTCCTCCACCACAATGCACACGCAGCTGCGAGTGACGTAACTTAGACGTCTACTCCAAATTGGTCTATTTCCAACAGCTTTGAACGCGGCTCAACCAATCAGAATCGAGGATGTGTTTTATAAACTGAAATTCAGAACCTCTAACCAGCGTAATTTTCCCATGTCTGTTATTTGTTTTTTTTAATCCTGTTAATACTTTCCCATCAACAACATAATACTGTGTGTGTAGTCGGCACTATACGGACGTGTATGACCAGTGCGCTCATGTCTTTTGCAGCATCTTGCTCGTGTCAAGTTAACAGAATTTAAATTTTTACACGCAGTGCTGCTCATCAATGTCAGTTCCAAAACAGTGGACCAATCTGAAGACCCCAGAGGTGGGGCAGGTGTTGTGAACTTTTGTTTACAGTAGCAAGGCAACTTTTGTTATTGACAGCAACATGGCAGAGTAGGCATTATGTGCTAAAGTTTTTAAAAACCATTCCTGAGCGCTGCGTCTCGATCAAGGTCAAATCGTCCAGTCCATGTTTAATTGTTTATTGTGTAAAAAATTATTTATTGCTCTTTTTTTAAGATTACATAAAATTACCTGGACTAGTTTTTGCTTGATGTTTGTTAGTGGTTCCACATCTGTTATTCGACATGCACAAGCATGTGTAAATATAACAAGGCATTCAGTTGTGGTATTTTCTATCAAAGCGAGAGTTGATTTCCATCAGCTACTGGTGGCAGGTGTGCTAACAGCATTCGCTACATCAGTCTGATCAACACAAACTAGCAGCTAGCAGGTCATTAGCGCGTCCCGTCGTGGTCATTAACCGTCTCTTTTTAGACGCCGCGTTACGACTGACTGCGTTTCCTCTGTGGGACTCTGCCTCGGTACTTTCCATTTGCTTTCATTAGCGGCATATTGATTGATTTATGTCCTGATTTGACTCATTAACCAGAGACACTTATGAATCTCTGCGTGGGGGAAAAAAAATGTAGAATAGAGCAAAAGGTCTTTGAAAGAGAGTTAAAGTTTCTTAAACATTAAGTGAGGTCCAAACAGCGCGTAAGAAAGATAGATGATATTGACGTGGTCTGGCGGCGGACCCTGTCAACAGTGACTCCATAAATCATTTCCGCCAGCATAGCATCACATTAGCAGATTTCATAGCGTAGCAGGTGCAAACAGAGAAGCTCAATGAATGGCAAAGTTCATCAGCTCGCAGGGACACTAAATAAACCATAATCACACCTGCTTCTGGTGAGCTTTAATGTGCGGTAGAAATTATGTCAGACATCCGGCTTGGAAAATCCACTTTTTCAGTCTTAAAATACGGAAATCCAGAAAAATATGATTATTTTTATTTGGCTAAAATAATGTAAACAAATAGTAAATAAACATATACCATTAAAATATTTATTGTGTGATGAATTATATCTGTTTTTGTAACATTTCAATCTTTTTACTACTGGGAACAAAAAAAAAAAAAAAAAAACATGAAAAGTTAAAGTAAATATCTAATTTTCTAAAAACTCTAATTGTTCATGTTTTTGGAATTAACAAAACTTTTTTTTTCATATGGCAAATATTTAAATGATTTAAGTTTGTTTACTCTTTTTTCATTTTACTACAAAATTGAATTATTTATTATTATTTTTATGGATTTATATATTTTGTATTTTATAGTCTGGATTTTCCAGACTAGAAATCTGACATAATTTCTACTTAATGTTTTGACTTGTTAAGCTCTTCAGTGCAATTAAGGGTTAGCTAGTATTTAAATATACCCTAAATATCTATAAATAAATATTTTTTTTGCATTATTTTACAAAATTAAATTTTGTTGGGAAATAACGCAAAAAAAAGTTGCTCCAGTTTATGTATTATTTCCATTTTAATACTGTAAAAGTGCAATAAAAATAATGCCAGACTTTCAGGAATATCCACAATCTTAAAAATATGAAAATCCATACATTTTTAACACTCATATAAACAAAGATTAAATTAACTTAAAATTAACTATTTTTCTAACATTTCCATCAAAAAAATAAACAGTTTTGCCAATAATAACGTTTTCTAAAAACTTCATTATTGGCAAAAACATAAACATTAAAGTGAATGTTTTTGAAAAAAAAAAAAGAAAGGGCTTTATATATTTAGAAAACATAAAATGCTAGCTAAACCATCACCAAACTTGCTTTTGATGAGATGCACACATTAAAAAATTGCAATAGAAATTACATTCTTCAATTGGTAAAATCCTGATAATTCAGAAAATCCATAGTAAAAAAGTAAGTAAACCTACGACATGTAAAAAATGGTGGTGTAAAAATTATTTTGAGCTATTTATGTAACATTGTTTTATTTCTCATTTTCACAGACAAGCTGCAATATTGTAAAATTAAGCAAAAACTGTAAAAACATTATTTAATTGTATGTAGTTATATGAAAACTCCTGTTTCCTGCTCATTAGTAAAAAAGTAATAGATTTAAAATACATTTATTTTATGTAAGTATAATTCAAGTCTGTTAATATATTTACTGACATATCACTCGAGACTTATTGATATAAAAATTGTAATTAAACTTTATCTGGAGTACTACTTGTGCACAATGCACATTTCTTAATATTAATCCTAAAACATATTTTAATGTTACTATTGACGATGATTGTATGATCTTTAAATAACATCAGTCTTTAAGTGCAAAATATTTAAAATGTACCTAAAGCAGGGCTGCTCAACCCTGGTCCCGGAGATAGACTTTCCTGCAGAGTTCAGCTCCAACACCTGAACCAGCTAATTAGGATCTGAAGAGCGCTTGATAATTACAGACAGGTGTGTTTGATTAGGGTTGGAACTAAACTCTGCAGGAAAGTCGATCTCCCGGAACAGGGTTGAGCACCCCTGACCTAAAGTATACTTGCAATAGTTCCACTTTAGCACAAACAAACTTCAGTATATCTTTAGTTGGACTTCAGCACTACTTCTGCACAATTAAAGTGCATTAATTATTCCAAATTAGCAGACTTTGTACCAGTTTAGTATACTAAAAGTACAATTGGCAGGGTATTTATGTACATAATATGTAAATGTATTTGTAGTATATTTAGCATGAAATAGACGTTTTAGATAAACATTTTAGTGTGCAACAGAATGCAATAGAAAGGGAATGCAATGGAAATTGTCAGATTTACAGTGTGTTTATATTAAATTACAAAAAAATGTTTTACACACCTGTCTCTATAAACATTTCTGAAACAGGATCTGATGTTTAGCAAACTTTTTAGTAGATAGTTATCGTCTATTTTGAACCCTGTTTTAAACATGAAAAACTCAAGTTTTAACTGTTTTTACTGTTTTTTTTTTTTTTTTTTTGGGAATTGCTTGTGTTATTTGTCAGGAGTTTGTCTGAAATGAAGCCTGTCAGTCATGTGACTGTGACATCATCAAGGTCAGTCTGTATAACTTTCGCAGCGCTGGATTCAAGTATTTCTGTCTCTCAAACAGTCAGTGAAAGAGCTGTAACCTGTGTCTGCGTGCTTTCTTTTGTCTACGGGCTTTAATAAGATGTTTGGCATTCATAGATCCTCGTGCCGTCTTTTAGTGGTGGCATTCAGGAGAGCGAAGGTCGTGCTTTTATAGTGCCTTCGTTAATTCCTTTTCAACCCGTCTGCAGAATGAATAGCATGTTTTTTAACCTTAAAATGTAATGGCTACTCACATAATATTTGACCTCCCTAACACTGAAGCGACTCCGGAGAATAAAAAGCCTCAGCGGGAGGTGTTTCATGAAATAATCATCAAGTACAACGGAACGAATACAAAGGAAATCAAATTGCCGGCGTTTAATTTTCAAAGGATATTCTCTGCTCATTTAAAGCTGCTATTGTGAACAAACAGGCTTTAGGACGTGCCGAATAGCTGCTTTGCTTGGGAAGGTTTTGCCCGCGTGTGGATGTTTGAGCATTGTCCTGATCTCGTCCCCCTCTGCGATGCAAATACATGTCTGTATTTAGGAATCAGCAGGTGTCGGAGGACTTGACTAATGTGAATAGTCCGGATCAGAGATGCTAATAAGTCTGGATGTGGCCAAAAATCTCTTTACAAAGGCCACAACAAATTAGAAACAAAAGAAAAATTAAAACTGTTTGCTAAATTAATTACTAGCTGGGCGATTTAAGCAGTTTATTCATTCTTCGTGTCTAATGCAGTGTGTCAGTGAGTCTCTTCATGCAGTCTTAAAGGACTAGAAGGAAGAATTCTGACGGTCTAAATTAATAAGCCGTTAGAGAATTACATAATTGTTTCTTTTTCAATCTGTAAATGTGAATTTGAATTGAACTGGCATCAATCAGGGAGTTTATCTGTCGTTCTATCTGTTTATCACTGTTTATTAGGGATGTGACGAGATCCGACATGTCTCGCGAGATCTGACTGGTCTCGCCAGACATGACAATATCCTTGCAAAATATGTTGCCGTGTTTACATTAGAGCTGCATGCTTGATCCTTAACAGATCGCGATCTCTATTCAAACACCCACGCAATCTTATTCTTAAATGACAACGATTTAGCAGTGTCTATTATGACTGTTTCACATCGCGCTGCTCACACTCCACTGACGCTTACGATGTGAAAAGACAATAAAATTTGCATTCATGCTGCTGCTGATCCAAAAAGAGCAACACAAACAGTCTTTTCAACCACATAATGATCATTATTTCTGTTACATACATTTAAATATATATATATGTGTGTGTGTGTGTGTGTGTGTGTGTGTGTGTGTGTGTGTTTTCAATTTATCCAGAATCATGCCACTTTAGTTTGCATGTTTATTACTGCATATAATTCATTAAAATAGAAGTTTAACTTCATAAAGTACAAGTTCATATCAAAATGCACATGCATTTTGTGTTTTTCAGTTGAATAAAATACAATTTTTCCCTATATATTTCATAATTTAGGATTCTTTAAAAAAAAAAAGTTTAAAAATCTCGTCTCGTCTCGTTCTCGTGAACCCAGTCTCGTGTCTCGTCTCGTCCCGTGGGATAAGTGTCTCGTCACACCCCTACTGTTTATCGTTATATATTGTTATATCTGTCATTACATTTATCGTTATATCTATCTGTCCTTATGTTTATCTTTACATCTATCTATCGTTATATCTGCCCTTACATCTATTGTTACATTTGTCATTATATGCATCTGTTGTTATATCTATCGTTATATCTAGCTATTCTTATCTTTATCGTTACATCTATATATTGTTATATCTGTTGTTACATCTATCATTACATTTACCATTATATCTATCTGTCATTATATCTATTGTTATATCTGTCTATTGTTATGTTTATTGTTACATCTATTGTTATATCTGTCCTTACATCTATTACATTTATTGTTATATCTATCTATCGTTATATCTATCCTTGTTTATTTTTACATCTATCTGTTGTTATATCTGTTGTTACATCTATCATTACATTCATCGTTGTTTGTATCTGTCATTATATCTATTGTTATCTAGCTGTCCTTATATTTATCATTATATATATCATTATATCTGTCATTAC
This sequence comes from Cirrhinus mrigala, assembly GCA_036247105.1. Classification (NCBI taxonomy): domain Eukaryota; kingdom Metazoa; phylum Chordata; class Actinopteri; order Cypriniformes; family Cyprinidae; genus Cirrhinus; species Cirrhinus mrigala. The sequence continues at coordinate 38,748,802 of CM070009.1, read as the reverse complement.
ATTTATCATTACATTTATCGCTATATCTGTTGTTATATGTATCGTTATATCTGTCTATCCTTATGTTTATCGTTACATCTATCTGTTATACATGTTGTTACATCTATCATTATATCTATGTCATTATATCTGTTATATCTGTCTATTCTTATGTTTATTGTTATATCTATCATGATATCTGTAGTAACATCTATCGTTTCATTTATCGTTATAACTATCTGTCGTTATATCTGTCAATATATCTATCTATCCTTGTTTATTGGTACATCTATCTATCGTTATATCTGTTGTTACATCTATCATTACATTTGTTGTTATATCTATGTCATTATATCTATCGTTATATCTATCCTTATGTTTATCGTTATATCTATCTATCATTATACCTGTCGTTACAGCTATCGTTACATTTATCGTTGTATGTATCTGTCATCATTTCTGTTGTTATCTAGCTGTCCTTATATTTATCATTAGATCTATCATTGTATCTTTCATTACATCTATCGTTACATTTATTGTAATATATATCTGTCATTATCTATCATTATATCTATCCTTATATTTATCATTAGATCTATCATTACATTTATTGTTATATCTATCTGTCGTTATATCTATCATTATATTTATATATCCTTATATTTATCATTACATCTTTCTATCATTAAATCTATCTGTCCTTATGTTTATTGTTACATCTATCTATCGTTATATCTGTCATTACATCTACTGTTACATTTATCGTTATATGTATCTGTCATATCTGTTGTTATGTCTAGCTATAATTATATTTATCGTTACATCTATATATCAATATATCTGTCATTACATCTATCATTACATTTATCCTTATATCTGTCTGTCATTATATCTGTCAATATATCTATCTTTATTATATGTATATATCGTTATATCTATCTAGCTACAGTGTCTATTGTTACACCTATAGATATACCCATCTTTATACCTATCGTTATATATATGTCATTATATCGTCTATCATCGATCACTGTATTTATTGTTATTTCAATCATTAATATTTATTTGTCCGTCATTACATCTATCGTTATATAATCTGTTGTTATATTTATTGTTATATAATTTATCATGTCTGTTTATTATTATACTTATCATTGCATCTATCTATCTTTAATTATATTTGTCATTCTGTCATATGGATTTCTCTGAATTTTAGTCTAGTTGTAATTAATTTTGTAAGCTTAATTGAAATTCAGTTTAAATTCGGTAAATGCATCAACATGCCTTTTTTGACTCTGATGTGAATGTGAATGATGAGATCTCAGAGCTTCGGTGGAGGGGAAGATTATTTTGCCTTCCCAAGATAAAAATATGCACATTTAGGTAACTGTAGGCGTCCAGAAGTTTCGACTCATGTGGATAAATTTCATAGTGCATCATTTCTGTTTTCTCTCATGTTTTCTGCTCACTGTAAACCCTGAGCATGCCTCCAGTGAGTGTGCGGTGCAGTCTCAGCTGGATGTGTGTTGTGATTCATTAATGAAGCTAACGGTGAACGTGGTTCGCGGGGCCCCCGGCGGGTCTGTCCGGCTCTCCCTGACATCTGCTGGCAGCATCGAGTCTGCCGGGCTTCGGGAGGCGGTTTATGCGGTGCTGAAGTTAAGTGGATGTCTTAAGGTAATTTAAAAGCGGTGGGGAGCTTTGGCTAATTACTGCTTCCCCTGATCTGTAATGAAAGCAGAGCAGCGTGAACGCACGCTCCGCTAGCACAACAGTCGATAGCCTATAGCCGCACACCAGCAGACCCGGACCTTCTGCTGTGGGAAACAACTTTTCACCTGTTTCTCAGACTGATTCCTCTGCCAACATGATCTGGAGTAATTAAGCCAGGATGCCACATGGGTGTTTCTTCAACTGCGTGCGCTTTTATGTCCCTGGGGTTTATTTTTATTAAAAGTAACAGATTGAAAGATTTAAAACTGTTTATCAGGCCTTTTTCAGCTAGTATGCCATTTAAGTCGCCTGTAGATTTTATTGATTCATTTGCGTCCCAGAGCCATATGTTCACCCTTAAAATATGAAAATCTATACAAAATATGAACTACTGCATTTTTAACTATAAAAATCTAAATCTTTTAGAATATATAAACATTATTTTACAATTATATTAACAGGTATTACAAAAAAAAAAAATCTCTTACAAACCTCAATCTTCTGTTAAAAATTAAACTACTGAGTTTGAAAAGTGAGAGTTTCTTTTCTAAACATCCACAAGGCTAAAAGTGCCATTCGTTGAGGAACACCCAGATACGAGGCTGATCTGAACGGACACTTGTGCTAATAGTGCGGCAGTGGTCAGATCTCCGGCACAAGCCGGGATTTGAGGAAAAGCCTCATTTGCTGCTGCTCGACTGAGCTCGGGAGTAATTACGGGGCTTTTAACGTGGGCGGCAGCGAGATTGGACAGGTAATATCGGACCAGCCGAGCAGCGCCGAGCTCATGATGCATGTAATCAGCTATTTGAGAGTATAACTCACGCCCGAGCGCGAATCTACACACTCTCATTGATTATTATCATCAGTTCTGAGCGTAATAAATTACCGAAGCACAATTAGAAGTCAAGCGAATGAATCATTGGATTGGAGGGTTAAGCAAATTAAGAGCTTTAATGAGGCATAAACATTAGCCGTGTTAGAGAAGTGCATTACGGCTCCGTTAAGAGCGACAGCTCTTTATGACATCATAAAGGTAATTAATGGACTGCGGAGGGCGTTGAACTGGGCCATGGAGTAGAGAGGAATCATGGGAGAGATTAAGAACAATGTCAGCAGTCCTCATGCTGGCATATGGCAAGCCGGACTAGTACTAGTATCTAGTTTAATGCTACTAGTACTTTTTTTTTTTAGCTACTATAATCTATTCTGTTAGGTACTAGTACTTATTCATTAAGTAATAACGCTTATTTTTTAGGTACTATCAACTTTTTAAAGATACTCATACTTATTCATTAGGTAAATAAATACTAGTATTATTAGTGTAAATACTAGTGTTTATACTAGATAAATAAATTAGATAATAAATATTTGTTTCTACTTAATAGGTACGATTATCTAATAAATAAATACTAATATGTAATTAAGTGCTAGTATGTAATAGTAACTAATGAAAAACTACTAGTATATAAAAAACTTACTAGTCATAATAGGAATACATACTTGTCAGAAGTTGACAAAAAATTACATTTTTTTACTAGTAAAACAGAATAATTACTAGTCACTTGAAATAAGTCATAGTATATAATGAATAAATACCAGCATCTAATAATAAGTACTAGTAAATAATGAATATGTACTATTGTAAGCACTAGTGTTGAATGAGTACTAGTATCTAATAAGTACTAGTATCTAATGAATGAGTACTTGTATCTAATAGTTACTAGTATGTAATGAATGAGCACTGGTATCTAGTAAGTACTCATTCATTTGAGTGAGTAATGGCAGGTACTAGTATCTAATGAATGAGTACTTGTATCTAATAGGTACTAGTGTGTAATGAATGAGTATTAGTATCTAGAAAGTACTAGTATCTAATGAATAACTACTAGTATCTAATAAGTACTAGTGTTTAATGAATGAGTACTGATAAGTACTAGTATCTCATGAATAAATACTAATATCTAATAAGTACTAGTATCTAGTGAATGAGTACTTATATCTAATAGGTACTAGTGTGTAATGAATGAGTACCAGTATCTAGTAAGTACTAGTATCTAATGAATGAGTACTTGTAAATAATAAGTACTAGTATCTAGTAAGTACTAGTATCTAATGAGTGAGTACTGGTAAGTACTAGTATCTAATAAATGAGTACTTGTAAATAATAAGTACTAGCATCTAATGAATAACTACTGGTATCTAGTAAGAACTAGTATCTAATGAATAACTACTAGTATCTAATAGGTATTAGTATCTAATGAATGACTACATTTATCTAGTAAGTACTAGTATGTAATGAATGAGTAGTGGTGTCTAATAAGTCCTTATCTAATAAGTCCTAGTATCTAATGGATAAGTACTGGTAAGTCCTAGTATTTAATGAATGAGTAGTTGTATCTAATAAGTACTAGTATCTAATAAATGAGTACTTGTATCTAATAAGTCCTAGTACTTAATGAATGAGTACTGATATCTAATGTGAAGAAATACTGATGAGTCACTCTGACCCCACGACCACGTGATGTGGAAAGATCAAGAACACAGTTCAAAATAGCCATTCAAAGTGTGGAAGCTACTGAAAACTAAACTAAAACAAAACTTCAGAATTAGTTTAAGTTCATGAGTATGAATCTCAATTGATTCCACAAAATTAGGCCTAAACTTCACATTGTTCTGATTTAATATCTGATCAAAATATCAAGCAACTCCCTATAACCCGCTCAGAATAACCAGTAGCTGCCTAATAACCTCTCCAAACATCTAGCAACTGCCTAGCAACCTCTCAAAACACATAGCAACTGCCTAGCAACCTCACAATTACCTAGCAACTGCCTAGCAACCTCACAATTACCTAGCAACTGCTTAGCAACCAGTCAGAAATTCCAATAACTGCCTAACAAACTCTCAGAACACCTAGTAACTGTCTAGCAACCACGCAGAACACATAATTACTGCCTAGCAACCACTCAGAATACCTAATTACTGCCTATCAACCTCTCAAAACAACTAGTAACTGCTTAGCAACCACTCGAACACCCAATAACTGACTAACAACCTCTCAAAACACCTAGTAACTGCTTAGCAGCTGCTTAGCAACAACTCAATCACCCAATAACTGCCTAGCAACATCTCAAAACACCTTGCAACCTTTAAAACACCTAAAAGCTGTCTAACAATCTCTCAGAACACCCAATAACTTTCTAACAACCTTTCAAAACACCTAGCAACTACCTAGCAACCACTCAGAACATCCAATGCCTGCTTAAAAAAACTTATAACAACTGCCTAGTAACCACTAGAACACCTAATAATTGTCTAACAACCTCTCAAAATGTTTAGCAAAGCCACCTTGCAACCTTCAGAAAACCTAGAAGTTGTCTAACAACTTCTCAGAACACCTAATAACTGCCTCAAAAACTTCTCAAAACATCAAGTAACTGCCTAGCAACCACTCAGAACACCTAGTAAGACCCACTCACAACACTTCAGCACAGCCTGGATAATAACCCTGGAGTGAAACCAGAGGATTTAGTTTAGAGTGAAAAAGAGAAAGTAACAGCAATCTGGTTTTAAGCGAGTGACAGAAATGTTCAATTAGAGTGGGTGAAAGTGACGGTGGAGTTTAGTTGAGCAGACGACACATCCACAAGAGCTCAGGAGAGACGTGATATTTTTCATCTTTAAAGGTCAAGATTAAGCATTCAGATAACTGATCTGAAATGAGACAATCTCCAGACTCGTGAAGTACTTGAGACAAACAGACAGAAGACTCAATATCAGAAAACAAGCACTGGGCCACTGGGGATGTGAAATGTGCCCTTCGAAATGAGCTGTTTCTGGGTTCTCAGAATAGAGGCGGTAAAGACGTTACTGTCACGCGCCGATGTGAATTATGCAGCTCAGGTCAGTAATTTCCACTTCACTTTAACCTTCATGCACTTTTGAGGAAGACATCTGAAAGCGCAGTTCATCAGAGGAGAAGAGGGTGTTTCTTCATTATCTAGCCTGATGAAGATACTCAGTCTGGGATTTTTAGTATAGTTGTACTTGTACTAATTGTACTATAATTGTACTAATTTGTTATATTTAATTTAAATAAAATAACATTCATGATTTATAATGTAAATATCATTTAGAATCATCTCATTTTGTTTTCTAAGTTCTTTTATATTGAAATTAATAACTTAATGATATTGTAAATATTAATGACATTATTTCACCGTACTAGCTACAGAGTTACTTCCCCCCTGTCTGTTTTCAACTGTTTCCTCATTGTGATTGTCATTGCTGTGAGTGTTCAACATGGTTTTCAGGTCTTGCTGTGGAATTATTAATCGTTTGACATTTCGTACGGGTCTCGCAACAACATTTATTCACTTTAATTAAAGGTTGAGCTTCTTCTGCCGTTGACAAATAGAGCTCTTGGTGTGTGGGAGTGCAGCTCGTCTCCTGACCTCCTCCTGAGCCCAAACTCACCACCGGCCAGCACATCTGTCCAATCAAGCCGCTTATTCACTTACAAGTGATGACTCATGAACTTCTGCCTGACTTGAGTGAAAATGTGATTTCTTCTCCTGTTTTCCTCCGTCGTACTGACAGTTTTGCTCCTGTGGGAAGCGTCTCTCTGTCTAGAGCATTTCTCCTGGGACTCGTGTCTCGGCGCTGTGTTTATTTGTCTGATGTCTTGAGTGTTTATTTGTGTGAAATACTGCTGGGATGAACTTTATTCCGAATCCGTCTGTTAGCAGAGAGATGCTCTTTTGATGGAGGAAGCTTCGGTTTGATGCGTGAACGCCTGTTTCTTCAACTACACACACTTTTATGTCTCAGGGCTTGATTTGACTAACAGATTTACGTAGGTTTTTTTTCTTGTTGTTATATGAAGGTCACATTAAAACTCTGAAAACTTTCAGCCATTCCTTCATCTTAAATTCATGCTACTTTTCAAATGACTTTATGAAGATTTCGTTTTCTTTTCTTTTTTATTTCTTTTCGTTTACCAAGTTTTTCAATCTTAGGATATGAAATAGTAAGTTTAATAGTAATATACAAATAACAGCATTTAACTGAGAGAGATACACATATTTATTTATTTATTGCGTGAATTTCCACAATAATAATAATTTAGTAGTAGTAGTAATACAGTGGTTAAAAAAAAAAAAAAAAAAAAGGTTGTTTCAACAAAAGTGTTCGTACTGGCTTAATTTTTAATTTACTTAACTCAAATATCCACGTTTTCATGTAGTAAAGCTTAACATTTCATGTTGACTAAACTTAAAATTTTAAGGCAGCACGAACACTTATTGTTTTTTAAGTTGAAACAACTTTTTTTTTTTTTACAGTGTAGTAGTAGTAGTTGTAGTAGTAGTAATTATTATTATTATTATTATTAGTAGTAGTAGTAGTACTATTATTAATTTATTATTATTATTATTATTATTATTATTATTAATTTAGTATTATTAATCATTTAGTTAGTTTATATGTTTACCAAATAGACATATGTCGGTGCCAGTGAAGAGTTTGAGATTAATTACTATACTATACTCTCATTCCGGCGTAATAATCAAGGAATTTTGCTGCCGTACCATGGGTGCAGCAGGCGCAATGATATTACGCAGCCGTCAACTCTGCCGGCTACAACTCTACATCTACACAAACTTAGTGCCGGTCACTTTCAGGCACTGCGTAATATCATTGCACCTGCTGCACCCATGGTATGGCAGCAAAATTCCTTGATTATTACGCCAGAATGAGAGTATAGTTCCTAGCCCTATCGGCCTATAAAACCACAACTATGCTATGCTAAAAGTGCTACCGCCAGACCCGGCGATCGGCTGAATGGATTCAAAAATGGTAAAACACATCTGTATAACTCTAGGGGAGTTGGAAAATGAACCTATTTTCAAAAAAGTGGAGTGTTCCTTTAATAAGCAGAAAAAGGTGAGAGTGTGAAAAGAGTGTTTTTGAAGACTCCACATGGCCAAAAGTGTCCATAGTTTAAGAAACATCCATATATATTCAGGGTCTGTGTGTGTGTGTGTGTGTGTGTGTGTGCAGGTGTAGGTGTAAGGTTAATGGTCCGTCCCTCACATATTTCACAGCAGGCTGGAGAAACATTTTACCAATTTCCTTTTCACCGGAGCAGGGCTCAGACCAGCTTGTGTTTTGTAAAGTCAAACATGCTACAAGACAGGCTCACACTGCCCTGGTAACATTTAAACAATCATGGTCTTGTTTTCTGTCAAGTTGAACACCAGATGTGTGCATTACAAGATTGTTCTCTTCTGGGATGGTAGTTACAATCCCTATAGTCCATTCTCACACACACTTCAAACCTCTGCACACATCTGTTTGAATGTTATATGATGGACCCATTCAGTGTCTTCAGTCACAATCAGAGGTTATTCACACTCACTGTAGAGCAGAGGCACTCAGTCTGTTTTAATGAGACACGTTCTTACAACTTCAGTTGCCGACTCTTAATGATGCTGAGAATAAAGATTCACTTCACAGACAGATGGAGAACATGAGTGTGTGTGTGTGAGACTGAGCAAGAGAAGAGAAGAGAGAGTTGCAGGAGTTTTCTGTGTGAATGCAACGTCTGAGACTTTGGGCTTGTCCAACTACCACTTGTCTATTTGTATGGCGTATTTAGCCCTAATGTGCTCAAGTGGGTGTGAAGAGCACAAGTGTGTGTAGAACTTTCATTACTCAATGGGACACACTAATATGTTGTAAAATACTAATGTGTTGTTTTGAAGACCCATTAAAGTAATCATAAGACTTTTTAAAATGTTTTTGAAAGAAGTCTCTTCTGCTCATTGAAGTAGCATTTATTTGATCAAAAATACAAAAAAATCTGTAAAATTGTGAAATATTTTTACAATTTAAAATAACTGCTTTCAATGTGAATGTTAAAATGTAATTTATTCCTGTGAGCAAAGCTGAATTTTCAGCGTCATTACCCTAGTCTTCACTGTCACATGATCCTTCAGAAATCATTCTAATACATTCTTCACTGGTCAAAGAGACATTTTTCCACCTATTTTATCATCTGCATGGTAAAAACTGTAAAACGCTTAATCTCACATCACATAGGGTTTGTTCAAATAGCTGAAGCATGTGTTCGCAAACACACTAGATGTACTAGTATGAGATGTTTTTTGATGCTCATGCGGCTCTGCTGGTCTTGCGTGTTGAGCTCCTGTAGTGACGGCTGTGATCTCATTAGAGCTCTTTACTGCCACGCTTTATCATCTCAACTCTGTGCTTTATTATCTTATACATTTCATAAAGCACAGCAAATACTCTGCAATTATTCATGACAGAAGCCACGGCAGTGTCATATATGATGATTTATTAAACATTTAGCAACTAATGTTATACTGCATGTTTGTGTGACCATGTTTGTATTCTGTATGTCTGCATCTATCTCTCTATCGTTCTATCTATCGTTCTGTTGTTCTGCCTATCTATCTGTCATTCTGTCTTTCTGTATATCATTCCATTGTTCTGTCTGTCCATTTATCGCTCTGTCGTTTTATCATTCTATCGCTCTATCTATTGTTCTATTGTTCTGTCACTTTATGGTTCTATCATTCTATCTGCTCTTTCATTCTGTCATTCATTCTTCCACGCTCGTTTTATTGTTCTATCTATCCTTCTGTTGATGCATCATTCTATCTCTCTTTCTATCGTTCAATCTATTGTTCTATCTATCCTTGTCGCTTTATCGTCCTGTCTTTCTTTGTATCATTCTATTGCTCTATCGATCTACGTTCAATCGTTCTATTGCTCTCTGTCATTCTATCATTCTGTTCAATTGTTCTTTTGTTCTATCTTTCATTCTATTGTTCTGTCATTCTATCACTATCTACCGTTCTATCATTCTGTCGCTCTATCGTTCTGTTCTCTCTGTTCTCATTCTGTCTATCATTCTATCATTCTATTGTCCTGTGTTCTGTAGTTCTATCTCTCTTTCTGTCATTCTTTCATAATATCATCCTGTGTTCTATTTATCTATCTATCTATCTATCTATCTATGTTCAGTCATTCTTTTGTTCTATCGTTATCATTCTATCACTCTATTGTTCTATCATTTTGTCGCTCTATCATTCTATCTCTCTTTCTATCATTCTATCATTCTATTGTTCTGTTCTATCATTCTCTCTCTTTCTATCATTCTATCATGCTGTTCTATCATTCTGTTTCTATCTATCTATCTATCTATCTATCTATCTATCGTTATATCGTTATATCTGTTGTTCTATCTATCGTTCTGTTCAATTGTTCTTTTGTTCTATCTATCGTTCTATCATTCTTTCGCTCTATCATTCTATCTCTTTCTATAATTTTATCATTCTATCATCCTGTTCTATCTATCTATCTATCTATCTATCTATCTATCTATCTATCTATCTATCTATCTATCTATCTATCTATCTATGTTCAATCTTTCTTTTGTTCTATCGTTGTCATTCTATCGTTCTATCATTTTGTCGCTCTATCATTCTATCTCTCTTTCTATCATTCCATTGGCCTGTTCTATCATTCTATCTCTCTTTCTACCATTCTATCATTCTATCATCCTGTTCTATCATTCTATTGCTATCTATCTATCTATCGTTCTATCGTTCTGTCATTCTATCTCTGTATCATTCTATCATTCTGTCGCTCTATTGTTCTATCTCTCTATCATTTTATCATTATCTATCTATCTATCTATCTATCTATCTATCTATCTATCTATCTATCTATATAGCTATCTATCTATCTATCTGTCATTCTGTCTTTCTATCATTCTGTCGTTCTGTTCAATCGTTCTCTTGTTCTATCTATCATTCTATCATTCTGTCGCTCTATCGTTCTATTTCTCTTTCCATCATTCTATCATCCTGTTCTATCTATCTATCTATCTATCTATCTATCTATCTATCTATCTATCTATCTATCTGTCGTTCTGTCGTTCTATCGTATGTAAGAGCTGTTATTCACGTGTGTTGTTCTCTTCTGATGTGATGGAGTATATTTAGATGATTCATATGTAATTATGAAATCCTGATGCGTTTCTGAACTGAGAGCTGCGGGTGAGCGTGAAATAATGAGCCGTGCTCATAAACACAGGTGTGTCACTGAATAAATGTGGAAATGACTGACTAAGGCATCACTGCTGTCAGTCACCAGACAAACGTACCGCTTACAGTACTGAATATGGCCTCACGTTCAGCACATTATTATTGAAATCTCTAACATAAAGTAAAACTAAGTTGTTAAAACAATTCACATTGATGGAGCAACCTGAATCATATAGAAACCAGAAGATCATGCATCATGAGATCGTAATGATGCTCTTTGATTATAATTGTGCTGATTTCCTCACTAAAGGTCTGTGTGTGTTTATACATGTGTTTCCTGTGTCGCTGATGATCGGGAGAGGGAAGCGGTTTCAGATCTCCGTCACTCTGAACACACTGCAGATATAATCACCGGGATAATCATGACACACTTGAAGAGCGTCACACACACTCAATGCTACTCAATGATCAAATCAGCTCAAGCTCACAGCTGAATGGACCGAGATTGAAGATGTTCCTCAGCGCTTCATCAGCCTGTTGAACAATCACAGGCCTTTACTCCAGTCAAGAACTCGTTCAGAGAGGTGTTCCTCCAGAGTGATTCCTCTTGTTTCAGAAGCCCGGGTGTTTAACGGGGTCTGTGCTGTTCTTGCTCGACTTCATTAGACAGTTTTAACACAAACAGTGGCGGTAAATGCCACAGGAGCAGCAGCAGTGACTTGTGGTGTGTGTGTTTGATACGGTTCTCTGACCTCTTTTGCTGAACAAATAGTAACACACTACAGCATACTGCATTTTAGAGTGTATTTTAGAAATAGTCACCTGAACACTAATGTCTTTATAAAACTAGAGCGATTTAAAGTTATCTCAACTAAATCTTGAATTTTAGTAGTAAGTGAAATTGGTTGCGAACACTTTCATGTTCAGTTCATCCATAAAGCATTAGGCCCAAACAGACCGCAAACTTGTTGAGAGACGCTAGCGTTCCCTCAGAGAGAGCTGAGGCGAAACCGAGTGGCAAATAAGGAGAAGGACAGAGTAACGCCCACTCGTCCATTAGCTAAACCATTGAACGCTTCCATCATCTGCTTGAACAAAGTGTGAGGTGGAAAAGGCGAGAGATTTGGGGCGTTGAACGCAAATCAGTGATGGATAGAGATAGCAGACCACCGCCTCTCCCTCACTACACCATCTGTTCTCCTGCGGAGAAGAAAAACACCGGCTTTGTGTGGAGAGGTGGGTGGCATGACCACAATCATGATATGAGCGATGAGATATATCACAATATAGTTATTTTTACTGGAAATCTAATGGAAATATGGTGTATATATTAACAAACATCTGGTAATGTCTATTTATGGATAAACCAGTGAATAGTATACGTTTACATTTTTTTTTTTTTTTTTTTTTGGTGGGCATTTTTTTAGATGGATGGATGAATGGATGGTAGATACGACAGAATGGTGGACAGATGGATTTATGGGAAGGAATGATGATGGTTGAACAGATAGTTGGATGGATAGATAGACTGATCGATTGATGGATAGATAGTTAGATTTTGATTTATTAGTCAGTCTCTAGCAGTAATGCATTAGCAAACCCAGTGTGTTTAGGTTTTTAAATCCACAGTTCTGATAGCATATGCAGCCCTCAGAGCGGCATGACGCCGTGTGTGAGCAGGAAACAGAAGGATTATACGTGTACATCATCACAGTAATCACAGCACAACAGCCTCATCCTGACCTGCTGTCATTATTTATCTTCAGCAACACCATTCACACTCTCACACAGTTTTTGTTCTGAGCAAATAAATGAATGAGCGGGTAATGGGAAACTCTCATCAGATAGAAAAGAAAGAGTACATTCTCTGTGCTTGGTTTTGTCTGGAATGACTTTTTGGAATATAAGCTTCGTCCTCTTTTGATCTGGAGTTTTTATGTTTGTGTGTGACCTACTGAAAAAAAAAAAAAAAAAAAAAAAGAAAAACTTTTATGTGCAGTTTGGAAACCCAGAATCTGCTGGTTACCAGAGTAAATGTATGTTTTGTAAACTTTCATATGTTATATACATTTATGTCAAGCAGGATTATAGACAATGAGATGACACTCAAAGCCCTTACTAAAATAACAAACAAATGGTTTCAATGGCACCATCTACAGCTGTCACCATAACAACATGACACCACCATTACAAGCAACAACACCACCCACTGCTGTGTCACAATAACAACCATGACACTATCACCACAGCAACCAACAACACCATCCACTGCTGTGCCTCCATAACAACCATGATACTATCACTTTTGTGTCACCATAACAACACAACATCATCACCATAGCAACCAACAACACCATCCACTGCTGTGTCACCATAACAACCATGATACTATCGCTTTTGTGTTACTATCGCTTTTGTGTCACCATAACAACACAACATCATCACCATAACAACCAACAACACCATCCACTGCTGTGTCACCATAACAACCATGACACTATCACTGTTGTCACCATAACACACAATATAATTACCATAGCAACCAACAACAGCATCCACTGCTGTCACCGTAACAACCAACAACACAAACCACTGCTGTGTCACCATAATAACCACAACACCATCCACTGTTGTGTCATCTTAACAATTACACTATTACTGGTGTCACCATAACAACACTACATTGTCACCATAGCAACCAACAACACCAATCACTGCTGTCACCATAACAACCACCCACTGCTGTGTCACCATAACGACCACAACACTATCACCACAGCAACCAACAACACCATCCACTGCTGTCACTATAACAATGCAACACCATCACCATAGCAACCAACAACATCAACTGCTGTGTCACCATAACAACCATGACACTATCACTGTTGTCACCACAACACACAACATAAATACCATAGCAACCAACAACAGCATCCACTGCTGTGTCACCATAACAACCACAACACCATCCACTGTTGTGTCATCATAACAACCAATACACCATCACTGGTGTCACCATAGCAACCAACAACACCATCCACTGTAGTGTCACCATAACAACCACAACACCATCCGCTGTTGTGTAATCATAACAACTATTACACTATCACTGTTATCACCATAACAACACAACATCATCACCATAGGAAACCAACAACACCATCCATTGGTATCTCACCATAACAACCAACAACACCATCCACTGCTGTCACCATAACAACCATGATACTATCACTGTTATGTCACTATAACAACAATTTATCACCATAGCAATCAACAACAGCATCCACTTCTGTCACTATAACTATGACACTATCACTGTTGTGTCACCATAACAACCAACCACACCATTCACTACTGTGTCACCATAACAACTACAACACCATCCACTGTTGTGGAATCATGATTAGACTCTTACTGGTGTGTCACCATAACAACCAACACCACCATCTACTGCTGTCACCATAACAACCATGATACTATCACTATAACAACACAACATTGTCAGCCAATAACACCATGGACAACAACTCAATTCATTTTCAAGAATACATTACTTGTATGCTTTTTTTCAGTTCCTTAAGATCCTGTTCTTTGTAATTGCAATTCAGATTCCATTTCAATTCTAAAGTGGCTTCATTTCCTGTGCTATTTGCAGTTGGTAAATGAGTTTGTTAACCAGTCATTAGTTAGGCCCATCATGTAATAACATGGAGGTGTATTCCTCATTTAGTGGCTCTGTTTGACAGGTTATTTTCCTAAAAAAAATACCCAAGCCTTCCTTTATGTTCCTATTTATTTTACACCTGTACAGTATGTAACTTGTCTTTTTTTTTTTTGTGCTAATATATATGCAAACTCTTCTTCTTGTTATACATCACCTGTAAGTCTGACCTCTAGCACAGCGTTGAATATGTAAGTTATCTGAGCTCAGTGGTATGTTGTGTCAATTTGAGTCACCGGGGGCCATTTGTCTGTCAAACGGATGTCATTCGCAAGTGAAATCACGTCTGCATGTTTTTCACGCATCAGCAGAGTGACTTTGGTGTGACCTGGAAAATTCACCATCATTAAAAGCCAGAGGAAGTTTTAACCGTCGGCCGCTGTGTCCTTACAGACAGGGTCTGAGAGCACAGGGTCCCAGAAGAGAGTCTGATCCCAGACCCTCGTCCTCCTCGCTGGATAATGGCAGCCTTTAGGTCACCTTGGTGTCCTGCTCCGTGGGCCACAGACGGACGGATTAGTCAGGCTCCATATGGATTCCTGCTCCGCTTTCTGCATTTAGAGCTGAACACATTATTCAACATTGTGAAGAAGTCATCAAAGTAATTTCACATTGTGGACCACGGACCAAGTTTTCATCCTTTCAGCTAGTTCTGAGAGGAATTTGTCTTATTATTTCCCAGAGGGAATGCTTTCATGCTGCGGCTCATTATTAAATAAATAATATTTGCTCTTTCTTTTCCAGTACAAAGTATTGCATTTTGCATTTCTTTCCTAAACAGGCTTCTCCAAAACAATCAGTGTCGATAGTGAACGAACGAGCCAATTTCCCCTCATTAAATAATCTCTCCAGCCATCCTCTCTAATGAATAACAGATGTGCTCTGATCTCTCAGGAGGTATTTGGACGGAGCGCCAGTCATCAGGAGACATAGAGCTGCCAAAACCAAACGCCAGTGACCAACACATGAGAACCGCACTGCACTGGATCTAGCTAGCTATCTATCTATCTAGCTAGCTAGCTAGCTTTAAAATCTTTAAAACTTTCAAATAATGCAACATTAAAAACAAGTAATATGAATCTATTTGAATTTAAATTCATTTAAATTTAGTATTAGTGATGTGTCATGGTTGTTATTGTAACATAGCATTGGATGGTGTTGTTGGTTGTAGTGTTGTCAAAAGACCCGGTACTTCGGTACCAAGTCGGTACTAAAAAAAATTAAATGTTACGGTACCAGGTTTTCTTAAGTACCGGCGGTACCGAGCACCCGGTCAACCCGGTTCTTGCTGCGCTATGCGAAAAGTGCGCGCTGCGCAGTTGCGTCTTCTTCATAAAAGCACAGAGACACGGCGACCGGCGGTGCTGCTGATGCGGCTGCTCTTAATCCGCTTGTTGAAAAGAAAGGAGGAAGGAGCCACGTGTGGAAATATTTTGTATTTGCGGCTGATGACAAGGGCAACATCATAGATCATCAGAAACCCATCTGCAAACGGTGTCATCGAAGTTCTCTCTCAAAAGGAGGACATACATCGAACTTAACAAAACACCTCAAAGACCGAGACCCAGAGTTAATGAAAGAGTTCAAGCAGGTAAGTTTTAATTTCAATTTTATATTTAGAGCTTTTGTTATAAAAATTATACCCTAAATAAACATCGCCACGTGCTTAGTTAATCGTTAGCATAAGCGCGGCTAATGCTAACGCGAGTATTAGAATAAACTTCTTTATTACGTGTTTAATCCTCCTATAGTGTTTATTAAAAAAAAAAACAGGACATGATAGTGTACTATTTTTACACACCTGAGGCTTTTAAATGACCAGTGTAGCTAAAATATGTGTGTTAGAGAACAAATGTACAAATTTATGGTTAATGTCTGTGTCCTTAAAATCGGTCAACAGAAAACCAGTTCTAGGCTATGAAATATAGTTTGCGTAGCTTGATTAAATAAAAGTACAGTCAAATACAGTCCTGTATAGTTTGGTAAAAGATACCATTCATTAACATGACTTAATATATTATCTAACATCAAGTTACATTGAGTGAAAATTAATTAATGTGTGTGAATGTTATTTTATACAAACACTTGATCGTTCATGTTTGTTCATTGTGCGTTAAATGATGTCAACAGATACAACTTTTAATTTAAAATAAAATTAATACATTTTGAAATTAAAAAGAATAATTATAATAAGAATAATAAATCTTTTTGTAAAGTGTTTTTAATACTACAGTTTCCGTCTGTGTAACATTGATATAAACTCAATATAAGTAATCTTATCTAAATTTATTATAAAAGCTGAGGTTTGTAATTTACTGAAAAGTTATATTATATATAAAGTTCTGTTTAGCTGGTGTCAATCTAATTTTGCATTTGGTCAGACTCAGCCCATTGTTTTACTGAAGTATATTATATTTTCCCTTTACAGCTGCAGGCTGAAGAAGACCACAAACCACCAAATCAAACTCCTAAGCAGACAGTTCCAGATGCTTTTCAGCAGCAGAAGTACGACAAAAACTCACCTGAGGCAAGAAAACTGAACCGGGCTGTTGCTGAATTCACATGTATGGATCAAGTGCCAGTTTATACAGTGAAAAATGGGGATTCCAGCAAATGCTTCATCACCAAGCTTCCAAGCCAAAACTTTGTTTTATTTGTGTTTGTTATTAATAAAAATAGTGTGCTGTTCAATTCATGTTTTTGTGTTTTGATTTGGTACCGAAATTGGTACCGAGAACCGTGGATTTTCACTGGTATTGGTACCGAATACTGAAATTTTGGTACCGTGACAACACTAGTTGGTTGTTATGATGATGTGTCAGTTTTGGTGGATGTTTTTGTTGGTTGCTGTGGAAATCATGTCTGTGGTTGTTATATTGATACAGAAGTGATAGTGGTTGATAGTATTGTTTGTTGCTATGGTGATCACATCTGTGCTTGTTATGGTGACAGTAGGTGGATTTGTATTTTGGTTGTTATGCTGATAGTGTTGTGGTTGTTGTGACACAGCAGTGGATGGTGATGTTGTTTGTTATGCTGGTAGTGTTGTTGTTGTTATGGTGATACAGCTGTACATGTTGTTGATTGTTCTGGTGATGGTGTTGTGTTGTTATGGTGACAGCAATAGATGGTATTGTTGGTTTTTATGGTGACAGCAGTGGATAGTGTTATTGGTTGTTATGGTGATGTGTCAGGTCTGGTATGGTGACACGGCAGTGGATGGGGTTGTTGGTTGCTATAGTAATCATGTCTGTGGTTGTTACGGCGATACAGTAGTGATAGTGGTGGTGTTAATAGTTATTATGGTGATAGTGTTGTGACTGTTATGGTGAAAGCAGTAGATGGTGTTGTTGGATATGTTTAATTGTTGGGATATGTAAAATATGTTTGTTGTTGGTTGCTATAGTAATTGTGTCTGTGGTTGTTATAGCAATACAGTAGTGATAGAGGTGGTGTCTGGTTGATATTGTGACATGGCAGTGAATAGTGTCATTGCTTGCTATGGTGATCACATCTGTGTTTGTTGACAGTAGTGGATGGTGTCAGTTGTTATGTTGATAGTGTTGTGGTTGTTATGTGACACTGCAGCAGATGGCATTGTTGGTTGTTGTGGTGATGGTGTTGTGTTGTTATGGTGACAGCAGTGGATGGTATTGTTGCTTGTTATAGTGAAAGCAGTGGAAGTGTTGTAGCTGTTATGGTAACACCGCAGTGATGGTGTTGTGGTTGTTATGGTGACAGCAATGGATGTTGTTGGTTTCTATAGTAATTGTGTCTGTGGTTGTTATGTTGACACAGTAGTATTACTGATGGTTTCATGGTTGTTATGGTAACAGCAGTGGATGGTGTTGTTGGTTGTTATGGTGATGTGTCAGTTTTAGTATGTTGATACAGTAGTGGAAGTTTTGTTGGTTGCTATGGTGATAGTGTTGTGATTGTTATGTGGACAGTAGTGGGTGGTTTTGGTTGTTATCTTGATAGTGTGGTTGTTATGGTGAAACAGCAGTGGATAGTATTGTTGGTTGTTATAGTGATGTTTTTGAAGTAGTTATAGTGAAAGCAGTGGAAGTGTTGTTGTTATGGTAACACTGCAGTAGATGGTGTAGTGGTTGTTATAGCGACACAGCAGAGGATAGTGTTGTTGGTTGTTATGGTGACACAGCAGTAGATGGTGTAGTGGTTGTTATGGTGACAAAGCCGTGGATAGTGTTGTTGGTTGTTATGGTGATCATGTCTATGGTTGTTACATCAGCAGCAGTGGATTGCTTTGTTATGGTGATTATGTCTGAAGTTGTTATGGTGAAAGCAGTGGAAGTGTTGTGGTTGTTAAAGTGACACCACAGTGATGGTGTAGTGGTTGTTATGGTGACACAGCAGTGGATGGTGTTGTTGGATGCTGTGGTGATGGTGTCTTTTTGTTATGGTGACAGCAGTGGATGGTGTTGTTGGGATGATATTGTTACTAGTTATGGTGAAAGCAGTGGAAGTGTTGTGGTTGTTATGGTGACACAGCAGTAGATGGTGTTGTTGGTTGTTATGGTGATCATGTATGTGGTTGTTATATCAACAGTAGTGGATTGTGTTGTTATGGTGATTATGTCTGAAGTTGTTATGGTGACAGTCGTAGATGGTGTTGTTGGTTGTTATGGTGATATTGTCACTGTAGTTATGGTGAAAGCAGTGGAAGTGTTGTGATTGTTATGGTGCCTCCATAGTGATGTTGTTGTGGTTGTTATGGTGACAGCAGTGGATAGTGTTGTTGGTTGTTATAGTGATCATGTCTGGTTGTTACAGTGACAGTAGTGTATGGTGTTGTTATGGTGATCTTGTCTGTGGTTGTTATGGTGACACAATTGTAGATGGTGTTGTTGGTTGCTATGGTGATATTGTTGCCGTAATTATGGTGAAAGCAGTGGAAGTGTTGTGGTTGTTAAGGTGACACAGCAGTGGATAATGTTGTTGGTTTTTATGGTGATCATGTCTGGTTGTTACAGTGACAGTAGTAGATTGTGTCGTTATGGTGGTCATGTCTGGGGTTGTTATGGTGACACAGTCGTAGATGGTGTTGTTGGTTGTTATGGTGATATTGTCGCCGTAGTTATGGTGAAAGCAGTGGAAGTGTTGTGATTGTTATGGTGCCTCCATAGTGATGGTGTTGTGGTTGTTATGGGGACAGCAGTGGAAAGTGTTGTTGGTTGTTATGGTGATGTTGTGATGTTGTCATGATAACACAGTCATAGATGGTGATGGTGTTGTCAGCAGTGAATCCTGTCTGTGGTGTTTCCCCCAGCGTGTGTGTGGTGCCCCGTGCAGCATGATGAAGTCGTTAAGAAGTCATTAGGAAGCCATTAAGATTCATTAAGAGAACGAGGTGGCGGTGTAGTACAGCGTCGCTGTGTTCCCAGCATGGAGGAGAGACTGTTAATCACACACTTTATTACTGGCCTCTGAGTTACAGAGTAAATATTACTCCAGTGAGATCAATGAGAGGCCATCCTAATGAAACACATGCTTGTGTGTGTGTAGAGCTAGAGAGGGAGAGACAACACACTCACACAATCACTGTCATCGTCTCTACATTAATAAAGCCGAGCGTTCGTTTGCGCTCTCATTCTGTCAAACCACTCGCTCGAGCTTAATACTTGAAGAGAGACACATTTTGAGACACTTCCTATCAGGTGTGTGTGTGTGTGTGTGTGTGTGTTTGACAACTACTTCTAAAGAGTGTCTGATGACACTTGAAACCTGCGTTTCAATGAAAAGAAGGCTTTTTGCATGATGAATTTTGTTGTTTCTGCTGTTTTAATTAGGACTGACAATCAATTAAATGGTTTAATGGAGTAATTTACATGATATGCCAATTAATTCATCAAATGAATTGCTAATGATCTCACATACACTACTGTTCAAAAGTTCGAAATCTTATCTGCTCGCCGAGGCTGAGTTTATTTGATCAAAAATACAGTAAAAACAGTAATATTGTGAAATATTTTTGCAATTTGAGTATATATGTTAAAATGTAATTTATTCCTGTGGTCAAGGCTGAATTTTCAGCAGCATTACTCCCGTGTGCAGTGTCACATGATACTTCAGAAATCATTCTAATATGAAGATTTCCTGCTCAAGAAACATTTTGAAATCTTTCGTACCATTATAAACGTCTTTACGGTCACTTTTGATTAACTGAATGCATTATGAATGGTAGTGTATCTGTCAATAGCTCTCCAATGAAGATATTTCCAGGACATTATGCTTTACACATTGTGTGTGCTGAATTATTTAATGTATTATCCTTTAATCTTCTGAAATGAGTTTAATCAGGATTGGGTAAAGTGCAGTAGAGTGACTTTCTTAAGGTGCTGTAATGACTCATCCCTGTGCATTATGGGTAGGCAGGCTGACCTCACACTGACACATGAAGTCCTGTAGAGATGTACCTGAGCTCTGTAGCTGTGAGACAGCAGCACTTAAAATTCTCCTCGTCCTGACCTCGGTGTGACCTCCGAGTCTAAAGAGTCTCAGAGCGAGCAGGAGGAACAGGTGTGAGAGGAGGTGAAAGGTCAGCTCTGCTGCTCAATACTGTAAAGGTCAGCAAGTGTCGTGATGGATCTGAGTGCTGAGTGTGTGCTCAGGTGTGTGTGGGGGTGTTAGTTTACATATGGTTGCTGTGTGGATGTGTTTGTGTGAGCTAATTCTCAATTCATGCACAAGAATGCAAAAAATATGATCAGCTAGTTATTGGACTTCTAACTGTAAAATCTGAATATATACATGTAAATCATGAATATATGTAAACAAGTAAATCTTTCAAAAAATAAAAAATAAAAGTCAGGTATCATGGTGCTGAAAGGTTAAGAGGTTGTGTCACTGGGTACGGTTGTTTGTTTGCGTGTGGCTGCTTAAACTCACTCAGTTCTGCTGTGAGAAGCAGAATCTGTTGACTTCTTCACTTTTCTGCGTGTCAGTTTGGAGTTTGGAGAGGTTTTCAGCGCCTGTGGAGTCTCTCTCTGGTGCTGTCGTTCGGTTGGCACGGCCGGGCCGTGTGCTGGCCAACAGCTCTGTCTTTTCCGGCCTGTGTGATGACTGGCGTGGAGAGAGGCTGGCAGTGAGGCCGTCTCTCTGTTGACAGCAGGCACAGAGGACGACACAATGCTTTACTCCACAATACATCAAATCGTGTGTGCAAACAGTTCGGAAGAAAGAGAACAAGAATAGTCTTCATTACTACAGCATATATCTATGCTAAAGGAAGCATTTTGTCATTGCGAACATGAATGGCATGCTTGATGAATGAACGCATCTGTGTTTAGCATCAACACATCACTACAAGAAGACTCATTCTCAAAGATACAGCAAGGTTTTCGACCAATGAGATTTCAGAATGGGTGTGGCTACAGAGTACATCCAAGTGTTATTGTATTGTTTTTCATATAGTATTGTGGTGTTTAAATGAGCTTTTATTTTTATATATTCATTTTTCATTTTAATTTTAGTTTAAGTTTTAGTGTTTTTGTTTGTTTGTTTTTGTTTTTTTTTGTGCATTTGTCATTTGTATGAGTTTTTTTATTTTCTTTTATATATATATATATATATATATATATATATATATATTTTTTTTTTTTTTTTTTTTTTTTTTTTAAGAATATTTCAATTTAGTTTTCATTTATTTTCAACTTAAACCAGGGAATATTTTACTTTACTTTTTTTTTTTTTTTAAGATTTTAAAAATAAAGAGCTTTGTTTCAACTAATAAGAACAGATTTAATGGATTTAGTTTTAGTTAACAATAACAGCACTAGTAGGTTGAAGTAACAGGTTATCCAAAAATGAAAATTTGCTGAAAATGCACTCACTACATCAAAGATGTAGATGAATTTGTTTCTTCATCAGATTTGGAGAAATGTAGCATTACATCACTTGCTCATCAATGGATCATCTGCAGTGAATGGGTGCCATCAGAATGAGAGTCCAAGCAGCTGATAAAAACATTAACTACCAAAACTCCACTTTCAGTATGATTTATGGATTCAGAAAGTTCAGGTACTCTACAAATGTAAACATGGTTTATCTTGTTGTAGAGCTAGTACTGTTATTAAAAGACTGAGTAAATTGTATTTTTCCTCTATATTTGTACCATCTGTAATTGAACAACTTCAAAAAAAAGTAGGCCATTTTATCATTCAAATAACCTGACTGCCTCTCACATTATTTTTTGAAGAGCTGAACAAATAAATCCTCTTTTTAAGTCATGAATTGATATTTAACACAAACTTTTTTGTGACCTTCCACTTTGGTTTTGTTCTTTCCATCTGTCACAACACAGCTTAATTTAGATCTGCGCTGCTTTTACAGGATCCGCATGTCCTTTAAATATAATTTAATTAATTAGCGCCGTTGCCGTGGCAGTGCTGCTTTAGAAAGCTGCAGAAACTCGACATCTAATCAACATCCGCGTCGGACCTGCCTGGAGCCATGAAAACACAGAAAGAGACGTGACCCAGACTAGTCAAGACCTAACTATGCATTTTTTTTTTTGTTTTTTTTTTTTTAAATATTAGTTTGACAGTTTTGAGTTATTTTTACTCAGGTATTTCATAATGTGAAGAACTTAACATTTACTATGAATAATCTGAATAATCTGAATCTAATCGGTTTTGTCTTAAGTAAACCTGAACACTTGGGAGAAATACTGATGAGTCAAAATATTTGATCTGTGCATCAGATCTTAAAGCGACAGCAGCGTAAACCTGCACCCGCCAACCGTGTTATAAATGTTAATCAAACAGCAAAAGAAAAAGAGAAAATCCCTGAATGTGTGAACTTCGGAATCATCTTTAATGTATACAGTGAAGATTTTGCAGTTTTATTTTTACATTTATTACTTTATGAAATGTCTTTAGTAGGCTATTTCTGTAGTAGCCTCTAGATGGGCCTATCTGAAAAACTGAAAAAAAAAAAAACCTAAAAATTATATTTAAAAAAAAAAAGATTTTATTTTTTTATCAAAATTTCAGATATGTATTTTTGATTAATATATTTATTTATCCTTTTGCTTGTAAGTAATACTTGGAGTGTTTACTTGCCTTCAGTAACTAAATGTCTTACTTATATTTGTTTATTAGTTTTTGCTGTATTGAAATTATTTTTTATTTTTTATTTTTTAAACATGCTGGCAGTTTCTGGCGTTAAAGAAAAATAATTTTTCTAACATCTTTGCGGCAATAGTTTTTATGGGTCCAAAACCACCTTGGGTGTGCATGATTTTCTAATAAATCAATGGCCCGTCATCAATTAATCCTTACATAATGTTAATTTATTGTAATTAATGTAACTATAAATGCATTCAAAATAAAACAGGTGTGAGTTGGCTGTGACTTATGGAAAGTATATATGTAGTGCTTTTGTAGCCTAGTGTGTGCTCATGTAAAGACTAGGTTTATTCTTCACAGCCTCACTTTCATGCAAGACAAAAATTCAAAATGCCCTCTCTCAGGTCTAACCATTTGTTATATAAAACCCAAAACACACACAGCCACATTCAAAGATAAGTGGTGCATTTTCTGCTCTTAAGGTCCCATTCACCAAGATACCTACTCCTTTACCCCCACCCTTGAATTTATACATTTACTAAATCAATGAATAAAGTCAAGTCCACTAGAGGTTTGCTTTTCTTAAATTTCAAATGACATAACGTTTTTCCAGTTGTAAAGGTTGGTTTAGCTCCAACTTGCCTCAACACACCTGCCAGGGGGTTTCTAGTATGCCTAGTAAGAGCTTGATTAGCTGGTTCAGGTGTGTCTAATCAGCCCTCCAGGGCCGAGTCTGGGCACCCCTGGGTTAAAACAATGTTAAGATACTGACAAACAGTAGTGTTTCCTTGGACTCGGACTCGGACTTGTGTCCAACTCGACCCATTTTGGACTCGGACTCGTCTCGGACTCGATTGGTTAAAGACTCGGACTCGACTCAGATTCGACTTAGGTGGACTCGAACCCAACACTACCAAATACACAGTTTTTCACTTCACAAGACGTTAATTGATGGACTGGAGTGGATTACTTGTGGATTATTGTGATGATTTTATCATTCTGACGGCACCCATTCACTGCAGAGCATCCATTTGTGAGCAAGTGATGTAATGCTAACATTTCTTCAAATCTGATGAGGAAACAAACTCATCTACAACTTGGAAGCCCTGAGGATGAGTAATTTTTCAGGAAATTTTCATTTTCGAGTGAGCTATTCCTTTTATTTTTTATTTTTGGATTATATAATATGCAGCTGTTTGGTGCATAACTGGATTGTGGTTTATACTGTTAGCGAGATGTAAAATGATGCATAACTGGTCATATCTGATCAGGGATGAGAAGCAGATACTCAAATGCTGGAGAGCTTTGGGAAACACTTCATTTTTCTGTCTGAAATGATCCTCCGGTCATCTCCCACAGGGTTTAGAGCAAAATCAGGGTCTTATTTTCCAGCGGAGTGTTTCGGGAGCATGATTTAGTGCTGCGCGCAGCTTTGTGCGAGTGTATTTTTAGTGTAGCGGCTGATAATGAACATTGACTCCCACTGACTCCCTACACACCAGAGACAGAACTGGGGTGGCTAATTAACGCCTTGTGTAATTTCTCTGACCAACCGTGGAGCAACAGCGAAAAGGCGAGTGATAAATTAGCTGCTGATTGACTGTGAGATCTTCACTCTGCACAGTGGGAAACTCTTTATTCTGCTCCGAGGTGAATAAACGGCCACATGCTTTGACTGAGAGATCTTGAGGTTTTATTTCAGTACTTTAAAGGAGCTCAGATAGTTTCAGGTGTGTCTGTCTTTGGTAGTTTGACGTTCTGTAGAGTGAAACACTGTGACGATTTCAGAACTTTGATGTGTTTCATTTACATACTTCTCACTCGACCAATGATGTGCAATTTGTAGCGGGCTATCTATTTGATTGACATGTCAACATTTGACTGTGTTGAGGCTAAGTGTTGATGTCAACTTCTGACCCGACTTAAGATGTGTGTTTGGGTTGGGAAGGGGCTATCTGATTGACATGTCGAATTCTGACTCAACCAGTGATGTGCGTTTGGGGGCAGGGCTATCTGGTTGATTGACGTCAACTTCTGACTTGACTAATGATGTGAGTTTCGGGGTGTGGCTATCTGATTGATTGACATTCCAACTTCTGACTCGACCAATGATGTGAATTTGGGGGTGTGGCTATCTGATTGATTTGCATGTCAACTTCTGACTCGGGCCGTGATTTGCATTTGGGGGCAAGTATCTGTTTGATTTATATGTCAACTTCTGACTTGACCAGTGTTGTGAGTTGGGGGTGGTGCTATCTGTTTTATTGACATGTCAACTACTGATTTGACTAGTGATTTTAGTTTGGGGGCGGGGCTATCTGTTTGATTGGCATGACAACTTCTGACTCGACTATGACCAGTGATGTGAGTTTGGGGGCGGGGCTATCTGTTTTATTGACATGTCAACTACTGATTTGACTAATGATGTTAGTTTGGGGGCGGGGCTATTTGTTTGATTGACATGTCAACTACTGATTTGACTAGTGATGTTAGTTTGGGGGCGGGGCTATCTGTTTGATTGGCATGACAACTTCTGACTCGACTATGACCAGTGATGTGAGTTTGGGGGCGGGGCTATCTGTTTTATTGACATGTCAACTACTGATTTGACTAATGATGTTAGTTTGGGGGCGGGGCTATTTGTTTGATTGACATGTCAACTACTGATTTGACTAATGATGTTAGTTTGGGGGCGGGGCTATCTGTTTGATTGGCATGACAACTTCTGACTCGACTATGACCAGTGATGTGAGTTTGGGGGCAGGGCTATTTGTTTGATTGACATGTCAACTACTGATTTGACTAATGATGTTAGTTTGGGGGCGGGGCTATTTGTTTGATTGACATGTCAACTACTGATTTGACTAATGATGTTAGTTTGGGGGCGGGGCTATCTGTTTGATTGACATGACAACTTCTGAGTCGACTATGACCAGTGATGTAAGTTTTGGGGGGTGGGGTTATCTGTTTGATTGACATATCTACATATCTACTTCTGACTCGACCAGTGATGTGAGTTTGGGGGTGGTGCTGTCGTTTGATTGACCAGTTGCAGTAGCAGGATTACTCATTGACTCATAAAACATCATGCATTTTATTAAACTTGATATTCATTCATTCATTTGTTGCAGTTTAGTTCTATTTAGAACTCATGTAAATTCAAGAGATTTCTAGTGGAATTACATTCTGAAATTTCTATGGTGTTTTATCAGCATGAATCATTAGTGTTGTTCTCAAAGATAAAATGCTTTCATATTTTTTTATGATCCAATCAACTCCTAATGACTATGAGAATCATGAGACCAGCAATAAAAGAGCTTGAAATCAGTGATGGTGTTAAAACATCATATGTTTGCTTTAGACTCTCATTATAAACATTTACACGAAAAGCCATTACCTCATGCGAGCCGAGCGGGAAAAATCAATACGCCTCTTATAGCTACAATGAAGAACTGGACATTTAATATACTGTACGTGATCATTCTGCGTAAATCAAACTGCTGTAATTTGATCTGTAATGTGAGATGATTTTCTTGTGAAGCCTTGTGTACATGGCATGCCCCCCCCCCTTTTTCATCTTGATTGTTGCTTGCCATATTATATGAAATAATTAAGTAAAAGCCAAGGCAGTGGTCTTTGTTGTCTGGCATGCTGAATATATTTATTTATGCTGCACATCACATAGTCTTTTATAATTTCAGACAGTGCTAATTTTGTTCAAGTCAGTATGCATCAGCCGTCAGTGGTTCAAGACGGATCATTTTTCCATATGATAAAAAAACTGAAATAAATACAGTTCTCAAAAGGCGAAACTGTTTAAAAATCATACAGTGTGCATCCAGTTTTTGTCTGTAGATTAAACCAGCAGCCCAGAAACCATTTCTTGTGTTTATTGAACATCTGGATCGATTGGCGGTTGTTGTTGAAGCAGCTATTTGATCCTATTGGATAATCATCAGTGTGATGGGGGTCTTTAGAATCACAAGATCGAATCGATGAAACTGCCATCAGGACTAAAGACAGGGTCTGTTTAATGGCTTCTTGCTTGTAAACAAACACAAGCACAAGTATGTGTGTTTGATGACAGGTTTGTGAAGTGAATCAAGAAATTTCTAAATAAAAAGAGAGTCGTCTGGCAAAAATCACAAATGTTGTTATTTAACAGAATTACTTACTGACATCATGCATTTATTAAAATGAAAAATAAATAATCGTGAATAGAATTTAAATGACATATAATTAAACTTAAAAACCAAAAAAAGTAAATAAATAAAAATGCCCAAGATTTTATTAATTTTCGTGACTTTTCATGACATTTTAGAAATCTAATATATTTTTATATTTGCAATATAATTAAACTTAAAAACACAAAAGTAAATAAAATATAAAATAAATAAATAATCATTCTATAATATATATATATATATATATATATATATATATATATATATATATATATATATATATATATATATATATATATACAATTGAACTGAAAAATAAAGTAAAAAAATTGCAAAATAAAATAGATATTGTTTATCTATCTGCAACAAATAACCAATAAATAAAGCCTAACATAAGAGTCAGAAAAATCGTCCCAGGTTACGTATGTAACCATGGTTCCCCGAGGGAACGAGACGCTGCGTCCGAAAACGCTAGGGGAACGCCCTTGGGGGAACCACGCTCTGAACACATGTGTAATCTGACCAATGAGAAAGCGGGACGTCACGGGCAGGTGACGTCACCGACCAGGAAGCATAAAAGCACGTGCGAAGCCGGCCGGCGTCAGCTTCGGAGAATGAAGCGAGCGCTCGGCAGGGATGCCAGAAGGATGGACCGTGACGCAGCATCTCGTTCCCTCGGGGAACCATGGTTACATACGTAACCTGGGACGTTCCCCTTCGGGAACTCGAGCTGCGTCCGAAAACGCTAGGGGAACGAGATGCCCACGCCACCAGACTTCGAAGTCCCTGCCTAGTGAAATTGCTAGGACACAAGGACAGAAGAGCCAGGAGTGGCTCTGGTGTCTAGGTTATAGAACCTGACAAAGGTAAGTGGCGTGGACCACCCCGCAGCATTACAGATGTCCTGAATTGGGACACCTAACATGAGTGCTTTGGAAGCAGCCGTAGCACGAGTAGAATGGGCTCTAAGACCCATAGGTGAAGGAAGGTCTGAAGACTCATAAGAAGTAGAAATGGCATCAACGATCCATCTACTGATAGTTTGCTTGGCAGCAGGACGCCCCTTCTTAGGGGGGCCATAGCAGACGAACAGTTGTTCCGATTTACGCCACAGGGCAGCTCTGTGGACATAGGCATCCAGGGCACGTACTGGGCAGATACAATTTTGCTTCTGTTGGTCGGGCTCCCGAAAGGGAGGAGGACAGAAAGCCTGGAGCACGACCGGCTGAGGTGTGTTGGTGGGGACCTTAGGTATGTACCCCGGTCTGGGGTACAGAAATGCCTTGGTCATACCAGGAGCAAACTCTAAATGAGAAGGGGCCACCGAAAGGGCCTGCAGGTCCCCTACCCGCTTGAGGGAAGTAAGAGCTAGCAACAAGGCTGTCTTAATAGTGAGAAGACGATCAGGTATCTCTTCTATAGGCTCGAATGGAGGCCTACAGAGAGCCTCAAGCACCACAGCCAGGTCCCAAGTAGGGACAAGGGGTCGTGTCGGAGGCCTCAGCCTCAGCACACCGCGGAGGAAACGTACTACCAGGGGGTCCTTACCCACTGGCATGCCACCAAGAGGGGCGTGGTAGGCCGAGATTGCCGCCACGTAAACCTTCAGGGTGGAGTGGGCTAACCCTGTGGAGAAGCGGGCCTGCAAAAACTCCAGTACTGTACCAACTGGGCAGTTAGCTGGGTCTTGCTGGCGTTCTCCACACCATGAAGTGAACAGCTTCCACTTCAGGGCGTACAGTTTCCTCGTCGAGGGAGCTCTGGATTGGAGGATGGTCCCAACAACCTCGGTTGAGAGACCGGAAGCTATGAGTTGTGCCCCCTCAGAGGCCACACCCACAGCTTCCATAGCTCCGGGCGGGGGTGCAAGATGGTACCCCCCCCCTGTGAGAGGAGATCCCTCCTGATGGGAATCTCCCATGGAGAGCCGTCGAGGAGAGATATCAGGTCCGAGAACCATACTCGGCCCGGCCAGTGCGGGGCTACTAACAGTAGACTGACTCCGTCCCGGCACACTCTCTCCAGAACTCCTGGGAGCAGAGCAATCGGGGGAAAGGCGTACAGACGTAGCCTCGGCCACGTCTGTGCCATAGCATCCAGTCCCAGAGGAGCTGGATGAACTAGAGAGAACCAGAGGGGGCATTGAGCATTCTCCCTCGTGGCGAAGAGATCTACTTGGGCTGAACCAAAGATTCTCCATATCTGCTTCACCACCTCGGGGTGAAGCATCCATTCCCCGGGCCTCGGCCCCTGCCTCGACAGGATGTCTGCTCCCACATTCAGATGCCCAGGAATGTGAACTGCTCGCAAAGAGAGGAGTTTGTCCTGGGACCACACAAGGATCTGGTGCGCCAGCTTGTACAAGGGGCGCGAACGCAAACCTCCCTGGTGGTTGATGTAGTAGACCACCGCTGTGCTGTCGGTGCGCACCAGCACATGGCGATCTCTCAGGTCTGGGAGAAAGTACTTCAGAGTTTGAAATACGGCCAGCATCTCGAGGCAGTTGATGTGCCAACTGAGATGGCGACCACTCCACAGACCCCGGGCGGAGCGGCCACTCATGACCGCCCCCCAACCGGTGAGGGATGCATCCGTCGCTAGTGAGACACGGCGGCAAGGAGCTCCCAACACCGGGCCCTGATTTAGGAACCAAGGTTTCCTCCACATATCTAAGGCACGTAGCCCTCGGCGTGTGACCTTGATCATGCGGAGCGGGTTTCCCCTCGGGGAGAACCCCTTGGTTTTGAGCCACCACTGAAGGGGTCTCATGTACAGCAGGCCAAAAGGTATCACGTTGGACGCAGCTGCCATCAGACCCAGCAGTTGTTGGAACTGCTTGACAGTGAGTGACCGGCCTTCTTTGACTCTCTTGACTGCGGCAAGGATCGACTCGATCCGAGCAGGGGACAGACGTGCCTGCATCGTGGTCGAATCCCATACCACGCCCAGATAAGTGGTCCTCTGTGATGGAGAAAGCACACTTTTCTTGGCGTTTAGCCTTAACCCCAACGCTTTCATGTGTGCGAGAACAACATCTCGATGTTGAACCGCTAAACTCTCGGACGCTGCTAAGATCAGCCAGTCGTCGATGTAGTTTAATATGCGAATGCCCTGGAGCCGAAGAGGGACCAGGGCAGCATCCACGCATTTCGTAAAAGTGCGGGGGGAGAGTGCTAGGCCGAACGGAAGAACCCGATACTGATAAGCTTCGCCCCCGAAAGCAAACCTCAGGAACTTCCGATGTTGAGGAAGGATGGAGACATGAAAGTATGCGTCTTTCAGGTCTATCGTCACAAACCAGTCCTCGGACCTGATCTGTGAGACGACTTGCTTGATTGTAAGCATTTTGAACTTCAGTTTCATTACTGAACGATTGAGACGACGAAGGTCTATGATGGGACGCAACCCTCCATCCTTCTTTGGAACAATGAAGTACCGGCTGTAAAACCCGGATTCCCTGACGTGAGGAGGGACCACCTCGATGGCCTCCTTCCTCAGAAGGGTGACTACTTCTTGCTCCATAACCAGAGCCTGCTCGGGGCCCACCACTGTGGGAAAAACCCCGTCGAAGGGCGGCGGCGGAGCGCCGAACTGAATGGAGTAGCCTTTTTCTACTGTACGCAGGACCCATGCAGACACGCAGTAGCTTCCACGCTGCCAAATAGTCTACTAAGGGAACCAGCCGCTCGAGGCTGGCCTCTGGTGTTGACTGAACTGCTAGCTCGGAGACCTGTAACGACGGACCGGCAGGAGACTGCCGAACTAACTGTTCTAGAGACCCCCGTGGGGGTGACGAGCGTCCTGGCTCCGCTGCGAGACCGGGCGGAAAGATCCAGGGCATGCGCTCGTCGGAGGCCGCTGTGTTCTGTAACCTTGGCAGAAACATCAGACTGACCCCCCGAGGGCACCGAGGAGAGGTGGGTACCGTGTAATGCGGTAAAACCCACTCCTCCACGGCAGGGGCTACCCTAGGCGGTCCTAGCTTGGCGTCAGGACCGCTTTTGGGCCGGGGCCCTCTTAGCCTGAAGCACGACCCGCAGGTCGGGCCTCGCCTT
The DNA here is from genome assembly GCA_036247105.1 of Cirrhinus mrigala. Taxonomy (NCBI): domain Eukaryota; kingdom Metazoa; phylum Chordata; class Actinopteri; order Cypriniformes; family Cyprinidae; genus Cirrhinus; species Cirrhinus mrigala. Next base: position 38,716,975 of record CM070009.1, on the reverse strand, counting down.
AGAGGACCCCGGTCTAGAGTGCCGCGGGTCTCGGCCCCGAGAAGGGGGAGCACGAGAGGCGACACTCAACTTCTGAACCTCACGGTACGAGGAGCTGGTACACGGTTGTGGCTGCTCACGCCCAGCAGCCACATGAGCTAGCGAACGGCGAGGGAGGAACTTCTGGAATGCCGTCGCTTGTTTGCGTGCCTCCTGGTACCTGTTGACGACAGAATCTACTGCGTCGCCGAACAGGCCAGAAGACTCAAGCGGGGCGTCCAGGAGGAAGACCCTGTCCTTCTCTTTCATATCGGACAGGGTCAACCACAGGTGCCTCTCCGCCGCCACCATGGCTGCCATAGACCGCCCCACTGCACGGGCGGTCTCCTTGGTGGCACGGAGAGCTAAGTCAGCTGTTTTCCTAAGTTCCTCCAGATCTACTTTTTCGCCTTCTGCTAGCTCTTTCAGCAGGTCGGCCTGATAGGCTTGGAGCAGCGACATGGTGTGCAGACACGCTCCGGCCTGACCTGCTGACGTGTACCCCTTACCCAGAAGCGCTGATGTAGTGCGTAGCGGCTTCGAGGGTAAGGTAGGAGCCTTCAGTGACGATGCCTCGCCAGGGGACAGATAGCTCGCAAACGTCTGTTCCACCCGGGGCATCGCCTTATAGGCTCGCTCATCGAGCCCCACCACATTTCCATAGTAGTCAGAGGCGGGGACGAAGAGACGAGCCGAAAATGGTCTAACCCACGACCTCGAGATCTCATCGTGGTGGTCGGGGAAGAAGGGAAGGCTCCTTCTTGGAGGTGGATTTTTACTCCGCAGAAAGCGCTCATCTAACTTGCTTCTCTGCGGAGTTGATTCTTCCTCGGCGGGCCAACTGATATTTAATTTGGCTACCGCACGAGTAACCACCTCCAAGAGCTCCTCGTACTGTGGGGATTGAGGGAGTGGCTCAGTTTTAACATCCTCCAAGTCACCCTCGCCGGAGGATGACAACAGGAGAGAGGAGCCCGCCCCCTGGGAGGAAGTAGCCGCAGAGCGGGCTTCCGAACCCACGGAACGGGCTGCGGATCTGCTGGGTGAGGAGGGAGATAGGGGGTCACCCGTCTCCATTCCCTCCAACAGATCCAACTGCGAACCCCAGGAATGCAGTACCCGCTCCGCCTCGGCGGAAGCGGGACCAGCACCCTGAGGAACGCTGGTGAAGGATCCCTCCTCAAAGAGATCCTTCCGGGAGCGGAGCGTCCGCAAAGGAAGCTCTTCACAATGCGGGCAATCAGCCCCCTCAAGGGCTGACGCTGCATGCTCTGCTCCCAAGCAGACCACGCACATGCTGTGTGTATCCCCGCTAGTGATATATCTTTTGCAGGGAGGAACACACAGCCTGTAACGTGGTCCACTTGAGCCACTCTTAACCAAAGCTTTCTTCGACATCGCCCTCAAAAGAAAGTTGTGCAAACTGGCACAGAAAAACAGGGTCGATGTAGACAGACAATTTCACACACAGAGCGCTCCGCTGAAAGACAGAAGCTGACGCCGGCCGGCTTCGCACATGCTTTTATGCTTCCTGGTCGGTGACGTCACCCGCCCGTGACGTCCCGCTTTCTCATTGGTCAGATTACACATGTGTTCAGAGCGTGCTTCCGCCAAGGGCGTTCCCCTAGCGTTTTCGGACGCAGCTCGAGTTCCCGAAGGGGAACTTTTTTTTCCCCTTGGGAACAGTTTATTGAACCTTTTTAAATAAAAATAAAATAAAATAAAATAATTTCCAAGGTTTTATTAATTTTCATACTTTTTTGACACTTTAAAAGTAGTCTAATATATTTTTAGATTTAAATAATATAATTAAACTTAAAAACAAAAAAAGTGAATAAATAAACTATATATATATATATATATATATATATATATATATATATATATATATATATATATATATATATATATGTATATATATGTATATGTGTGTATATAATTAATATAAATAAATACAATTCCACCTAAAAAAAATAAAGTAAAATAAATAGTTTATCAATATATAGTTCATAATATTAAATGAAATGTGCATTATTATATTATATAAAATAATATATCTATAATTACAATAAATACAATAAATAAATATAATTCAACTGAAAAACAAATAAAATGAAATGTTAAAGATAGCTAAATAAAATAACAAGTAAATATTATATATTAATATACAATACATAATATTAAAATTATTATTATTATTTTTACATTTGATAGTTAATAGTTTTTTAAATAAAAAAAATCATAATATATTTTAGATATATATGCAGATATAGGCCCTGTTGTGTAAAGAAAAAGATAATGAATACAAGAGACATGAAAGTAGCACATATATGTAGGGAATCAATTAATTATGCAGTTTCACATCATTATACACAAATATTTGTCTGTGTGTCGACCAGTCAGAATCAAGTATGCCAGACAGCTATGGATACAAATTGTGATTATTGCTGGTTGAGGTTTTGTAGCTCTTTAAACACTCATACTGTAGGTATACATTTATTTTTTTAATTAATAGAGGTCATTTGGAAATTAGCATAATTGCTCCAGCCTCTCCAAATGTTAATGAACAGCATATTTTAACCTTCTGTTGTAAAGACTAATTTGAATATATGAATATATAAATGTTGTTGATAGTTTTGTGTTCTCCGTGACCGAGAGTCTCGTTAATACAAAAAAAAAAGAAGTGTATTTTCCGGCAGAAGGATTGTGGTTTCACACTCACGCTGAGACGTTTTCACATCCACACGCTGGTGTGATACAGAGAAGATCTCAGCTGAGAGAAAGAGAGAAACCTGTGTGATTCATCCAATTCAATTCGCTGTCTGGATTTGGTTGAAGTTTGATTTGTCCAATCCTGCTCTGATCCAAAACCAAATGAGATTCCCACATTTCTAGATATCATACTTATCCATATGTATGCTTAATGGAGCTTGCAATACCAGAATGCATTGCAACAAAAAAATGAAAAAGTTTACCATGCAAATACAAGCTTGTACTAATTGTACTAAAAAGTATAGATAAATACAGTTACAGTATATTGAAAAAATTTACTATTTTATCAAATATTTGTATGTGCTATGCATTTTAATGCTACAATTCAGTGTTGTTTCTGTTCAATAGAACTGAAATTATTGAAAATAATGGTCACACTTTATTTTAAGGTCCAGTTCTCGCTATTAACAAATCATTAACTATTAAGTTCAGAAATTAGGGATGTATAGGGATGTAGGATATGGTCATGCAGAATATTTGCTTTATAAGTACTATTAAACAGCCAATATGTTAATAATGGGCATAATATAAAGTAACTAGTTAATAGTGAGAATTGTTCCCTTTACTAAAGGGTTACCATAATAATTTTCATCTGTGGAAATAAAGCTGAAAAACACATAACGTGAATGAAAATGAGAAAATCTGGTTTTGCAACTAACTGAAATAACATAGGTTTAGGTAGAAGAAATGAAAGTATAAAAAATATTAAAATTGTTAACAATAATTTTTTATTTTATTTTATTTTTTTTTTAAGTATGGCCAATTATTACATTATTAAACAGCTCTATCTGCAACACGTAACCCTGTAAAGCCTGACATAAGAGTCTGGAAAATCTTTGTTTCCCCTTGGGAACCGTTTATTGAACCATTTGACCTTCAATAAAATAAAATAAATTAAAAATGCCCAAGGTTTTATTAATTTTCATGATTTTTCATGACATTTCAAAAGTCTAATCTAATCTCTGCATGATAAAATATTTTGGAATAAATGATAATATATCTTAGAATAAAAAATAAATAAATAAATAAATAAAATAAAATAAAATAAAATAAAGTGTTACCAAAATAATTTTCATCCATGGAAATAAAGCTGAAAAACGGATATTTAGAAAATGTTAATGAAAATGAGAATTTTTGTTTTTGCAACTAACTGAAATAAAATAAGTTTAGGTAGAAGAAATAGTATAAAATAGTATAAAAAAGTATAAAAAATATTAAAATTGTTAACAATGATTAAGAATTATTTTTTTTTTTAAATTATGACCAATTATTACATTATTAAAACATTAACGCTAAATATAAATATTTTACAACACAAAAACTAACAAAAATGACAAAAGCACACAACAAAATTGCTAAAACTTTTACTGTCACTTTACTAGAACAAAAATGAAAACAAAATATACAAATAAAAGCGAATTTAAAAAAATTAAATAAAGTAAATAATAATAAATAGTATCTAAATAATATCTAAATAATACTAAAATACTAAATAAATAATAATAAATAGTTCAAATAATAATTAAATAACACTTTCAAATGTTCTTTATTCTAGTATTTTTGAGATACTATAATAGTTGTTTTTAAGCTTTTAAAGTAGTTTTTTATCCTTGTAAGTTTTAGTAATTTTGTTTAGTAATTTTTAAAGCTTTTTATGGAAGTTTTAGTTATTTTAGTACATTAAATTTGTAGAAATGTTATATTTGTATATCTATATTTTATTTTATTTTATTTCAGTTACAATTTTTATGAAGTTATACAGTTTTATAGATTTTTTTTTTCTAGTTTTCTAGTCCCAAAAATGACAATTTTGTCATCATTCACTCATTCTCAACTTGTTCTAAACCTGTATGATCTTCTTTCTTCTGTAGAACACAAAAGAAGATGTTTTAAAGAATGTTGATGGTAGCCATTGACTTTCATAGTATTTATTTCCATACAAATGAAAGTCAGTGGCTACCGTGAACTGTTTAGTCATAAACATTTAAGTTGTTGTCTTCGAATGTAGCTCCACAGACAGCTGACTAGATTCAGAACAGATCCAGTATGTGTTTCTCTTGCTGCTCATTTCTGCCTGTCTTTGGAAGAGTTTAAACAGATTGAGTTTTATTTCTTCTCCGACAGACTCGAAACTTGTTTCGAGTTCGTCTAATGATCTGCATGTCTAATTTAGACACAGGCATGAAAGTTTCTGGCTTCTTTTCTTTTCTCTGCGAGCTAATGAGTTTAGCTCCCTGGACGGATATGCAGTTTTAATTGACAATTGGCAGGCAGATTGCGAACGAATCACTAAAGAAACACGTTCGTTTCCCTCGAGGCGACAGCATTATGCAACAACCTGAGGTAATGTACAGAAACTTGTGTGAAGAAAAGATGCTCGAGTGATAAAGTTTATGAGTTAGAAGACGAATGAGTCTGTCTGTGTGAGAGAAAGAGAAGATCTGGACCTTCACAACATCTCTAACATGTCTAATTACTTTCATGCACTGCTGGCGCTGAATGTTAACAGTCATGCCGTGACATATCACTTCTATATTAAAACTAGAAACAAGAACAAGAAGGCTGTAAACTTGTCACATCCAGAGGTGAATTGAGTAAACGGCTCTATCTGCAACAAATAACCCTGTAAAGCCTGACATAACAGTCAGAAAGATCTGCCCCCCGGGAACAGTTTTTTGAATCTTCTGAAATCAAGTCAAATCAAATCAAATAATAATAAAATTAAATTAAATAAAAAAATAAAATAAGAATAAAATAAAATAAAATAAAAATGCCTAAGGTTTTATTAATTTTCATGACTTTTCATGACATTTAAAAAAATCTAATCTCTGCATGATAAAATATTTTAGAGCTTAGAATAAAAAAAAAAAATAATAAAATTAAATAAAATTAAATAAAAAATAAAATAAAATAAATGCCCAAGGTTTTATTAATTTTCAAGACTTTACATAAAAAATCTCATCTATTCTCTGCATGATAAAATATTTTAGAGCTTAGAATAAAGTAAAATAAAATAAGAATAAAATAATAAAATAAAATAAAATAAAATAAAGTAAATAAAAATGCCCAAGGTTTTTTTATTAATTTTCATGACTTTTCATGACATTTTAAAAATCTAATCTAATCTCTGCATGATAAAATATTTTAGAACTTAACATAAAATAAAATAAAATAAAATAAAATAAAATAAAATAAAAATACCCTAGGTTTTATTAATTTGTATGACTTTTCATGAGATTTTAAAAATCTAATCTGATCTCTGCATGATTAAATATTTTAGAGCTTAGAATTGTAACGAGGACTCGTAGGAAGCGTATAAGATCCAGGTGCGAGCTTTAATAACCAGATCATAGTCAACAGGCAGGGTAAATATCCCACAAACAGTGTGACGAAGACAAACCAATAGCGTAATCCACAAAACGGGCACAGTCCAATAACCAGAGAGAGAAGTCCGAAAAGTTACAAATAAACAAGGCAAGGAACGATGGCAAAACTAGACAGAACTATGGCGAAAAACAAAAGCAAAACTATGACAATAAAACAAAACCGTGGCAATGACAAAACAGAGCAATGAAAATAGGGAAAAACGCTTGGTAGAGTCTGCAAGAGCAAAACAATACTTCACGATGTCTGTTAGTAAATGGCCTCCTTTTATGGCCACCGAACAGGAAGTAACCAACGAGGTAGCAGAGGGAGCAGCAACAGTCAGTTCATGAGTAAGGGCTCCCTCTGCTGGCGTGGTGTTACAGAATCCCCTCCCCCCCCCCCCCCCCAGGAGCGACCCCTGGTGCTCAAACAACAACGGTCCAGGAGGGTGGGGGAACAGAGGCAAAACAGGGGGTGGGACGGAGAGCCAGGTCCATGTAGAGGAGGTGGGCCTGGATCGTGGAGCAGGGACAGACAGTGAAGCACTGGAGGACCTGGACCATGGAGCAGTGGCAGACAATGAAGCACTGGAGGACCTGGACCGTGGAGCTGTGGCAGGCAGTGGAACCTCGGAGGACCTGGGCCATGGAGCAATGGCAGACAGTGTGACCTTGGAAGACCTGGGCCGTGGAGCAATGGCGGGGCAGGCAGAGCAGGTAGAGCAGGGAGCCATGGCGAGGCAGGCAGAACAGGCAGAACAGGAAGCCATTGCAGGGCAGGCAGAGCAGGTAGAGTAGACAGGAGCAGAGATATCCACAGTGGAACTAGTGACATCCATAGCAGAGCGGTGTGTTCACGGATGATTTCCTTGGCCGTAGCATGACAGGCAGAGAGTTCATTATTGGCCTTTGTGGCTGTGACATGACAGGCAGAGAGTTCATAATAGGCCTTCTTGGCTGTGACATGATAGGCAGAGAGTTCATGATAGGCCTTCTGGGCCGTGGTATGATGGGTAGAGAGTTTATGGGAGGACGCCACCCCCATGGGAGGATCTACAGCATATGCTGACACCTTCGGAGGCATAGGCGCAGATTCTTGGGCAGACGTGGCAGTGAGTTCATAAATGGACGCCACCTCCTTAGGAGGTTCTACAGTGTGAGCTGACACCTCAGGAGGTATAGGCGCGAACTCGTGGACAGATGAAGCCTCAGGAGCAGATTTGTGGTCAAATGAGGCCTCTGGGGCAGATTCGTGGACGGACGAGGCCTCTGGACCAGATTTGTGGACGGACGAGGCCTCTGGACCAGACTCATGGACAGACGAGGCCTCTGAACCAGATTCGTGGACAGACAAGGCTTCTGGAGCAGACTTGTGGTCAGATGAGGCCTCTATGGCAGACTCGCAGTTAGGCAAGGCCTCTGGAGCAGACTCGTGGATAGACGAGGCCTCTGGAGCAGACTTGTGGACAGATGAGGCCTCTAGAGCACAGTGTGCTGCCCACACACTGAAAATGGCGATGGCCATTACTGGTTAGGTTAATCTCTGCACAATATTATTGGTTAGGTTCTGGCTTGACAGCAGTTTCTTGACTTGATTCAGGGAGGTCTGCCGCGACTTGACTTGACTCAGGGAGGCCTGCCGTGACTTGACCTGACTCGTGAAGAACAGCGGTAACTTGACCTGGCTCGTGCAGTCCAGCTGTGACTTGACTTGGCTTGTGAAGGTCAGCTGTGACTTAGTCTCAGCCTCAGACGTCACGCCCACGGAACGTTGGCTAAACGTCTGATGCATATGGTACACTTAACTGAAAACACTTCAGGAATGTCGAAGTCGTCATCTGATTGGTTGAATTTTATCGGATTTCCGGGGGACGCGAGTGTCGCGTTTATTTTCGGTCCGCCAGGAAACAAAGCGCAGACGTGTGATTGCAGAAGAAAAACTGTCGTGTTTACATGAGTGACAATGAGCATTTATCAAGATCAGCTAAACGTAGGATTCTCAAAAGTATGCGAGGTTCACGGCATAGACTCTTTAAGAGATGTCCAGGAGTTTTGTTTGAGGCTCTTAGTGGAGACAAAAAGAGATATTTTAGCCTGTTTGCCGACGGGATTTGGGAAGAGATTTGGGATTTTTCTATGCTGACTGACTTGTTGCACGCCGGTCTGTTGTTGTGGGGACATTTCCACGCCCCGAAACGTGACGCTGAACGAAACGAACTGTGATTGGTTGTTTGACATGTCGGTCAAATGGCCTTATGGGTGGGCCTTGGCCAAAGAAAGCTGCTATGAATTCCAGACCTTCAGCCGTCAGTCTGAAGGTCTGGCTACGCGAGACTAGCTGTGACTTGACTTGGCCTCGGGAGATCAGCTGTGGCTTGACTTGGTTCATGAAGGTCAGCTGTGGCTTGACTTGGCTTATGAAGGTCAGCTGAGGCTTGACTTGGCTCATGAAGGTCAGCTGTAGCTTGACTTGGTTCATGAAGGTCAGTTGTGGCTTGACTTGGCTCGGGAATAACAGCAGCAACTTGACTTGGCTCATGAAGATCTGCTGTAACTTGGATTGGCTCATGGAAATCAGCTGTGGTTGGGCTTAACATAGACAAACCCAGCTGTAACTTGACTTGATTCAGGAGCAACAGCTGTAACGTGACTTGACTCAGGAACAACAGCTGTAACGTGACTTGACTCAGGAACAACATGGCTTGACTCAGGAACAACAGCTGTAACGTGACTTGACTCAGGAACAACATGGCTTGACTCAGGAACAACAGCTGTAACGTGACTTGATTCAGGAACAACAGCTGTGACATGACTTGATTCATGGGGAACAGCTGTGACTTGGCTTGACTCGTGGGGAACAGCTGTAACCTGGCTTGACTCGTGGGGAACAGCTGTGACTTGGCTTGATTCGTGAAGAACAGCTGTATCTTGGCTTGACTCATGGATGACAGCTGTATCTTGGCTTGACTCATGGAGAACAACAGCTGTATCTTGGCTTGACTCATGGAGAACAGCTGCTTTGGCTTGACTGGACTTGGAAGCTTGACTCAACTTGGAAGCTTGGCTGGACTTGGAAGCTACAGCTGTAACATGGTTTGACTCTGGGACAACGGTTGTAACTTGACTTGCTTTAGGACGAGCAGCTCTGATTCGACTGTCGACTTGACCACCTGTAGCTTGACTTGACTCTGGAGCAGCAGCTGTAACTTGACCTGACTCAGAAGATGCAGCTGCAGCTTGACTTGATTCTGCAGCTTGACTTGACCCTGGAACAACAGCTGCAACTGAGAGTTGGCCGCGGGCGTTTGCGTCCGAGAGCTGGCTGGTGGCCATCTTGTGGCGTGGCTTGGAGACAGCGGCCATCTTGTGAACTGGCTCTGGGAAGGCGGCCATCTTGTGAACTGGCTCTGGGAAGGCGGCCATCTTGTGAGCTTGTTGTAGGAGGGCAGCCATGACAGGTGCAGACTCTGGACAGGCAGGCATGGCGTGAGCAGGCCCTGGAGCGGCAGGCATGGCATGAGCAGGTTGTGGTTTGGCAGATGTGGAGTGAACAGGCTGTAGCTCGGCAGACTTGACGTGGCAGACGTGACATGAGCTGGCTGTGGTGTGGTGGTTACTGCAGGATTGCAGGGTCTCTCGTCCGCAATCCCAACAGTGAAAGGTGAGCCGCTTAACCGGAGTGCAAGATTTATGTAATTTTCAAGAGTCCAATGTGGGGTATTGCGTGGCATCAAATATGAAATGTCCTTACATAAACCAAAACGGAAAAGATCTTTAAGAGATGTATCATTAAAGTTCACCTGATAGCACAGTTAACAGAAGTCGGTTACGTAGTCCTCTATTGGACGGTTTCCTTGTCGGAGACTGATGAGACGATCTGCTGGGTTCATGGTTGTGTATTCTGTATCCAAAAGCCGCTGGATCTTTGGTAGGCGAAGTATTCTGTAACGAGGACTCGTAGGAAGCGTATAAGATCCAGGTGCGAGCTTTAATAACCAGATCGTAGTCAACAGGCAGGGTAAATATCCAACAAACAGTGTGACTAAGACAAACCAATAGCGTAATCCACAAAACGGGCACAGTCCAATAACCAGAGAGAGCAGTCCGAAAAGTTACAAATAAACAAGGCAAGGAACGATGGCAAAACTAAACAGAACTATGGCGAAAAACAAAAGCAAAACTATGACAATAAAACAAAACCGTGGCAATGACAAAACAGAGCAATGAAAATAGGGAAAAACGCTTGGTAGAGTCTGCAAGAGCAAAACAATACTTCACGATGTCTGTTAGTAAATGGCCTCCTTTTATGGCCACCAAACAGGAAGTAACCAATGAGGTAGCAGAGGGAGCAGCAACAGTCAGTTCATGAGTAAGGGCTCCCTCTGCTGGCGTGGCGTTACAAGAATAAAAAAAAAAAAAAAAAAATAATAATAATACAATAAAAATGCCCAAAAGTTGTTAATTTTCATAACTTACATGACATTTTAAAAGTCTCATCTAATCTCTGCATGATAAAATATTTTAGAGCTTAGAATAAAATAAAATAATAAAATAGTAATAAAATAAAATAAAATAAAATAAAAATTCTCAAGATTTTATTAATTTTTATGACTTTTCATGACATTTTAAAAATCTAATCTAATCTCTGCACAATAAAATATTTTAGAGCTTAGAATAAAATAACATAATAAAATAGTAATAAATTAAAATAAAATAAAAATGCTCAAGTTTTTATACATTTTTATGACTTTTCATGACTTTTTTTAAAATCTAATCTAATCTCTGCACGATAAAATATTTTAGAGCTTAGAATAAAATAAAATGAAAAAATAATAATAAAATAAAAATGCCCAAGTTTTTATTAATTTTCATGACTTTTCATGAAATGTAAAAAATCAAAACTAATCTCTGCGTGATAAAATATTTGAGCTTAGAATAAAATAAAATAATAAAAAAAATAAAACAAAATAAAATAAAAAAAATGGAACCGTTTATTGAATGTTAAATAAACAAACAAATAAACAAATAAATAAATAAATAAAAGGTTTTGATCATGTTGATCATTTAGAGGCCTTATAAATGTGCAAAATATGATGCAGTAGGCTTTCTAGGGTTATAAAGAGAAGTTGAGAACACTTTTCTTATCTCAAGTAGTGGATTCAGATGTCTGGATGGCAGTCGACTCACCATCGCATTAAAATGCCTGCAGGATTTCACCATATTCATCCTCCAGTCACTCACAGTCTGACCTCTGGACATCAGGAGTGTTGTTAGTATTCTGATGACCCTCGACTGACACGGGACTCTGCTTACGGGGCCAAAGAGTCACGCTCCCGCCGTCACCATTGAATTTCCTGCCTGTCTGGTTATAAAGACACGCTTGGCGCCTGCCTTATGTTATTTCTGAATCCGTCAGGTCTTCAGTGGACTACAGACTCCTAACCTTCAGTCAGTCGAACGCCTATGAGCTAAGTCATTTATCTCCAGATATTTTAGGAAATATTATCCTTTCAAAAGATAAAATGAATGGGGTTGAACATCGTCTGTGTTTAAAGGTCATTTCAATTGCAAATGGCATGATAAATTATTTTAGATTGTAGGATAATAAAATAAAATAAAATAAAATAAAATAAAATAAAATAAAATAAATTCCCAAGGTTTTATTAATTTTCATGACTTTTCATGACATTTAAAAAAATCTAATCTAATCTCTGTGTGATAAAATATTTTATAGTTTAGGATAAAAAAAATAAAAATAAAATAAAATAAAATAAAATAAAATAAAAAATGCCCAAAAATGCCCAATGTTTTATTAATTTTCATGACTTTTCATGACATTTTAAAAATCTAATCTAGTCTCTGCATGAAAAATAATAAAAAATAAAATAAATAAAATAAAATAAAATAAAATAAAATGCCCAAGGTTTTATTGATTTTCATGACTTTTCATGACATGCAAATCTAACTAATCCCTGCATGGTAAATACTTTAAATCTTAGGATAAGTATAAAAAATAAAATAAAATAAAAAATGGACAACAATGCCCAAGGTTTTATTAATTTTCATGACTTTTCATGACATTTTAAAAATCTAATCTAATCTGTACGTGATAAATTATTTTAGTTTAGGAAAATAAAATAAAATAAAATAAAATAAAATAAATACAATGCCCAAGGTTTTATTGATTTTCATGACTTTTCATGACATGTAAATCTAACTAATCTCTGCATGGTAAATACTTTAAATCTTAGGATAAGAATAAAAAATAAAATAAAATAAAAAGTGGACAACAATGCCCAAGGTTTTATTAATTTTCATGACTTTTCATGACATTTTAAAAATCTAATCTAATCTGTACGTGATAAATTATTTTAGTTTAGGAAAATAATAAAATAAAATAAAATAAAATAAAATAAAATAAAATAACATTTTATTAAAAAGATTTTTGTTAAATTTCATGACTTTTCATGACATTTTAAAAATGCATTATTTTATTTATTTTATTCATACTTTTGAAAGAAAGAAAAAAGAAGGTATTGAGGGGGTAATTTAAAGCGGGGAAAAAAGTGGAAATATCTTGATTTATAGTTGTTTTGGCTTGTTTTAATGTTTGATTTGTCATCTTGAGGCCCCTAGTTGAGAACCACTTATTTATACAGTATTTTATAACTTTAATTTAACACATTTACAATCAAGCAGGTTTCATGCAAGTGGATATGGAGTTTGAGACTGAGTCATACTTACATGAATATTGATATCAATATTGAGTCTTTTAATCTCATTGTTGCAACATATCAACAGTCAACAGCAATGAAGCGTAAAATACACAGAGTTTCCTGATGGCTGTTTTGGGTCACAGGATATTGCTCTGTGTTTGATTTATGTCATTTTTGTTGGGAAAAGGTTCAGTTTTACACAGATAAGCACATTGAGAATCAGAGCCGGTCTAATTGTACCTCAGAGTGCTAATAAATACATGCATGCATAATGAGCCGAGTCATGAATAATGCAGAACTGGCTGCCGCTCAAAACTCCCCAAAATTACAGGATGAGAGAGGACGGCCCCCTCGTCCAGAAACAGACCAATTCTGTGGAAATAGATTCAGCCGGATGAATCTCACCCGCTGTGTCAGGAGGATGATGAGAAACCAAATGATGGTGCAGAAAATCTCTGAGTCATGTTTGCTCGAAAGGCTCCGGATAAAGGGATCGTACTGTATCATGGGAAACATGACTTTTTATGATCTGATGATTTGTAGACATAATGTAACTTTCCAGAACATCTACTGAAACATCAAAAACGACTTGTTTGGAAGTTTATTCATGTGGAAATCTGGAAGTAAACCATAGGAGTAATATGGAAATTTTGAAGATACAGCAGCAAAAACAGCCTGTTTACTTGTAAAGGTCAAAGACAAGGTGGTGGCGAAACTGAAAAACTAAATTATGACTTTGTTGGCGCAGCTAACCTTAACTAGCTTTAGGGAAAAAATGAAATGATAAAAATAGTCAGTAAAGTGTTAGTGGATTCATTAAAATAGAGTATGCTTTGTGTGGTAGATATTTCACAGCACTTTTAGCTGATCCGTTAACCTCTCGTGCTAGGTCGCGGCTCACGTCACCGCGGGTCGGACTCATTAGGACGCCCCGTCACGCAGAAGCGCAGCGTGCGCCGCGGAAGAGGCTAGATCAGAAGTTCAGACGAGTCTTTGGTGTGTGTAATTTCAGCTGCTCTGGCGGTACACAAATAAACAAGCAGGGAGTGTTGTAAAAAACAGATTTAATTAGCTTGTTAAGACGGGTTTGTGAGTGTGCGCGCGCCTGCTTTCACTCGCGCTTCCCTTCCAATCACTCTGCCTTTGATGCGACTCACACAGTGAAAGAATGAAGAAGAGAGGGGAGATAATATAAATGAGATAAGACGACGTGTAAAGGTGAAACTAAGACATGCATTTTGGGTTTGTGAAGCTGTAAAATAAAGAATTACAGTTTAAGTCAAAAGTTTACATACACCTTGCAGAATCTGCAAAATGTTAATTATTTTACCAAAATAAGAAGGATCATATAAAATGCATGTTATTGTTTATTTAGTACTGACCTGAATAAGACATTTCACATAAAAGACATTTACATATAGTCCACAAGAGAAAATAATGGTTGATTTTATAAAAATGACCCTGTTCAAAAGTTTATATACACTGTGTTGTTACTGTGTTGTGATTAATGATCCACAGCTGTTTTTTTGGTTATTGATAGTTGTTCATGAGTCCCTTGTTTGTCCTGAACAGTTAAACTGCCTGCTGTTCTTCAGAAAAATCCTTCAGGTTCCACAAATTCTTTGGTTTTTCAGCATTTTTGTGCATTTGAACCCTTTTCAACAATGTATGATTTTGAGATCCATCTTTTCACACTAAGGGCAACTGAGGGACTCATATGCAACTATTACAGAAGGTTCAAACACTTACTGATGCTCCAGAAAGAAAAACGATGCATTAAGAGCCAGGGGTGAAAACTTTTGAACATAATGAAGATGTATGGATTTTTCTTATTCTGCCTAAATATCATATTTTTTTCATTTAGTACTGCCCTTCAGAGGCTACAGAAGATACTTACATGTTTCCCTGAAGACAAAATAAGTTCAGTTTACCCTGATCTTCAAATTCAAGGTACCAACACAGCTTTAAGAATCAAATGTATGTAAAGTTTTGAACAGGGTCTTTTTTATAAACTCAAGTATTATTTTCTCTTGTGGACTATATGTAAACATCTTTTATGTGAAATATCTTATTCGGGTCAGTACTAAATATAAAGTAACATGCATTTTGTATGATCCCTCTAACTGTGGTAAAATAATTAACATTTTGCAGATTCTGCAAGGTGTATGTAAACTTTTGACTTCAACTATAAATAAATGCATGATTAATGAAGCCATATTTGCAGCTTTGTAGTCTTTTAATTGGTTGACCAAAGGGTCACTCCGTTACTCTGTTCTCACATGATCCTTCAGAAATCATTGTAATGTGCTGCTCAAAAAAACATACCGGAGTTATAAAAGTTATGCTTAAAAATAAAAGTGTTGCTTTCTTCAAGTTGACCTCAAGATGACCACTTCCTTGACAATAGATGTGATGATAGTTTCTATAAATGTTCTGGAAAGAAATGTACAATTATGAAAGTTGCAACACAGCCTAGTTTTCCATAATATGACCACTTAAAGAAGTTGTTCACTTCCAGAATAAAAATGTCCTGATAATTTACTCACCCCATGTCATCCAAGATGTTCATGTCTTTCTTTCTTTAGTCGAAAAGAAATTAAGGTTTTTGAGGAAAACATTCCAGGATTTTTCTCCATATAGTGGACTTTAATGGGAGCCAATGGGTTGAAGATCCAAATAGCAGTTTCAATGCAGCTTCAAAGGGCTCTACACGATGCCAGCTGAGATAGAAAGGTCTTATCTAGCCAAACAATTGGTCATTGTCTAAAAAAAAAAAAAAAAAAAAAAAAACAATTCTATACTTTTTAACACAAATGCTCAACCTCACGCATTACCACTGTTTATTTTGACAGCAAATTTTTATTTAGGTTCAGTCATAGTCTTTTGACCATTTAGTTTTCATATTTTAGTAATCTGAATTGTTTTAGTTTTAGTCTAGTTTTATTCGACTAAGCATCATAAGATTTTATTTGAAAAAATTTACAGTAAATTTAGTCGACTACTATCTAATAGGTTCAGTTACAGTGTAATCCATTTATTAAGGATTTCTCTAAAATTTCCAGACTCATTATATAGGTTTGATATCATGATAGACATAGATTTAACTGCGGTGACACATAGCATGCCTTTATATTAAAATGAAATAAAATCACTTCTCATAAAAAACAAGAACATGGTCTTCTTTTAAATGCAATACCAATAGTTATATAGGCTAATTATGCATTATTTATAACAACTTGTTTATCATATTCTTCATTCTTTCAAGCAGACATATTTAGTTCTATAAATAAATTTAGATTAATCTTTATTAGGGCTACATTTCTGTCTTTTACTTGTTTCTTGATTAACATAAATGACTCGGACAATAGCAACTAAATTAGGCTGCTGTCCCTTTAAAAACCGAATATACGGATGCATTAATACACGTCCTATATTCCCCCAACTGTTTACATTTATTTAAGATGTAAACAACTGTTTTTACGTGAACACTCATTAAAATGGCAGGGCTCGACAATAAGGAGTGCCCGATGGCCCGGGGCCAGCGTGAAAGATGCTCGGGACAGCTGACGAATCTGTCACTGGCCCGATCGGGCCACTGCTGCGTCGTCACGAAAGTTTATCATTTGCACATGCCTTGTTCAATTAAAATTTCAAGAGATCACAGAGAGACGCGTCTCTGACAGACAGAGCCAACAGAAGTATGTCAAAATTCCCCTTTTGACGAGTAACTTTGTAGGTTTAACAATGATTAATCTAGATTTATACAGTGGAGTACAGATGCACCGATCGACCAAACATATTTCAACCGATCCCTGTTCCGGGCTTGCACACCAACTGCATGCAATAAATTTTCAGAATTCCATGTGTGTGGAAATATTAAGACTATAACATCCGTTAACAGAGGCCAGAGACGCTGAAGGCGAAGGCGAACGCAAAGAGGAAAAAATACTGTAGCAGGCAGAGCAAGATCACGGTTTACTTTGCGCAAAATATTGGAAATATTATCCTAAATATTGAAACGGGGTTTATATTAATGCATCTCTGAGGGGAACTGACTCTATTAAGAAATGTTTACATGGCCTTTTCTTTTCATTTGCCTCTGTATAATGCATTTAAAGTTGCGTTTATAAGCACGGCGCTGCTTTGTTTGCAGCGGTAACCAAGGAAACGCTGTATCATTATTCCATAAGCGCCACCTGCTGGCAGAGGTGGAATTTGCGTTCATTCAGTCCGTCTGCTGTTTTCCCCTAAAGCATCGTTTAATTTCTAATAAATAATTTTTGAACAAACAAATAATGTTTGAAGTTTATATTTGTTAGGCTAGTAGGTTTTGCTGTGATATTGAAGTTGGAATCGGGAATTGTACAATTTAATTGGTATGTAAAATTTTGATGTCATATAAGCTTATTTATTAGAATAAAAGATAACTTGAGTCAAAAACATTGACAACAGCAGCTATTTTCATTTTTTGTGGCAGGGCCAGTGAAAATTTTGATCGGGCAAGTAAAAATGTGTAAGGATCCATCCACTGGCCCAAACACGAAGCCCAGTTGTCTGGTTGAAGGTTAATGCATGTTCAGTCTTTTCACAGCGCTTCTGCAAAATTCGCTTAATTTATCAGGATTTAGTTTCATTTTTAATCTAGCTCCATGTTTAATCTGACTCCAATTTCATATGATCGTTAGAATTTAGGTGTTTAATTCAGGCTGATTACAAATATCAATTAAGTATTAATTTAGATATCTGATTATTTCGGACTCGCTATACTTTCAGTTATTCGTTCATTGGGGACCCGATGCCGCTTTCGAGTCTTGCGTCCGCGGAGTATATACGCAGATCTCGCGATCACGAAAACGCCAGTCTGATTGTTGAGTCAGAGGTATGTAGGTGACTAAATACCCTTTTTGACAGCCGCCTACTGCTTGCCTTCACAAAAAGTGTAGTTTACTTTTAGTCTTCGCCGGTACAACTTGCTAACATCAGTGATAGACAGAAATCAGGAGGTCTCAGATGAAGTGCCTACTGCTCCATTCAATCCTGAGCCTGCAGTTTGCTCTATCCTGGTCGTAATTCGCGGTAGCACCAGCCTCCTCACAATCTACTGGAAATAATGATTTCAGACGAGTCTAAAATGAATCAAATAATAACATTTTATTTGTCAGGTAAAAATGTATCATGCCAATTACATAGTTTAACAATGAGAATCCAATTCAGAATTAAATTCAGTTCCAATTAAAATAAATACATAACATTGATTACTCAAAGATAAATCTAAGAGTGGGAGATGCATACCTGACCGCATAGAGATACACAGCAGCATGTGAGAGATTTGGAGGCAAAGCTCCAGAGACTCTCACACACAGTGTGGGGTTCTTCTGAATACAGAATCCCCCCGTAATGTGTTGTCACTTCGCTTATATACCCAGACCAAAACAAACAAATCTTCCAATCAGTTGTAAAAACATAAAAGACCTTTTGGTTTGTCAGGAGATCTCATGCCCCAGGGTCACACCTGGCTGGAGATTCTTACCCGACCCTAAGGGGAAAACACACCCCTCAGCAGCAAAACAAAATTCTACAAAAGTGTTCAGTCTTCCTCATAATATAAGTGACTTCTGTGAAATTGAGACCATTTTACCAATCGCACTAAGACCTTTAGAATGATACCAAACATGAAAGGGAAAATTCAACATATTCACAAAATGTAACACATGTAGTATATGGACATTCTTAGTGACTTTCAGTGGAACCTTTTGGGGGAAAAGTGTGAGATGCAGGGAGGGGGTTGTAAATGAGCATTAGAGGTGGTGTTGTTTGCCCTCTTTGAAGATCTCTTCTCCAGATTAGTTTTATTGTTTTGTTGCATGGCATCTGTTTTTGTCAGGGTTCCTGGACTTTAAATTCATGAGGAAATAATTTCACATCTTACAAATGTTAACCACTGGCCCGACCGGGCCAGTAGAAAAAATCCTTAGCGTTGAGCCCTGAATGGACAATTCAACATCATTTTGTGTGTATTTTTCTGTTCATGTGACACAATATAGTACTCGTGTGCCGTGTGAGAGACGCAGCTTCGGTGTCTGTGCTCAGAAAATCGGACCGAATTGAGTTATCTTTTCCGTCGTCAAATTTATCCACGTCTCCTCTTCTCTTACTCCTAGATATTAAAAATGTTTAATGTTTTATGAGATGTGCAGCAAGCGTGTTAGCTTCGGATAGATCAACATGATACAGTTCAAATGCACACATCTAACCTCCTAACCATGCAGGAAGTTCGTTCTGAATGAATCTCTTCCCAAATCATCCCTCCCTAACGTTTTCATCTCCTTTTTATTTGTTGACAAATATGTAAATAGATTTTCTTCATAGCTTCTGTCATTCAAAAATAGTTTGTTATCGTCTGTGAAAATAAATGCCGTTACTAAGGACTTAGCAAGCAGGAAAGCAGCAATATTTCAACATAGGTGAAGTTAATAGATGGTAAAGTTATGTACGAGCAGTATTAATTAAGATATTAGACTAATTTTTCTCCTAAATGACTGGAAATAGTAAGAACAAACAAGAATGTTGTCAAGATTCCTGCCCTGGAAATCCTGGTTCAGTTTGGCCACAAATGCCTTTTGTTCCTCAGACAGTTTTTTGCCATCTTCTCCTTGATCTGTTATAACTTTTGGCAGTCTATAGTACTCCAAATGTTTTTCCTGGTCCGACAGATTAGTACAGCCCAAAACATGACAATAATTTACCATTTTTAGCATCAGTAATCAAAGAGTTTGGTTTGGTTCAGTGGCATTGTTTACGTTCTGTGCTGCCAATATGGCTGTGAAAACACTATATGGAAAAAAAAAATCTGGCATGTTTTCCTCAAAAACCTTTATTTCTTTGCGACTGAAGAAATAAAGACATGAACATCTTGGATGACATGGGGGTGAGTAAATTATCAGTAAAGTTTTATTCTGGAAGTGAACTAATTCTTTAACTAATGCTTTTTGTTTTGAGTGATGCACGACCTGTTTGATGGCCTCTAGTACAGCATTATGACGTGATCATCTTTATACATACATACAGTAAGTCAGTTGTAATTATCATCTAGCGTCCTTTTCCCGCCTGTCTCTTCTGTCAGCGCTGGCTTCACGTGCGCTATTTTCAGCCATTAGGATAATCAGATCGAAATCCGCCTCCTACTCTCAAACACACACCTTTTCAGCGCTCGTCCGCCCTGTTAATGTTCAGCTTTTAAAGCCTGTCATTTACGTTAACTGGCATGTTAACTGCCACCAGCGCGCGGGAACCGGTAACCGTGGTGAGGTTGTCATGGCTGCGGGGCTGGTGTCTGTGTTAACGTCAACGCTCAGAGTAGAGTGATGTTTTCATCGTTTATTCAGCTGTGGGGATGAACCGGAGTCCAACGGAAACACTTAACCTAGTGAGTTCTCCAGCGCTCAATTGTTTTGCCTCGCGCTAACGGTAACAAGTTTCTCTTGAAATACGATACAGTTTATCATGATGAACGTGTATGTATAAACGTAACAGTTATACGATTCAGAAAGTGTTTTTGAAATTAGCATAGATCAATAAATGAATACAGATACAAAAAGCTGGTTTAGGGTAGCTAAAAATTACAATTATGTATGTGGATTGATTTTATTTGACACGCCCAACGCGGACGGATTTGGTTTACATCCGGTTCGTGATAAAGAAGGGCTAACAATGTAATGTTAGTTTATTCACACAAAGTTCCCTCTCTTAAAACGTAAACTAGTGTAAATGTCGACATTTCATATATGTATAAAGGATTGAAGTATGTCAGGTAAAACAAGAGTTTATTCATGCAATTGCGTTAATCTGCCGTTTTATTCCGACCGTTAACTTAATCCTGGTCGGAGGCTCCTTTATTTACCGTTATGTTTTAACGTGTAACCAATATTTAATAGTGCAACGCAATTTTTAGCCGTTGTAGTGCCACTTTATGTCAAAACTAGGCTAAGCTGTAACTTACGTACACCCCGTGCGATCGGCAATTAGTAAATAAAAGGTGTTTATGTGGAACATGGAAATGTCGGGCTGGGAATCGATTCCAAAAGAATCGATGCTTCGATTCCGAGGCTTCAAAAGGGAATCGATTCCTCTTCATTTTGGGTGTTGCTTCTCAGACGGTAAATGTTCCTCAGGGCCTTTTTGTGTTAATACAAGCTTTTATTTTGAAGGGCAGGAGGATATAAAGGCATGTGGCAGGTGTTCGTGTGGCGTTTGATTGCTGTCACGTGATCGGTCAGGTAAGTTTGGTTGTTTATTCTGTTGAGGAAGCCTGCTGCTTCGGCTTTATGCTGCTGTTTGTTGTGCTTTGTGTTGTTTGGTGCTTTCAGTTTTTCATATGAGAGAAAGAGAAATTTGTGAGGAGAGTTTTGTGTTTATCCGTATCTTTGTGTGGGTTGATTCACTGACGCACAAACAGCTTTTTACAAAATGGATCAAGTCAAAACATGATGTTTGCCTTTTTATTAACGCTCTTGATGTATTGGTCTTAGTGGTTCTCATTTTGTGCTTCACTTTTAATGGAATAAACAAAAAGACACAGCTTTGTGGAGTAATATTAAAGGTTAATAAATACACAGCCATACATGTAAATTGAGACGCATGTATAAATAATTTTTTAAACTTGAATGCACACTCAATTTTATATATTTTAAAATATGTGACCCTGGACCACAAAACCAGTCATAAGGGTCATTTTTTTTTGGAATTGAGATTTATATATCATTTATATATTTATATATCATCTGAAAAAATAAAATAAAATCTAAATATTGAGAAATATATTTTATTTTATTTATTTTAGGCATAATAGAAAAATCAATCATTTTAACCCATACAATGTATTTTTGGCTATTGCTACAAATATACCCATGCTACTTAAGACTGGTTTTGAGGTCCAGGGTCACATACATAATTTAAAATATTTTATATTAAATGTAGCATTACATTTTTTTTTTCTTTTTTTTTAAATATATTTATTTTATTTATTAGGTTTTTTTAAAAAATAAAAATATTATTTAAAATACTCTAAAAATAATAAAAAAATGTAAGAAAATATAGAAATAATATTTAAAAATCTAAAATGTTTTTCCTGATTCGACCAGTTAGTACAGCCCAAAACATGACAATAATTGGCCATTTTCAGCAGCAATAATCAGCAAAATATGCATGTTTTGTTCGGTTCAGTGGCATTGTTTACATTCAGTGGCGCCAATATGGCCGATTGATGATGCGTCGTGAAAACACTCTATTGTGAGGCCCACAGATTGAGAACCACTGGCCTGAGAAATCATGTGTAGCTTATCTTGTAATGGTCAGAGATGCACAGAAGAGGCTGTGGAGGTAGATCTGTGTGTGTGAGATGCAGTAGCTCACAAACCCTCTCCTGCTGTTGGTTTTATAATGCTGTAAAATCAGTTCTTTATATACTGCAGCAGTTGTTTAAAACCATCTGAAGATCTGTTGCAGTTGTTTCTTCTATTTTTAATCAGAAATATATTGTCTAGATTAAACAACGCCGCTATTCCCGGTGCCAGAAGCAGCGATTTATAGTCAGCTTTAAGCTGAAGCACGAGTGAATGTGTTTTCTGTTTGGCGATGTGAAAACACTTTTATCTCCTTCATCCTCTGAACAGGCAGAGGAACATTTGTAAGATAACCAGCGCATTTCCACGATAAAGTTTAATGAGTTTCTTCAGCTCAGGTGGGACCTGAAGCTTCTGGTGTTCATGTGTCAGTAAGCGCAGGTCGTCCACAGATGCTGAAGATCCGTCTGCAGGACTCTGGAGAAGATAAGCGCACAGCGAGGCCGTCTGAGATAATGCTGTGCTTTTAATCTTTGCAGAAAGGACTTAGATATAAATATATGTATTTATCAAGTAAAGAGACGCAGACTTTACAAAACACCCACCACATGAATCCAAGTGAGAACTTTCTGATTGCCAGGCTTAGCATGTTGAGAATGACAAGCAACCATACAGCTCTTGCAGTACGTGGATTTTATTGTATGATTAAAATTTGTATGATAAATTTTGCTTATTTTCAGCATCTTTTATTGGACTTGCTTTGTGATTGCCTTTTAAAATGTTCTAAAATATTGTTTGAGATGTTCTTCTTGGTTGGTCAAATGCATAAAAGCAATCAAGTGTTGCATATTTCACCCCAAAATCAGAAGATTGAAATAAGAAATTGTGTTTTGCTTAAAGCCTATTTTTAGACACGTTATTATTATTATTATTATTATTATTATTATTATTATTATTATTATTATTATTATTATTTTTTTTTTTTTTATTTTTTTTTTTATTTATTTATTTATTTTTTTCTGTGTTTTGACATTTTTCATGACAATTAAACATGCTGCCAACAAACTGTACTACAGTATATTGTTAGCTAGTAAAAATAGGTAATGTTTTTAATCTGTAGTCATCAACAGTTCATCAAAGTAAGAACAAAATGGGTATTGTTTTGATTTTAGGACAACGTTGATAAAAGGTTTTGATCCATTTCAAATGTTGACTACTGTAATTTTTGGTTAACCAGAATCCACTGTCTTTTTATTTTATTTTATTTCATCACTTATTTTATTTTGCATTATTTTATCATTACTTTTTATTTTGTCACTTTTTATTTTATATTATCTTATAATTTTTATTTTATCCATTTTTTTTATTTTGTTTTTATTTTATGTTATCACTTTATTTTAGTTTGTTTTATTTTATCACTTTTTATTTCATGTTTGAAGCGTTTTTTTTTTTTTTTTTTTTTTTTTTTAACAACAATAGATGTCAAACTTTTATTGTATTTTAACCTTTCTCACCATAAAATAGCCAGGCTCCACTACCTTTAAAACTGTAATACAACCTGAGGAAATGATTTCATTTTTTTTTTTTATTAACTTAAAGGGATTTTTTTTTTTTTTTTAAATCCAAACTAGATTTTGGGGGGATTTTAAGCAATGAAAATAGCCACAGAGACAAACAAGCAGCCAATCTTGTGTTCAAATCAACTAACTTTTGGCAGCCACTCGCACAAGGACTCGAAAAGCAGATTAATAGTTAAAATCATGGTAGATATTTATAGTTTATTCATCACACTTGAAATGGAAAGTCAAATTGAGCACTGCATTGTAGGATACAGCCATTATTTTCGTGACAGTGAAGCACATTTCCTTCCAGTTCTCACTGTGCTAGTATTTCATTCTGAGCAGTAAGTGTAATAGTAATGTTGGAGTGTCCCGTTCGTCACACTTTTGGGTCATTATGTGAATCATCAGACAGGAGCTGCTGCTGCTTGACGCTCAGGTGTCGACACGTGATGAACACACTGCAGGAACGTGTTGGAGTTTCACCTCCCGTGAGATTTAACCTGTGAATTCACACCGGATTAAACTGGGATGATGATGATGATGAGACATTTGCGCTTCAGTGATCTGGACTGACAGAACAAAGTTTGCTTATCCCTGTTGGAAAAAAAAAACAGCATATGCTGGTTAGGTATGTTTTAAAGCATGGCAGTTGGTTTGAGCTGGTTTAAGCTGGTCCTAAGCAATTATCTCCTGCTCAGGACCATCTTAAACCAGCTCATGACCAACTAAGGACCATCTTAAACCAGCTGCCATGCTTCAGAACGTAGCTAACCAGCATATGCTGTTTTTTTTTTTTTTCTTTCTTCAACAGGGATATGAACTCCAGTACGTGACCTGCAAACTTTACCATAACATCTGTGCATATAAGCAGAGCTTTTTAATTGAAATTTAGAAAAATCTGGTTTTATTACCATCGTGTGACAAGTATCTGAGAAATTCGTTGACATGACTTTCATACAGTGTTGCCACTAGATGTGTAACATTAGACTACATGCAATATTTTTGTCTTCACAGTCCTTTGCAGTTTTATTGGCTGAAAAGTGTATGACTGATTGGTGTTAAAATTATCAGTGTTTGTGTCTAGTTGCAGTTTTTCCTCACTAGTGCATGCAAGAGGAGCATCGTAATGGGCACATACTGTGAGCTGCTGCGATCTGAGGGTTTTTGATGCAAACTTGAAACACAAAATTTTGTCTTGCAGTGTGTGCTTCATTTAACCTTTTAAAGGAGCAGTTCACCTAATTTGGAGAAATTTAGCATTGCATCACTTGCTTACCAATGGATCCTCTGCAGTGAATGGGTGCTATCAGAATGAGAGTCCAGACAGCTGATAAAAGCATCACAATAATCCACAAGTAATCCACACCGCTCCAGTCCATCAGTTAACATCTGGTGAAGCCGAAAGCTTTGTGTTTGTAAGAAACAAATCCGTCATTAAGATGTTTTTAACTTCAAACCATTGCTTCCAGCTGCAATAGTAATCCATAATGATGTTTTCTTTAGTGAAAAAGTCTGTCCCCTGTTGTCCATCAAAATTGGACTGTTTTGGCTTGTAAACAGTGCTTGATCTGTGCATATTTCTCTCCTGAGAAACTCATCTACACTGCCATTCAAAAGTTTGGGATCAGTAAGATTTTTAATTTTTTATTTTTTTATTTTTTTTTTTTAAAGGAGTCTTTTCTGCTCATCAAGGCTCTATTTATTTGATGAAAAAAAACAACAGTAATATTGTGAAATATTATTGCAATTTTAGATAGTGGTATACATTAAAAGTATACATTAAAATATAATTTATTCCTGTGATGCAAAGCTGAATTTTTGGCATCATTACTCCAGTTTTCACTGTCACATGATCCTTCAGAAATTATTCTAATATGCTGATTTATTATCAATGTTGAAAACCGTTTTGCTGTTTAATATTTTCGGAACATGTGATATTTTTTGCAGGATTTTTTAAATGAATAAAATGTTAAAAACAGCACTGATTTGAAATAGAATTTTTTGTATCAGTATACAGTTCAAAGGTTGGGGTCTGTAAATTGTTTCTTTGTTTTATTTTTGAAAGAAATTAATACTTTTATTGAGCAAGGAAGTGTAAAACTGATAAAAAGTGATATTAAAGACTATTGTTAGAAAAGATTACTATTTTAATATTACTATATTACTATAATATTAATAATATTAATATTTATATTACTATATTAATATTACTATATTTTAAGATTACTATATATATGCTGTTCTTTTTAACTTTTTATTCATCAAAGAATCCTGAAAAAGTATCAGAGGTTCCAAAAAAAAAAAATAAATTAAACAGCACAACTGTTTCCAACATTGATAATAAATTAGCATATTAGAAAAATTTTTGAAGGATTGTGTGACACTGAATACTGGAGTAATGAATGACTGAAAATTCAGCTTAGCATCACAGAAATAAATCATATTTTAGAGTGTATTAATACAGAAAACTCTTATTTTAAGTCGCAATAATAAAATATAATAATAAAATGAGAATGAAATTAATGAGCATAAGAGACTTCTTTAAAAAAAAAAACAAAAAAAAAAAAAAAATTAAAAGCTTACTGATCCCATACTTTTGAGCAGCAGTGTAAATCTTGGATGACCTGAGGGTGAGGACATTTTCAGTGAATTAAAATTTTTGGGTGAACTATTCCTTCAAAATGCAAGATTTGAACAGCCAGAAGTCACTGTTTAAGTCTTTACAAAATGCACACAGGCACCGTATTCCCAGAAGAGCACGTAGGCACGTTTGTGACTCCACTGTTGTATCATGACCGATCAGTGATGGAGTGTGTGAAAATGCTGAAACTAATGATATAAGTTGAATGCTCTAATGGTCTTAAATTATTCATAATGGCTTGTGAGCTGTATGTTCAGGTCAATGGACAGAGTAGCGTGTGTTTGACTGTTGTGTCTCTGGTGAAACTCGTCTCTGCTCACAGTCTTCATTTGTTCATCACTCTTCTGTTTCATGGCACGTCACAGGACTCGCGTGCTAAATATATCTCTGCCTTTGCGTCTATATATCCGTTTTTCTGTCTCTCTGCGGGTCTGACAGCTGTTTCCTGTACGGTGTGTGTGTCGCGATCAATGAACTGGTCACCTGTGGCAATCTGTGACAGGAAACACAGCAGAGAGCGAGAGGAAGATGGAAGGTAACGAAGGAAAAGAGACTGAAGAGGTTGCGCTAACCGAAAATGTACGGTTATTTACCCAATCTGGAAAACATTGACAGATAATTTGCAGTGCATTCAGTCTTTTGACAGATAATGTATCTGTAATACAGAGGTTTAAAATTAATGAGATATATTTGAGCTCATATTGAGATCTTTGACTTCTGGTTATAGACTTTGGTACTCTGACAAACCTGAGCACAGTTTGAGGCAGTCTTGTGTAATGCAGGAGAGATGTGTGAGATCTTTAAAACATCTTTTGCAGTTTAGATTCAGTAGATGTTCTGGGTGGACCAGAGATGAAGGTTTATTTTCTCTTTTAGTTCAAAAGCTAGTAAAATCTCTGTTATGAAGCCTGTCTGTCTGACCAGTGACCTTCCAACAACACTGTTTTTCTTCCTCGTCCAGGTGAACGTCTGATCGCTCTATCTTCACCTGTTTTCTTTTCTCTATTCCATTGAGGTATCTCAGGTATGTTTGCCTTTGCAAAAGACAAATATGGGTGAAATAAAAAATAAATGTAAAATGATTGAAGGAGACCAGGAGGTCAGGTGAGAAAACCCCGTTCAGAGAGGCGGTCACCATGCCGAACCTTTGCTCGCAGTTTCTTCTGTACAGTAATGATGCCGAACGCTTCTGAGTTTGAGTTGACGCTTTGAACGTGCAGACTTAACCCTGACGCACTAAAGCACACACTGCTCCTGAGAGGAAGACAGAGATAGAGAAGAGGAGAGAGAGTATGAAAGAGAAAGATGTAGAGGCGTGGGCTCCCCGGGGACCCCTGGAGAACGGGCTTCATCCTTCACACGAGTCAGATTCCCGCTCCTCCGCCGTCACTATGGAAACCCCTCGTTATTTCATTTGCTAGAAGACGCCGCCACCGCAGTTGATAGGTGTGTGGAGGGTAAAGATGGACGTTTCCGCAGTGTGGGATCTGATGTGGACTGATCGGCCTCTCGTCCTGATTAGCAGCGGATTAAACCGTGAGCAGATGTTTCAGAGTCGGCTTTCGCTTGCTTGGTCATTACATCTTTGTGCTGCTCGGTGTTGGGCAAGCTACTTTGAAACTGGTTTCTCATGTCACAAAAAGTATGTTGTAGGGGTCGACTGATATTTGTTTTTCAGGGCCAATGCCGATACTAATTACTACAGATCATATAGACCCATAACCGATATTTTGTACCGATATATATGGCTAGTGTAAAAATTAAAATTCATGTCAAAATCAAAGAATAACAAGGGCTCTGATTTAAAAACATTCTTTAAATGTTTTTAAATTATTTTATCGGCAAATCGGTTTTGAAAATTACCGATAATCATAAAAATGCTTAATATTAGGGATGCACGATATTGGATTTTGCTGATATCTGATATTTTTCAACTCATTTTAGCTGACAGCCTATGCCAATACCGATATATTTCCTTTTGTTTAGAAACAACATCAAGTCTCTCCTGTGTGGAAATTATAAGCAAATTATTTTTAATTTTGGTTAGTTTTTAACAAGAGCTTATTAGTTAGAATTAAATAAACATTAATGAAGTTCTTTTTAATGACAGTACACTGAAGCTTTGAAAATAACTATAAATAAACTATATCAATCGCTGCTTTTTTTTTTCTCCTTTAGAAAAATGCAGTGCTAACCTTAACATTTTATTTTAAGTTTTAACATTTGTAGATGATCTAAAACAAAACAAAAACAAAAAAAAAAAAAAAAAAAAAAAAAAAAAAAAAAAAAAATATATATATATATATATATATATATATATATATATATATATATATATATATATATATATATATATATATATATATATATATATATATATATATATAACATGATGTACATTAATAAATAAATCAGTATAATTAAAACTTAATTTATTTAATTAAATAATTTATCTAATTATTTAATTTATTTGAATTTATTTTTTAACCATGTTAAGCTATAGCTTCTGATCTTTAAATCAAAACAATGGTTTTATGACATCAATTACTGCTTTATTTAATCAGAAACGCAGTCGAAATGTTATTTGTGTATTTTACTTTCATTTTATTAGAAGTAGGCCACGCGTCATTCTGTACATGCATTCTCAGATTAAATAAGTGATCCAAAACAGTGAATCTAATCATCAGTCAGTCAAATCAATCAAAATGAGCCACATGTGATCTAATCACTAGCACACCCTGAGCACATGCAAGTTATTCCTCTTATTGGCAAGACGTATCTGCATAATTTTTCATATTGGGCCGATGCCAGTATTTACATTTTACGCAAGACACTGCAGGTGAATAGTGTCAAACAAACAAACAAACAAACAAAAACTCATAGTTATCGCCTTACTTACCTAGTTGATTGATTACATTAATAATTGCAAACATTTTTAATATTACAAGTTTTTTAAAATGTTTCTAAAATATGCAAACGAGGCATTATTTAATAAAATATGTGCTGATTTGCATAAATTTCTAGTACAAATATCTAAACACCGGATGAAGTCAGTTTCAAAATTCTTGTTTTATATTTTTGACATATTAGAGTGAAATGTTTTTACAGAGGGAAAAAATCTAATTTTTGTTACTCCATATTTCAGAAAATACTTAAAACAGACAGAAAACAAGATATTTTGTCACAATTTTCTGGGGAATAAAATGTTGAACCAAGCAAATTATATATGAACAAAAACCTTCAGGATATAGATGGGAATAAAAATGAAAAGTTTGGTGTGTGTAAGTGTTACTGAAGTGGAGATTTATGACTCTGTGTAGAAGAAAAAACTCCTTTTGGAAAAACGGCCTTTTAAAAAATGTATTGTAATTTAAATCTATTGACACAAATAGATAAAGTGCTATAAAAGAAACACTTAACAGCATCTTTTAGATGTTTTCTTTCCACTAGTCTGAAAAAAACACTTCATGTAAAACCAAAAAGCCCAAAATCTCAAACTTGACAGGTGCATGAAAAAAAACAGCGTTTTTGCCTGCAGTGTCTCCCCTTAAAGCCATTATCGGCTGATTTCATGCATTGCATGCCAGGCCGATAATCGGTCGACCCCTAGCATGTTGTCAACATTAATAGTTGTTGTTAATAGTTATGCTTGGCTAAAAATTGGGTATCATTCCCTAATTAGTAGTTTTCAGTCATTTGATTGGAGTGGGGACCTGGAGGTCAAAACATCTGCAGAAATGCTTCAAAGACCTGTCAATTTTATATTGGTTTCAAGCTGTAAACATTTAGATTCTTTCAAAAGAATAAAAACTGAGCAGTTGTGATTTACTCACCCTTAAGTTGTTTCGAACCTGTACAAGTTTCTTTGTTCTGTTGAGCAAAACAGAGATTTTGAAGAATGCTGCTAACCAAACAGTTGACGGTAGCCATTAGCTTTCACAATATGGAAATACTGTAGAAGTCAGTGGCTACAACATTCTTCAGAACACCTGTATTTTAAATAAAGAGTGTATTAAAGATGAAATGTTCATGTATAAAATTTTTAACATGATTACAAGACCATCCAGAGTATGTTTGTATTGTGTGCATGTGGTTTCAGCTTTCAATTTTAGTACAAAAGTGAATCGTGATTTGTTTGTGAAAAGTTTCTATGTAGATTTCACACACAAATTTATTTTTATTAAAATCAAGGTTCTTTATTGGCATTGATGGTTCTGTGAAGAACCTTCTGTGGAATCTTTCCATTACACATTAAATTCTTTACAGTGGAAAAAAGAAGAAGAAAAAAAAAAGAGTCTTTAGATTTTTATAATGTTCTTCACTCTAAGAAAAAATGGTTGTTTTAAGAACTGTTCACTGTCTTTGGGGAACCAAAAATGTAGCATTGCTCTAAAAACTTTCGTTTGAAACCTGTATTTTTAAGAGTGCAGTGAATGAGACCCATTGTTATTTTGCGATCGTATAGTATATTTAACACTTTTATAAAGTGATCCCACTCCTCTGGAAAGGTCACAGAAAAGTTGTGGAAGCTGTGCTTGTTTCTCTCCTCCAAATGCACCAGAACAAACTCTTCCTCTGGCTGTTCAGGCTGAGTTACCGCGGTGAAACGAGGTAAGGCTCAGATCTTTGAGTTCTGTAGAGTATCAGCAGATTAAAATGGCAAATGCGGGACTCTGCGTGTCTCATTCTGCTCCTAGTTGAAGATTGTCTCTGTGGCTTTATGCTGCTTAAAATGCTTCCAAACTTTTCATGCGAAAGAAAAAATGATAGTGTCTTAGTGCTGAAATAATGGTTTTATCATTTCTATCTGAAATAAAACAAAGATTATTGTTATATAGTTTTCAGTATTTCAGCGTTTCTACTTAAGAATTTCATGTTTAATTCATTATGCCTGTCATGTGAAAATTGTTTCAGAGTTTATATATGTTCCCACTGTAGTTCATTTTCCTATTGTTTTGGTACCATTCTTCATCCGCTAATCGTTTTCTACTGCTTTCTGGTCATGATGGAGCTGCGTTTAGTGCTTGGTGTGTCTCCAGTAGCACGGCGGATCAGATCAGCCTGTTTTCCTGCAGAAACGCTCTTGGGATGAAAGATAGTCGTGTTGTTCCTGAGGGATTTCACATGTAAACACTGAACGTCAGAGCCGTTCACAACTTCCCCTCCATTTATTCGGCTCTTGTGATTTCGCTGTGCCAGACTGCTAATGAGTTACACTAGGGGAGGGGATTTTGTGTGTGCGCTTGTATGTGTGCGTATGCAGGTGTTTGGTCTTCAATCTGCTCAGTGTGAAGGAAAATCCCAGGAGGTTGATGCATATCAGTACTATATAGTAGCAATTAGACAACTTCTAAAATGTAAACATTAAGGTGTGTAGCGCCTTCAGGATGTACATGTGTGAAGTGTTTATATTTCTTAACTTGTCCATATTGATATTGTGTGTGTGTATATATAATGTCTGAGAGAAGTCTCTTCTGCTCACCAAGTCTGCATTTATTTGATTAAAAATACAGTAAAAATAGTGAAATATTATTAAAATTTAAAGTAGCTCTTTTCTGTGCAAATATACTTATAAAAAGTAATTTATTGCTTTGATCAGAGCTGAATTTTCAATGCTGATAACAATTGCAATATTTTTGTGGAAACCGTGATCTGTTTTATTTTTCAGCATTCTTTGATGAATAGAAAGTGCAAAGAACTACATTTATATGACTTTGTAAAGAGATTTGTAATGTTACAGAAGATTTCTATCACTTTTGATCAATTTAGTGCATGCATGCTGGAACAAACATTGTGATTGGTCATTGCATGCCGATCAGACGGTCTTTTCCTAAGTGAGCGGTTGTGGACCAGAATAATCTGCCAGTTGGTTTGACTTCATTTTGGAAGTCATTTAAACACAGCGAGCGTTCAGAGAGACGTATGGATGATTGAATCCAGCAGCCGGTGACTGTCACTCTCGTCTGTGACACTCACACCACACGATTAAACACGGCATCAGCTAATTGCTCATGTAATTGTTACTTCATCTAGATGCTTTGTAGAGAGAAGGAGGTGTTTGCTGAAGGGCACAATTAAAGCAACAACACAAACTCATGTAACTCGCTGAATACCAGGGGGGAATCTCTTAAACATTATATAAATATCAGGGCTCAACAATAAGGAGTGCCCGATGGCCCGGGGCCAGCTAGAAAGACGCTCGGGACAGTTGACGAATCTGACACTGCTGCGTCTGCACGAAAGTTTATCATTTGCTCGTGCCTTGGTCTATTCAAATTTCAAGCGATCACGCAGAGACACGTCTCTGACGGACAGAGCCTACAGAAGTATGTCAAAATAGCCGTTTTGACGAGTAACTTTGTAGCTTTAACAATGATTAAACTATATTTATACAGTGGTGTACAGATGCACCGATCGACCAGACATATTTCAACCGATCTCTGTTCCGGGCTTGCACACCAACTGCATGCAATACATTTTCAAAATGTCATGTGTGTGGAAATATTACGAACTCTTTAAACATCCGTTAACAGACTTTCGCTGAAGACGAAAGCAAAGAGGAAAGTTTTCTTTTCATTTTCCTCTGTATAATGCATTTAAAGTTGCGTTTATAAGCACGGCGCTGCTTTGTTTACAGCGGTAACCAAGGAAACGCTGTATCATTATTCCATAAGCGACACCTGCTGGCAGAGACTAAATTTGCATTCATTCAGTCCGCCTGCTGTTTTTTCCTAAAGCGTCGTTTCATTTGTAATAAATAATTTTTCAACAGACAAATAATGTTTAAAGTTTATATTTGTTAGGCTAGTAGGTTTTCCTGTCGAAGTTGGAATCGAGAATTGTACAATTTAGTTGGTAAGTAAAATTTTTATGTCATATAAGCTTATTTATTCAAATAAAAAGATGACATGAGTCAAAAGCAATGATAACAGCAACTATTTTCGTTTTTTGTGGCAGGGCCAGTAAAAATTTGAACCACTGTCCTGACCGGGCCAGTAGAAAAAATCCTTAGCGTTGAGCCCTGAATATTATTGTTAGAGTTTAAAAATGTAATTAATTTGATGTGTGGTTTACATGTATACTTTTGTTTCATATAGCTGGATATTCAGGGTTTATATCTTTTTATGTAAAGCTGTGCTTTTTTCAGGATTTACAGCTATTTGGAACGTGTTTGACATGTTTCTTTCATGACTTATGGCTATATATTTATGATTTTTATAACTCTTTCATAAATGTTTTATTACTTATTGTTTCTTTAGGATTTATGGCTATATACTATATTTAGGATTAAAATAACTATTGAGTATAAGATTTCAAGAGTTTAAATAACTAATGAGTTTTTAATAAATAAATAAATAAATAAAACCACATTTAATTAGGATTTTCTTGAACTAAAAGGCCCAGATAACTAACTAACTAACTTAAATCTTAAATAAATAAATAAATAAATAAATGCACATTTGCTATATACTGTATTTAGGATTAAAATAACTATTGAGTATAAATTCTGTAATTGAAACATTTTTTCTATTTAAAAAAAAATAAAATAATAAATAAATAAATTCTAAAATTGGAGGGCAAATGTGTTTAAAAAATAATATAAATAATGGTTAATTAATCGTTAATCAAATAAAATTGGTTTCATTTTCTTACTGCAAAACATTATATATTGTTTTTGCACTGTGATTATACATTATACTTAAAATATAATAAGCCAGTGATTTTTTTTTTTTTATTTTTTTTTTCCCCTCCCAAGAGATTCAAGAGTTTCACTCTTAAATTAAATTAAAAAATAAATGAAAAAAGAAAATTTAATTAGAATTTTCTTTAACTGAAAGGCCTAACTATGAAATGAATGAACTCAGTTTCATGCAATAAATATCTAAACCAGAAATAAAAAGTTAAAAACATCTCATTAAATTTAATGTAGGATCTAGAAAAAATCTGATCGTAATTAAACCAGAAAAAAGCAAAATACACGAACAGAAACCATTTTTAAAGCTTGGGCTCCTAAACATTAGATCACTTGCACCCAAAGCAGTTATTGTGAATGAAATAATCACAGATAATAGTTTTGATGTACTCTGCTTAACTGAAACCTGGCTAAAACCTAATGATTATATTAGTCTAAATGAGTCTACTCCACCAAACTACTACTATAAGCATGAGCCCCGTCAGAGTGGTCGTGGTGGTGGTGTTGCAACAATATATAGTGATATTTTCAATGTTACTCAGAAAACAGGATACAGGTTTAATTCATTTGAAATACTTTTGCTTAATGTTTCTCTGCCAGATATGCAAAAGAAATCTCTCCTATCTCTTGTTTTAGCTACTGTGTATAGACCGCCAGGGCCATATACAGATTTCCTAAAAGAATTTGCAGAATTCCTTTCGGAACTATTGGTTAATTTTGATAAAGTGCTAATTGTCGGAGATTTTAACATTCACGTTGATAATACAAATGATGCGTTAGGACTTGCGTTTACTGACCTAATAAACTCTTTTGGAGTTAAGCAAAATGTCACTGGGC
This sequence comes from Cirrhinus mrigala, assembly GCA_036247105.1. NCBI lineage: Eukaryota > Metazoa > Chordata > Actinopteri > Cypriniformes > Cyprinidae > Cirrhinus > Cirrhinus mrigala. The sequence continues at coordinate 38,682,030 of CM070009.1, read as the reverse complement.
CCACTCATCGTTTTAATCATACGCTAGATTTAATTATATCGCATGGAATTGATCTTACTGATATAGATATCGTACCTCAAAGTGATGATGTTTCTGACCATTTCCTTGTATCGTGCATGCTGCGTATCACTGATATTAACTGTAGGGCTCCGCGTTATCGTCTTGGCAGAACTATTGTTCCAGCCACCAAAGATAGATTCACAAATAACCTGCCTGATTTATCTCAACTGCTCTGTGTACCCCTTAATACACAGGATCTAGACAAAATGACTAGCAATATGGGCACCATCTTCTCCGATACGTTAGAAGCTGTTGCCCCCATCAAATTGAAAAAAGTTAGAGAAAAACGTATTGCACCATGGTACAATAGTAATAACCAATCCCTCAAAAAAGAAACTCGCAATCTTGAGCGCAAATGGAGAAAAACTAACTTGGAAGTTTTTAGAATTGCATGGAAAAACTGTATGTCCAGATACAGACAGGCTTTAAAAGCTGCTAGGGCTGAGCATTTCCGCGAACTCATAGAAAATAACCAAAACAATCCAAGGTTTTTATTTAGCACAGTGGCTAGATTAACAAATAACCAGACACCACCTGAGCTAAATATTCCTTTACAGTTTAATAGCAATGACTTTATGAATTTCTTCACTGATAAAATAGATAACATCAGAAATACAATAGCCAATGTAGATTATACTGCATCTAATATGTCAACTTCTTTCGTCGCACCCAAAGAAAAACTGCAGTACTTTACCGCTATAGGACAGGAAGAGTTAAATAAACTCATCACTGTGTCTAAACCAACAACATGCCTATTAGATCCCGTACCCACTAAATTACTAAAAGAATTGTTACCTGTGGCAGAAGAACCGCTTCTCAATATTATCAACTCATCGTTATCTTTAGGTCACGTCCCTAAACCATTCAAGCTGGCGGTTATTAAGCCTCTTATTAAGAAACCACAGCTAGACCCTAGTGAACTGGCAAATTATAGACCCATTTCTAATCTTCCATTTATGTCTAAAATTTTAGAGAAAGTTATATGTGCTCAACTGTGCTCATTCTTGCAAAAAAATGATATCTATGAAGAATTTCAGTCAGGTTTCAGGCCCCATCACAGCACAGAAACTGCACTTGTTAAAATCACTAATGACTTGCTTCTTGCGTCAGACCAAGGCTGCATCTCACTGCTAGTTTTACTTGATCTTAGTGCTGCGTTTGACACTATAGATCATGACATACTAATAGATCGACTACAAAATTATGCAGGTATCCAAGGGCAGGCTTTAAAATGGTTTAGATCCTACCTGTCTGATCGCTACCACTTTGTTTATTTAAATGGGGAGTCATCTCAGTTATCACCAGTGAAGTATGGAGTGCCACAAGGATCTGTTCTAGGTCCTCTACTATTTTCAATATACATGCTGCCCCTTGGTAATATTATTAGAAAACACGGGATTAATTTCCATTGTTATGCTGATGATACTCAACTATATATCTCAACAAGACCAGATAAAACTTCTGAATTATCAAAGTTAACAGAGTGCGTTAAAAATGTAAAAGATTGGATGACCAACAATTTTCTGCTATTAAATTCAGATAAGACAGAGATATTACTTATTGGACCTAAAAACAATACACAGAATCTTTTGACTTACAATTTACAACTAGACGGATGTACTGTTACTTCCACTACAGTCAAAAGCCTGGGTGTTATATTAGACAGCAACTTGTCTTTTGAAAATCATATTTCTCATGTTACAAAAACAGCATTCTTCCATCTTAGAAACATTGCCAAGCTGCGAAACATGTTACCTGTTTCTGATGCAGAAAAGCTAGTTCACGCATTCATGACCTCTAGACTGGACTATTGTAATGCACTATTAGGTGGTTGTCCTGCATCTTCAATAAACAAGCTACAGATAGTCCAAAATGCAGCTGCTAGAGTCCTTACCAGGTCAAGAAAATATGATCATATTACCCCAATTTTAAAGTCTCTGCACTGGCTGCCTATTAGATTCCGCATCAGCTACAAAATAGCACTTCTTACCTATAAGGCACTTAACGGTTTAGCTCCTGCGTACCTAACTAGTCTTCTACCACGCTACAATCCATCACGCTCCCTAAGGTCACAAAACTCTAGACTGTTGGTAGTACCTAGGATAGCAAAGTCCACTAAAGGAGGTAGAGCTTTTTCACATTTGGCACCCAAACTCTGGAACAGCCTTCCTGATAACGTTCGGGGTTCAGACACACTCTCTCGGTTTAAATCTAGATTAAAGACACATCTTTTTAGCCAAGCATTCAAATAATGCATCTCATAAACTTTTTCTGCAGCTATATCTGATCAAATGTTCATTTTAATCTTTTAGCTCTGGTTTAACAAACCTTCCTTTTCTTAGTTTGAACAGCAGCTACGCTAATTATGTTCCTATTTGTTCTCTGTTTTTGCCATGGGATTGACATCCCATGGTAACTAGGAATTCACAAGCTCCAGTGTGGATCCAGAACACTTAAGAAGAGATGATGCCAACCCCACAGAGGACTTCAGATGATGCCAACCCTGAAAACATACAGCACTACCGAATTCTGCTACTAATTTATAGTGTTCTTTGTCTGTTTGATTACGTCATTAATTGATCTTTACCACACATCTCTACCATATGTACATCAAGCTACTACTACATATATTGTAAAAATGTCAATTTGGTGTAAAGCTGCTTTGCAACGATATGTATCGTGAAAAGCGCTATACAAATAAATTTGAATTGAATTGAATTGAATCTCAGCATCTCACTAATTATCAAGTCAGCTTGATTAACATTCATTAACTTTTCTTGTTTCAGGATTTATGGCTATATATTTAGAATTTGTATAACTTTTTTTTTTTTTTTTTTCAGGATTTATAGCTATTTGGAATTTTTTTTATTTTTTTGTTTTTTTTGATGTTTTAGTATTTATAGCTATATTTAGGATTTTGTTTTTCAGGAGTTATGGCTATATATTTAGGATTTTTATTACTTGTTTGTTTCTTTCAGGATTTACATCTATAAAGTTACGGTTTGTAAAAATTTATTCTTATAACTACATAGAGTAATTTCAGTATTGTTTTGAAAAATTAAATGATAAAAAAGTAAAATAAAAATGGAAGAAATAATGCCATGCACACACAGTTACCGTAAATTTGTGCAGACATTAGTGAAGAGCTGTGTGAATCCTGTGTACTGTAGTGTAGTGTGTGGCGATCAGAGCTGCTGTCAGATGAACCTGTGTGTGTGTGTGTGACGGTATTCTCCTCCCCCTCTCCCTCTCTTTCGCTCTCTTGCTCCGTCACTCGCGCTGGTGTTTCTCTCGTGTAGCTGGCAGATCGTAGCTGGAGTGGTGTGTGTTGTGGTGTGGAGCGCGTGCTGATCGTTTTGGATCCTGTGCGTCTGTGAGTATACAGTATTCACATCTGTCTATGGAGATGGAGTTTCTGTGCTGTTCTTAATCTGCATCAATGCTTCTGTTCCATTCAGTTTGGTTCTCTTCTGCATTGTTTATATTTCTATTGCTGGTCACTGTGGTGCTTTGCTTTGGCATCATAGTATGCAAATCTTGTCAGTAAAGCGCTTTGAATGGAAAGAGAATGAATAATGGTGATGTTTAGGAGAGCTTTCACAGCAGAGGAGGAATAGTGTGTGTGTGTGTTGTGGTCATTAGTTGGACTCTTCAAAGTTCAGTATTCTCTCTGTCTCTCTCGCTCTGAACGACATGCATTTATTCACACTTACTGCTGTTTGTTTGTTTGCTCTTGTTATTTCAGACACGTAATGAGGCTTCTCTGTCTGACTCAATCCGTTTATGATTCACAGAACTGATGCTCATGTCTTTGATTAGTGGTGCTTGTTTCGTCCAGCATCACTAGTACTATTGCTCATGCGAGTGTTGTTATCGATTTGAACAAACCTCTAAAAACTTGTCCTGCAGCTGCACTTGTTGAGGATGGATGTTTTCACTTTGCTAAACAGTTTCACCACCTGAAGTCAGGCTCAGTGCTCAGTTTGACAGTCTTTAAGAGGATTTTAACCCTGTAAATGCAACTAATGAATGTTAATCAAGTTGTATTGATAATTAGTGAGTTGCTGATTTGGGATCTTAGCATATTTTTTTAAATTCAGTTTTATTTTGGATGTCTTGTCTGGACCTCATTATGTTTTTAACTCTTTTTATTTCTGGTTTAGATATTTATTGCTTGAAATTGAGTTCATTTATTTATTTATTGCATAGTTAGGCCTTTTCATTCAAGACATTTTTTTATATATAATTCAATAGTAGTTGTAATAGTTGTTTAAGGGTGAAACTCAAATCTTTTTTTTTTTTTTTTTTTTTTTAATTAACACTGGCTTATTATATTTCAAGGTATGATTAAAATACAAAAAACAGTATGTTATGTTTTGCAGCAAGGAAATTAAACCTATTTTAGTTAATTAACCATTAAGCATTAATTAATTAACCATTATTCATTTTATCAAATTTGTTTGTAATGCACAAAAAATCGCATTCTTATTACTATAGTGGAAAGACACGTGTGCATTATGTAGAATTTATACACAATAGTTGTTTTATTATTATTATTTTATTTTTCTTATTTATAATTTATTATATTTATTATTTATTATTATTATTTTTTAGTTTAATGGGAAATTTGTTTAAATTTGTTTTCTTTCTTTCTTTCTTTCTTTCTTTCTTTCTTTCTTTCTTTCTTTCTTTCTTTCTTTTTTTTTTTTTATACAAGCATCTCAACAATTTCATTGTTTTATTTATTTATTTATTTTATTTTAAAGGAATATAATAATAATAATAATAATAATAATAATAATAATAATAATAATAATTTAATTACATTTATTTATTTTGATTTGATTTGATCTGATCTAATCTGATCTTTGGGGTAAAATTAAACCTGACATTTTTTTCCTGAGATTCTTGTGTTTTCACATGTTTTCTTGTAAAACACTAAGTACAGTATTTTTCCAGGATGGAGGTGTTGTAGTTCCCTCAGTGGTTGTATGTCAGTGATTTCTCTGTGAACGCAACCACAGATGGTGCTTTGTCGTGTTGTAACGTTTGGGCTTTGACTAAACCGCTGCTGTACTCTTCACACGCACTTCTGTGAGGTGTTGTTGATGCTGAAACAGCTCTTTAGAATTTGGAGAGTAAAGCAGGATGCAAAAGAAAGGTACATTATAGCAGTCGCAGGAGATTAAACCCCCTGAGCCGCTGTACGCCGCTAAATCTACTCCACTTTCATTTGTCTGAGAGGAGCACGCGGGAGAGAGAGAGAGTGAGCGAGCGTTTGGAGTGATGCGCAGGGAACGGCGTGGGTGTAGCGGGGAAGATAACTGTCATCGCGGCGCACGCCGCTCGCCTCTACACAGTTTTGTGACAGTAAGTGTCAGTTTTAGGGAGGGAAGTGTACAGGATGTTCTTGTCTCAGATGTGTGTGGTCCCGTCACTGTCTTACGAGATCTGGATGGTTGTTCAGCTCCAAATCAAATGCTGGTGTCCGAGGAAACAGTGTGAGGCTCGGTGTTAAGACGCAGGTCAAGGCAATCCAAACATGGCTGCGTCCCAAAACACATACTTCTGCTACACTGTGAAAGTATGTACTTCAGTGGTGATGAAAGTGCATACTTTTGAGTTTTTAATTAAAACAGCAAGGCAGTGTTGTACCACACAACATGTTCAAGCACTTGCACTAGAAACCAGGCAGTGTTGATTAACTTCTTAAAAACATACACCTGGTCTCAATGTGAGCAATTCATCAGTCCATATTCTAAAGAATATTTTGTCTTCATAATTTTACATCAGGAAGAGACTTTTTTTTTTTTTTTTTTTTTCCAGCTGACATTATCATCCTCTGAATAACCTGTTTCAATTGGAAATATGCCACATTACAAATGCAAAATTGTTTTTGAATACCATGTAGTTTAGAAAAAAAACAAAACAATTAAAAACATCTGGCATAGCTTCTACCTCACTTTTTTTTTTATTTATTTTTTTTTTTTTTGCCATTTTTCTACAACTGAATTAGTTGAAAAAGATCTGTTACAAACAACTTCTGCTGCACGTATTAGTCCAAGTGTCTTGCATGCTTGATTATTACTTTTACAAGTGCATGCATTTCTGTTCACTTTAGTCCACATGCATGCACGCCAGTTCATATTAGTAAAAATCTATGCTTGCACGACTGTTTACATTAGTCCAAATGCGTGCATGTGTGACTTTTCATATTAGTCTGAATGTATGTATGCATGCATGATGGATCCTTTTAGTCTAAATGTGTGCATGCATGCAAGATGGGTAAATGCATGTATTGTGCATGCATGCATGTAGCCAAAATGCATGCATATATGATGGGTAATATTGGGCCCCATGTATGCATGATGACTGTTTGTATTTTGAATGTCTAAATGTATGCATGCATGTGAGATTGGTAATATTGGTACTGTTGGTCCCAATGCTTGTGTACATGATGGTTCATATTAGTCTAAATGCATACATGATGATTCCAAATGCATGTATTATTGTTTATATTTGTCTGAATGCATGCATACATGCATGATGGTTCATATTAGTTTAAATACGTGAATGTGTGCAATATAGGTAATATTAGTCCAAATGCATGCATGTGACTTTTTATATTAGTCTAAATGTGTGTATGCATGCAAGATGGGTAAATGCATGCATTGTGCATTCACACATCAGAATGCATGTGTACACAATGGGTAATGTGCATGCATGATGACTGTTTGTATTATTCTGAATGCATGCATAATGATTCATATTAGTCTAAATTTGTGCATGCATGTAAGATTGGTAAAACTGGTTTTAATGCATGTGTACATGATGGTTCATATTAGTCTAAATGCATGCATGACGGTTCCAAACGCATGCATGACTGTTCATATTTGTCTGAATGCATGCATGCATGCATGCTTGATGGTTAATTTTAGTCTAAATGCACGAATGTGTGCAATATAGGTAATATTAATCTGAATGCATGCATACATATTGAGTAGTATTGGTCCAAATGCCTGCATGCATGATGGCTCCAAATGCATGCGTGCATGACGGTTCATACTAGTCTAAATGAATGCATCCATTCATGCCTGATGGTTCATATTACTTTAAATGCATGAATGCATGCAGGATCAAGAATTTAATTAGTCCAAATGCATGCATGCATGTTGGGTAATATTGGTCCCAATGCCTGCTTGCATGATGGTTCATATTACTCTAACCGCGTTAATGGATGCAAGATAGGTAATACTTGTCCAAATGCATGCATGACATGCTTCAAAAATCCTCCACAAATAGTACACCAACACAGTCACTTTTGTAATACATCATGCATTGAAATTTGTATTGTATGCTAATTCTTATCCTAGGCACTACATAGTGAAGACTATGGTAATTTAATTATGATAGGTAATTTCCATTAATGATCCCACAAGAGTAGCATTGGTGTTGGTGAAGTGTGCATACGAATCATGCTAAGGAAGTAGTTTTGCAGTTTGTTACAATATAATCTCGGTTGCAACGGTTTCAGAACCTTTTGGCTGAAAGGTGCTGTTTGTGAATGAATTTCATCTACCAAAAACACATGCATCTTAGAGTTACTGCTACTGACTAGCATGCTAGCACACTCACTTAGCGGTCGTTAATCACATGTAGGTGCCAAATGGCACGTGCCCAAGGAAAGCTCATAAAGATAAAGATCGCATTTGTGTGTCTGCATACAGTGCTGACGGGGAAGTGTGCAGGAAGCGCGCTGGACGTCTGGCGGCCAGAATCAATTTGTGTGAAGGCTGCTGGCGCAGGTATTGCTTTCGTGATATGATCTCGGACGTCCATATTTTAGAGGTCATGGTGGAGAAAGAAGACAAGGGCAGTAAAAACTCCTGACCGCTCATTTCTATGTTTACTGGAAAAACAGTCCCACTCCAAAGGATTGTAGGATATGATAGTGACATGCTTGTTGGGCTTTAATTGGTCAGAAATGACATGCTTGTTGATTAGTTCACTCTTTAGCTGTGGATGGAATTCACTTTTGATTTTTTTTTTTTTTTTTTTTTTTTTTTTTTTTTATTATTACTTTTTTGTTGCCTTAATACATTTTTTTTTAAATTGCATGTAAATGTAAACCTTATTTGAAAATTCTGTTAGTGTTTTGAAAAATTGCTTGTGATCTCATGAAAGCATGACAGTTTTTTCCTTCTAAAGACTAGATTGCCACAGTAAAATCTTTTTAAAAAGATTTTTTAAAAACGTTAAAGGTTTTAATAGGGCAGTGTATTGCCAAGAATCTGGTGATACGATATGTATCACGATACAGGGGTTGCAATACGTTGCGATATTGTAAACAAGGCGATATATTGGGATATTTCTTATTTTATGAATAGGACATAATTTTAGGAAAGCTGTAATTAAGAACACACCACCATATGCAAACCATTCAATGTTATTGAATCACTTTTGTGCAGTACGAGTAAAGGGGGAAAATAAACTGCTTGCAAGATTCTTTAGTTATTAAATGTATAAAATATAAGCTTTTATAAACAGGCCATATATATATTTTAGACCCTGCTTTACAATTTAAGTTTACAATTGTAACCATGTCAGATCATTTTGATCTGAACTTAAGAATTACATCTGCCTAATATCAATAAAAAATAAAGTGCTTACAGGATTCCTAAAGAAAACAAAAGAATTGTAAAACAATAAATACAGAAACTGGACATTCTGAGAACCTTTTTGTTCGGCTACCCCACTGCGCCTGGCGCGAAGGCCCTTTCATGGTACGCTGCTCGCCGCGTCCTGGAGCAAGCGTTACCTCGAAAGCCGAAATGACGCCACACTTTACACTGAGGCGGGATGATTCTTTCATCCTCCATTAACGCTAACATTAGTGGCGTGCCCTTATGCTAGTATTTCCTGTTGCTGTTTAAGTTCAGAGATAAGAAGACTGCAATCTAGCGGTCAGGATATAAGCTCAAAACGAAGCAGCTGTCATGAATCTTGTATGATTTTTTTTTTTTCCTGAATATCGATATTCTGTTTTTGTGAATCGATACAGTATCGCCAAACAAAATATCGCGAAACACACGTGTATCCATATTTTCTTATACCCCTAGGTTTTAATAACGTTAAATAAACAGACCTGCCATTATATTGAGTGATGGTATATGTTGCTGTAGACACAAGACAGTTTGATTTCAACTTTTTTTTGTTTAGTTGCTAAATTCCCAGTGAACACTTTCACTGTCTATATATATACTAGTGACTAGTTATTTTGATGTCTATTATCGTTCGGTCTGTTTGTTCAGTCTGTCGTGTGGTGTGTTGTTCAGTCTATTTAGGCTGTTTTCACACTTGCCGTCTTTTTTGACAAGAAAAAGCTGACAAGGGTGCTTTTTAGGTAAAAAAAAAAATAAAAATAATAATAGTAATAAAATCTGGCAGCGTTGCAGCCGAGGGCGTCTTTTGTTGCTATAACAACAGCTGCAACCATATGAATGTCGAGAAAAGAGGAAGCTCACTCTTGCGCTGTTTTTTTTTTTTTTTTTTGGCATTTTTACCCTTTAATTGATAGGACAGCATTTAGACAGGAAGCGAAGTGGAAGATAGAGGGGGGGGGTGGGAAGTGTCTGCGAGTCGGGACTCGAAAAAGGGATGCCCGAAGCGTCTGTTTGTTCAGTCTGTAGTTCTGTTTGTCTGTTATTCTATCATTTGTCCGGTCTGTTGTAGAGTTGTCAAAAGGTATCGGGTTCGGTACTTTCGGTACTGAAATTTTAAAAACGTCCATTTCCCGCTAACATTTGAGCGCTGTTGAGCCGATTTTTAAACATCGCTGATTGGCCATAGTGTTCACGCGCTCAACAGACATGACTGTGATTGGCTACAATGATAAGCGCTTCACGCTCCTCACCGAGCACTCACAAACTAGCACAACGGGAGCGTTTGAAAGCACAACGGGAGCGTTTGAAAGCCGCGTCTGTCAGCGGATCCGTCTATATGCAGATGTATTAGGGATCCGCAGACACACGTGGCTTTCAAACGCTCCCGTTGTGCTAGTTTGTGAGTGCTCGGTGAGGAGCGTGAAGCGCTTATCATTGTAGCCAATCACAGTCATGTCTGTTGAGCGCGTGAACACTATGGCCAATCAGCGATGTTTAAAAATTGGCTCAACAGTGCTCAAATGTGAGCAGGAAATGGACGTTTTTAAAATTTCAGTACCGAAAGTACCGAACCCGGTACCTTTTGACAACCCTAGTCTGTTGTTCAGTCTATAGTTCAATCGGTCTGTTATTCTATCTTCTGTTCAGTCTGTTTGTCTGTTATTCTCTCTGTTGTTTGGTCTGTCGTTCCATCGGTCTGTTTGTTCAATGTGTCGTCTTTTTTTTTTTTTTTTTTTTTTTTTTCAGTCTGTTGTTCAGTCTGTTTGCTCAGTCTGTCATTCTAAAGATCTGTCCTTCAGTCTGTTCTATCTATTGTTTGGTCTGAGGTTCAGTCTGTTTGCTCCGTCTGTCGTTCTATCTGTATGTTCTGTACGTTTTTCAGTCTGTCATTCTATTGGTCTGTCGTTCTATCTATTGTTCGGTCTGTTATTCTATCTGTTGTTTGGTCTGTTGTTCCATCTGTCTGTTTGTTTAATTTGTTTTTTTTTTTTTCAGTCTGTTGTTCCCTCTGTTTGCTCAGTCTGTCATTCTAAAGATCTGTCCTTCAGTCTGTTCTATCTGTTGTTTTGGTCTGAGGTTCTGTCTGTTTGCTCTGTCTGTCATTCTGTTTGTATGTTCTGTATGGTTTTCAGTCTGTCGTTTTATCTGTTGTTCGGTCTGTATGTTCAGTCTGTAGTTCTATCGGTCTGTTATTCTATCATTTGTTCAGTCCGTGGTTCTTTTTGTCTGCTGTTCTATCTATTGTTAGGTCTTTTTGTTCAGTCTGTAGTTCAGTCAGTCTGTTATTCTGTCTGTTTCAGTCGGTAGTTCTATTGGTCTGTTATTTTATCTATTAGTCTGTCCTTCATTCTGTTCTATATATTGTTTGGTCTGTCATTCCATTAGTCTGTTTGTTCACCCTTTTATTCTGTCTGTCTGTTAATTCGTCTATGTGGCTATGTATCTGTTATGTTACTGTCCTCTCTCTCTTTCTCTCTATCTGTCATGGTGTGTTGGCGGAGTTTACAGACTGGCAGTAGACAGTAGTCAGAGACATGCAGAAACACACGCTCATGTTTGCGGTGGCAGATTGTCAGGCCATATGTGTGTGTAACAGACAACATGGAGAGGTGTTGACAGTCAGATCTGGTCATGATCAGACGTGTTGGTTGGAATTTGAGTGATTTATTTATAAATACTAAAGGATGGCCAGATCACTCCTCCCGTCAGCTCCTCCATCTGTACAGCTTGCGTTTCATCTCTCTTTTATTATCTCGTCTCATTCTGTGTTCTTGAGTGGGTTTGAGCCTTTACATTAACACTTCTGTACATTAGAGCAGCTCGCATCCCCTTAAACATCTGGCATGATTGTTTTTCTTCTCATAAGTCAATTTATAATATTAGTCAAAGTGTTTTTGAAGCCTTTCTGAAGCATGCATGAGTACTTTTGCATTTTAAATGCTGGCATTTCATCCATATTGTACTTTTCAGAGTATATCCGAACATACAAAGCATAAGTAACATCAGTCGCTCTTTTCCATGCAGTTTCAGTGAATGGCGATTGAAGCTTTCATGCTTCAGAAAGAACGCCAAAGGGTCACGAGTCATATGAACTTTTGTTATGGTGCTTTCCCATCCTTTTTGAAGCTTGAAAGCTCTATTCACCATTGTAACTTCATGGAAAGTCATACATGTTTCAAATGACCTAAAGGTTAGTAAATGATGACAGAAGTCTTTCTCATGCCCAAGTTTTCTGTCTTTTCCTCATAACACGCTCTCATTGCTGTTTTCACGCTGCAGTAATGAAGACCTGCTGTTAACGTACTCGACTGACTGCGTGTTGGGTCTCAGTCCCTCTATGAGCGTGTGTATATGAGTGTTTTCATCTCCTGCTGGGCGTCTGAGGGGTTTTTCTGAGAGCTTTCTGCCCCCCGTCGACCTCTATTCATTGACAGTGTAATGTTGTCAAACGCTCCGAATCAATGGGGACGTGAACACATGGTCGGCGATTCATTACCGGCATGCTCTCATTTCATTCAGCAGTGTTACTCTATTCCTCCTGTGAAACCGGATTACACATTAACCTCATTTACACCTGTTGCCGCTATGAATCCAGTTTGCACGCTAAAAATAACTTGTGTTTAGCAGCTGGTTGTGTTTGTCAGAAAGGTTTGATTGTCTTGTTTGTCATTAGCAGAAAGTAAAGTTTCATTTCATCTTTCTTCATTTTGTAATAAACTGTTACTTGAAATTACACCTGTATAGTATGTATGTATGTATGTATGTGTTCATTTATACAAATTTATTAATCATTAAAATAAATTTGATTTATATGAAAAGTATAAAACAAATAAAAACGCACACTTGTACGTCTTCATATGTAGTTTATATACATGAAGCTTGTGTAGATATTAATATAAAAGAAATGTATGCATGTTATTGTTAATTCACTATATATTGGGTATAGTGTATTTTGATCATTTTATATGGGTCAATGATGTGACAGCTAAATTTTCTGTTTGTTTGTTTTTTTGTTTTTTTTCCCTTAGTTAAAAATTGGTTTAAATGCATTAAAAGGATGCCATATATATATATATATATATATATATATATATATATATATATATATATATATATATATATATATATATATATAGTGCCTCTCCTATATATGGACCCACTTTAAATTTTCCAAAAAAAAAAAAAAATAGTTATTTGTAGTTTCTCTGTTATTCAAAGTGTCAAAATATCGTGTGGTGCAACTGTCCATAACTGTTGTTGGAAACATCTTTGAAATTACCCTACATTTATTCTGATTAATCTTCTGCACTATTTGGCATGAATTCCAAAATGTTTTAAACTTTGTCCAGTGATTTTGCTTTTTATGAAATGTGTGGTGTGACCATCAAGAAACTACCATTTTGGGACTTTTATGTTGAAATCCGTCCAAAGATAGGACTTTGCATCATATAGCAATTTGCCAATGACAGTTGACATTTAACATTTTTAACAGCTGGTATGTAGTTACCACATTTGGATATTGTGGTATGACCTCAAAAAAAAAAAATAAATAAAAAAAAAATAAGATCTTTCTACAGGTATTTATTTTTATTGTAAATTTCATAGTGACCTTTTGTGGGAAGCTAGCTTGTTTTGTTTAGGTAGCCAATGCTGTGCTTGTAAATTTCAACAGAATTTGAAATATCATGTGGTGTGACCACATGATTTTCTATTATAGAAATATGTCCCAGATTGGAAGTTTTTGTGCTTTTATATTCAATTGATAGTTTATGTACATGAAATACTTTATTTCAGTATCATTTGGAATAGATTTTTAATGTGATTTGGGTCATTTCAGATGGTTAATGTTTAATTTTTGTATAATATGAGGAAATAAATGAATTTAGAGCATATGATTTTAGTTTGGTAATGTATTTATTAGTAATTTAGCAGCCAAGGTTTGGCAAAGTTCAGAAATAGGGCTAAAGAAATGTCTGCAGTTAATGCCATGTGCTGCACTTTTCTCTTTAAATAGATTTTTAATCATATAAAGCCTTTGCATCATTTGGAGCAACCACTCATCATGTGGTGCAACCAATAATAGGAATAACTATTAAAATAAAATAAAATATCTAATTTCTCTGGTTGAAATAAGAATCACTGCTATAGCATGCTTAAGTGAATAGTATTTTAAAACATTTTTTATCAGTTTTATGCAATTTACAGAAAAAAACAATTCTGCTAACTACATTTACAAGGGCAACTCTGAAATTATAAATAAAAAATATGAGATCATTATTTACAAAAGCTCTAAATAAATGCAAATACTTTTTCTAAACAAGTTAAAGTTAAAGTTCAAGTTCACGTTTATTTATAAAGCACATATTAAAACAAGAAGCGTTGTACCAAAGTGCTGTACAATATATAAAACATAATTAAACAATATGAAAAGCACGAACAAATAAATAAATAACTCATAAAATAGAAATACAAGCATGCAAGATAAGCCATAAAAAACAGTATACCCCCAGTATTTTCAGGCAACACCATAGGCTAAAGAGAACAAATGACATTAATTGCTTTGATAAAAGCACTTTAATTACTGAGAACATCTAAAAAAATGTTAACCATGTTAAGGAAATTAATTAATTTTAATATAAATCATGGTCGCACCACATGACATTTTTAAGGCTATGGCCAATTCACTTAATTTTAAATTTGTGTACATAGCATTCAGATATTATTAGATATTATTATTATTTTTTTGTATTTTAAAATTGGCCTACATCAGTGACACACATATATAGACAAAATTGAGCATCTCAATCCAAAGCAGAAAATAGTTTATTATTTTTTCCCAGTATAAAATGTATGAAACCATATATGATGAAGACATGAGCATTCACTGCATAGCAGGAATGACCATCAATCGTGTGTTGTGCATCACCTGTAGTGTGTGTGTGTGTGTGTGTGTGTGTGTGTGTGTGTGTGTGTGTGTGTGTGTGTGTGTGTGTGTGTGTGTGTGTGTTATAACTGACAGATGGAGGGCGTTTGATTGCACCGCACACATCTGTTGCATTCAGCTAATTCATCTCATTAGCGAGACGTTTGGAAGAGGACTGAGAGACGTGCGTGTGTGTGCGAGTGTGTGAGCCGTGGGTGGCAGATTGCATCGCCCGCTTCCTTCCTGCGCGGGTCATGAGGTCACCTCGCATCGATTGCGCCGCAACATCCAAATCTGAATCTGACAAGGATGCGCACTCACAATAACACGCATATGTCTCACACATGCACACACACCTGCACGTTCATACGCTCATGAACGCCCCCGCACACACACATGAGCAGTATCCATGTATGTCTACGTTTGTTAATGAGTTTAAATATAGAAGCTCATCAAGTGGCGTTCTACTGAATAATTCATGAGCTCGCCGTCCGAACCCGAAGGTGGTCGTATGACACGACTTTGAGTTCTGCGTATATACTTGTACATATTTATTACTGTTGTGATTGTTGTCACCATGCCAACCACCCGCCGTCGCCATGACAACGTCTAAAGGGAGGAGTCAAAGTGACATTCCTAAAGGGGCGTTCAGGGTTCAAGTGCAGCTTTATGTTTGCACAATATTGGTGATCAAAAAATAGCTTAAAATCATATTTGCACTGCACTTACAATGTGGCAGGGTTGTGGAGTGTTTAAAAGCATAAAAGTGGTGCATTTGCATTAATAATTCATTAAAAACACATTTACTACTTGATTTGTAAAGCACCTAAATTGCTGGACGAGTTTCTCTGTGTGCATTACAGATAGTTTTCCTTTGATATATTTGAGTGTTGCCAGGTATTACAGCAGTATTTGTTCACATTAGTCTCACTTTAACACTTATGTTTGCTTTTTGTTGGTCTGCCTTTGATACTGTATTTTTAGTGTTTATTGCATTATGTTAAAAATTCATCACCGTAAACATAATGTTTGCTCACTAATGGATGAGTTTAAATGATTTTCTGTTGTACTGATTGGGCTGTGCAATTTCTGCAATGTAGAAAATGCAGTATTCAGTCATAAAAATGGAATTTACTATATATTATATACTATACTTTTTGCATGAATGAATCAAATGTAGGGCTGTACACTTTTTCAAATCATGATATGGGCTGGTAACTGTTTAATTAAACCATTAAAATGCAGTCCAGAAGAATTAACATTGAAACCAGAGCATGTGGGTAAATATTGGTAAAATTTAATACATTTTATAGGGCCCTAAATATATATATATATATATATATATATATATATATATATATATATATATATATATATATATATATATATATATATATATATATATATATATATATTTATTTATCTATTTTTTTTTTTTTTTTTTTTTTTTTTTTTTTTTAAACTTTTAATGAATTGCTGGAAACTGCATGTTTCATTATTTCAAATAATTAGACATGGTCTTTAATTTCTTACATTTAATTTAACCTTTAAAAGTTAAGAAATTTAAATGGAACAAATGGGATTTTGAAGTAAAAAAACTGAATTTGGGGGATACAATGGAATTTGGAAAAAATAAAATCAATTTGGGAGTAAATGAAATGGATTTTACAGGGCCTTTTAATGAATATCATAAACAAATACTGTTGATGGAATTTAACATGTATTGACACCACAATGTTTTATAATTGTTAATCATGATTGAGTAGTAGACTTCATTTCACTTTGCTCTCTAATGAAAGTAAAGGCACATTCCTGAGGGTGTTTTGTAAAACATTAGATACACTTGTTTTGCTTTTTTAAACCTACTCATTATCTACAGCTGACGGATGGCAGTTACTTCTGTACCTGATATATAGAGCTGGGCGATCAATTGAAAAGTAATCTAAACTGAAATTCAGAAACACTAACAAAAACTACATTTATTTTTCCACGTTGGTTATTTATTTATTTGTTTTTTTTAAATCCTTGTAATACTTTCCCATTAAAAACATACCACCATGTGTCTAGTCTGCACTATACGGACATGTGTTACCATTGCGCTTGTGTCTTTTGCAGCATCTCGCATGTGAGTGGCGCATTTAAGACGCTATGTCACGTTTACAGAATTTAATCTTCTACATGCAGCACTGCTCATCAATGTCAGTTCCAAAACAGTGGACCAATCAAAAGATCACGGAGGCGGGGCAAGCATTGCCAGCTTTTGTTTACATTAGCAGGTTGGCATGGCAACTTTTGTATTTGTATTTGACCAAAGACAACATTCTGTGCTGCACTTTTTTTTTTAAAGGTAACCCTGGGTATAAAGACTTGAATGACTTTATATAACGTAAATGATGTCTCTTACTGCAATATGTAGTAGAAAACCCAATAAAGATTTATGTTAGATGATCATCATTAGATGCATATTTTGGACTAAGGGGGACGCCAATATTTTGATTACATAGAAGTAGGGGTGGGCGATATAACCAAAATCTTCTATCACGGTAGAGGCAATTTTCTACCTTGATAACGATATATATCACAAAATAGCAATTTGTATCTGCAAATGCATAAATAAAAATTCAAACACAAAGAAACTGTTTTATGTAATGTCATTTTATTTAAACTGTGAATTGCAGCATTACTTTAAGTAAAAAAACAACCATACTGTTTACTGCAATGTATTGTAAGTTTAATCTTTTTTTCTCAGAACAACAGGTACTAACATTGTGCCTGACAGTATACCAGCTCTGTAAAAGCTAAAAACAAACTTTTTTCCTGTTCCTTATCTTCACTTGTTTTATGTACCAGAATGAACATGGTAACCAAAATCCCAAAAGGCTTTTCTCGTGAGAACATGTGTCTGAGGTAACGGCACCATAAAACATCAAAACAAACAATGAACTAAAATCTGGCACAACATTTGTCAGTAGTTATAACCATACAGTTTACCTCAATGTATTATAAGTTTAATGTTCTTAGAATAACAGGTACGAACATAGTGCCTGACAGTATACCAGCTCTGTGAAAAAAGAGCTAAAAACAAACTTTTTCCCTTTTACGACGTTTGTAAACATCTGCTGCACAGGGTCCAGTTGCGTATGATGAAGTGTATCTTCAGACTCATATACGGCTGCGTTGAGTGGCTTGTCCACAGATCTGTAGTTGTTGCGAAGTGAGCAACATCACGAAGCTCATTTTCCACTTTGCTACAGCAAGACATGTATAAACTTGGCAACTCCACTAGGCGAAAATATTTGCGGCTTGGCATTACATATCTCGCATCCAGTGTTTTCACCAAAGCTTTAAACCCCTCCTTTTCAACTGTGTGAATAGGTGCCATGTCTTTGCAAATGTGCGTTGCAATAGCACGTGTTATGTCTAACCATCTTTGAGATTTCTTGTCGTAGGGAATTGCATTTGCGAAAGATGCCGTTAAGGAAGTTTGTATGGGATTTTTGGGCTTGCAAGCGCTCTGTGATGATGTAGATGAGTGGGCTGAGGTTTGCCGCATTTTTTGACTTTGGCCATATTCGTTTGGATTCTTGGATTTGAGATGATAGAAAAGGTTTGACGTGTTTCCACCGCTTTCTAAAACAGTTCTCTTGCATACCTTGCAAATCACGTTCGTCTCATTTGTATCACTTTTCCTATACCCAAACCAATTCCACACCACAGACGATGCACCTTTTTTCTTTACAATCTCTTGGTTGTTGGTTTCATCGCATGTAAGCGAACTCACTGCTGCTGCACCGTCTTCTTCCATTGTCGAAGGGAATGTGTATTGCGTGGTTACGTAACATGCGACGTCACGTGATCTCAATCGCGATTAAGACAATAGACCAAAATCTCTATCGGTTGACAAATTTCTACCGGTTAATCGTGTCTACCGGTATATCGCCCACCCCTACATAGAAGGATTACATTGGTGAGCTACTGGCACTAAGCTATGCTTTTTTTTACCGTAACAAAACTCTGAAAATAAAATACTGATATGATGACCACAGCTACCGAAAGAGCTTACAGGTGGCACTCGATATAAGCTTAAGCTTAAATCAAATGCTATACCGTCGATATTCCCCACAAAGAGTCTAAACACACCTGGATATCGAGTGAAATCTGCACTGAGAAACTTTTCCGGTGGCTGTGGTGTCATGACAGGCATTGGCATGTTTACATAGTTTGTAAGCTCTTTCAGTAGCTGTGGTCTACTAAAAACCTCAAAGGCATCAGGGCTAAAGCGGAGAGAACACAGACGTGGGTCTTTAGGATGTTTTATTCGTCCACAGGCATCTTTCTCCTCCTCTTATTGCTAGGAAAGCAGTGAAGACTTGCATCGCTTTTCTTGTTGCCCTTTGACTGACAATTACAACCAAAAGCTGCACAGTGTGACTTTTGTATCAGTATTGTGTTTTCAAAGTGGTGTATTCGGAGTTGCGTTGTAGTAAATTACCCAGGGTTTTCTTTAAGCCATTCCTGAGCACTGCATCTCATGTTTTAGACATAAAGACGTTCTGTGTAAATGCCAGTAAGAACCTAAAGTAAATACTTGTGCATATAGAGTGACAGGACAAGATCGCTGAGAGGACGATCACATGCAACAGCAATCATGAGTCAGATTCACATCTATAACTCTGAGGGCACATGATGTACTGTTTAACTTGCGGTGTTTGATGACAAATAATGTATGAAATAAGGATGATTCACTAACGTGTACTCTGTGCAATGGCTTTGTAAAGTATTGGACACTGTCTGAATGCCATTAGATTGCATAATATCTATGGCCCAAAGACCATGAGTTTGTCCCTGCTTTTTAATATCTTTTTTTTACTGTGTGTGTGTGTGTGTGTGTGATGAATGAATGGAGTCTATTTGTGGAGATTAAGTGGTTCGGAGCTAGTTCTGTGGTGGTGAAAGTTTATTTGAGAGCTTTTTCATTGTAGAAACTTTAGGAACTAGAATATATTTGACCTCGATTTGGTTTTGGACAAAAAAAAAACAAAACAAAACAAAAAAAAACTTGCTGACCAATGGATCCTCTGCAGTAAATGGGTGCCGTCAGATTAAGAGTCCAAACAGCAAGTAATCCACACCACTCCAGTCCATCAATTAACATCGTGATGTGAAAAGCTGTGTGTTTGTAATGAACAAAAAAAAAAAGAAAAGAAAGAGTTTCTAGTTAAAATACAAGCCCATAATCCATAACACTTCCTCCAGTGAAAAAGTCATCTTGTCTGAATCGGGAGAGAAATATGCACAGATCAAGCACTGTTTACAAGCCAAAACAGTCCAAAACAAATATGTTGTTGGATTTTGATGTGAAAGACAACAGGAGATGGACTTTTTCCACTGGAGGAAGCGTTGTTATGGATTATGGGCTCATATTTTAGCCAAAAGCGACAGTTTGAAGTTAAAACGTCTTGTTGGATTTGTTTCATTGTCACATAACCAGACAGAAGTGGCAAACACAGAATGGAAGCGCTGTGTTTTATGCAATGCAATGTTTTACAGCAATCATTAAACACAGACACACAGTGCTTGCTTTTTATAGAACGAGCTCTCATTAAACATGAATAATTACTCTGACGCCTGAGAGAGATGCTGCATTTGAGTTTGTACACGTGAGCATCAGCAAAGTGTCTGTCTTTCTGTTTTCACTGAATTTAGAGTTAAAGCACTCATTCTCAGAGTTTAGAATATGTAAATGAGCTCTTGTGATTGGCTGAACTCTGTGTGTTAGTGAAGTTCACACTAGTATGTGGGTGGTTTTATGTTAATGAGCTACCATGAATATTTTTGAGTTTAAGTAAATATTCTGAGGGAAAGTTCTGTAAGTTACAGTATGTAATATGGATCAGTGTTTGCACTTTTGACTTTTCGAAATCATAAAATGAAGATTTTCAGTACATTTTTGCCAGAAAATACTATTTTTGTTTTTGTTTCAAAATGTCATGTTTAATTCAGTGTGTTTCTTGCTGTTTCTTTGTAATTATTTGAAATATACTAGCAGTTGTTTTTTATGTCTTGTAACTCCATTTAAATTGCGATGGGCCACAGAAGCGCAAGGGTGTCATATGTTGTCAGTTGGGTTTCTACCGGTGGATTTTGAGCTTATTTTACAGTTTGTTTGCTGTTTTCCTCAAATATTACACATTGAAACCCACTGTGTCTAATGTCTGAAAGCCTCTCTGGCTTTATGCCATGAGAATATGCTAATATGACTTTGCTAATCATTCAGAGGCATGGTATTTCCATCTGATAGCATGACGGTATTTGATGTAGGATAAGTTCTGCAGGGATCTGAGGTGTTCAGTTTGGGGTTATTTCAGGACACACTCATGTAGGGAATCAGGGCAACTGAATTTGTATCACAGTGAAGCCATCTGCTGGAGAAACAGAGCAACAGCAGCCTAAACAACAGAGTAAAAACACAGTAAGAACAGTAATATTGTAAAATATTATTACAATATAAAATGAGTGTTTCCTATGTGAATATATTGTAAAATGTAATTCATTTCTGTGATGTAAAGCTGAAGTTTCAGCATCATTACGGCAGTCTTCAGTGTCACATGATCCTTCAGAAATCACTGTAATAAGCTAATTTTGCTGCTCAAGAAACATTTCTGATTATTACCAATTTTCAAGACGGTTGTGGTGATTAATATTTTTGTGGAAACTGTGATGTGTATATATTTTTTTTTATTTTCATGCTTTTTTGGTGAATAGAAAGTTCAAAAGAACAGCATTTATTTGAATTGTAAATCTTTTGTTGGATGGTAAACACAATGCTAATTTATTCATTTTATTTTAGTTTATTTATTTATTTATTTATTTATTTTTAAGTGATTAGTTTTTATTTAAATTGTATTTTTCATTGTTTATTTTTCTTGTTTACGTATCAATTTAGAATTGTAATTTATATTTGTATTTTATTTTTTATGTTTAAATGTACATATGTATTCTTGCCTGTATTTATTTATTTATTTATTTATTTATTTATTTATTTATTTTGTATTTTTGTGGAAGTGGTGATACTTTTTTCAGGATTATTTGATGAACAGACAGTTCAATTTGAAATAGAAATCATTATTATAAATAATATATTTATTATAAATATTTATATTATTATAAATATCTTGTCTTTTTATTATTGATTTAAATCATGCATGTCAAATAAAAGTATTAATTTTAATTAAAAAAATACATGAAATAAAATAAAATAAAAAAATAACGGGAGGTTTTAGAGGGGTTTAGACTTGATTGAGACGGCGTGTCTCCAGCTCTATGCGATTGCTGTCAGTAGATGGCGCTGCAGTCCTCTGTCTGTCTCTGTAATCCTGCGCTGCTCTCATGAGTCTGCGGCTGCAGAGGTGAATATTCTTTATTATCTTCAATTACCTGCAGCTCAATGACTCCCGCAGGACGCAGAGACCAGGACGTGAGGCTGATGAGGACATAAACGCTGTTTTTGGATGCAGCTCCTGAGGGGGAAACACGACTGTTCTTACTAAACTGCTAAGAACATCCCTGCTGTGTGCGTGTGAGAGTGTGCGCACGCGCTTGTGTGTTAAATGTTCACACACACTCTGTGCCTCTGCATTAGGACTAATTTAGTGTTGTGATCTCTCTCTGTCTCTCTGTCTCTCTCTCTCTCTCTCTCTCTCTCTCTCTCTCTCTCTCTCTCTCTCTCTCTCTCTCTCTCTCTCTCTCTCTCTCTCTCTCTCACTCTCACTCTCTGTGAGTGTGTTTGTGTGTGTGTGTCACCCATACAAGCCAGATAATTGAAATCCAGAAAGACTGGCAGTAATTCGATTAGGATGGAGCAGCACTAGGTCTGTGTGTGTGTGTTGAACTGATATGTGAGCAGTTGTAATTAATTTAAGAATGGACAGCCCTGAAAACACCCTTCATTAAGAGATCTGTCTCTCCCGCCTGTCTCTTTCAATAATATGCCACATAAATGGGTACAACTCATGGAAGCTGTCAGGAACATGTCCTGGTCATATTGAAAGAAAACAAGCAGCATGTACTATTAATTATAATTAATGTATTCCTTGGGTATGAAACTCGGCATGTAAGGTAATTATATTGTTTTATTTATGCAATTTTGCATTGACATTTTCAGGATAATTAAGCACATTTTCCCCAAGTTACTTCAAGAAGTGTGACCTGGGCTATATTTAAATTTTATTAATTATTTAAATTTGTATTTTTACTTATTTTATATTAATGCATTATTTTTTTTTGTATTATTTATACCATAATGATTTATACCAAAATTATGTATGCATATTGTATTTTAATTATTTTATGTTCATTCATACATTAACATTTGGTTGTTAATATATATATCATCTTCATCATCATTATTATTATTTTTATATTTATAATATTATTATTATTATTATTATTATTATTATTATTATTATTATTATACAGTTTGATATTGACATTTTGAAGATCAGTCACATTTTTAATTAAATTTTTTTCCAAATTTTCTTTGAAAAGGATTTATTCAGTTTTAGTGTTTTTATTTTATATTTATTCATTCATTCATTCATTTGTTGTTATTTTTATTTATATTTTTAACTATTTACATTAATTTACATATTTACATATTGCGTATTTACGTATTATATGTTTACATTTATTTACAAGTTCCGCTTATTAACTTGATGTTTATTTGTTTTTATTTATCTGTATTTATTTAAATTAAAGTATTTATTAATTATGGCTGCATTTATTGTGATGCCTTAGTAGCTGAGTCGCATGTGTGTTATTTAATTTATTTTTTTTAAGGTAAGGTTTGTCTGTTGAAGTGAAAATCAAATTAGTGTGAACTCTCATATTCATGAGTGTGAAGTAATTTCACATTTTAATGGTTGCAGTATTGATGTGTTAGAGAGAGAGATGCGGAGAGAGAACTGTTGTAAAATGGATCAAGTCTGTTACATTTGATCATTTCTGGAGGTTTTCTGATGGTTTGGGGTTTATTTGTGAAGACTCAGCACTTACTGAACATTGATGTTTTCCATCATGTGAATGAACAGGATACTTGTTTCTGATATTGCTGGTTCATGCCAAAAGTTGTGTTTTAAGTTGTGGTTAGTCTGTAGTGACTTTGTTTTATTTTTTTTATGAACTGTCGTTGATTAGACAGATGATTGTGTTCGTGTTTAGTCATCACCTATAGGGCATGCAAGTTGTAACATCAGTATATTCATTGTCTTACACACATGCTGACAGTGCAGACTCTGGTTCGTTAACGTACTCTGTGTGTGTGTTGGGACGCGGTCGTAGACAGAATCGATGCGGTCCAGCCGTGAATCTGTCCTTTATCACAGTAATATGATTCTCATCGATGAAACACTTTTTCATAACGCCCTGCAGCGCTTCGTAGTTTCACATGTCAGCTGTGTAATTCACACATGCACTGTGATCATGTCAGCTCTACAAGAGACTATTTATTTATTTATATTGTGAGATATATTAATCATGGTCACATTTTTATATATTGATTTATTTGACCTAATTTTTTTTTTTTCATTATTCATTATTATATTTTAGATTTCATTTTATTTAGTTATTTTTTTTATATTTATGTAAATTGTAAAATTTGTTCTTTTGTGTTTAATTTTATTTAGGCTGTATTTTTGTATTATTTTTTTTTTATTGTTCGTATGTTATTTATTTATTTATTTATTTTTTAGTATTTTATTCATGTTTGTATATTGTTATATTTTCATTTATTTACATTGTAAACATTTTTATTCATTTGTTATTTTTTATTTGTATTTATATTTGTAATTTACTTATTTAAATTGTAAAGTATTTATTCATTGTGTATGTATTTATTTATTTACATTGTGAAGTATTTCATAACATGGTCATGTTGATTCCTTTAAATGTCTTCAAAAAATGTTATGTAACCAAACGCTAACCAAAAGCTTTACTGTAGAATTCAATAGAATGAATTCACAGGTGTAGGTTTTTTTTGTGATCAGGTTTTGCTTTGTTTTATTTGTTGTCTTATAAGCAGTTCCTTCTCATTCCCACAATTCCTTCAGCTCACATAAGAGGTCCTGTTTACTGAAACGCATCCGATTAAAATCTTATGAATATACGGTGTTATTAAAATTTAACCTGTGAGCAGTGGAAGTGACAAAATTCTGACCTGGTCTATCTTTTGTGTGTGTGTGTGTGTGCGCATGTGTGTGTGTTCTTGTTTTTATATCCTGGTGGGGGCCTAAACCTGAATACACACGGACTCATGGGGACTCGTCACCGTGTCACCGTGGGGACCTAAATTGAGGTCCCCATGGGGAAACAAACTTATAAATCATACAGAATGAGTTTTTTTGAGAAAGTAAACATGCAGAAAGTTTTCTGTAAGGGTTAGGTTTAGGGGTAGGGTTAGGGTAAGGGGATAGAAAATACAGTGTGGACAGTATAAAAACCATTGTGCCTATGGAGAGTCCCCACAAGGATAATAAACCAGTCAAGGATAATAAACCAGCGCGTGTGCGCGCGTATCTCCTCAAATAACCCGCAGACAGTGACCCAGTTTGACTTTCTGAAGTAGCTGGAAGCATTTCTGGAGCTCCGGATGAATTTGGGGCGTCTTGTTGTCAAGTGATGATTTCTGCATTATGTATTTTTAATCAGTCGGAGAAAATGTGTTTGTGTTTTATAGTTATTTCAGACTAGTTTTGTTTATGAAGAGGTCTTCTGCATCTGACAAAATGATGTTTGCAGTCATTTCTAATTTTATCAAATCAGGGCTCCAGAAAAAAAAAAAGAAAAAAAAAGAAAGAGTAATTAACCATTGGCTCCCATAAGAAACAAACTTAGGCACCATACAATTTTTTTTTTTTTTTTTTTTTTTTTTAGGTGCCACAAAATGAACGTTTTATTTATTTACTTTTTTTAACACTACCATTTCACTCATACTGTCATGTTTACGTCTCATCTTTCTTGAAATAATCAGCCTTTTAATGCAGTAAACCATGTGGATGTCCTGGGAACTAAGGTTCACTTAAAGTGGGAACTAAACGTCTTTTCCAACTTGAAAACTATATACAGTCACTAAGAACTGCTTATTTCACAGAATCTGTGCCAATATCATGGACCATAAGCATCACTTGGCCACTGAGTGTAGTTTGGGTTCCTTCTTAATGCATCCTGTAAATGTTGTCATATGTCTCTCACACATCCAGTCGTTTTTTTCTTCATAAAATGCAGTAGGAGGTGTTGAATTTTATCTTTAGCTTCTTGCATCCTTTCTTATCATGTAGACATCAGTTTAAGTAAAAATATTAATATGCAATAGTGCATAAATATAGCGAAATGCTCCTCTTTATAATTATTTTTCTAGCTGACTGATGAGCTAATGGACACTAATGGTTATTCTAAGGGAAATGTATTGTTACGTGTCACTGTTTACAAGCTTTACAAGTTTTCCGCAGTTTGAAACACTAAATGAGCGATTGCATGAGACATTTCAGTACATTGTATTTTAGGCTCTCTTATAATATAGCCAACTTTTTAATGTTAGTTCATGTTTATCTCACACTATAGAGGAAGATAATAATGGGTTCATTTGCTGCTTGAACTGAGGCACTAAGACGATCGCTCATGCCGCATTAAAGAGCACCAAAACCGTAGTTATTGTTTGAATTACTTTATGAATTTGGCAGAATTTTAAAGCCGATACTTTGTTTATTAATAGGTAACAAAGCTTATTTTGATTATTGGACGGCAAGTGCACTACAAATAATATGAAGTCCACGCATTAACAGAACACAGCATACAGACTAAAATCTTCATAACAAGAAATCATAGTATCGATTATAAACAGGAATTGTTAGCAATATTGCCAATATCCACACAGCTGACAGCTTTACCTGTTGTAGTTTGTTCAAGCTGTGCACGAAATGGACGCTACTTTGCATGTCCCCGTCATTTCCCATCTCTGTCATTTTGCACAGTGGAGCTGCGTTTAGCAGGTGCGTCAGTGCTGCTGTTCGGCAGAGATTGTTTTGAAAGTCTTTTTTCCACTAAAACTTTGATGTGCATTGTCTCAGTTTGATACGTGAACATAGCAAAAGATGTGATCACAAAACAATCAGGAGAAAGGCATCACATGCAATTTTTCTTTTTTTTTTTTTTTAAATCCAAAACATGTACATTTATATAGTCGCCAGTCACAGTCTGGAGCCCTGTAAATGCATTCCTATTCCATGAGCCGTGAACATTTAAAGGAGTAGTTCACTCAAAAAAGAAAATTTGCTGAAAATATACCCACTCTCAGGTCATTCAAGATGTAGATGAGTTTGTTTCTGCATCAGATTTGGAGAAATGTAGCATCACATCACTTGTTCACCAGTGGATCCTCTGTAGTAAATGGGTACCGTCAGAATGAGAGTCCAAACAGCTGATTAAAAAAAATAAAATAAATAAATAGATAAAAAATCACAATAATCCACACACATCAATTAACATCTTGAAAATTGAAAAGTTGCATGTTTATAACAAACAAATCGATCATTGAGACGTCACATCTTTCTGACGGCACCCATTCTCTAGAGGATCCATTGGTGAGCAGGTGATGTAATGCTACATTTACTCTGTAGCTGATGAAGTAACAAACTCATCTGAGGGTAAACACACTTAAAGCAAATTTTAATTTTTTGGGGCGAGCTATTCCTTTAAATATCTGTCAGATTGTGAAGTATTGTTGGATCCGTGCTCGGTTTGTTTTGTGCATTCAGGGGTGCGGTGACGGCTGCTCAAATAAGCGATGTTCAGATTAATGACTCGCATTAAGAGGTTAAGAGCAGCAGACGTGCACGACGACCTCACGCCACCCTCCATCACAACTAACATTAGTGTGTAGAAATGCATTGCAGTGACGCTCGGCTCATGCAATGCAGGCGTAACTTATATAATGCAATTCAATCATACAAATAAGAAACAAACTTTAAAACATGGTCCTGAACACATAGATTTTGTGTGTTTTGCATTGTTTGGGCATGTAAATAGCTTTAGTAGAGATGCATTTGAAGGATCATGGGACACTGAAGACTGGAGTAATCGTGTGAAAAATTCAGCATTGCGTCACAGGAATAAATTACATTTTACAATATATTCACATAGAAAGCCATTATTTTGAATTGTAAAAATCTTACACAGTTTTGCTGTTTTTACTGTGTTTTTGCACTTTTAAAAGTATTTAAAAATATTACCGATTTAAATGTTTTGAAACATTTACAAGTTCAAGTAATTCAGTGGTACAAGTAATTCAGTGCATGTATTTTAAAGCACTTCATTTATTCCTGTTGTGTGTGTGTGTTTGTTTCAGGATCAGGAAGGTTGTGTGTGGAGACACAGAGATCTTCTTCATAAAGTCGCTCGGTTCATGGATATTCCCCTCTGGACAGGTCAGTGAGGAGAGCAAACACTCTCGTGCTGCATTTGCATGAAAACTGCACTTCTTGTCGTTTACTTTCCCGTCCGCCAAGGTTTTCTGTAAGACGGATCAGCTAATATCCCGTTCGGCCCTCCGGTGTGTTCAGGCTCTTTGGGAAATGTGCCGAATCCCTCCGAAGGTTTCTGCGTGTTTGAGTAATTGATGAATTGTAGTGAATATCTGGACAGGCTTCATTTTGTCGCCCTCGTCGGCTGCTTAATAACTGTAAATGGGCTCAAAATCTCCCTGCTTTTCTTCGCTTTAAATCGGAGTAACAAGGTTATTTTTAAATTAAGCACATTTATCAAACTACCAGGAGCTTGTTTGCAAACTTAAGTGGTTATTACTTGGCCTCAAAACCCAATTAAACTCTCTTACACACACACACACACACACACACACACACACTTTCTTTCTCTCATGCACTTTCTGTTTTTAAGGGCGTTTGTTGGTGCCTTGATGTTTCTGTACTAGAATAAAGAACCTTATTTTGTTTTTATTAATTGTGTTAATTGAGCCAGCTGAGGGATGTCACCATTTTTTAGTAGTTAATGAAATTTCACAGTTCTCTTTAATATCACAGCAAAACTAATATGCTATTCAGAGTTATTATTGTTAACTAAAACTAAAAAAAAAACATTTTAATTACTTGAAATCAAATAAACATGAACTGGAATATAATAAAATACACACAAAAACTTGAAACTTAGTTTGTTTCAGCTGGTTTCCAGGCAGTGTTTCCCATTTTTGATTAAGGCACTGGAAGCAAATAAACTAAAAATTAATAATATCTACAGTATAACAAAATAAAATGGCAAAAAAAAAAAAAAAAAAAAAAAAAAAAAAAAAAAATATATATATATATATATATATATATATATATATATATATATATATATATATATATATATATATATATATATATATATATATATATATATAAATTATGTATTGCTTAAGTAATTATCCAGTTTACTTAATCAATGCTTAACTGTGAAATGTATGCAAACAGATGAAAATATTAGCATGCACGTGTCCATAAAAAACCACAAAGGTTACTGAAACTTTAACTAAAATTAAAATGAATACAGAAACTGCTTTATATTCAAATATTTTTTGTTGTTTAAAATCAAAATTATATTAATTGTATTATGAATATTATCAAGTGCACACTAATATTTTCAACTTACTGAATGCATTGCTTAAATAACTGTCCGAGTAAACATCAATAATAAAATACAACAACAAAATTACTAAAACTAAAATTAAAATGAAAACGAAATTTTAAAAAAGTGTAAATTAATTCAAATATAAACAAACTATAATTAATCAATAATATCAAAATAGCACTGCTTTATTTGTACAGTTGAAATATTTGATTACATTTATACATATGAGTGTTAAAGTGCATGCATTTCTCAGCTAAGCGTGCGAGTAAACTGTCAGTAATGAAATCTAATTAAACTGCAGTAACTGAATTGAGTTCATCACTGTATCTTTGTTTTTAATCTCTTTGGGATCAGAGTAGCAGTACGTGTGACATCTCTAGTGCTAATTGCATTGCATTCTTATTGCATAAAGGAAGATTCTAGCTACATAAGCTTGATTTCACGCATCGTTTATTATGAAACGTGTCATGAAGCTGTTCATAATGTAGTGAAAGTATATATCGCTTTCTCTGTTGCTGCAGGAACACGTTAAGTACGTACAACAGCAGCACATGCTTGCAGTGTTACTTCTGAGTGTGTGTTTGTGTGTCAGGATTGATGGTGTTGAATATCTGTCAGCAGGCAGCAGAGCTTGATTTATATTCCTGTGTTGTATTGACTGCTGTGTTTATAAGGAAACTCCAGCGTTTGTTCATTACACTGAAGCTGCCTTCACACATATGCTGGGGAAACATAGAGTTTACACAGCAGATATGATTCATTTTTGTCTCAGATGTTTCTCCGCAAATGCCTTAGTAGAAATAAAACTGAATGAGTCACTAGTCATCCAGTAAGGCTATAGAGCTTTCAAATGAATGTGGAACAGCTCAGGTCTTTTGATGGGAAATGCTTGACTTCATATTTTGATTGGAGACTTTGGTATCCACACTGTTTCTGTTCACTTGTAAATTTGTTTACTTGTAATACTCTGTTTACTTGTAAATGTGCACTAGTTGTTTTATTTTTTTATTTGTGTATTTCATAAACACATGCTAAAAGGTAATTGTTTACTTGTAGTTGTACACTATCCGTTATTTATTTATTTATTTTTTAGTTTATTTATTTATTGTGTAGTAGTATGTTTGCATGTATTTATGCTTAGTTTACTTGTAAAAGTGGACTAGTGTAGTTTTATTTTTTTTTTATTTGTGTACTTCATAAACATGCTAAAAGGTAATCGTTTACTTGTAGGAGTACACTAGCATTTATTTATTTATTTGTTTGTTTAGCTTAGTTTATTTAGATCACTTGTATTTATTTATTTATTTATGTATTTATTATTTATTTATGTATTTATTACTTTTTTATATATTTTATGTACAGTATTTAGTTTACTCATAAAAGTGCACTGGTGTATTTTCATTTATTTATTTTGCTTAGATAATTTAGATGTAGTCATTTATTATTTATCTGTTGTTTTTTGTTTGTATAGAAGTACAATTGCATTTATTATGTTTAATTCATTTAGTTTACTTGTAAAACGAGTATATATTTGTGTGTGTGTTATTTTTTATTTGTGTATTTAAACACATCATAAGTTAATTGTTTTCTTATCAGAGTATACTAACGTTTATTTATTTTTAAAATTTATTTACTTGTTATGCTTGGCTAATTTAGATTATGTTTTTAGTTCATTTTGCTTGTGTAGAGGTACTTGCCTTTATTGATATTTTTTTTTTTGCAATAAATGAAGGCAATTATTTATTTATTATTTGATTTAATAATTTAGTTTAGAAGTTTAGAAGTGCACTAGTATATAGTTTTATTTCATTTTTATTTGTGTATTTAATAAACATGCCTTAAAATTAAGTGTTTTCTTGTAGGACTATACACACCTTTATTTATTTAGCTTAATTTGGATTACTTGTATTTATGCATTTATTTATTGTAATTTTTT
Source organism: Cirrhinus mrigala (assembly GCA_036247105.1). NCBI lineage: Eukaryota > Metazoa > Chordata > Actinopteri > Cypriniformes > Cyprinidae > Cirrhinus > Cirrhinus mrigala. Next base: position 38,650,772 of record CM070009.1, on the reverse strand, counting down.
TTTTTTTTTAATTTTATGTAGAACTACACTTGCATCTATTTATTATGATTTAGTTTACTTGTAAAAGTGCACTAGTATTTATTTATTTATTTATTTTATTTGTGCATATAATAAACATGCTAAAAGTTAGTTGTTTACTTGGAGTACACTAGAATTTATTTATTTGTTTGTGTTTATTATGCTTCGTTGGTTTCTATATCTCTATAATTTAATTATTAGTAATTGAGCAAAGACATACTAAAAGTTAATTCTAATTCTTGCTGAAGTACACTATCGTTTAGTTAACATGCCAGAAGTTAATTTTGTTGACTTGAAGTACACTAGCACTAGATAGATTTGAAGTTTGTAATAGTTTTTTCAAATGTGCTAGTGTTTTCAGCACTGATTTGAGTTTATGAGTAGAATTCTCCACATTTACACTTAAATCAGCACAGAAAATGTGATAAACTCCACAGATTCTGTCCGTAGCTGCTCACGACCCACCAGTCCAGCGCGGTGTCACACTGCTGTGTTTTTAACCTCTCTGTCTCAGTGTGTGTGTGTGAGTGTGTGTGTGGATGTAGAGCCGTGCTGACAGAGGGGTTTTTCTGTAGAGCCCATTAGAGGGCCCCATAAATCTGCTCTCACAGCCACTGCAGCACTGAGAGACTTTCTCATTCAGCCAAAAGCTTTCTCTCGGTTTTTCATTTAGGGGAGGCAGAGGGATGGAGGGAAACCCCTGGTGTTTCTCACGTACACACGGGTGAATCTCTGTTCTGACTCAGTCGCACATCGCTGCTGTCTGATGAATTCATTCAGTGCGTTGACGTGTCTTCAGTCCTAATGTTTACTTGCAGCATTTCTTGTACTAAAACAGTCATAATTTGGTTTCTAATGAGACTTTCCCACCTTTAACTCCAGTAAAACTATAAAAAAATCTTGAAACGAGAATTGTACTTAAAGCGGCATGAGATATTAAAACTTGTTTTCATAAATTACCTTAATTGCAAGTATATTTCATCTCACTGCACTAGTGAAATGAAACCAGTTCATTGCACTTAATAGAGAAATATCATGTGAGCTCAGTAATAGATTATGCATGCTGTGTTATTTAAAAAGCAGTAACTGTAGACTTTTGCAAGTTATACCAGTGCATGCATAACTTTACAAGTACATGATGTCCCATCAAACTCTATTTAATTTAAAAAAAAAAGCAAAAGCTTTTCTCTTTAAAGAGATGTTTTGGGGCCACATGTGCAGTCATGTCACTAGATACGAGTTTCCTAATTAAAACGCATATGTCTGAAAGCGTTTGAGCTGATGTGAAACTAGTTAAGCTGGTCAGCCAGAGGGACTAGTCGTGAACGGATGGATTAACGTGTGCGAGTGGGTTTCTGTCACCCGGGGTTCAGCCTCAGTAGCATTTACACGCTTCCGAGTGAAAGTACATTCATCACGGTATCATGTTCCCAGTGATGGAGCGATTATTGGATCTAAGTGCTCTAAATGTGACGGACGGACTTCCTGTCTGGCGCTCCGCTCGTGGCCTCTCATGCGTTCACATATAGTTTTAATGAGATGCCTCAGCTCTCTGCTGTAAGTGCATGTGCAGTTTCAGCACTGGGACTGTACGCTGGACATAAAGTGGTGACCCTACATGAGGGAAAATCTGTTCCTGAACAAAGGTGGAGCTGTTAATTTAGTTACGTAATTACATTTGACTCTGCTTTTTCTGTCAATTGCGTGAACGTGTACATCAGTTGATGAAGTGCTCTGAAGTGCTATGCTGCAATCCAGTGCAACTTTAGTTTTGAAAATGAGCGAGTTTGGTTTCCTCATTTGCACGTTATTCATAATTTATAGTAGGCCAGAATCATTTTTGTGCATCTCAAGTCGTGTGTTGAAGGTGTTTAGATGCAGTGTTGTTCTAGTGTTATGTGTAATAAGAGTAAGAAATACGCTGTGTAAATAAGTTCAGAGCGCGCATTTGCGTACCAACATGGTTGTTGACAGCTGTTAATGCGCAATTACCACTTTAGAGCAAAAAAACTGTAATACTGTGTAAGATTTTTATTCAAACTGAAAGCATAATTCCAGGTTATCTGCTGCCGTTTTCAAAGCACAATGCAAAAATGTGACTTTTAATTCGCTGACACTCTTCTCTACAGTCGGAAATGCTAAACCAGGGAGCGCGTATACTTACTTTGCTGGCAACCTGCCAACATAAAAGCTGGCTAATTTTAGGTTTGAAAAGTATGAAAATTCATATAAAAAATGTAAATAGTATCATTTTACTTTTATGTTTACTATAAAATAATTTTATTTTTATTTAATATTCCCTTTTTATTTGAAAATGTGATAGTATAAACACAATTTAATATTTTGCTTATTATTTTATTTGAAAAAATAATAAATAAATAAAGTCCAATGATATTATCACTATTATTAATTATTTTTTTTAGAGTTATATTTAGTGGGTCACACTGTGTGCTGTGTGAGGACAAACCAAATCTCCAGGTATAAGAACCAGGCTTAAAAAAAAAAAAAAAAAAAAAAAAAAAACTTATGTGCACCCCTGATTATGTACTATTATAGTTTTTGTTGCTATTATGGATTAGGTTTATTTTAATATTTTTAAGTTTTAGTCATCTTGTTGTCATTTCTGTTTTTATCTTTTGTATTTTTAATAATATTTATTGTATTTATAATATGTATTATTATTATTATTATTATTATTATTATTATTATTATTATTATTTTAGTTTCAGATATATATATATATATATATATATATATATATATATATATATATATATATATAATAAATATAAAATTACTGAAAATAAAATGAGATATATATATATATAATTTTTATAATTTTTTTTTTTTTTCAGTAATTTTGTGTTGGCATTTTTAGTTTTTATCTTTTATATTTTTAAATTTTATTTTATTTTTGTTTATATAGTATATTTTTTGTTGCCATTATGGATTAATTTATTTTAATATTTTTGTTTTAGTTTCAGTAATTTTGTCTCTTTTTTGATCTTTTATTTTTTTTAATATTTTATTTTTATTTATTTATTATTATTTTAGTTAATTTCAATAATTTTTTGTCATTTTTAGTTTTTATCTTTTAAATATTTAAATATTTTATTTTTCTTTAATTATTATTGTTTTAGTTTGTTTTAGTTTCAGTAATTTTTTTGTTGCCATTTTTATTTTTATCTTTCATATTTTTAACTATTTTACTTTTTATTTATTTATTATTTTACTTTTATTTTAGTTTCAGTTTTAGTTTATTTTTTATTATATTTTTAATAATAATTTATTTTTATTTATTATTATTATTATTATTATTATTGTTGTTGTTGTTGTTTTAGGTTTGTTCATTTTTTTTCATTGTTTTTATCTTTATTTATTTATTTTAGTTAGTTTCAGTAATTTTCTTGTCATTTCTATTTTTTCTTTTCTATTTTTTTAACAATTTTTATTTTTTTTATTATTTTAGTTTCAGTAATTTTGTTGTCATGTTTTTTTTTATCTTGTACTTTATACTTCAATTTATTTTTATTTATTTTCATATTATTGTTTTAGTTTCAGTAATTTTGTCATTTTTGTTGAGATATATGTGTATGTATGTTGAGTGTGTATGTGCAATATTTAACATTTTATTTTTTTAATTTATTTATTTATTTATTTTTATTTGGTTTGGTATAGTTAATTATAATAACTTTGCCTGTATAATATACTATCCTAGCAGATTTTTGAAGTATGCATTTGTGTATTGCTTATTTCAGCTATTACCCACAACCCCATAGTACTGGTGTACTGCCTTACTGCATATTCAGAAGTACGTAATTTCCCATTATCAGCTATGTGTGTACATTTTTTTTATGTAGATTTAGTCTTAACATGTTTAAATGTTTGACAGGTCTGTTCTGTACTTTAAATTTAGTCACTAATAACTGCTTGTGTTCTACTATATCAATAGAACACATTCTTAAGAAAAATTTCCCCCCGATTCAGAATATAAACTTCTCGCCAACTTAGTGTAGTGTATAAATATATATTACAGCGGTGTTGGTGTGACCTGATTGCTTGTGTCCTCTTGTCCATGTTGACTCGTGAATCAGCTGTTGTTGTCAGTGTGTGAGTATCGGGGGAAGCCACTCTGTGTCTCCTGTGTTCGTTAGATGTGTGTTTGTATGCCTGGCACGGCCCGCGGTCAGAGTTGAGTCTGGTAAACATGAGCGGCAGCAGTATTCATCAGCGCTTTCTGGTCACACTGCGTGGCGGATCATGTTCACTGTGACCCGCTACACGCCGACCTCCTGACCCGCTACAGACGGAGGGGAACGGTAACAAGCAGCCGGCGCTCCACGTGTCCACACACACCAATGCAACCAGCTCAGCTCTCTCCGCACTTTATATTCTATTCTATTCTGTTCTATTCTATTCTATTCTATTCTATTCCATTCTATTCAATTTGTGCAAATCTCACCACAGGCTCTTCTACTTCTGCATTTATTTGATTAAAAATACAGTAAAATACAGTAACATTTTGAAATATTATGACAATTTAAAATAACTCTTTTCTATGTGAATATATTGTAAAATGTAATTTATTTCTGTGATCAAAGCTGATCAGTATCATTACTCCAGTCTTCAATGTCACATGATTCTTCAGAAATCATTCTGATTTGCTGCTCAGGAATCATTTCTTATTTCTGAAGTTTTGCATGGGAAAACTAATATCTTGAGTCCATGTGCAATTAGTAGCGAGCTTCAAAACAGTGAAACCGGTCTTAATGCTGCAGACAGATGTTTCATGTTCTCCAGAACGGTCACACAATCATTATTTTCACATTCATTTCACATATTGTTCACAAGTTTAGCTTTTTTAGCTTAATTGCCTTGGAAGCACAAATTTGGCTTTTTCATTGCTGCTGCTAATGAGATCAAGACCATATTAGCCAATCAGGATCAATTTTAGCAACGAAAACAATATGATTGGACAATTATAGAGCCATGCAAATTGAGCTTCTTAATTGCTAACGCAGCTCTTTTAAGGAAGCAAGCAATCATTTAGCAGATGCTTTTATCCTAATTGACTGACTTTAATGAATTAATCGACCGTTTCCCTGAAAAACATGGGGTTGAATCGACAAGAAACGTCACTTGCAACCTGTTCAGCTTATGTACTGTACATTTCACAATCAGGATTCATGTTTATGCATCAGGAACTGATTAGATGGGGAAAAGACCGCATTTTATACCAAAGAAACACTGGAAGCACCCATTGCTGGCTAAGATTCAAGTGGCCTTGATGACATCACCCGAAGAGGAAAATCATTTCAGAGGTGAAGAATAGTCCATTTTGGTTTCATACGAGTTGCAGGTATCCAACAAGAAAACAGTACTTGCCAAACTAACGACTTTCCTCTTGAAGAAGGGGCGGAGCTCGGGCTCTATAATCTGTCATCTGATGTTGAGGTGTTTTTGAATAATACTCAGAATGCTTCTGGCTTGAAGAAGTGATTAAATATCGCTTGATAGTTTGATACCTGCAATCAAAACTGGCACACTTTGTCACCTCTGAAACGATGTTCCTCTTCAGATGATGTCATCAAGGCCACTTGAATCTCAACCAATGGGTGCTTTCGCTGTTTCTCTGGTATAAAATGCTGGGTTTTCTAAATTCTGGGTATTATTCAAAAACAAGTCATTTTTGCGTGTGATTAGTGGTTTATCACTGCTAATATTAAACCTTGCTCAAATCAGCATTACCTCACTATAAATCCAATCTTTGTAGAAGGGTCGACGCTTGAGCTCTATAATCTGTTATCCAAAGTTGAGGTGTTTTTGAATAATACCTAACATAAAATGTCGACTTTTCTGAATTGTGTATTGTTCAAATACAAGTCCTTTTTGCATGTGATTTAGTGTTTTCTCTCTGTTATTATTAAACCTCGCCCGAAACCACATGTATTACCTTACTCAAAGTCCTGTGTTTGTAGAAAAACATCAGTCATCTGATGTTGAGCCATTTCTTTTTTTTTTTTTTTTAAATAACCAGAATGCTTCTGGTTTGATGAAGTTAAAGATAGTAAATATAGTTTGCTAGTGTAATACCTGCAATCAAAACTGGCAAACTTTGTCACCTCTGAAATGACTTTCCTCTTCAGATGATGTCATCAAGGCCACTTGAATCTCAACCAATGGGTGTTTATGCTGTTTCTCTGGTATATTTCTTGACTTTTTTGAATTCTGTTTATTGTTCAAAAACTAGTCCTTTTGCGTTTGATTAGTAGTTTATCTCTGTTTTTAAACCTTGCTCAAAACAGCATTACCTCACTAAGTCCCATGTTTGTAGAAGGGGCGGAGCTTGGGCTCCATAATCTGTCAATACGTCTGGTTTGAAGAAATGATTAAATATCGCTTGCTAGTTTGATACGTGCAATCAAAACTGACACTTCGTCACCTCTGAAATGACTTTCTTTAGATGATGTCATCAAGGCCATTTGAATTTCAACCAATTGGTGCTTTCGCTGTTTCTCTGATGTGAAATGTAGACTTTTCAAAGTTCTGGGTATTAATAAAAAAATAAAAATAATTCTGTGTATTGTACAAAAACTAGCCCTTTTGCATGTGATTAGTGTTGTATTTCTGCTATTATTAAACCTCACCCAGAACCACATGCATTACCTTTTGTATAAGGGGCAGAGCTTGGCCTCCATAATGTGTCATCTGAAGTTGAGGTGTTTTTGAATGATACCCAGAATGCTTCTGGTTTGAATAAGTGAAATAGAGTAAATAAAGTTTGCTAGTTTAATACCAGCAATCAAAACCTCTGAAACGATTTTCCTCTTCAGATGATGTCATCAAGGCCACTTGAATCTCAACCAATGGGTGCTTTTGCTGTTTCTCTGGTATAAAATGCTGACTTTTCTGAATTCTGTGTATTATTAAAAACAAGTCCTTTTTGTGTGTTATTGGTGGTTTATTAATATTAAACCTTGCTTAAAACAGCATTACCTCATTCTAAGCCCTGCCTTTATAGAGGGGGTGGGGCTTGGTCTCCATAATCTGTCATCTGATGTTTTTGAATAATTCTTAGAATTCTTGTGGTTTGAGGAAGTGATTAAATGAGTGTGTGCGACGAACAACCGTATAAGTCCAAAAAAACAAAAAATGAGATAACCATGTGACATTAATTGTATGTGTGAACTTTGTATACAAAAACAGTTTGGGGATATTTTCGCGCGACCAAGAGTCCGCATTTTAAACGTTAAAATAGTGTCATGCGGAAAAACCGTTTATGTCCACAAAGAAGAATGGAGATGCCGCTTGCTGTCATGTCCGCTTCGGACATTAAAAGGCAAAACCTCGGCAAAAAAAAGAGAGCCGACATGACCAAATGGAAGGACAGAGTAAGGAAGGCTTTGAGGGATGCTGGAAAACCATATTTGACTCGAAGAGGAGAACAAAAACCAGGGAAAAATCCACCGAAAGATGTGAGTGGAAGAACCGTATATGTGATGTGATCTCTCTCTCTCTCCCTCTCTCTCTCTCTCTCCCTCTCTCCCTGAACGCGCTGAGGAGCGCTAAACACCGCATAAACAGTTAACCTATCAAAATAAACCACATACCACATATAATAAAGCTGTATTCATTCATATTTCCCGCCAGTCCTGTGTAAAGTACGGCAAGCAGAGTTTATTTGTTTATATATTTATTTATATCGTCAGATGGCGGAGCGCGAGAACAGTTTGAAGTAGTATATACACAGGTGCGCTGCGCCAGCTTTTCTAAATAAACGACAAGGTGCACTATTGGAGCTATCTAAGAAGTGATCAAAGTTCAGAGACTATGCCCATCATGATAAACAACGGAAAACTGTCCTCTTTATTTATTTATTTATTTATATACTGTTTTTTGTTAATAATTCATTGTTATTGCCTGTACTGTAAGAATGTTTATGTATTATACATTGTTCATACTGTATTTTCTGTTTTTTAATAATAATAATAATAATAATAATAAACTTGAAAGAAATGTTCTGTTACTGTATTAAAACTAAGATAAAGGAATCAGATCTTTAGTGGTTTAAAGTGATATGATGAACTGGAGTTATACTGTTATTCCACACTAACTGGACATATACCGTTCTTCCACATTTCAGAAATATAAATCACAATAACTTTTGATTTTTAATACTGACACTGAAAAATGTTATCTCCTTAGAATTGAGAAGCTTTTGTTGTCTATTTTCAAGTAAAATAAAAATATATCATATAATGTTCACAATCCAAATGAAAAAAATCTTATTACTCAAAATTTGAAAATATGGACTTGTATGGTTCTTCGTCTCAAGGCTTCAAATATTGTTTGCTAGTTTGATGCCTGCAATCAAAAGTGACACACTTTGTCACCTCTAAAACAACCTTCCTCTTCAGATGATGTCATCAAGGCCACTTAAATCTCAACCAATGGGTGCTTTTGCTGTTTCTTGAACAAAATGTTGACTCTTCTGAATTCTGGGTATTATTCAAAAACAAGGTGATTGTTTTTTTTTTTTTTTGTTTTTTTGTTTTTTTGTTTTTTTTGCTGTTATTAAACATAGCTCAGAACCCACATGCATTACCTCACTCTAAAACCCGCCTTTGTGGAAGGGGCAGAGCTTGGCTTCCATAATCTGTCATATGAGACATTTTTAAATAATATTCGGAATGCTGATGGTTTGAATGAGTGATATGGTGTAGTGACTAAATATTGTTTGCTGGTTTAATACCTGCACTCAAAATTGGCACAATTTATCGCTGCTAAAATGACTTTCCTTTTCAGATGATGTCATCAAGGCCACTTAAATTTCAACCAATGGGTGCTTCCACTGTCTAAAAAATGGCAACTTTTAAGTCTCTCTTTTTTTTTTTTTCTTTGCATGTGATTAGCGTTTCATCTCTGCTATTATTAAACCTAAGTCAGGCCTGCATGCATTATCTCACTCTAATCCCCGTTTTTGTAGAAGGGGGCGGAGCTTGGCCTCCGTAATCTGTCATCTGAAGTCAAGGCGTTTTTGAATAATACCCAGAATGCAAAGCAGAGGGTTGGTGTCTCGGTAAAACACCTCGACGCCCACCGCGGCGGGCAATTACTCTCTCGACGTGGGCGCGACTCGAAACTCCTGAACCTTTTCGTTCTCCAATCACGGCTGATGGATTGAGCCGACAGCCGCCGGCATCTGGCTGTTAGCGCACGTTCAAGCGCCGCGCCCCGAACGGCACGCTGATTAATGGCCGCTGCCCGCAGTCAACAGAGGCGGAAATTAAGCGTTTGAGTTTAAGCGTTACATTTGTCTGAAGAGCGCGAGGGGTTGAGAGGCATTTGTCAAAATCCACCACAGTTAAAGTCCTGCACCTGTAAACACCTGGTAAACAGCAGTGCACAAACTTCACTCATAGCAAAGAAGAATCGCACACGAAATCTTTCATTTCTCCTTTTCTAGTTTTTTCTTGACAGCAATGATGAGAGTGAATTGAAAGTTTTTCTGAAGTCTCCTGCAGTCAGGTGTTTCTCATGAGACCCCAGTAATCTCACATGTGATTTCTCTAGAGTTTCAGCAATGTCTGAGCTGTGCTCAGATTACCCTGTAGGACACCAAAGTGATTCATAAGTAATTAAAAGTGTTCATACTGTACAAAAGTACAATTATAACATATTAAAAACTGAAGAATACAGAATTAATGTATAGAAAAGTACAAGCATTCTTTTGATTTCACTTTAAATTATTTAGTTTTGTGGCGGTCAGTTTTATTCTATTGCTATGAGTTTGATTTTATTATTTAATCAGGATTACTTAAATATGTTCAATGCCAGCATTTTTATTTTTATACAGATTAACTTTAGTTTTAATTCTGTTCTTTGTGTGATTTACAGTGCAATCTTGAATTTTTTATTTTTATTTTTTTTTATTTAAATGGGCAGTTAAATGTGTTGCCAGAAACTAAAATGCTTTTGATAAACTTTTGATATAATTTTGTGGTGGTCATTTTTGAGTTAATATGAGATTGGTTTTATTGTATTTAATCTGTATTATAAATGTATTAAATTTGATCACATTTGTTTAAAAAAAAAAAAAAAAACAGCCTAATTTTATATTATAATTTTATTTAGTATAGTTTAAATTTTGTTCTGCGAGGTTTATAGTGCCGTAATAAACTTTATTAAAATTAATATTAAAATGTGTGATATAAGTATATTGTAGGTAAAATTAATTCAACTTATGACTGTCTTTTATAAAACATGTAACTTTAATATTATAGTTTTAATTGTTTTATGTGGTTTATAGTGCCATATTCATCAATTAAAAATAAAGTGTTACACATTTAATTTTACATATATACATTAAATCATGCAAAATATTAAAAATATTTAATTAAATTGATATTTAAGTGTATTATAGGTAAATTTTATCTAACCGTATATTTATTTGCATTTTGTTTTATCTTTTATATCTTGAGGATTTGGCTTAAAATATTTATATAATAGTAAAATAACTTTATAAATATTTATTTATATTTATTTAATTTATTGTACACAAACTAACCTAATTTGATGATATACTTTCATTTTAGTTTTAATTATGTTCTGTGTGATTTATGGTGCCATAAAAAAAAAAACAAACAAAAAAAAAAAACTTGTTTTAATATTCAATAAACAGAATTTCAATAAACGCCAAAAAAAAAAAAAAAATCATTTTCAAATTACGTTTTTTTTTCATATTTTTTTTAATATGTAAACAGTAATGGAACTTGTTACTTTTTTCCTGTTTTATGTGATTTATGGTGCCATATTAATCTATTAAAACATTATATATATTTGAAAATTAGAAATTTAGTATTTAAAATTAAATGCATTAAATATTTAAGTAGATATCTATTATAACTGTACGTTTATTTGTATTTTATATGCTTTATGTGCATATGTGCATATGTGATGACTGTTTTGTTATTTATATTATGCAGTTTGGTTTGTATGCAAATACATACTGTATGTAAATGTTATACGAATCCTAATGAGCTCAGAATCTAATAATAGCTCAAATTCTCCCAAGATCAAATGATCCGTGCTGCTATTCTCATTTATTTTGCTTATGACACCTACTGACTTTTCTTTTTTTTTTGTGTGTCTCTAGAAAGAAGCATCTGAGATAAATTGATACGTAAATGAGTCCCGCATTGAGTCTCATGAGGTCTGAAAGAGCGAGAAAACCCTCCTCTGGGTAACTTTACTGGATTAGCTCTGGCGCTCCGAATGTGAAACGTGAGTTTCTGGGATCGGCTTTTCCCTGGGACTCACGGGGGAAACGGATACCCCGATATCACCGCAGCGTCAATCCTCAGGAGCAGCTCGGGTAGTTTGGTCTGTGGCTGTACGCTCGCGCGCATCCCGTTCAGCCCGTCTGACCTTGAGCGACTCGGATGGGTCAGATCTCTGAGCCGCTATGGTTCTGGGGTATCTGGGTTTCCGTTTGCAGCGGTAAGGGCCGCGGTGGATCCGTGCCCGGGCCTTTGAACAGACTAATGGTTACAAGCGCTGGCGCGGCTCCACGCGCCACCCCGCAGGCCCTGCCTGGATCAGTCGATAACACGCAATTTAGAAAATCAGCCAAGTTTGCAGAAAGAAAGAGCTAATATCGGAAATAAAGACGGATACATAATCTGAGGCTGGGGGAGTTTTTCATGCGCGGCGGAAAGTTATTTGTTATCCGGAAGGAGCGAGCGCTTGGCGCAACGCTCGCACGTCTGAAGCGTCGACAGCGTCGCTGACCCAAGCGCTCTCTCACTCTGCTGTCGATGGAAATCTAATTGCCTGAAAAGCGATCAATGGAAAGTAAATTGGTTTCTGTGTGAAACTGAACATGTAATAAGCTCTGAGCTGCTTTAATATGTGCTGCTTTTGCATCTTGAATCACGCTTGTTTCTTCGTAACGGATTCCTGTATGTGATCGCTCTCCGTCACTCTCTGATTCTCTCTCTGGTTTCATCACTCCTCCAAACAGGACAGTGTGTTTTTCTCTGCGTGCTAGCAGGTGTTTGTACTGGTCAGTATTTTAAGCCAAGAAGTACAAGAAGTTGTCAGTAGTCACAGATAGTTAGAGAGTTACTTTGTATTAAATTATATGTGACATTTCAGGATAAACATTTAATCCCCATAGCCTTAGTCATCCCTGAAAACAAAAATAAATAATAATAATAATAATAATAATAATAATAGTAATAATAATAATAATGGCAACTAATTCCATATTCAATAATAAAATTATTTAATGTTTTTAACAAATAAATATATAAATAAAAATCACCACATTACAAACAACTGACCGTATTCTCCGTCAAGGTTGCTCTGTTTTCTGTTTATATGTTTGTTTGTTTGTTTGTTTGTTTTTTTCATAATTGGATACCAGTTCTGTAAATTTAAGTTTAATGGTTCGTTGTTGAGATCAACCGATAATCAGTTTTACTGATATTTTCTCGATATTGAAGCATTTTACCACAATTGGATATCGGTTTTGTAGAATGTTTAAGTTTAATGGTTTATTGTAGAGATCGACCGATAATCAGTTTTACCAATATTTTCTCGATATTGAAGCATTTTTCCATAATCGGATATCGGATCTGTAAATTGATTAGGTTTAATGCTTTTTTGTAGAGATCGACCGATAATCAGTTTCACCAATATTTTCCCAATATTGAAGCATTTTTCCATAATCAGAAATTGGTTTTGTAAATTTTAGTTTAATGGTTTATTCTACATATCAACCAGTAATCAGTTTTACAGATATTTTCCCGATATTGACACATTTTTCCATAATCAGTTATCGTTTTGTAGAATGTTTATGTTTAATGGTCTATTGTAGAGATCAACCGATAATCAGTTTTACCAATATTTTCCCGGTATTGAACATTTTTCCGTAAGCGAATGCTGGTTTTGTAATATCAGATCTACAAATAAATATTCTTAGAATTGCATGCAAGAGTGCCATTACAGCTTGGCATATTTCATAATGTAGACTGACAAAAACATTAATAACAATTCTGATAACATTATCAATTCTGATAATGGTTTGTTCAGTGTGGTTCTTATCACTGTCAAAAACATGAGTTTTTTAAATAAGCATCGGTTCTGCATATCGGTTATCAGGCAAATAAACATGCAAATAATCGGTATCAGTATTGATTATAAATTAATCTGTATCTGACAGTCTCTAGTTTATGGTCTTGATCAATAGATTTCATTTGATTTCAGGTTTACTCTCTCCTACAAATGAGATGTATAAAGTGAAGTGTTGTTGATCATTTTGCATGTCAGTCAGATGATCTGATCTAACATAAATGGGCGTTTCTTGACTAGATGAATGTGTAATGTGAGCTAGACTTATGCTTGTATGATATCTGTGTCTGATCGGTGATCCCTCTGCCGTCGGATCTTCTTTATCTCCATCTTTCTTCTTTCCAGTCATTTATCAGCCTTAGCACGCTAAGATTATTCATCAAAGGTGGTCGGAGGATCAGATTAACGGTGGCTCGCTGTCACGGGCCACGGTGGGTGTTTTTTATCTGCGCGTGTCGAGCGAGAGCCTCGTAACCATCAGCGTTTGGCATCTGTCTGTCTGCGTCAGCATCATTGTTGTAGAGTAACGCTTGGCTTGCACAATCTGTGATACCATTAAACACAACATGGCAGCCAGAGCGTCGACAGATTGTTCCCATCTCATTACAGAAAGTTTCCTCCTGTGGGAAGGAAAAGATCCCTGAGATCCGACGGGTCATTTTAAGGCGACTGAGGTCAAAGCGTTCATCTATTCTTGCTGTCTATATGAAACTTTCGCTCAACCTGGTTGTTAATTGATCAGTTATTAAGATTATGACACACACGCCTGTGTTGGGGAACCTACTTGCACTTTAACGCATTTTGTCAGGATTACAACTACCAGTAGTTAAACTACAATTTTGAGTTATTAGGTACACCACAAGCTACTAACAAAAAGTTGCGATTCGCATTTAATGGAGTAGTTCACTCAAAAATAAGTAATTGATGATAAAAATAAATAATAAAAATAGATAATTTGTTAATTTAAATATTCCTTAAACATTGTTTTAATAATAATTTTATTATTATTAATAGTACTATCTTTACATTAAGTATTATATTAATATATTTCTGACTGTCAAGTTAAACTGAACTTTTATTTTGATGGGTTGCTGTGAAGACCTTTAGGGTCTTCATTATATGACGATAGTTTTCCGCAAAAGAAATGGTAAATTGCTCATGAAATGACTCTGCCGCCTCATATACAGACACGCAGAAATGGGGCTCTTATTAAAATGCATTCTTAAAGTACCGGTACTAGTAAAATGCGGAATCGTACCGTTTTTAAAAGCAGGGTATCGCGATACTTTTTAAGTACCGGTATGTCGTGCAACGCTAACAGGTAATAGTGGCCACAACCAAAATATTTCTTTTATCTTGTTTTAAGATTTACATCTGAAACACTTCAGGTATAAATAATCTTGAATTTAGCACACACAGTTTTATTTTATTTTATTTTATTTTTTAAGATTTACATCTTAAACACTTCAGGTATAAATCCTAAAATCAGCACACATATTTGATTTGATTTGATTTGATTTGATTTGATTTGATAAAATGTCCTTTATTTCTGTGACCAAAGCTGAATTTTCAGCATCATTACTCCAGTCTTTAGTGTCACGTGATCCTTCAGAAATCATTCTAATATGATTCATTGATTAATTGGATTCATTGATGAACAAAGTTATTTATTTATTTATTTATTATTTATTTATTTTTTTTTTGTAAAATTATAGACTATAATGTCTTTACTGTCACTTTTGAGCATTTTTAAGCATCCCTGCTGACTAAAGGTATTCATTTCTTTAAAAAAAAAATTCATACATATTCATGTCCACATAGGGATTAGTACTCTGACCGCAGGTCTTCAGAGAAACAGCTTTTCTTTTTAACACGCTATGTTTGATTTGAAACCATCGCTCATTTTTCATCTCTCGAGTGACGTCATGTATGTGAGCGACTGAAAAAGCTTCTCCCCGGTGAGTGAGCTAACAGGAGGAGTCTGTTTTTAACGCAGCTCTTCCTGTGGGACGTGGTTTATCAGCGATCAACAGGTGATTACCCGTG
The DNA here is from genome assembly GCA_036247105.1 of Cirrhinus mrigala. Classification (NCBI taxonomy): domain Eukaryota; kingdom Metazoa; phylum Chordata; class Actinopteri; order Cypriniformes; family Cyprinidae; genus Cirrhinus; species Cirrhinus mrigala. The sequence continues at coordinate 38,635,574 of CM070009.1, read as the reverse complement.
TCAGCTGGTATAAATAAGCTGGGCTCCGCTGAGAGCGGGGAAATAGGACAGACGAGGCTCACGGATGCTAAACACTAGTTACCGGTGACCTCAGCAGCACTGACGGAAAGCAAACTCACGTTTGCAGTGGCATCAGAGTATCAGAGCGTGTGTTGTGTGTGTGTTGTGTGTTTTGGTGCTTTTCTTTTGATTGTACATTCATCACTTTGACATTGGCTACTCCACCTCACGCAGAAACGGTGCAGTCAGCTGTTCCTGAGGTGGAGGTTTACCGCATTTGGGCTCTTCAGAGAGGAACTGTCAGGAGATTACGTGTGCATCGCTTTCATGTGTGCTTTGGAAATAATGCAGCACATGCACAGATGTGTAAAGATGTCAGAAGTGCCTGTATTTCTGTGCTAAGTTGATACTGAACTATTATGTTATATTGTATATATTGGGGGAAAAAAAAGTGCTAGTGTTTATATAGTATCAGCATTCAGGGTCTTTTCATCAAGTTTTTGCTCTACTATTTCCAGAACATACTTACGAAAGTAATTCATTCATTTTGTGTGTGTCTAAAATTAAATACTTGCAGCAGCGTTTTTTTTTTTTCTTTCTTTTTCTTTCTTTTTCTTCTTTCTCTTTTCTTTTCTTTTCTTTTCTTTTCTTTTCTTTTCTTTTCTTTTCTTTTCTTTTCTTTTCTTTTCTTTTCTTTTCTTTTCTTTTCTTTTCTTTTCTTTTCTTTTCTTTTCTTTTGAATATATATCTTGAACACCAAGTATTGTTTACTACATCTTTATATTTGTGCTGTTTTGATCATTAGTTTTGTTTTATTTGAATGAAACTGAATTAAATAATAGACCTGAAACACCTAATGCATTTTGCGGTATCTTTATTTTTGTGCTTTTATTTTACTTTAATTTAATTTTATTTTATTTAATAAAGTTTAACAATAAAGTTTTATTTTATCTTGACCGGAAACACATTTTTTACTTTATCTTTTTGTCCTGTTATATATGTACATTTGAATTGAATTAAATATAGACCTGAAACACTTCAAGATTTGATTTATTTTATTTTATTTTATTTTATTTTATTTTATTTTATTTTATTTTATTTTATTTTATTTTATTTTAAAATCAATTAAGATCTAACAAAATAAATCAAGCATCTAATACTTTAACTGTTACAGGTATATATATATATATATATATTAGAGATGCGCGGATGAGCTCAAACGTCACCCGAATCCGCACCTATATTTTTCTCTGATTTAGATAACCACACCCGATTGTCATTTACATTTATTCTAATTCTTAGTGTTGCATGATGATATGATGATTGGATGGTTCATTTTTAACAGCAGATTGATTCAGCTGATCTGCACATCGCTGCACACTTACATAAGCTTAATCACGTGTGCTTTTAAGCCAAATCCACGCTAAAAAGAATAATGTTAACTGACATCTGGATGAGACTCTCTGCAATCTATGATGAAATCGGTTGGGTGTTTGAACGTCTACTGGATCCTTGGACAAAAGATTACAGGGGTTCACCCAGTTTAAGAAATTTCTGATAATATTTCGTTATAATGTAATGATTCAAATTAGTAATCAGTAATAATTATTAATTTTACTACACTGCAAATCTGGCGTGGACGGAGCGGGCACGGACGCAATCATCAAACATATTTCAAAGGAAGTCGGCGCCATGGTCCTTATTTATAAGTGGGTATACGCCAAGCCGACTGATAAAGAAATGGGTATACACAGGTACTGCATCACACCACTGCATATTACCCTGCTCAATAGCATTATCACAGGAGTAACTCCCTTCAAACTTTATCTGGAATGTCTTTTTTTCTGTCACAACTTCTCAAACAGGTGAACACACAGACATATATATATATATATATATATATATACACACACAGTACTGTGCAATAGTCTTAGGCCACTAGTATTTTCACCAACAAAAAAATGGTTTTAAGTCAGTTATTTCTGTCTTTTGCTGTAGTGTGTCAGTAGGTTTACATTTCTAAACATTCATTTTGCCATTAATTGTAATAATCCAGTGAGATTTTTTTTTGCACAAGGAGTAGTGTCCTGCATTAGCCAAAATCATGACAGGCCACCATTTCTAATTAAATCGTATGTGAATAAAGGCAAATATTCGCTCAATAAACCCAGTAAAGACGGTGAGGACCGTGGCGCCGGCTTCCTTTGAAATATGTTTGATTGCGCCTGATGCGCCCACATCTGATTGTGGAGTCATGTCCAGATGTCAGTTAACGTTATTCTTTTTAGCGTGGATTTGGCTTAAAAGTAGCGTGATTAAGCTTATATAAGTGTGCAGCGATGTGCAGATCAGCTGAATTAATCTGAAACAATCCATTCGTCATATCATCATGCAAAACTAAGAATTAGAATAATTGTAAATGACGATCGGGTGCGGGTCGGGTGCGGTTATCTAAATCAGAGAAAAATACAGGCGGGTTGGGTGGCGGGCGGATAATTCATTTGAAGCTGTGGATTTGGGTGACGTTTGAACTCATCCGCGCATCTCTAGTATGAGTGTATGTGAATAAGTGTATGAGGTAAATAAATTAAATTAAATAAAACAAAACAAAACAAAATAAAAATACTTGAAGTGTTTCAGGTCAGTATTAAATTCAATTCAAATAAAGAATGAAACAGCACAAAAATAAAGTAAAAACAAATAAAAATACTTAGTGTTTCAGGTCTATGTTCAATTCAGTTCAAAATTAAAATAAATGAAAAGACTGAACAAGCACAAAATAAAGTAAAAAATACTGGTAGTATTTCAGGCCTATAACATTTTTTATTTTATTTTATATTATTTAAATTTTTTTTGTATTATTCCTATTTTTTAACTTCATACACGAAAGACCTTAAGTATTTTCTTTTTTTTTACATTATTAAAAAAATAAACTCTTGCAAAAAAAATATTATTATTATTATTATTATTATTATTATTATTATTATTTGTTGTTGTTATTATTATACAGGGTTATTTAGTTTTAATAAAAATATTTTTTTTAATTTACTAAACTAAATTAGTTTACTAAAGCTAAATTAATTTAATTAATTTAATTTAGTTTACTAAAACTTGAACTAAAATTAAACCAAAAGATAATAAAATCAAATTCATAATATTAACAATAATAATAAAAAAGGATACAGGGTTATTGTTTATACATGTTTTATTATTATTATTATTATTATTGTTGTTGTTGTTGTTGTTGTTGTTGTCAAAATTATAATTATTATTATTTTTATTTATTTATTTTAGCTGTTTCTCATTTTTTAGTTCAAGTAAACTTTTGGTCTGAAACTTATATAGACTTTTGTAAACTATAAATTATATAAACTGTATAGACTGTGATTTATACAAACAAAAATGACAACACATAAAATAAACTTTCACTCAAATTAAGAAAACATAAACTTGAAATGTAATTAAAACTGTTAACAAAACTATACTAACTATAGTAGTAATATATTATATTTGCTTTTAAAGAAAAACAAAAGAGAGTAAACACAAAAGAAAAGGCCTTCAGCTTTATCTGTGATTCGTGATTGATCCGTCCTCTTTCCTCTTCGGATGTAAAGCTGAAGTTTGTGTCGTTGCCGTCCTGATTTCTCCTTCAAAAGTTAGTTGTTTATAAATGAGTATTTGTGTTCTCCGCTCACGCCGTTTCCCTCTTCACTTCCTGTGCGTAATGAGGCGCTGTGCGCTAAATGTAAATAAATGTAAATCGGCGGCCATGCTGACATGACAGATGACTGGGTGCCGCGGCTTCGATGGCCGTCCCGCGGGCAGATGGCTTTTGATTTACTGTTAGCTGTCTGCGTACCTGCAGCATGAATCAGCCGTGATTTATGACGCCGCGCTCACAAATACAGCTCCGGAAAATCACTCATCAGCTCCAGATCAACTATGAGCACGAACTTCACTTTGATTACTACTTGAAGAGCGGCTCGCGCGATTAAAGCCAATGCGGAGCGATTAACGGCGATAAGAGACAGACAGCTCGTTCTCCGGAGATCTCGCTTCTCACGTCGTTTGTCTTTTATTCAGATTTGATGCTTTTAGAGACTCTTAAAGAAACTAATTATATTTATACTTGTCACTTTTTTTATGAGATTTTAATCTTTTAATAGGGTCGTCTATATAGACATTTGTCATTGTGCAAATGTTACGTTTTTGCAAATAAATTTGGTCAACATAATATTTGGTCTTACTGTACATACTGTACACTACAGTTCGAAAGTATGGAGTCGGGTATTTATTTTTTTTTGTTCTCTTCTTCTGCTCACCAAGGCTGTTTATGTGATGATAAAAATACTGTAAACCCAGTATTACTGTGAAATTTAATTCATAAAATCAGCACGTACCAACATTTTTTTTTTTTTTTTTTTTTTAGGTGAATTTAATAACATTTTAAATATATATATATATATATATATATATATATATATATGTGTGTATATATATATATATATATATATATATATATATATATATATATATATATATATATAAAATTGTAAAAATTTTAATTTAAAAATTAATTTATTTTTGTGATTAAAGCTGAAATTTCAGCATCATTACCCCAGTCTTCAGTGTTACATTTTATTTTATTTTATTTTATTTTATTTTATTTTATTTTATTTTATTTTATTTTATTTTATTTTTTAATATACCTGAAACACTTTATTTACTTAATCATTTTCAGCATCATTACCCCAGTCTTCAGTGTTTTTTGTTTTGTTTTATTTTATTTTATTTTATTTTATTTATTTATTTTTATATTATTATTTTTATATGTATACCTGAAATACACTTTTTGTACTTAATCTTTAATTTAGTTGTATTTTTTGTCTGTTTTTATTTATTTATTTGTTTGTTTGTTTGTTATATTGAATATATATCTGGAACATGTAAAATAAAAAGTAAGAAAAGTGTAAAGTAAAAAGTGTATAGTAAAAATGATGAAATCAGCACATACCAACATTTTTGAAAAATGTTTAATTGAATTGAATTTCAAATGTAATTTTGAATTAAAATTAAAATATATTATTTTTTTATTTATTTAAAAAATATAAAAAATTTAATTCAGTCTTCAGTGTCACAAGATCCTTCAGATTTTATTTTGAATATACCTAAAACACTAAGTATTATTTACTTAAACTTTGTTTTAGTAGTATTTTTATTTATTAATTTCGAATATACATCTGGAAAAAAAAAAAAACATGTAAAGTATAAATTATGAAATCAGCACATACCAACATATTGTGTTTTATTTTTAATTAAACTGAATTTAAAATGTAATTTTGAATGAAAATAATTTAATTTTAAATGAAAATAATCATAATTTTACAATTTAAAATTATAAAATTGATGATGATCCTTTATTTTATTTTATAAACTCTGTTCACACTTGGGTTCTGTCATATAAATAACTGAAGTCTGTATGTACAGACTGAGATGTAACACTCAGAACAGAAGTGATGCTGTATTTATTTCAGTGTGAACGTGACTAAAGTAAAAGTGTGACTTGTTACTTCCAATTGTATTCTGATTACATAACACGCGTTGGTAGCGTATTTCGACTCAAACCATCAGCGCTCAGCTTCATCTTGTCACTTAGACAAGAGGAAGCGTTTAATGAGGGAATCCTCAGGCCATTAGCATAATGAATAGAAAATGTGTTTGTTCCTCTATCAATATCTCATTACTAGACACAGTCTGCTGGTTTTTGAGCCCCTCAATCTGACGCAGAGGTTAAAGGTCAAAGCTCTTGTGTCGTCTGAAATCCATAGAAATGACAGGAGGAGTGTGACGGGATCTGATGACGTAAACGAATGTGATTTCAGCTCAGATGAGAATGATTTAAGTGTTTTTGTATTATTTGAGTATTGAAAAGTCATTGATATGTTAATGAATGTGGTCATGTTTGTATAGAGGCTGTTTGAGAGTTAATTTTTTTTTTTTTTTCCACCTTTTTGCAACCCTAGTCTGAGCTATATTAAAAATTATGTGGTTTGTATTCAAATTAATATTAATGTGTATAATAAGCTAATATTATTTTGAATTAAATTATTAATAAACTAATGTGGTGTATTGTTAAATGAATGTTATTAGTTAATATTAATAAATGAATGTGGTGTATGTTAAAATTAATAAATACATTAATAAAGTAATGGTCTGTAACTTATTTTAAATAAATAAATACATTTTATTTAAAATATTATTACTAAATTAATTGTAAGGCATGAATATGGTTTATAATTATTTCATATTAATAGATTAATATGTAAAATAATAATAATAATAATAATGTATTTTAAGTTAAATTATGGTTTAGAATTAATATTAATAAATTAATTTGATTTATGGTAAAGTTAATATAACAAAATGTCTGATAAGTGAATATTGTTTAAAATTTAATTTATATTAATACATTTATATGTAAAATAATGTCAATATGTTGATAAATATTAATATGGTTTATAATCAAATGACTATAATTTCAGCTCAGGTGGGAAACAAGGAGTCATTAATCTATGTAAATATACACAGTCATTTTGCTGATAGTTGTGACTCTGTTTGCATAGCGGCTGTTTGAGAGTTAATTAGATCTGAACACAGAACACCTCTGTGTGTCTGTGTGTCTGGATCACCTCAGTCTGTCTGTATCTGTGGATGTTAGTGTGAATGTTAGCATGTGGCGTGCGTCAGCGTTAAACGAACGACAGATCTGATTTCACAGTCCGTCAGTAGTGATCAGCCGTTCCGTCAGTCTCCGCGGTGATGGAGATCTCACACATGATCATCTGTCTGCAATACTGCCTTCTGATTGGTCAGCGTTTTGGAGCATATAATGACATTAAACACCACAGAGTAACAAAAGAAAAGCTAAAGGAGTGGGGATCCACTGAGTGTCATTAGCTTTTGTAGATGTGACTGATGATGGTGTGTCCCCCCCCTCCCCCTCTCTCTCTCTCTCTCTCTCTCTCTCTCTCTCTCTCTATAGATCCACAGCATCACAGCAGCTTTAGTAATCAGACTGGACTGACGTAAACCTGTGTGTGTTTGATCGAGATCCTGTTGAACTTTGTAGCTTTTAATAAATGAGTCTGTCTGTGCTGTAATTTAGGGAAGTATTTCTCTGAAATGCTTTAGCAGACTCTCAGAAATGTGCTCTGCTCAAACTCAGACACTTATTAATTATCGTTTGATTATTTACACAATGACAGGAAAAGGAACAGCTGTAAGTGAAGAGCTGAATGTTAGTCATTTAGTTTAAATCACCTCTGGAGATCTCAACAGCGTCTCAAGATGTGCTCAGATGTGTCATTCTGCAATCATACGTCAGAGATCTCATTAGTAACCAGTGTTAGTATTATTTTGTATTCTGTTACAGTTTTTAATTAATACTTTGAATTTAGGGCTGCACAATTAATCAAATTTCTAATTGTGATTACAATTACAGATGCCACAATTATGTAATTGTTCAAAGGCACAATTACAAAAATAAATAAATAAATAAATAAATAAATAAATAAATCCACTTACATTAAAAATGTGGCATGAATTTGCTTCAAACTGTGAAAAAAAAAAAAATAGCCTTGCTTCAAAGCCATTCAAAACATCATTCAATGTAAATTGTGATAATCGTAATTAATAATCGCAATTACATTTTCAAGGTAATAATTGACAATTATGATTTTTGGCATAATCGTGTGGCCTTGTTTGAATTCTTTATTTATATCTAATTATTATTAAATATAAACATTTTTTATTTAAATGTTCAATTTTCATTTTATTTTCAGATTCACTTTGAAATTGTATACTTTTAAAATATTTTGTATTAAAAATAAAGCCAGTTTCAGGCGTATGTATGTAGGTTTCCTTTATTTATATATTTATTTGCTTGTTTGTGTTATTATTATGATTGATTGATTCAATTGATTAATTGCAGGTGTCTTGGAAAATCTAAAGCCTGCAATTTAAAAAAAAAAAAAGTGCAGAAATCTCAATAACTATTTTATATAACTATATTTTGAGGCCAGTTTTTATGTAAATTTTATTTATTTATTTATTTATTTATGTATCTATCTATCTATCATATTGAGATTTCTCTTAAATTGTATGTATCTTGTATATTGTATATTTATCTATCTATCTATCTATCTTTTTGTTTGTACCATGTTGTGACATTATTTTTAAAACATATTAATTTATTAATATAATTTATAAGTTATAAACCATATTTAGTTATTAAAATAATTTAGTAATATTAACTTAACCACCATATTCATTTATTTTATTTTTTATAATGAATTGTTCGCATAACCATAATACACCATATTTGCTATTATTTTGCATATTAATCTATTAATATCAAATGACCATCTTCATGTATTACAATTAAGTAATATTAACTTAACCATAAACTATTTTAATTAATCTATTTGAACATTATTATTATAGTATAATGTACCATAATTACCACACGATAACTTATTAATGTTTTTTTTATTGATCTACAAATATTTTTATTTATCTATAAACCATGTTTGTTTATAAATGTTAATTTGTTACAATTACCATAACCATGCACCTTAATAATGTATTAATATTAATAATTTGATGTATTATTTATTTAAAAAAAAAAAAAAAAAAAAAAAAAAAAAAATATATATATATATATATATATATATATATATATATATATATATATATATATATATATAAATTATAATTTTTACATTATTATTAATTTAGAGTGTTTATTACTATTAATGAAACCGTACATATTCTTTGGTTGATGTTAATTATTTCACATTAATTTAACATGATCTGTCTGTCTGTCTAATATTTTAAAATGATACATTTTTTTAATTTATATTTTCCATAATGAAAATAAATAAATAAATGAATAAATAAAAGCTAGTTTTAGGTGAAATGTTTTTTAATCGTTTTTATTTTATTAATGCGTTTAATTTTAGTTAGTAACTTTATTCTAGTTAGTAGCTAAGGCAACATTTCTCATTAAATAATTCTCCATATTCTACCCTCTGGATGATGACTAGTGACTCATTTGTGTTTATTTTCGAGACGGCTGTTCTGGGACAGTCAGGACAGGACTCTAGTCCTCAGGTCAGTGTTAACTAGCTGATGACAGCTCGACTTCATTCTTGCATCACATATTGTTTCCCCACTTCCTTCAAAAAACCTTTCCAGAGGAATCCAGGAGGGAGAGATTCTCATCCTCGTTAATGTTTGGGTAGTTCATTTTACTGGTAATTAATCCCTGGACGAGCTGCAGTCAGACTCGGGGTCAGAGGTCAAGTGTTGTTGTGTTAGCATGAAAGTTTCATTAACGTTGAGTCTCTTTTGAATGAATGTGACGTTATTAGCAGAGCTGCTAATAAGTGAATACTGTATGTCTTGAATTGTGTCAGTATGTTATTTTGTCATAAATCCAATGGCAGCGGATTCTCTGGGCTGCTTTATTAAAACAGACGGTGAATCAAATGCCCTGTGGACCAATTAAACCATCAGGAAACCAGACTATATTGGATTTTGTACCAGTTTTCAAAAAAAAAAAAGGAAGAAAAAAAAAAAGAAAATCAAGTGAAGCGGTGACATTCATAGTCAGACTCTTGCTTTTATTACACTAAACTGTATATTTATCATTATTTTTAATGTATTGTATACTGTACATTACTAGGATTATGTTAGCACTGTTTTGATATCACTGAACTGACTTGCACACTGCTAGTTTAATTCAGGTTAGTTGAGATGGTCTGACCAGGAGTTTCATCATGTTAATAAGTGAAGTTTAGTTTCTTTGTTCGTTGACTCTCAGCGGCTCATGGCAGATTTGCTGATCTTCACAGACTTATTTGGAAACTACATCTGTTCAGTGTCTGCTGACCTCTCGTGTGTGTGTGTTGCCTGTTATGCACACCAACCTGTCCTGTGGGTTTAACATGTGCCTTAAAAAAAAAAAAATCATATTTATAATATGATATAATATAATATTTTGCCTGTTTTAAACTTTGTCCACAGTAGTGTATAAAGAAGAAAAAGAAATGCTTTGCTGTATATGCCACATTTTAGGCCTTTTGTAAGCTTTTATTTTTAATAATAATAATAATAATAATAATAATAAATATTTATTTATTTATTTTAGCTGTAGTAGTGGTAGTAGTATTTGTTATTTAACTGTCTATCATTGATTTATGAACTGTGTTTTTAGGGAAATTTGTAAATAAAAAATCTGTATAATGTTATTTATTTATTGCCATATTTTAAGCTATAGTAGTGGTAGTTGTTTAACTTTTTATTATTGTTTTATTTATTATTTGTTTGTTTTTTTTTAATAGCAATCTTAGAGTAAACCCTGTTTTATAAAATATTTATTTTATATAAAATATAAAAAAAAAAATAGTAAAGTGTATTTTCTTTACAGTGAATTTAAACATCTATAACTTTTTTTTTCATATTTCAAAATTATTATTTTTCGTGCTAAATAAATAAATTATATTTGACAGATTTTACTTATTTGTTTGTTTGTTTGTTGTTTATTGCCATATTTTTAAGCTGTAGCAGTGGCAGTTATTTGTTAACTTTTTTTATTTTATTTTTTTTTTTATTTATTATGTGCTTTATAAAGAAAATATTACATATTTATTTTTTTTATTTGTAAAGTACACGTGTGTGTGTGTGTGTGTGTGTGTGTGTGTGTGTGTGTGTGTGTGTATACAGTATTATTTATGCTTAGGGATGGTACTATACAGATGTATATTGTAACTTGTGCCTTATATTGTACCTCCCTATATATACTGAATGGAATCTATGCAAATTGTAATTCAGAGATTATTTTATTACATTAACGTTATTCTTTGTGTTACAGTAATGAGAATTTGAGCAGTAGTGTTTAATTGTGAAAAAAAATAAAAATGCAACAATGCAAACAATCTTGAAATATGTAGGTCATTTTCTTCATGCAAAATATGATTCCTTGTTTGTCCTGTTGATAAGGATGTGAAATATGGATTAATCCATGACTACAGACACCTCTGAATGCAGTCATGAATAAAACATGCACATGGAAGCGCAGGAGAAGCATGCATGTGCTGGCATGAAATATTCCCATGCGTTTGTGTGTTTTTGGTATGACTGTGATGGTGTGGATTACTGTAGGCTGTGCTGATTTATGAGAGCTGCGCTCGGCCTGTGATGGTCATAATTAATCTGCGCTGATGGACTGATGTATGCACAGCATATGGCTGCGAGAGGCAGATTATCTCTGCACCACGGCTCCCGCTGCTGAATCAGCGATGTACAGTACCGCGGTAAAGCCACAGCCGCAGTTCCTTTATTTCTCTCAATGCGTCTCTGTTACGCTCGGCCAACGCCAAAGCTGCCTTCATTACTGCTCAGATGTTGCTCTTTTGTAGCTCAAGACGCTTCTCTGTTGTGATTTATTTGAGTATCAACCTTGGGAAAATAAATCTCACAAATAAGTCGCTAGTTGTCATGCCATAAGAGTCTACAGCTGGAAAGTAAATGTGGAGCAGCTTGGATCTTTTAATAAGAAATGTTTGAGTTCATAATGAGATCTTTTAATTGTCATCTTTGGTGTTCTGTCAAATCTGAGCTTTTTAAAATACATTTTGTGATGTAATGTATAAAATCTTGTGTATATATGTATTTATCATGTATTTATCTTGCTTTCATGTCTTGAAAAATCTGAGTACATTTAGAGCTTTTTAAAATACATTTTGTAATGTGTTATGTGTATATATATATGTGTGTGTGTAATATGTACTTATCATGTATTTATCTTGCTTTCATGTCTTGTAATATCTGAGTTCAATTGTATAAGTGTACGTATAAACCAATATAAATTAGCGTAAAGTATATGCCTGTTTAGGGGTGTGTGTGTATGGATTTGTTTATTTGTATATTTGTTCATTCTATTGTTCGCTTGTTTGTACTCTGTCTTTCTATTTTACTATCTATCGTTTGTTCATTCTATCTGTTCTGTCTATCGTTCGTTCTGTTGTTCTATTTGTCTATCATTCGTTCTATCTGTCGTTCTGTCTATCTATCTGTCTATCTATCTGTCTATCTATCTATCTATCTATCTATCTATCTACTTTCTATCTTTCTATCATTCTGTTGTTCTATCTGTTGTTCTATCTATCTGTCTGTCTATCGTCTTATCTTGTTCTGTCGTTCTATCATTCGATCTATCATTCTATCATTGTTGTTCTATTTTTTATCTATCTATCTGTCTATCTATCATTCTATCATTCTATCTGTTGTTCTGTCCATCCATCCATCCATCCATCCATTGTTCTGTCTCTCTGTTTGTCTATCTATCCATCTATCTATCTATCTATCTATCTATCTATTGGTTTATTCATCGGTCTATCGATCGTTCTGTCCATCCATCCATCCATCATTCTTTCTCTCTGTTTGTCTATCTATTTATCTATCTATTGTTCTATCCTTCTATCGTTCTATCTGTTGTTCTGCCTATCCATCCATCCATTCATCCATCCATTGTTCTGTCTCTCTATTTGTCTATCTATCTATCGTTCTATCGTTCTATCTGTTGTTCTGCCCATCCATCCATCCATCCATCCATCCATCCATCTATCCATCCATCCATCGTTCTGTCTCTCTATTTGTCTATGTATGTATCTGTCTGTCAGTCTGTCGGTCTATCGGTCTGTCAATCCGTCCGTCTGTCTTTTTCAAATATTTGAAAATTAGAATTATATTTAGCTTAGAAAATAAAACCTCAGAACACCGTAGCAACACCCTGGCAACGGCCTACAACATTGTGGAAGAGCAAGTACTACTGTTTCTTTCATAAACTTTTGAAATCCATACTCAGAATCCAGTTTGAATGTGGTTTTTGGGTTGATCCTTTAGTCCAGGGCTCATGTTCTTCTGGATATTGCCGGGCTGTAATGGAGGCGTAGTCGTGGTGTTCTTTCTGGTCCTCTGAGGCCGTTCCTTTGGAGATCAACCTGACTGGATCTGACAGAAAGAGATGAGCAGAACTCTTTTTGAGAGTTAGACTGGTATTGATTACTCCTAATTAGATTCCTATCAAGTCTGCAGGGATTTGAGTTCCGGCACTTTTGCGAAAGAAAAGCAAAGCCTCCACTAGCGGGCCGCTCTATGACTCTGGCTAACTGGGTTTGAGGAGCCCCCAGAACAAACCCTGATTCGATTATGGCGAGGATTTCTGTGTCTAATTACACGGCCGCTTCTCTTCCCCCTCCAACATCAGTCAGTTTCAACTTTTTCATCATGTGCGTTTGGGCCGACAGCTCGGTCTCTGGCTGCGGTCTGCGGGAGGAGTTTCAAAGCCACGAGGAAATGCCATCTTAATGCATCTATGTTTTGCGGCTGGGCTATTAGCAGAGATTAGACATCGAGGAGCTGTCAGGCTGCCACGCGCCTGCTTTAAATGATGAAATGGATTGTTTACCGTCTGTCGGGCGAAACGACGCCCGCTATTGACAGCCGAGTCATTCTTGAGATGTTTACTGGAAAAACACGATCTGGCGAAGTCACTCCGAAGCCATCTTTTCCCATAACGCATTGCAGACTGGATTAATGTGACAGGACGGTGATTTTCTTTATGGGAGTCATTTCAGATGTATTTGGTACCCGAGACATTAGTTTTAGCATTAACCAGGAAGGTTAATCTATATTTTGGTGCTTTTTCGCACAAGAAACTTTACACATGCAACAAACTGTTTTTCAGTACAAGAAACTTTGCAACACACCAAATGGTTGTATCATTTTAGTACCATGGTGGTGAGTTTTGCTAAACTTTTTCTAAGAAAATATAAAAATCTAATAAGAAATGAATACTTTTATTCAGCAAGGATGCATTAAATTGATTAAAAGTGGCAGACATTTACTGTATAATGTTACAGCAGTTTTCTATTTTTAAGTGGAAGCTTTCTATTCATCAAATAATCTTCAAAAGGAAATGTTGCCACAAAAATATGGTGCAGCACAACAATTTTCATCATTAGTAATATTGAGAAGTTTCTTAATCAGCAAATGATTTCTGAAAGATCATGTGACACTAAAGACTGGATTAATGTTGCTGAAAATCCAGCTTTGATCACAGGAATAAATTACATTTTACAGTATATTTAAATAAAATCATTTTAAATTATAAACAATATTTCACAATTTTGGTGTTTTTACTATTTTTTTTTTTATCAAATAAATGCAGCGTTGGTGAGCAGAAGAGGCTTCTTTATAAAACATTAAAAAAAAATCACAACCTTAAATTTGTGATTTTAATTTCTATATATTAAAATATGTATTTAAAAAATACCTATTTTTTCATGTTTATGCTTTTATCATAATTTGCTGTTTATTAGGATTATGTATTTGTGTATATATGCTCACCTTTATTCTTTGCCAAAATACCAGTGATGATAATAATAATCATATCTTGTTAATTTACATGTCACAATGCCAAATCAGTATTTGATAAATACATATATATATTTTTAATGCGCATATTTAGCATTGTGGCTTTATTTTTATGACATTTGAGCACAATAAAATGCAGGTTAACCCAATTAAACTCAGTATAAACAATTAAGCCAATTGTCATCTTGGTGGTGTGTTTGGGGTCATTATCATGTTGGAAAACTGCCGTTCGGTCCAGTTTCTGATGGGAAGGCATCATGTTCTGCTTCAGAAATGTACAGTACATAATGGAATCCATGTTTCCCTCAGTGAACCGCAGCTCCCCAGTACCAGCAGCACTTATGCAGCTCCAGACCGTGATGCTACCACCACCATGATCGACTGGAAAGACACAATTTTCTTGGTACACCTCACCAGGGCATCACCACACATGCTGGACACCATCTGAGCCAAACAAGTTTATCTTAGTTTCATCAGACCATAGGACATAGTTCCAGTAATTCAAGCTCTTGGACAGGTTGTCTTCAGCAAACTGTTTGCGGGCTTTCTTGTAAGCCAGCTTCAGAAGAGGCTTCCTTCTCGGATGACGCCAATGCAAACTGACTTGTGGCAGTGTGCAGCGTATGGTCTGAGCACTGACAAGCGGACCTTCTACTTCTGCAACCTCTAAAGCAATGCTGGCAGCACTCATGCATGTGTTTTTTGAAGCCAGGTCCTGCACCTGACGCACAGAACGAGCACTCAACTGCGTTGATTGACCCTTGTGAGGCCTATTCTGAATAGAACCCGTCTTGGAAAACCTGTGTATGACCCTGGCCACAGTACTGTAGCCTAGGCCATATTTGTGGAGAGCAACAATTCTAATTCAATGAAAAAGTGCTGTTATCACTTAGCATGTACTTACTTTTGTTGCCAGCTATTTTGACGATAATGGCTGTATGCTGAGTTATTTTCATGGGACAGTAAATATACACTGCTATACAAGCTGCACATTGACTACTCTAAAATATATCCAGGTTTCATTTCTATAGAATTGTTCCTTAAGAAGATATACTCAAAAAGTACGTTCAGATATGCTGAAATGTGAGATACTCTGTGTGTGTGTGTGTGTGTGTGTGTGAAAAGTTCAGATGCAAAAGCCTCTAAATCCATCTGACGTTTTTCTTTAAAATGAGCGTTTCTTTCTGGCTACTTTGTATAGGTTTCTATGTAAGTACTGGTACTTCTGATTGGGCTGAGGCTGGTATTTAGCGAGTTTGAAGTAAAAGTATTTGATGGACGTATACTATGTGTCAGGAGCATTCACTCAGTATCATTATCTCATTTTTGACTGACTCATTTTGGGTGAATTATGAGCTGGATGTTGTTTCCTGAGATTCACTCAGAAACAGATCGTCGAGTGAGTGTATGTGTTCACAGACACGTTACTGATCTGATATTCATAACGGGCAGTAAAAGGTCAGCCGTGTGAATTAAAATGAAAGATGCTTGGCGCGCTCTGTGAAGTGCACACATGTAGCCATATCATTTCTGCAGCTAAATGTTCCCGCGGCGCTCGGGGAAGACCGGTGGTAAATTATACCGCGACTTCAGACTGATCTCCATCTGTGTGTGTGATTGTGTGTGTAAATCTCTCAGCTCTTCTTTTATCCATTACCTGAGCGTCTCTCTCAGCCCTGTTGATTGCTACTGTCAGCATCTGCTGATTTACACACTGCCGCTGCTAAACCTCCTCCAATCTACCCATCCATCCATCTGTCCATCCCCGTCTCTCTTTAACTGTCATTCAGATGGCTGTAATACCTTTGATTGACTGGCAGGAGTGCAGTGAGTCTATGGTGAAGTTTGTATTTGCATTTGCAGGCAATTATTGTTGTAAACACATTTAATTAAGCTAATTCATTATAAATGCTTATAATCAGTGCTTAAATTTCTCCTGTCTACCACTGGTCATTCAAGTCATTCACTGGTCATTCCCAATGTCACCTCATTGGTTAAATCAGAATTTAACATCTCAAACAACCAACTTTTGGCTTATAGTGGTTCCTCTCTCTCTCTCTCTCTCTCTCTCTGACTCCAGACCTGTAATGAACGTGTGGTCACTGATGAGGGACAGATGCTTGTGAGAGTGTCATTTAGAGTGTGTTTTTGTACATGTGTATGTATGAATACAGTGAAAAGGTTTGTGTTTTGATGTGGATAAGAGGACTAGATACTGAAGCACAACCCAACGTCAACAGAGGAGAAAACAGGTCAACAGCTCCGGGAATACTGCTGTGTGTGCGTGCGTGCGCTCGTTGTATTGGCCGCTTTGATGTGTGCAAAGTTTTCAGTTTTTAGCTGACGTCAGTCAGTACCATCATCATCCAGACATGTGGGAATATTCCTTCAAATAATCATGTTTTTGATTGACAGGATGATATTAGGAAAAAAATATTTAAAATTATGAGTTTTATGAATTATGAAATATTACTTTGATTACTTTGACAGTCTCTGAACATACAAACATGCTGTTAAAAAACTCACCAGCGTGAAGCTAGAGTGTTGTAGGTGGTTGCCAGCTGCTATGTCGTTGCTATGGTTTTCTGCTGTTCTTTTATGGTTGCTATGGTTTTCTGGTGTTAGATGTAGTTGCTATGGTTTTCTGTTGTTCTTATGTTGTTGCTATGTTTTTTCAGTGTTCTGATGTTTTCTGTTGTTCTGATGCAGTTGCTATAGTTTTCTGGTGTTCTGATATAGTTGCCATGGTTTTCCAGTGTTCTGATGCAGTTGCTATGGTTTTTCTGATGTGGTTGCAATGTCGTTCTGGTGTGATTGCTATGGTGTTTTGGTGTTCTTATACAGTTGCTATGGTTTTCTGGTGTTTTTGCTGTGTTTTTCTGGTGTTCTGATATAGTTGCTATGGTGTTCTTATGCAGTTGCTATAATGTTCTGATATAGTTGCTGTGGTTTCCTGGTGTTCTGATGGAATTGCTATGGCTTTCTGGTTTTCTGATGCAGTTGCTATGGTTTTCCAGTGTTCTGATGTGGTTGCTGTGGTGTTCTGATGTAGTTGCTATGGTTTCCTGGTGTCCTGATAGAATGTAATTGCTATGGTTTTTGTGATGTTGTTGCTATGGTTTTCTGGTGTTCTGATGTGGTTGCAATGACGTTCTAGTGTAGTTGCTGTGGCTTTCTGATGGTCTGATATAGTTGCTATGGTTTCTGGTGTTCTTATGCAGTTGCTATGATGTTTTGATATAGTTGCTATGATTTTTTTCTAGTGTTCTGATGCAGTTGCGGTGTTCTGATGTAGTTTCTATGGTGTTGTGATAGGGCTGGGCGATAATTCGATAACGATAATTTTCGCGATATAATTTTCCTCGATAAAACAATATGAAGAGTTCGATAAATGTTCAATATAATTTTTATGTGCCAAAAGCAGAACGAAATAGAGCAACTCATTTGAATCATGCCACACAGACCGTTTATCCACTCTGACCAAAGTTTAAACTGCCGCGCTGTGCGAGCTCACTAGACAAGATGCATTTATTATCTAGATGCGGCACGGACGCGTCTGGAAAAACCGAGTGCGTCGCGACCGTGTCGCTTCCGTAATGAGCGTAGCTGCCACGCGCCTATATTTGAAATGAGGAACTTGAACGCACAAAAGATGTGATATGTGAACGGCTCCGTCACGCAAGCACTAAACAGCGCTGTGAGATCCAGTGTGAAACACTTGAATTCAGCGATAAACACAAATGACTCTGTGATTCAAACTAGTTTAAAGCTGTGTGCAACGAGACAGTCAGAAGGGTTTTCAATCTACACATCGCCATCATTTACCATGGATTTACTGTAACACTCACTGCACCATATTATTGTGGCAGCAATGTGGGATATTCACATTGAATTTTATTACAGGATTAATGGTATATAATTATAGTATGTACGTATTTGTGATTAAGCTATAGCATGTGTGCATTTATAGTGAATGTTTTTAGACTACTGTTTTTCATACAAAAAGACTACCTATAAAACCATGTAGTTACATTTTCCATGGTATTGAGGTACCATCATGTGTGATTTTAACTGTTTATATCATGATTTAAAATGTATGCTTGCTACTATGGGAGACCAATGCTTAAAACTGAGGTTGCCACCATTTTTACAGATGTTACTGATTGATAATGAACAAAAAAATTACCTCTGCATCCTCAAGCTACTATCAAATGTGCATTTCTAAGAGACAAAAAAAAAAGTGAGCCCATAACGCCCAGCCCTATGTTGTGATATAGTTGCTATGATGTTCTTGTGTTCTGATTAAATTGCTATGCCTTTCTGGTGTTCTGATGTAGTTGCTACGGTTTTCTGGTGTTTTGATGTAGTTGCTATAGTTTTTGGTGTTCTGATTTAGCTGCTGTAATTTTCTGATGTTCTGATATAGTTGCAATGATTTTCTGGTGTTCTAATGCAGTTGCTGTAGTTTTCTGTTTTTATGATGTAGTTGCAATGGTTTTCTGGTTTTCTAATGTAGTTGCTATGGTTTTCTGGTGTTCTTATGCAGTTTCTATGGTGTCCTGTTGTAGTTATGGCATTCTGGTGTTGTGGTATAGCTGCTTTAATTTTCTGCTGTTCTGATGTAGTTGCTATGCATGTCATTTTATAATATATTTTGGAAAAATGGCATTTGTTAACAGCAGTGGAACCAAAATTATACAGTAACATGCTTCATTGTCACCCATCCTCATTTATTTATTTATTTATTTATTTATTGAGTTGTGTCCAGTTATTGTAGAAATAAATACAGTTGTTCTGGTTTTGCTTTGTGATGTAAGAATGGCTTAACGCTGAGCTGTTTGATCAAATGACAAGTCAAGAAGGATATGTACCCAAAAAACCCCCCAAAAAACACAGCTAATATTAACTCTGGTTCACCCATCACACTGCAGATGAAGGTTTAATGGAGCGCATTGCATTGTGGGATAGAGTATTTCTCCCAGTGTGCTTTGTCTGCACTTTTGTGTGGGGCTCTGTGGAGCATCACTGTGACGGACAGCTCTTCATCCTCACAGCACACTTACTGTACATCACAGCAGTAATAATGAAGGTTAAAGTCAGAGTCACCACATCGGCTTTGTCCAACTACTTACTGCATTTTCAGGAGTCAGTCACTGATTACAATCATGATTGAAGGACAAACAGTGTAGAAGGTACTGGCACATCATTCCGAGACGCCGTCACACTTCTTTTGTTGCTTCATCAGTGTCAGTAACTGCAGTTTTATCTGCCAGACAGTAATGAGACAGTCAGTGTGTTGAGTAGAAGAAAATCGGCCAGTGCAGCACAACACACAAAAACAACTGATGATGCAGAGAACCACTTTTTGAATGTTCAAATAGTTTCTGGATCATATTCACTACAAGTAACCAATGGAGTGAGTTTGAGGTGGGACTAACTGTTTTTCTGACCAGTGAGAGATGAGAGTGAGTGTTTAGGATAACCATTTTATACAAGTATAACTTTTTATATAATATATCTTTATTTTTTTTTTATTCAACTATGTAATTTTAGTTGCTAACAGTAGTGGCATATATGTGTGTGTTTCCAGCTCTTCAGATTCTGGAGTTCTGGATGAGATGCTCCGTATGTATTCATGTTTCCATAAGACTGCATTCACGTCCGACTCACTATAAGTGGTGGGGGTGTGTGTGTGTGTGTGTGTGTGTGTGTGTGTGTGTGTGTGTGTGTGTTAGAGAGTAAAGCCATAGACGCAGGTAATTACACACACACTCTCACACTGGCCCGATTTATAGCACTCAGAATCGCACACTAAACTCGTCCTGCGAGCGGCCACGACTCTTTACTGCTCTGCTGATGATGCATTACATACAGCCGCATATACGTCTCTGCTGCTTTCATTCCCGTTAAGATTGCCATGCTCATTCTCCAGACCCTCACAATTAACCCTCGCATTTCTGCTACTGTGCCTTTAAGGCTTCTGTATGCAAATAACCTCTGTGCTGCAAGTTGTGCAAATAATATTGTGCTTCAAGTTGCTGAATTCTGAATGAGGCATTTATAATGTATGCAAATATGGGTGGTCATATGTTAATGAGCCTGCTGTGATATCATAGCCATGTGGTTTAGATTCAGTAAATGTTGTTGTTGTTGTTGTTGTTGTTGTGATTTCAGATCAGAGAAGATCATCTGTCATAACTGTATATAAAGCCAATTATTGGATATCTCAGCTACCCTTTGTGCTCGTATAAATAAATGTGTGTTCTGCTGTTAGTCAGCGTTTATATTCATTTCTGGGCAGGACGAGAAACAATCATTTACAATGTGTAAACAGTGTTTACCGTTACTCACACACCTTCCGGAACGGCAGGGAGTTTATTGGTCCTTTGAGGGGCGAGAGAAAATGAGACGCGTCTTCGCTCATTACTCTGCTGCTGCTTCAGAAACGCACAGATGGAGAGAACTGACAGCAGATGAAATGATCTGCTGCTGTCGGTAAAGCAGAAGAGATTGTGGAGAGGTACAAAATGAAAGATGTATTTACGTATCAAACCGTCTAAGAGCTGCATTTAATAAGCAAACACTCAAACAGTGTTTAGAGGAGTGTTAAAGGGTATATTCACCACAAAAACTGTCATCAAACCTGCTTAACTTTTTTTATAAGGATTTTTTTTAATAACTTTTTAGTGGACTTTTGGCCCAGTATATGATGTTAATTATTCATTTAATGTACAGTAGTGTTTGATTATTTATAGTTAATATAATGCACAAATAAAATAAAAAGTAAGTAATGAACAAAAAAGTTCTATCTGTCATCTGCGTCTCTATTGTTGTTTTATCACTCTGTTCTATCTATGGTTCTATCATTCTATCTATCTTTCTGTCCTTTCTTTTTCTTTCTTTCTTTCTTTTGGTCGTTGTAGTGTTCTATCAATCTGTTCTATTTATCTATCTGTCTATCTATCTGTCTATCTATCTATCTTTCATTCTTTCTTTCTTTCTTTTTCTTTTTCTTTCGGTCGTTCTATTGTTCTGTTGTTTTATCTATCATTCTGTTGTGGTATCTATCATTATATCTATTGTGCTGTCTGTCATTCTGTCATTCTATCTATTGTTCTATCATTCTATTATTCTATCTATATTTATATCTATTGTTATATCTATCATTCTATCGATCTGTTGTTCTATCATGCTATCATTATATTGTTCTATCAATCGTTCTGTCTATCACTCTATATCGTTCTATCATTATATCTATCGTTCTATCTATCATTCTATCAATCTGTCATTGTATCTGTCGTCCTAGCTATCGTTCTCTCTGTTGTTCTATCGTCAATCGATCTGTTGTTCTATCTTCCGTTGTATTTTTCCATCTATTGTTCCATGTATCGTTTTTATCTATTTTATCCATTCTATCAATCTACTGTTCTGTCATTCTATTTTATCTATCATTCTATTAATCTATCTGTTGTTCTGTCATTTGTTGTTCTATCATTCATCGTTCTATCTGTCATTCTTTCCATCGTTCTATCATTCTATCGATCTGTCTTTCTATCTGTTGTTCTATCGTTATTTCATTCTAGCTATCATTCTATTTATCTATTGTTCTATCTATCGTTCTCTCATTCTATCGTTCTATCAATCTGTCATTGTATACATCTATTGTTCTATCATTCTATCGTTGTATCATTCTGTTGTTCTATTGTTCCATGTATTTTTCTATTTATCATTCTATCATTCTATCAATCTGTCAATCTATTGTTCTATTTATCATTCTATCTATTGTTCTATCGTTCTATTTATCATTCTATCTATTGTTCTATTTATCATTCTATCTATTGTTTTATTGTTCTATTTATCATTCATCGTTCTATGA
The DNA here is from genome assembly GCA_036247105.1 of Cirrhinus mrigala. Classification (NCBI taxonomy): domain Eukaryota; kingdom Metazoa; phylum Chordata; class Actinopteri; order Cypriniformes; family Cyprinidae; genus Cirrhinus; species Cirrhinus mrigala. The sequence continues at coordinate 38,613,199 of CM070009.1, read as the reverse complement.
TTCTATCAATCTGTCGTTCTATCGATCGTTCTATACATCTATCATTCTATCATTCTATCTGTCGTTGTATCGTTCTATTAATTTATCATTTATTGTTCTATCTATCATTCTATCAATGTTGTTCCATCCATCTGTCCGTCCGTCCGTCCGTCCATCTGTCTGTTGTTCTATCTGTCGTTCTATCAATCGTTCTATCATTCTGCCATTTTGTCGATCTGTCTTTCTATCGTTATATTATTCTGTCATTGTATCAATGTCATTCTATTGTTATGTCTATCATTCTATCTGTCTATCTATCTGTCTGTCTGTCTATCTGTCTATCTGTCTATCTGCCTGTCTGTCTGTCTGTCTGTCTGTCTATCTGTTGTTCTATCTGTCTATCTATCATTCTATATATCTGCAGAACCAATTAAATAGTCACTTATATTTATGATACATTCCAACAAAAGTATTACTGTCTTAAGCAGGGTTGATCCTCAAGTATGTTAAAGAAATCACAACGTAGATATTTTAAATGGAAATAATGCATAATTACACATTAAAGGGGTCATCGGATTCCCATTTTCCGCAAGTTGATATGATTCTTTAGGGTCTTAATGAAAAGTCTCTAATATACTTTGATTAAAAATTCTCAGTGGTTTTGTAAAACAACACCCTTTTTACCTTGTCAAAATCAGCTCTGCAAGAATCATCTCATTCTAACGGGTTGTTCCTTTAAATGCAAATGAGCTCAGCTCACTCCGCCCCTCTCTTCTCTCTGTGGAAAGACGAACTTGTTTACATTAGCCGCATTTAGTCACGTTTAGCCGCTGAACTTCCTAACTACCACGTTATAAGGAAAGGCGATCGCAAAGATTCATAAAAAACGCTTATACTCACTTCTGCTGTAAGTGAAGCTGGATCATGAATGATTCGCGCAAACATAGGCGGATATATGTAGATCGGGAGGCGCATTCCATTCACAAACAAATGTAATCCACTGCATCTTCAGCGGCTCAGATGTCGGGAGTAAATGATGACCACTATGTTCATTATTACATCCAGCAACACAACACCTCAATCGCTCAATCAGAGATATTCTTGTCTAACTTACATCCCTGCTCTGGCATCAAAACATGGAAAGTTACTGGACTGTGACAGCTGGTCTGAGGTGAGAGCTCATGTCAATCAACTATCGTGGGAGCGGCCTCTGTCAGTGTGACGCCACACCGACAGGCATCTGAGAACGGCTCGATTTGAAAAAGGGGATATTATTTTTACAGATTAATTAAAAACCACTGCATGGATTTTTATCATTATAGGGTAGATTTGTACATACACTGCCAACACACATTAATGTTCAAACAACATGAAAAAGTGAACTTAGCATCCGATGACCGCTTTAAGAATATTAGCTTTGCTGTGTAACGATGCTTGACATAATAATTGACGTTTCTGGCCTGTTAGTTTGTAGTGTATCTCAGCTTTAGTGGGAACACTCGCTAAAATGAAGCTGAAGTGTGCAGATGTTGTAATCTGTGCATGTCTCTTTCATAACACTTACAGTAGAAGGAATAAATAATGACTTGCTGTGACGTACAAGCGATTATACAACTCATTTCCAAATGACTCCCAGCGCTCAGATGCTCGTACATCGTACAGCCTCTGAACAAAACAGAGAAAACAGAGAACAGACGAAGTGCGGTGCTTGAAGCTGTGCCGACAGAAGCAGAAAACAGATTTTCAAAGGTGTGTGAGTTTTTTTTTCTTGTACAGTCGCCCACAGAGAAACTCTCACACAGGATCTGACATCAAACGAGTCCTTCTGAAAGATCAGACCCGCGGGCCACGGCAGCTCCCACAAAAAACCCTCTTCAGATGGAGATGTGCGTGTGGAGATTTTCTGTGCCAAACGCATGTTTGGACCTCAGTGACGTCAGGAATTCAGACTGTTAAAGTAAACGGAAATGAGAAAAAATTGGAGGCGAAATGAATGAGAAATTAAAGCATGTAGCAGGAAAATGTTCTGTAACACCGTATCCCAACTGGCCTTAAGTGATAAAAATCTAATATTTTTTATGTAAAAAAAAAAAAAATTGCATGGAAAAAATGTACAAATTTACATGTATAAAAAAGTTAATCTATTTAGAATCTATATTTATGTAATATACATAATATAATGTTTTGTGTGTGTGTGTATTTAAATGTACTTTTTTTATTTTCCATAATATAGTTACATTTTTGATACATATAACACAATGAATAATTCATTAATTTATCTTAATTAACATATATTATACATAATATATTCCTAACAATTTGAGTAGATTACATTAATATTGCTAATGCAAATATCTGTGTAAATATCTTTTTGAATCAGACTAAGTTTGATGAGACATTTTATTGGCCGCTTGGTTTCTATAAAGAAAAGGAACTTTCCTATTCGTTTTTTTCCAGGTTTAAACAGTTACCCTGATGGTTAGAAAAGGCCGTTTGTTCATTACGCCTCTTCGAAATGAGCGACAAATTACGACAAAAAGTCCCGAAGCTGCTGCTTAAATCAGATCAGAGAGAGACAAAGAGACAATGAGGAGAGAAAAACAGTGAAGTCATAACAGCAGTGAGGCTCACACCAAACGCCGTGCTGTCGTTAAATCAATAAGTCGTTATCTTTAATGGGATAAGCACTTTGGAAACTAATTGAAAACAGCTCCATTTACCTCGCCAGCTCCTTAATGCAAACAACACTGCTGTTCTGAGCGCAAGAATAACATTCGCCGTGTCCTGGGGTCTGGAACGGGGTAATTTGCTAAAGCGCTTGTCTTGAAATCTCCGTATAGCGTTGTCTAAGAGGCCCGGAGGCTGAGCGGATAACGATTCTCGTCCGCCGTGAAGATTCACACACTCAAACCCTGGAACGGACCGCAGTGTCACTGCTAAATGCTCTACCTGGTGCTGTAAAGCAAACGTATCTGAATAAACTGCAGGTGAATTTGTTGGGCTCGGCTGGATGTGAGCGTTTAAGCCGCTGGCAACTGCAGCGTCTCAAGTGTTCAGATCCATAATGTAATGGCGAACATCACTTATCTGACAGAGCGGCTTAAAGAAAATATTGATTTATCTTTAAGCAAATGTTCTTAAGCTAAAATCCAATCAAAAGCTTTAGTGGCAGCGAGCCAGTGAAACCACAGAGTGCTAGAGAAGATCGTCTTGTGAAACGCCAGTCCTTACAGCTCAACTGGCCAATTTCCGAGGAAAATACTTTTTTTTTTTTTTCTGTTATTTATTTATTTATTTTTGTGCATTGGATTCCATTGCAGTTAACTATATATAGATATAGATATGTGATGCAAACTAGGAAAACCAACACATGGTGAAATTTTACCTTTTTTGATTTTGATACCAAATGAAAGCTGGGTTCAAGCCCTTTCCAAAACTGTCAAGTCAGGAGCGCTATACTGCATTACACAAACAGACTAGCGTCTGTTTTCCGTTGTTTATCATGGGCATTGTCTCTGAACTTTTGATCACCCCTTGTATGTTTAGATAGAACAAATAATGCAGCCTACCTTGCAAATTTACATTTAGAAAAGCGAGCGCAGCGCAACTGTTTGTGCATTGTTTAACAGACTGTCATCGGACTCCTCCTCTTTAGTAACTTCGTCATCCAATCCTTTATCTCTGGATGTGAAACAGTTCATTATAACATCGTTTAAGGCAGTGACATCACCAAGATTGAGCAGATTGAGACAAGTAAAATCATTTCAGAATGAAAACCTAATTTTGCCCAAAAAAAAAGTGACCTTCAACCTTTTTCAAATTTCCTGAAAACGTCCCAGCACGACATTCACAGATAGCATCAACACACACACACACACACACACACACACACACACACATATATATATATATATATATATATATATATATGTGTGTGTATATGTATGTGTTTTTGTAGAATTAAACTAACAATTTTATTATATATAAAATTGTTACATTATGTACAGTTCATATAGCTATATATATAGAGAGAGAGAGTTAACTGCAATGAAATACAAACATCCAAACAACATAGCTTTTTTTTTGCGTGCACTCGCACTTATTAAGCTGTGTAGGCAATTAAAGGCTTTTTATTATGATTTATATGGTTTATTAATAAACATTAATAATAGTCGACTAATGCTTAAAATGAACTACTACTAGTCGACCAGAAAAATCTTTAGTCGTGGGCAGCCCTTGCTGTATCTTTCTGTAATATAGAATCTGATGAGAATCATTATTATCACTGTATATGTGTACAGTTTGTCTGTGTGTGTGTGTGTGTGTGTGTGTGTGTGTTTTGGTGTGTTTTTGTGCTATAACTAAATGTGAGATTCTGCTACAGTATTATCTTCATTACCCCAGACCCTCTCCTCCGTGAAGTGTCACCGGGTCAGAGTGTGTCCGTTTAGCATTGCACATGATTCATCCAGTGAGGATCATGTTTTTGGTGACCTGTGCTTCCACGGGCCCCTCAGATGGCTCCGGAGGCCGCGCGGCCCTCGTCCCGCGTGTGGCAGCGACTGCGTGCGCTGCGCAAACGTGTTTGGGAATTAGCGGGTTAGGGCACCATCTGGATGATGCTAACGCTAATGGAGCCGAGCAATTACGCTTGACTTTGAGTGGACAGGCGAGACGAGTGGCTAATGCTAATGTCGTGAGGCATTAGCCCTGAATGTGTTTACAGGTAGATGTTGCCTATTAGTTTTAATGATCAACAGCGATGTAACACGACCCAGGCTGTTGACCTAACAGGCTAGAAATGACAGCAGCGTGTTGGCGGTTTCTTCTCAGTCGAGTGGAGACTCGGAAACAGTCTCTTGGAGCTAGCAAACAAGTTGAATAGTGCGCTGGGATGCTAACGCTCGTGCGCCATACCCTTGAATGAGTCTCTGTGCTTAAATTAGCTGTGCAAATCGCTAATGTGAGTAATGGAATTGCGTGTTGAGGGCACAAATAAATGATTTAATGCAAATCTTGAGCATCACTCCTACTGGCAATTAAGCTAACCGGTTTTAGCCGTAAGTGATTTTATTACATTAGCACGCCGCGGCTCTGACTGCATTAGTGACGGTTTAATCAGTCAGTAATCAAATTAGCGCATGTGACAGACGGGAGAAGAGAAGCGCGCGTGTCTCCGATGAGCACCTTAAGATCACACCTGCAAACCTCACCAGGGAAAGAGATATGAAACATCCTCTCGCTTGACTTGAGCTGAAAAACTGTGGTGGAAGAGGCTGTATCTGAAGGAAAACATTAGTCTTGGTTGTTGTCTACATTTGCGGAAACTAATATTGCTCTCATGACAGTTCTGATTTTAAAAATAAAAATAAGCTATGTATGTGAAAATTAAACTGCTCATAAAATCATTAGTTGTTAGTACTGCAAAATAAAATTATAAACTGTTTCATAAAATCTGGATCCTGAAGCAAAACCGGTTTAAAACTATGCAGTCAGTATGTGTGTCAGAGTTATTTATTGAAATGAAAACCATAAAAATTCCATTAAATGAAATAAATTTAAACAAAATAAATCAGTTAGAAAAGTTATGTCTTAATTAAAATCGGGAAAGTTTAACAGCAATTTAACTATTTATTCAAAGTCTAACAATTTTTGGGGCCCTAATATTTTATTTTTTATTTTTCCCCTAGTAGTGTTTAATTGTTCCCAAATTATTATTATTATTATTATTTTTTTTTTTTTTTTTTTTTTTTGCTTGGAATAAAACAAATAAATAAATAAAACTTTATTCAAATTTTTACAGTTGTATGGTCTTTTTATTTTATTTATTTATTTATTTATTTATTTATTTAGAATTGTTTTTTTTTTATTATTGCTGTAAACTCTTATATAAATGACATGTGGCAGATGGAATGGGATGAATGTCACGAAAAAAAGCTATATGAATTAAATCCTAGTGTAAGATTCTTATTTTATCTTTTTTTAACTAATTTTAAAATGTAGGTATGACCAAGTTGTTTTCACAAGGAGTCTTTTAGGTCACACAAGACTTACACATGGCTATTTATTAAAGGTGAAGAACCTTTAATTCATATTTCTTACAATTCATATTTCTTCGTTTAATAACTTATAAAGTAATTTGAAAACCTTATGTGAGCTGTAACAGCACGAGTGAATGACCGGCGGCCCTCTCTCTTTCTCTCTCAAAAGTGCGCTAATGGCTTCCAATCACCACATCGCATCTGACTATAAGCGAGCTGCACCGTTGACACAGGAATTGTTACTTGCAAAATAGAATCAGTGTCGCACCGTCGCTAAAGTTTGTAAACTGCATTTCTTTTTAATTCTTTCCAGGGTTTAACCATTCAGCGCTCGCACTCTCTCCTGGAGACTGGGCGCTCATGCACACTCGAAGCGTAAACGCATAACGCCACGTTCACATACCTCCGTTTGCAGTGCGTATTTTTTCCGCGGTCATGCTAACGGATTAAAGCGTTCAAGTTGCACACAGTTGTGGTCTAGTAGTGCGTTCCAGGAGCGCTGTATCTGCAGCAGTGTAGAGATCGTTTCCGCACGGAGTCTGTGCTGCATGCGCAGAATTAAAGTGACAGCGCATTGTTTGCGGTAAACGTGCTGAAAAAGTTGCACAATATTTGCACAATTCTAAAAACAAAAATGCACTGCATGATCAAACATCTATGTGATATATATGTATACGCCATTTGAATACACCCTGCATCGGAGTTTTCAACATTGAGTAATATATCACGGATATATCTGACGAATCCTTTCATAAACAAAGTATAGAGAGAGTGTAAATAAGAGATTCACTGTGCAGTGTAGAAAGCTTTGTTGATTATAATGGAACTTTGTGAGATTGGATGAACTAAGATGAGTGACGGCTTTTAATGATTTTTAAGGGAGTTTGTAAATGAGATACTGATTTAATACAACAGTTAATACAACGAAGTTAATATTAAGTGACTTACGTTGTCTGACTATAACACTATTGCCTGATTTTGCTCTATTTCATCGTCAAAAATAGTTTGAAACAAAGTCACAACTGAGCCGCTGCGCATCTCCATTCAAGCACAGCGTTGTTTTGTTTACGAATGAACATGCGTTTTTTAGTGAGTCAATGAATCAATTACCCATTCATAAAAAGAGTCACTTGCTTTATTCCTGAATTAATCAGCGGTTCGAATGAGTCAAATGAATGATATAATTCAGATATTAAATCAGTGACTTGCAGCCACCTACTGGCAGTTTTAGTTTCATTTTTATCTTCTTTTTAGTTAGTAAAATCATTTAATATTTCTATGTTCAAAATTGTATATTTAAAACATTAATCTCAAGAAGAGTTTATGAATTTGATTGCACTTATGCCATCTATGCCATTTCATTTGATTGGTAACTTATTCTTATTCTGTTGTTTTAATTAGAATTTTTATAAATATAAGCTTATAAAATATATATATTTTTTTAATAAATTTACATAAAAGATGACATACTTTTAATAAAGTAAAAACAACAACAACAACAACAACAAAAAATTGCCATTTCAAAGGTAACAAAATTCCCCTTTAATTCACTTTAAGGAGTCAAATATCACCTCGTAGTGGGAAGGCTAATTTTTGATCAGATTTTTTTGATTATTGATTAGAAGGTGCTCCTAAAATTTTGATTCCTAAAAAAACACAAGTGCTCCTAAAAAGAAAAAGTAAGCGTAGACCCCTAATGGGGTTTATTGCATTTTGGGAAAAAAATTATCCGTTTTTATAATAAATCTTTGAAAATCAAAATCTGGATTTGAATTTTTTTTGTGTTATTATAACCTGAATGTGAAAGTTTGAAACAGAAAATAGTGGTTTTCATCTTGCCACTTGCCACTAAAAACATTTTTACTCAAATGAATCAAAATGCATTTATAGCATTTTGGAACTAAACTCTTCATATCTTCATGGAACATGATCTTTACCTAACATCCTAATGATTTTTGGCATAAAAGAAAAAAAAATCTGTAATTTTGACCCATATAATGTATTTTTGGCTATTGCTACAAATATACCTGTACTACTTAAGACTTGTTTTGTGGTTCAGGGTCGCATTTATCAGACACTGATAGTTATGTTAATTCAATTTTTAAAATGTACTGTAATAATCTATAAGCATATTTAACAAACGTGCAAATTAAAAAAACAAAAAATAAAGTAAAAGACATGCATTCTCAATGGCCACATCTGTATAAAGCAGCTGCCATGTTCTAATACTTTACAAGCTTTGAGTTAATGGAGTTCTTCTACTATATTTTTAGTAATGAAATGAGTGTGTGAGGGTGTTTCATATCTCCAGTGTGTGTTTTCTCTCTAATTAACTGTTGCTTCTTCCTCTGACGACTCCACTGGCTAATGAGGACGTTCAGAGGAAAGCAGTAATGAAGAGCTGCTGTCTGATGTCTTTCTCTGTCTCTGTTTGTCCATACTCAAGCCTGCTTCCATCAGTGGTGTCTGCTGAGTCAAGGATTACTCTTATTACTGCTCGGATAGTTAGCGTTGGTGATGAGCTGAAAATCTGAAGTGTTTGTTCTCTAGACATGAATGATTCCTTACATCATGAGTCTTGTTGTTGAAGTGCCAGTAAGCAAACACTCCTGCACTGTCCCACCTTCGGTTTGCTGAAGGACTGTTTCTGCAGTGAGAAATGCATTGGCTGCTCTTCCTGTGCTTCACTTACACAAATGAGTCTAGACTTCTTTCAGACCAGTTGTGAAGATACTAGAGTTTCTTTAGTCCTCAGTTGTCTTGAGAAGATAAACAGTTCTTGACATTTTGAACTGCATACAATTTATGTGAATTTGTGAAATGGAATGAATCCAGTTTGCTTTACCACACATTTGATGAAAGTGTCTGAATGATTTTTTTTTTTTTTTTTTTTAATTTTGCTTGTATATCTTGTTCAAAGTATTTCAAATAGATAGTATCTAATATCCATAACAAAATTGATAGATCTATCTATCTATCTATCTATCTATCTATCTATCTATCTATCTATCTATCTATCTATCTATCTATCTATCCATCTAGCTGTTTTAGTTGTTTGTTTGACTTGTTTTGGTTTCTTTTGCATTTGTGCATGTAGTAGCAACTTTTTTTATTTATTTATTTGTTTATTTATTTATTTATTTATTCATTTATTTATCAGTTTTATTTGTTTGATGTTTTACTTGTTTTTGATTCTTTTTACATTTATTGCATGTGGTAACAACTTTATTTATTTTACTTGTTTGAATTCATTTGCATTTATTGCATGTAGTATCAATGTATTTGTTTATTTATTTATTATGAGTTTGCATTTATTTATTTATTTATTTATTTATTTATTTATTTATTTATTTATTTATTTATCAGTTTTATTTGTTTGTTTGTTTGTTTGACTTGTTTTGGTTTCTTTTGCATTTGTGCATGTAGTAACACAACTTTTATTTATTTATTTATTTATTTATCTATCTATCTATCTATGGGTTTTATTTGTTTGATGTTTTACTTGTTATTACATGTGGTAACAACTTTATTTATTTATTTATTTATTTTGTTTGAATTCGTTTGCATGTAGTAACAATGTATTTGTTCATTTATTTGTTTTGGGTTTACGTTTATTTATTTATTTATTTTATCAGTCTTGTTTGTTTGTGTTACTTGTTTTGGTTTCTTTTGCATTACTGCATGTAGTAACACAACTATTTATTTATTTATTTATTTATTTATTTATTTAATCAGTTTTATTTGTTTGATTTACTTGTTTTGCTTTCTTTTTACATTTATTGCATGTGGTAACTATTTATTTTACTTGTTTGAATTCTTTTGCATTCATTGCATGTAGTAACAACATTTATTTATTTATTTATTTATTTATTTATTTATTTATTTATTGAGATTTGCATACATTTTATCTGTGCTTGTTTGAATTATTTGCCATTTATTGCACATAGTAGCAGCTTTATTTATTTATTGCATGTAGTAACACGATTGATTGATATATTTAAAAAAAAGATAAAATATTATATATATATATTTATATATATATATATATATATATATATATATATTTTTTTTTTTTATTATTATTATTTTGTTCTTTAATTTCTTTCGGATTTGCATACATTTATGTATATTTGTTTATTTTTTTTACTTGTTTGAGTTCTTTCGCATTTCTTGCGTGTATGTATTTATTTATTTATTTATTTGTTTTGCATACTTTTTATTTTACTTTACTTGTTTGAATTATTTTGCATATATTACCTGCAGTAACAAAATTATTTATTTATTTAGGATTTGCATACATTTTTATTTGTGCTTGTTTTGAATTATTTTGCATTTATTGCATGTAGTAACACAGCATTATTTATTCATTCATTCATTCAGTTTGCATTAATGTATTATGAAAATGAATTATAATTGTATTTATTTATTTATTTTTTTTAACAAAAGAAATCTTAAAGTTCTTCTGCATTTTCCATTAAGAGTATTGGCGTTGTTTGAATGAAAGGAAAACCCCGTAGTGTGTGCGTTAACGTAGAAGCGTCCGGTCCGTGCAAATAAACCCCTGACCCTCCAGATCAGTCTGGCAACAGGCCCTGCTCCGCCTCTGCTCATCGGGACAATGAGACGGACAAAAATCAATGCACAGCATCTCAATTAATCTAGCAGAGGGTCATTGATTGGTAAACAACCTCGTCTCTTTAAAAGCCCTGATCAGTTCATCATCAACGAACACAAACACTCATGTGCTGCGTCAAGTTCAATTCTATTAATTCATATATTAAAAAAAGCTTATTTATTTAATCTTTTGAATATGCATCTAGAGTATGGCGATTACAGTGCTAATGATCAAATTAATAACTATTATGACAGATATGCATCCCTCCCATGGTGCTTTGCATTATGCATGTAACCTAATGAGTGTTTTTATGATTAAATTCATCCAGGGAGAGAAATAGTAAAGATATGTTGTAGCTTATTTCACTTTACTTGTAGATGGAGCAATGTTTTCTTGGTTTTGTACCTTTCATTCTTGTTTTTTTGTGGTGCAAGAGGGAAGCAGAGAGTGAAGGACGACAGAATAGGTTCATTGCAGCTTTAATAACGCATGCCGTCGAGTAAACGAACCGTTCTCTGCTACACACACACACGGGCTGAGTTATTAAAGCATTATTTGTGTTTTCACTCTCTGTAGTGAGATGAGCCGTAATGTACTAATGAAAATCCTGTATCACTTCACTTACAGTCTGATTCTCTTGCTTGCTTTCTGCACATCACTGCGTTTTTTCTTCTTTATCAGGTTATGAATCTCAGTATGATGATAAATCACTTCATTTTCTGACTCTAATTGAAGGATTCTTTGCTCATTGACCAAATTTTCACAATTTCCAGGAGTCAAGAAACTAGATTTTCAGTCATAGTTTTTGTGAAAAACTCAAAAATCTGCTCAAAAACAGATTGCAAAGTAATCTCCTGATTTTTATGTTATTTCTCAAAATTGTGAGTTTATATTTGTATATTATGTCTAAATGATACAGTTTGCAACATTTTCATATAGCGTTGTGTCTGAAGAACAAAGGAAATATAAGAAATAGCGATTGTGAGAAATGAACACAGCATCCGTTTAATGCACGGTGAAGCTTATAGCTGCAGTAATGTGTTCGTAAAATGAGCCCTGAGACCAATAACATCTTTACTTCTGATTATTTCACATCAGTTTCCAATATCAGCTTTACTTTTGCATTGTTTTGAGTGTCACGTCACTTTGGGTCTCTCAACCCTCAGATTTGTGACTTTTTTTTTTTTTTGTTTTTTTCTTCAAGTGTTCTACATTTTATATGGACTTGCGGAAGGAAAAATAGTAATAATTCTCAGTAATTGTCACTATTTTCATATTTTTGCATGTTAAATGTTGTACTACTACTACTACTACTACTACTACTACTACTACTACTACTACTACTACTAATATCATTATTTTATTTTATTTTATTTTATTTTATTTTATTTTATTTTATGTGCACATAAAAATAACCATAAAAAACATTTTTGTTACTTGAAATAAAATTTAACAAACTGAAAAGGAAAAAAAAAAAAAAAAAACAATATAACAGCTGGTTGCCAAAGCAAAATTTCTCAATTTTTATTTGGTTTAACTTGAAGTGCTTACAATAATAAATGAAAATAAAAACTAGACATATTTTAAATAAAAAAAAAATATATATATATATTAAATTACACAAACACACAATAAAATGACTGAATATTTAATACGTATATATAGATAGATAGATAGATAGATAGATAGATAGATAGATATAGATATGCCACTAACACAGATTAAGACAGATTTGTGAACAATATTTGAGAGAAATAGGCCTTTTGTGTACATAGAAAAATATATATATACTGGTTAAAAAATATAAAAAATATTTATATGTATTTAAAAAATACTAGAACTTTAGCTACAATTAAACACAAATAAGCACAAATAAAATCTAATTCAAAATAAATAAGCAAACAATAACAGTAACTCATGTTAAGATGTCAAATATTCCTCTTTTGTATTTCTTTGGGTTGAAAGTTAAACAGACAATAATTTTCATTATTTAAGTCTCTGTTTTCACAATACATCTGTTTTTCAAGACCTGTGGCCGGTTGCATAAACCGCTTAGACTAGTCTTAAGTTACCACCTAATTTTTTCTGCCGGACTGGTCTTAACTTTTTAAAATCAGTTGCATAAAAAATGAGGATCTAAAAAGTAAGACTGATAACCACTTGGTTAACTGATAGTCAAACGAGTTCTTAAGACAGCCCTGGGGCCAGTTGCATAAAAGGTTTGGACTAGTCTTAAAAGTTGTCATCTCATTTTTTCTGGTCAGACTGATTATAAATTTTACAATTTGGTTACATGGAAACATAAATTAGTCTAAGGGTGCTTTTACACATGTAGATCGATTGCTTTGTTCTGAAACAGGGATTAAAATTATTACAATGTTGCTTTTTATTCTTGGTGTGGTTTGCTTTCACATGGCAAAGTTTCTAAACGGACCAAATGTGTTAATACAAGTCATGTGCGAGTAAACTGCCCTCTCATTGGTCGAAGTTCCACGGTTTATTTTCCGGGATTCAGGATGGAACAACAACAGCTTTGCGGGCTTATTGTTGCATTTTTTTTGTAGCCGTCCTTAAAAATAATTTATAATTTTGAGTCCAGGATTCAGCTAATCAAGGTCTTACTAGGTATACACAGAAGTTTCAGGCAGGTGTGTTGAGGCAAGTTGGATCTAAACTCTGCAGTAGGCAGTGTAAATAAGGGGTAGGAAATGTATTCATCATACAGTGATGTAACTATTGTATTCACTTATGGTACCGGGAGTGTTTTTTAAAGTGCATAAACTCACGCTGCGCTAGGCTAGTCAGTGATGATGTTCTTTGATGACGTAGACTAAATATTTGCTCATTTTCTGTAGCTGCTTTTAGAATAACTAAGGAAATGTAAGCATTAGTAACTTACAATGTTTCTATTAAATTGTTATCATGATAAACACAAATTAAGTCATATTGAAAACATTAGGCTGCTTTTAGCCTTATGCTGGTGTTGGTTCATTTGCCGGCAATGAAACCAATTAAATAATTAAATAAATATGATAATATCATAATAATAGGCCGATATGAAAATTGAGCATGTCGCCCAACACTACTATGCAGGACACCGGCCCTCCAGGATCAAGTTTGGTGACCCCTGTACTAGTTGGTCAAACTAGTTCTTAAGATACATAGAGGTCTGAACATAGAGGCTAAGTTTATGCAACTGGGGCCTGATCTCTGTTGAACCTTCAGTTTAGATCATGGATCACTTATGATTTTGTGTGTGTGTGAGGCGACTCTGGAGGTCAGCATTGCCCTAAGTGATTAGTGAGCTCCAGCCAAACACACTCTACACACAGTCACTGCGGCAGCTACAAGCATCGACAGGCTCACTCATCCATCTCTCTCTCTCTCTCTCTCTCTCTAGCGCTTAATCGCAGTGTTAATATTTGATGCAGTCAGTGCACAAGGCTGTGCAGTCTGTGGAGACAAAAAACTACAGACACGTGTCACATGAAACAACACAAACCTCCTCAGTCAACCTCAAACCCAATGACCTGAGCAGAAAACACAGCTGTCTGCAGCGCTCGTAAATATAAGAAGAATCGCCCCTGAAACCAGTTCATAACAAATGTAGATAGTGTTCACGTTGATTTTATGGTACCCTGCAAAAAAAAAAAAAGTTTGGTGTAGGATTTACTTTGAACAATTTTTACTCACAAAATGCAAAAAAATTTGACAAATAATTACAAAGAAACAGCAAGTAACGCATTAAATTAAATGTGGAATTTTGAAGTAGTTAAAAAAAAAAAAAAAAAAAAAAAATTTTGTAAAATGCATTCCAATCTTATTATTTTTATTATTATTTTATTATTTATTTATTTATTTATTTATTTATTTATGTTTGTTTAGAAAATACAACTATATTATAAAAGAAATTATAATAGCATGAATTTGTTGTGTAATAGCCACAGTGACTCTTGGCAAATGGTACGAGCACCTCTGTAATGGCCGTTTTGCTTTTAAATAATATATGTGCTGTTGACACACGTGTGTTTCTCTGTATATGTGTGTGTACACTTGTGAAGACCAAATGTGCTCACTAATATAGTGAAATATCATGATAAGGACATGTTATGCATCATTACTAACTAAAAACACTCTTAAATAGTCCAGGTGATTTTTATTTATTTTTATTATTATTATTTTTTTGGAAATCTTTAGAGCTTTTTGTGGGGGTTTTGAGAAATTATCATTAACCTAATAGAATAAATAAATGCATAAATACATACATACATACAGGGGTTGGACAATGAAACTGAAACACTCGCCAATATAGTATTGGAGGTCTCATGGCTATATTTGCGCTGTCTGGTGCCCAATCTTCACTTATTGTACATTACACCAGTTAGAGCAGAGTGTAAAGTTTCATTATGTGCACCCAATGGTTCAAACATTGTACCTTGAAGGTAGTGCTCTGTATCAGGATAATAATGCACCAATACACACAGCAAGACTGGTGACAGACTGGTTTAATGAACATGAAAATTAAGTTGAACATCTCCCATGGCCTGCATAGTCACCAGATCTGAATATTATTGAGCCACTTTGGGGTGTTTTGGAGGAGCGAGTCAGGAAACGTTTTCCCACATCAGCATCACATAGTGACCTGGCCACTGTTCTGCAAGAGGAAAATGGCTCAAAATCCCTCTGGCTGCTTTGCAGGACTTGTATTTGTCACTCCCACGATGAAATGATGTTGTATTAGCTGCAAAAGGAGGCCCAATATCATACTTATTGTGATCTAAAACCAGGTGTTTTAGTTTCATTGTCCAACCCCTGTATGTAAAAGACTATTTTACATAAAATGTTTTTTTTTTTTTTTTTTTTTTTTTTTTGCATCTAAGATTTAGACCAATTTTTTATTAATGTAATGAAATAAGTTAACAGCAACAACATATTTACATGAATTATTTCATTTGTAAGCATTTATGCATCATGGTGGTATTGCTGTGTTGCCTTTAATGCCAGTTGCAATCTGGAAAATGTCTACTACAAATTAGTAACTTAAAAGCATTAAAAATAACTTTATTACATGAATGTAATCACCTTTGAGAATAATTGGAGTTACAAAAATATATAAAAAACAATAATAAAGTCTTAAATGCATTAAAGTAATGAGAATTTGTGTGAAAATGTGGATAAAAAAATCATTGCAAAAAAATCTTAACTGGCCCCAAAAATAGGTTTCAATGTTTAATAATGTTTTTCCTGCACATTTTTGGGAAATTTAACATGTTAACATAACCCATAAAGTCAGCGCAAAAAGCTTTATATAGAGAGAGAGCTAACAAGAATGAGAAGCTCATTTGTATTTTTCTGAAAGTATTTGAGGAGAAACATCTGAAATAAAGTTAATACTTCAATAAAACGCAATTGACAATGCAATGAAAGTCTCCAAAGCTGTAAAAGAGTGAAATCTGAGCAAGCCACATTCTCTCTCTGTGTTGTGTGTGTTTTGTGGTCAGGTGGTGTGTGTAAGTCGGTGTGCGGGAAGCTCCTGACCGATCACCTTTGCCGATTAGGACTTCCTCTCTTCAGCACGCTGGTGAGAGATTCGCTGTGTGTGTTGATGTAGTGTGATTTGTTTGTGTGTTCATGATTGATATGAACAGGTGGATTTGTGCTTGACTTGATGACATCACTCTTCCCTCAGTGTTCAATCATAGTCTGAGTGCCGCAGTGTGTGCAGCTCAGCAGGTGTGTGTGTGTGTGTGTGTGTGTGTGGAGGGTAAACATGCTTTTGGGATTCAGTTCAATGCAGTGGTGTGTGTGTGTGTCGTGATGTATTTGTGATGCTGTTTGTTGAGCCTGAGAGAAACAACAGGTGCGATTCGTAAAGTTGCAGCAGGTGATTGTGAAGGGATCATCACCCGTTACCGACTGAGCAAATGACTTTCCAACAGTCAGTGTGCATGTGATCTGATTTAGAGCTGGATGAATGCTTGTTCAACATCAGTGCTTTTTATTGTTTTGCATGGATCAGACACTTGCTATCCACCTTATTTTTCCAATAAGAGTGGGTGCAGGCATTTGTAAAGTTTTTGTGTCTGGTTTCCGGTCTCATCTACTTCCAGCTATTTTTAGCTGCACAAAAAGCTCGTTTTGCTGCTTGATATTGCAAACTGGTGTGTCTTACCATATTATTTTAATGTATTATCTTAATTATGAACACACTGGTTTGTAGTGCAAACTGTTTTACAGTTTACTACACTTCGATATTCTTCTCGTTATTTCCCAATGGCGGAATATGAGCCGGACGTCTAACACATTACCAGAGAACAGCTTACTTCCGCATTGGAAAAATAAGGTGGATAAAATCAGACTTGAGTAAGATTGGAGAGCCAAACCAGAGACAGAGAATCAGAGTCAGGGAAGAATCAGACTGGAGTCAAAGAATCAGACTTGTGTTGGATTTATTCAATAGAATCAGAGAATCAAATTAGTGTTGAAGATCAATCTAGAGTCAGATTAACAGTCAAAGAATCAGATTAGATTTGAAGAATCATATTAGAGTCAGAGATCCGGAGTCGAAGAATCAAACTAGAGTCAGAGATTCAGAGTCGAAGTATCAGACTGTAGTCTAAGAACCAAACTAGAGTCAAAGAAACGGACCAGAGTCAAAAGATCAAATGAGTGTCAGTGTCTCAGATTACAGAATCAAAATCAAACTTAAAATGTAAGTTAGAGACAGAGAATCAGAGAAGAATCGTAGTCAAAGAATGAAATGAGCGTCAGTGATTCTTTAATTCAAACTCCAGATTCAAACTACAGACAAAAAAAATCTGAGTTAGAGAAAAATCATAGATAAAGAATTAAACTAGTTAAAAAAATCTGAGTTGAAGAATAGATTACAGTCAAAGAATCAAGCCAGAGTTGAACAATCAAATGAGTGTCAGTGATTTAGTGATTCAGACATTCAAACTACAGACAGAGAATCAGAGTTAGAGAAGAATCATAGATACTCAAACTACAGTCAGAAATTCAAAGTTGAAGAATAGACTAGAGGTAAGAATCGAACCAGATTTGAAGAATCAAATGAGTCAGTGATTCTGTGACTCAGTGATTCAAACTCAAAATTTAAACTACAGACAGAATGAGTTAGAGAAGAATCATAGTCAAAGAAGCAAACTAGACTAAGAAATTCAAGTTGAAAAATGCAGTAGTCAACATTTGAAGTGGATCAAAACCTTTCATCAAAGTTGTCCTAAAACCAAAACAACACCGTTCTTGTCTTAGGTCAACTTTGGTTAACTTTCTTGATCCACTTCAAATTTTGACTAATGTAGACTAGCGTTAAAGAATCAAACCAGAGTCAAAGAAACGGACCAGTGTTGAAGAATCAAATGAGTGTCAGTATTTCTGTGATTCAGTGATTCAAACTCGAGCTTCAAACTACAGACAGAGAATCAGAGTTAAAGAATCAGGGTCAGATTCAAAGCTGAATAATAGGCTAGAGCCAAAGAATCAAACCAGAGTCAAAGAAATGGAACATAGTTGAAGAATCGAATGAGTGTCAGTGATTCAAACTCGAGATTCAAACTGCAGACAAAGAATCAGAGTTAGAGAAGAATCATAGTCAAAGAATCAAACTAGAATCAGAAATTCAAAGTTGAGTAATAGGCTAGTGTTAAAGAATCAAATCAAAATCAAATAATCAAGTGCCAGTGATTCAAAATTGAGATTCTAACTACAGACAGAGAATCAGAGTTAGAGACGGATTATAGATAAATAATCAAACTATAGTCTGAAATTCAAAGCTGAAGAATATAGAGTCGAAAAAATCAAACTAAGAATAAGACCGGAGTTGAAGAATCAAATGAGTGTCAGTAATTCTGTGATTCATTGATTCAGAGTTGAGATTCAAACCATCATCATATGAGAATCTAAGTCAAAGAATCAAACTAGAGTCAGATTCAAAGTTAAAGAATCGGTTTAAAGTTGAAGAATTGGACTAGAAATGTGCAGATTTAGAATCAGAATTTAGAGAAAATTTGAAAATCAAGCTAGAGACAGTCACAATCAGAAGAACTGGATTCAAAGAATCAGAGTCAGATATTCAGGCTCAAAAAATAATCAGATTAGTGTCTGAGAAACGGATCAGAGTGTTTCAGTCAAAGAAACTGCCAGAAGAATATTAGTAAAGAAAAATCTAACTAGAGTCATAGACTAGTGTCAGAGATTCAGATTAGAGAATCAGTTAATTCAATTACAGAACCAAACTCAGAGAGGGATCAGAGTAAAAGAATCATAGGCAAAGATTCAAAGTCAGAGAGTCTGTCTAGAGTTGAAACATTGGGCTAGTGTCAGAGATTTAATTTAGAGAATTAGAGAATAAAATTTGAGAATCAAACTAGAGAGACAAAGTCACAATCAGAAGAACTGGAGTCAAATAATCAGAGTCACAAAAGAATTATAGTCAAAGAATCAAACTAAAGTCAGAGATTCAAAGTTGAAAAATCACACTGGAGTCAAAGAATCAAACTAGAGTCAAAGAAACAACAGAGTTGAAGAATCAAATGAGAGTCAGTGAATCAGATTACAGAATCTAGAGACAGAGAGTCACAGTCAGAAGAATTACTGGCAGAGAGTCAGAGATTCACACTCAGTCAGACTCGGGTCAAATAATTAGACTGGTGTCAGAGAAACAGATTTATGAATGATTAGAGACTAAATGATGGAGATTTAGCGTTAAAGTATCAAACTAGCGTTAGAGATTCACAGTCTAGAAATCAAACGAGTCAAAGAATCAAACTAGTGTCAGAGATTCAGAGTCGAAAAATTACAATAGTGTCAAAAAAAAAAAATCTAACTTGAGTCAGAGATTCAGAATAGTTTGAAAGATTCAGATTAGAGAATCAAATAATCAAATCAAATTACACTAGAATTAGAGAATCAGATTTGAGAATTTGAATCAAACTAGAGATTCAGACTAGTGTCAGAAAAACAAATCGGAGAATCAAGCTAGAGTCAAAGAATCAAACTAGATCCAAAGAGTGATAGTGGTGTCAGAGATTCAGACTACAGTTAGAAAATTTAATTATAGAATCAAACTAGGCTCAAACTAGATCCACAGAGTAAAACTGGTATTAGAAATTCAGACAAGTGTCAAATAATCAGATCAGAGAATCAAAGAATCAAACTAGAGTAAAAAAAATCAGACTGTTAGGGAATCAGAATCAGGGAACCAGAAGTGAAAGAATGAGCTTGTCTAGATTTGTCTTTAGTCAGATCACAGGTAAATCTTTCAGCTTTACTAGACACAGAAAATAATGTTAATTTCTCATGCTTATTCACAGCAGCTGTGAGATGAGAGAGATGAGTGGAGATCTGGGCCGGATGTATCCTGTTACATTTGTGTTTTTCCCTCTTGTAGTCTAATTATCATTTCTAATAATATTCCTCAGAGGTCTAAGAGAGATACTAGAGAGAATAAATGACCACAGATAAAAATCCAATTAAACCAGACGATGGCATGGAGAAGACGAGCAGCAGTGAAGTCAGATGATATTACAGTGTGTGTGTGAGGATACGTGCAGCGTTTCTCTCTCTCTCTCTCTCTCTCTCTCGCTGTGGTTTGTCGGGTTCATTTTGAAAGTGTGTCCTGCAGGCAGATATTGATGACCTGTTTTTAAGATGTGCTGACGCAGCAGTGATACTACAGCGTCTCCTCATGTACTTCTCACTCACTCGCTTGCCGTTTCTCTTTATATAAAGGGATTGAACTGACTTTAGGGCCGATCCGTATGATAACACATCTAGGTCACATTTCATCCCAACAATCTGAAAGAAAAAATACTAAATGATTAATAAAGTACAACCTGTTTTGGAGACCATTAAGATTTTTTTTGTTTGTTTTTTAGCATTGTGACATTTAAACACATTTTCATGCAAGATCTATTTATTGAATTTATTATTTTTTATTATTATTATTATCATCCTCCAGTTGTGCTTTTTACTTTTCCACTTTTTATTCTTAAAGGTGATTCTTATTAGATTCTCATTATTGTAATGCAATATTTATTTATTTATTTATTTATTTATTTATTTATTTATTTATTTATTTATTTATTTTCTTTACAGCTTTCAATATATTTTAGGCCTGTATTACAGTAAAAAATACTTTTGTTACAGCTAGCATAAATGCAAAACAAAAACAAATACGGTCATTATGTATAAATTCTTATAATTTAATTTTTGTGTTAATTATACATATTTCTGCCTTACAATTGATGAAAAAATACCTTAAATGTGCTTAATTGTTATGAAAATAATGTTGTGATACAAACAAACATAATGCTCTTAATGAGTTTTTTTTTCTCCAAAATAAATGCTAATATATTAGAAATATATTAAAATATACTTTTGTTGTTGTTCACGTTATGTTAATGGGTGGTATTTTGTTGTTTTCTCTCTTTTTGTGCATTACATAAATGAAAATGTGCATTAAATGCAGCAATGATGAAAAACAATGGCTCTTGAATTAATATTTACCAATATATAAGAGTGATTCTTGCAAGCAAATAAATAAATAAATAAATAAATAAAAAGAATGAATTAACAAAAATAAATAAGAATGAGTGAAATGAATGAATGAATGAACTTTACATTTCTTGCAAAAATATATTGTGTAAAATGTGATTTTTGTTTATGTAAAAATATATTAAATCTTTGTTTTTTGCCACATTAATGTAAAAAGGTAAATATACTTGATAGTAATAAATGAATGAATGAATGAAAATATCCTTCAATTAATTTGCTTGCAAAATATATTGTGTAATGTCCTTTTTGTTCACCTTACAGTGATGGGAGTACATTTTTAATGTAATATATTAAATCTTTGTTTTTGTTTTCATTAATGCAAAAAAGTAAAAATACTTAATTTAAACAAACAAACAAATAAATGTCCTTAAATTGTTTACATTTTTGTTATAATAAATGAATGTAATATGTCATTTTTGTTCACATTACACTGGGAAAAAATACTATTAAATCTGTTGTTTTTTCTCATTAAAATATCATTATTATTATTTATTTATTTATTTATTTATTTATTTATTTATATGTTAAATGTCATAAAATTATAATTGTTTTTAATAGAAAAAAATTGCACAATACACCATATTATTTCTTTATGGTGACACAAGAGCCATACATGGTGGTTCCCAGCACATTTAAGAGAAACAGATTCACAGTTCGCTCTTTTAATGACATACTGCGTATGTTAGAGAAAGAAACACAGCTCTGTCCTCCATCTTTCTATGTTCTCCCATGTTTTATGTTGTTTGTTTGTGGTGGCTGTTGGGTTTCGTATGGCGTATCTTGAGAGGATTGTGGGTAGAGCCTGTTCACTCACATCCACCATCAATACTGTCATCAGAGAAAACCCCCTTGCTCGCTCTCGCTCACTCTCGCTCTCTCTCTCCCCACTGGAGGCTGCTGTTATCCTGGTTCAGACTCAGTCTTAAAGTAAAGCTGCTGTGAGACGAGAGCAAAGGAAGGAGTAAAAGAGTATCAGACACACTGACGTCGCTTCTTGAGGTGTTTCCTGAGAAAACGGTTGACTTGTAGACCTCCAAACATCAGAAAAGTCTGAAGCGACGTCTAGGAGGAGAGGAGGAGACGTGTGGAGAGAAGTGTGGAGGAGACGGGAGGAGAATCCAGCTGTCCTAAACTCAAGAGAAACAGAGAGAGAGAAATATCTGTAGAGGGTTTTGCGGCTGAAATGATGATGTACTTTTGGGTGAGTATGAAGAGTGTGGCATGTGCTGCATGGCTGCGATACGCGCTGGGGAAACGCGCTGGTGTGTCGGTGATGTTCACATACATTGCGCTTGTGTTACTCATGTCTGGTCAACTGTGAACTACTCGCTTCTCTTCCGCTCTGGACAAGGAGTTTATGATGGACTGTAATGCTCAGAGGAGGCTCGTTTAGTGCTCAGGAGACTCTGTGGAGTTCAACTTTGCTTAAAAATCATCAGGCGACAAACACCTGAAATAAGTCGTCTAGTGAGAGTACAGAGAGCTATGAAATGAAAGCGGAGAGTGTCTTGAATCGTTTGATGAGAAATGTTTGAGTTCATATTGAGATTTTGGAGTTTTGATTGTGGAGTTTGGGATCGGAACACAGTTTGAGACATTATTTGGATTTCTTTTGAGTTTATTAAGTTTATTTCATTTGTTTAACAGGGACCAGAGTTAGCTATAAAGCTAATTTACAGTATCCATGCCATCTATAAAGCAGGCGACTCCGTTGGCTCTCCATTAAATCTCATTGACGACTTCGAGAAACATTTGAGACCTCAAAGAGATCTTGTTTGTGATTTTTCTTCTTTGTCGGTGATTTAGGAAAGTATTATTGCTCAGAGATTGCTATTTCATAGCTCGGAGAACCCAATATTACTCTTGGTATCAGCATTGTCTCGTATGTTTCTCCTCAAGTAAAAAATGACTCCATTTGATCTCCATTCAATCCCATTGATGTCTTGGAGAAACGTTTGAGAACTCAAAGAGATCTCCTTAGTGATTTTTTTTTTTTCTTTTTTTTTTTTTTTCTTCTTTATAGCTGTTTTAGGAAAATGTTATTGCTCAATGAATGCTCTTTCATAGTTCAGGGAACCCAATACTTCTGGTATCAACATTGTCTCATGTTTCTCCTGAGAACCAAGACGACTCCCTTTGATCTCCATTCAATCTCATTAATGTTTGAGAGAAACATTTAAGACCTCAGTGAAATCTCCTTTGTGATTTTTGTGATTATTGCTTGGAGATTGCTCTTTCATAGCTCAACATCATGTGTTTCTCAGTCTCAGCATTATCTCAGATGTTTCTCCTACAATCAAAAAAAAAAAATAAAAATTTACAATCTTTTCTGAAACTCTAAATGACACTTGAGTCTCTTTTAGTCTCATTGATGCCTTGGAGAAACATTTGAGACATCAATGAGATCTCGTTAATTAATTTTCTTCTCTATAAGTGATTTAGGAAAGTGTTATTGCTCAGAGTTTGCTTGTTCATAGCTCAGGGAACTTAATATTTCTCTTGGTATCAGCATTGTCTCATATGCTTCTCCTCAAATCAAAGATGACCCCATTTGATCTCCATTCAATCTAATTGGTGTCTTGGAGAAATTGACATCAATGAGATCTTCTTTGTGATTATTGCTCAGAGATCGTTCTTTCATAGCTCAGGGAGAGTTATGTGTTTCTCGGTTTTAGCATTATCTCAGATGTTTCTCCTACAATCAAAAGAAATCCAAATATAAATCTCTTCTGAAATTCCAAAAGACACTTTTGAGACTTTTTCAGCCTCACTGATGTCTTGGAGAAACATCTGAGACATCGGTGAGATCTCATTTGTGGTTTTTCTGTTCTTTGGGCAATTTAGGGAAATGTTATTGCTCAAATGTTATTTGTAGGGCAGGGAATTAAGTACATGACTTGATCTTAACATTATCTCAGATGTTTTTGCTGCAATCAAAAGAAATCAAAATTAAGATATTTTCTGAAACTCTAGAAGACACTTGAGACTTTTTCAGCCTCACTGATGTCTTGAAGAAACATTCGAGACATCAGTGAGATCCCGTTTGTGATTTTTCTGTTCTGTGGGCAATTTAGGGGAATGCTATTGCTCGAACGTTGCTCATTTGTGGCTCTGGGAATTAAGTACGTCTCTTGGTGTCAACACTATCTTAGATGTTTCTCCTAAAATCAAAAGAAATTAAATTCGAGATCTGAAACTCCAGAGGAGATGTGAGATCTGTAAAGCAGGCAACTCCATTGCTGTTTTGGAGAAACATCTGAGACCTCATCGAGATCTCCTTTGTGGTTGTTCTTTTCTATAGTTGTTTTAGGGAAATATTAATCTCTACTGAAACTCTAGAGTAGACATGTGAGAATAGGGGTCTTTTAATCTGTAGAGAAATCGTAAGAATTCAGCAAATGTCTCAATTTGATCTCCATTCGCTCTCATTGCTGTTTAAGAGATATAACTGAGATTCTGAAGAGATCTGGTGTGATTTCTCATTCATCAAAGAGTGTTTCTGTGTTATGCTGGTAGAAACTGCGAGTTCATCTCTGAGCTCAACAGAACCGACATATTTCTCCGATGTGTTTCGTTCAGTCTCAGTGAGCTTCAAATGTCTAGTTTTCATAGAGTGGGCTGAATGATATGACTGCGTGAGGTGTTTCTGCAGGTCAGAGATGTTCACTGATGATCAAGTATCCACACTAGTGAGATAAACGTGAGCGCTGACCGCCGGAGTGTCCAAGTTCTGCTTGTGAAAGCTCTAAACTCATGAAGATCACGTGTGTGTGTGTGTGTGTTTGTGTGTTGTAGAATCAGCAGAATTGTCCCGTAAAACCTGCACTGTATTTTATAGTGTGTGTAGCATTCAGGCTCTGTGCTGCTTTTTATGGTCTGCGTGTTTAACAGGGTTTTTCTGTAATCCTGCACACTGATTCTGACTCAGTGAGTCTGAATCTCTTCACTGCAGTTCAACACTTTCATTTGGAATGAGGGAGACGTGTGTGTAGAAGAATTGTTTTTTTTGTGGTTTATGCGTTCAGCGTTTTAGATGCTTGTTCAAGTCAAGTATCGCTATTATTGCTCACTATTAGTATTTGTTATGTGATCTTGAAGTGGAGTGTGTCGTCCTGCAGTGTTTGAATTATTGCTCAAATCATATGTCTCATTGAGGTTTAGTAAGTGATCAGATGCAGTTTTCACATCACATGTCATGCACCACTGACATTTCCTCAGAAAATGTACAAATCCTGTCTCTGAAATGCATTGTCGTCACAAAGTACAGCACACTCTCTGTAATGATTTGCACTTTACAGTCAAAGCCTTCTACATTTAGACTGCTAAATGATGGATTGATCATTATTTTAAAAACATTTGGCCTACACACAAAGCTTTATTGATTAAGGTTATTGATTTTAATTGCATTGATGCAGTGAAAACACAAACAACACACATATTCGCATCTTGTTTTTTTTTTTAGCATAATTTTCTTCTGCTTTTACGCTTTTTTTTTCCCTTCACTAGCATTTGAAATCTTCCAGAATGCACTTTATTGGTTATATCTGAATTATTCTGATCAGTTGTAGTTACTACATTTAGTAGTGTTTATGTCAGACATAAACACTAGGGCTCCACGATTATGACAAAAATCATAATTGTTGATTATTACCTTAAAATTGTAATTGTGATTATTAATCCGATTATCATAATTTACATTACATGGTTTTTGTGAATAGCTTTGAAGCAAAGCTATTTTTTTTATAATTGTTTGAAGCAACTGCATGCCACATTTCTATAGTTTCTTCTTCAAACATAAAACATATAAAAAACATTAAAAAAAAAAAAACCTGTAGGAACCTGTAGGAAAAATATGCACACTCCCACAACACATATACACACACACATCCTAAGC